>OX422224.1:12500-1212500 GCA_949130495.1 Sambucus nigra
AAACCCTAAACCCTAAACCCTAAACCCTAAACCCTAAACCCTAAACCCTAAACCCTAAACCCTAAACCCTAAACCCTAAACCCTAAACCCTAAACCCTAAACCCTAAACCCTAAACCCTAAACCCTAAACCCTAAACCCTAAACCCTAAACCCTAAACCCTAAACCCTAAACCCTAAACCCTAAACCCTAAACCCTAAACCCTAAACCCTAAACCCTAAACCCTAAACCCTAAACCCTAAACCCTAAACCCTAAACCCTAAACCCTAAACCCTAAACCCTAAACCCTAAACCCTAAACCCTAAACCCTAAACCCTAAACCCTAAACCCTAAACCCTAAACCCTAAACCCTAAACCCTAAACCCTAAACCCTAAACCCTAAACCCTAAACCCTAAACCCTAAACCCTAAACCCTAAACCCTAAACCCTAAACCCTAAACCCTAAACCCTAAACCCTAAACCCTAAACCCTAAACCCTAAACCCTAAACCCTAAACCCTAAACCCTAAACCCTAAACCCTAAACCCTAAACCCTAAACCCTAAACCCTAAACCCTAAACCCTAAACCCTAAACCCTAAACCCTAAACCCTAAACCCTAAACCCTAAACCCTAAACCCTAAACCCTAACCCCTAAACCCTAAACCCTAAACCCTAAACCCTAAACCCTAAACCCTAAACCCTTACGAGCCGAGCGTTCCTTCCTCACGTTGAAGAAGTGCACTTTTATGGTACAATCGGTGACATTTTTGGGTCATGTGGTTTTCGGCGAAGGCATCAGGATGGATGATGTCAAGATTCAGGCGATAGTGGATTGGCCCCTACCTACATCGGTATCCTAAGTCCGCAACTTTCATGACCTAGCCGAGTTTTATTCGCATTTTATAGCCGGATGTAGCACTGTCACAGCGCCTATTACAGACTTGATGAGTGTTTCTTCGAGCGTTGAGTTTCGGTGGACTCTAGAGGTGAATAATTCCTTCATGCGCATTAAGGAGTTGATGATGACGGTGCCTATTTTAGCACTACCAGATTTTGATAAGTTATTTGAGTTGTCTTGCGATGATTGCAAGACAGGGATGGGTGCTATTTTGAGACAATATGGAAAACCGATTGATTTCTTTAGTCAAAAGATGATAGGGCCCGCTCTCAATATTCGACATATGATCTCGAGTTTTATACGGTTGTAAAGGCGGTGAAGTTTTGGTCGCCCTATATCCTCCATAAGAAGTTTTTCATCAAGTCCGATCACGAAGCCCTACATTTCCTACATAGTCAGCGGCATGTTAGTGACAGGCATGCCAAGTGGATTTCTTATCTCCAACACTACACTTTTCATTTGCAGTACAAGATGGGAAAGGAGAATCAGGTGGCTGATGCCTTTAGTAGGAGGGTGCATGTGTCGATGACTCTTAGGAGGAGTCAAGTGTTTGAGTTTGATGAAGTCCGTGATGTTTATCTGACTGATGTAGAGTTTGGGCTGACCTTTGTGGCTTGGCAGCAGGGCAATGGTGCTTAGGGACGACCTTATGTATTCCATCTTCTTCCTTGTGGGATAAGATCATTTCTGAGATCCACGGGGGAGAATTGGCCTGCCTAAGCCATTTGGGACAGACGCGTACTCACGCAAAGTTTTGGGATAGATTTTACTGGCCGACGATGAGGAGACATACCAACGCCTTCATTAGGCATTGGTACCCTTGCCAGATGGCCAAGGGCTATGAAGCACGGACACTCTCCCGGAAGCCACGAGTCGGCTTTGACACGAGTTCGACACGCTGGGACACGTAAAAGGACACGTTTAAAAAAAATCTATTATTTTTATTTTCTTTTTTATTTATTTTTATAATTTTTTTTCTTATGTGATGGTGATTCTGCTTTATTTATGATTTTTAATGTTAAAGTGTGTTTGAATTTTATTTTGTATGGTCCATTTTCTTAATTTCATGTGAAGAATGCTATAATAAAATATTTTATGGGAAAAATCTATTTTATTTCATTATATATTTAAATATATATTTTATATTATAAGTATCCTAGCGTGTCGTATCCTAGTTCTTGGAAAAATCACATGTCGCGTGTCATGTTGAAACACGTATTACGTGTCGAGTCCGTGTTTCATAGTCCAAGGGAAAGCACACCAATGCGGGTCTCTATACTCCGTTATCGAATCCTGAGAAACCATGGAAGGATGTTTCGATGGATTTTATCGTGGGGCTGTCCCGTACATCCAGTGGTCATGATTTTATCCTTGTTGTGGTGGATAGGTTCTCCAAGATGTCGCACTTTATCCCTTACACTCGCACGCCGGATGTGTCCCATGTAGGTTCATTATACTTTCATGCGATCGTCCATCTTCACAGAGTTTTACGTAGCATCACCCCCGACAGGGACGCACGATTTACAGAGAATTTTTGGCATACACTTTGGCGACTTTTATTGACAAAGTTATAGTTTTCGATAGCGTCTCACCTAGACGGATGGACAGACTGAGGTGGTCAACCGGAGTTTGGGTGACCTATTGAGATGTTTATCTTTTGAACATCCCCGTAAGTAGGACATAGTGATAGCCCAGGCCGAGTTCACCTTCAATAATGCCGTCTACCGTATTACATGCCTTTCCCCATTCCAGATTGTATTGGGGTAGTCCCTTACTATGCCCATAGATGTCGCCAAGCTTCCCCCGACGGTGCCCACATGCCCTTGAGCTGAGGAGTTTGCTGCTCACCTGACTTCCATTTAGGCCGAAAGGCGTGCTCGACTACAGACCATGTATGCCACTTATAGCGAGGCCGTCGATGAGCACCGTCGATGAGCACTACCGCTTCATCTCCTTCCACGCGGGTGATTTAGTCATGGTATACTTCCAGAAAGCGCACCGACAGGGTAAGGGTACCAAGCTTCTTATGCGAGCTTGTGAGCCGAATGCCTATGAGGTTGATCTCCCCGATGAGTTCTTCATGCACTTCATGTTCAACGTGGCGGACCTTTCTCCCTTCCGAGGAACCCATGCTCCGCCGATTCCCATTCCCCGATGAGTTCCGAATGCCTATCATTATTTTTTATTTTTATTTTGTTCTTTGGTTTAGTCTTTTGTATCTTTAGTATAAATAGACAAATGATCCTCTTTTGTGGGACTTTTGCCATTTTGATATTGAGAGACTAGAGAGAGAAATAAGAAACCCTTCTTCCTTTTTCCATGATTTTGTTGTTGTTGTGTAGATAATAATTCTTTTACGCTTTCGCAGCCTTAATTACATCACCAGCTGTCATGTTTACAATATTGGTCTAGTCTCACTCCAAAAAATAAAAAAATAAAAAGTCCTGGCTTTGCCACTTACCCCCCATTACTTAGTTCTTACATTTTACTATGCAAATTCACACATATGGATACATCTTTGGAGAGTTTGCACATAGACACTATATCCTTATCAGACCAAGGGCATCATGTCCTTGGTCTCAAATCATAACTTCAATAATGCCTATGTTATTTACTTCGTCGACCATATCTCATGATTTTCCATCTGTTCTAACTTGCAGATTTACCATTATTCTGGTAATGCCACAATAGGGCCTCCAGATCCATATTCAAAAGTTCGATGTAGTGTGTGCCACGGTGCAGAAAATGATTTTTTTTTTACTGTTATGTGATCTTTGCGATTCTGCTGCTCATACATTCTGTGTTGGTCTGGGCAACACTGTACCTGAGGGTGATCGTTTTTCCATGACTGTACAATTTTGAGAGATGAATATGCCAAGAGTGAATCTTATCCTGATTGTGGTAGTCAGTCTGGTTTTGGGAAGTTAAGTAAAGGGCCACTGGCTGAATCAAACGTATCTATCTTCGATATTACTAGAGAATCTGGTACTTCTAAGAATGCGAGGCCTATTGCGCTAATTAGTGTAGCAGATAATGTCACTGGTCAGGTTTCAAGAGCACACCCCATTGTTGAAAGCACTGCAACTCAGTCGGATGCAAGGACATTTGGCCGTTGTTGCGATGTGCATGAACATATACGTGTATTACGTTTAAATTGGAGTGATTTTCGAAGTGGGTCCCAGAGCTTCTCTGCCAGATCAGTTGGTGGTCGTTATGTTGGTGCTGTACAGAATGATGTGGCAGCTCGAACACCCTTATCTTGCTCGAATCAAAAATCGGCAGATCAAAAGGGTTCGTCCTCTATTATACCACACAATAGAGCCACACATGATATTGACAGGGCTTGGAAATTGATGGACGTTGCAAAGTCCATAGAAAGGAATCGTAAAAGGACAACCAACATTATTCCTCAGTCCTCAAAAAATCCTTCAAGGGAAATAAGTCGCCATCCAAAAGAAACTAGCATAAATCTTCTCGCATCAAATCGTAAACGACCTGGAAATAAGGATTGTGAAAGCATCAGTTCAGAAAAGAATTACCAGTATCACTCTACTGAAAAAGACAACAATACACATAAACATAAGATGTTTGAGAAAGAAAAGCAGTGTGGGATTGCTATGATGGGAGATCAAAAATTAATCAAGAGTGTCTCAACTACTTGTTCTCCAGTATATTGTGAGTTGCCATCTTCTAGGAAGGACCGAACTTCGATTCAAGTCGATATTTGTCATCAAAATGGTGGGAAATCAATGAAGATAAGTTCTCATGGAACAATTTCAAATGATTTAGTGGAGAATGTTGGGTCATCTTGCTTGGTTTCTCCTTCAGTAGCTTCAAATACTTACGGTGGCAATCAAGTGTTTTATGCATCTTTATCCTGCAATCTTGAGAGGAAAGCGAAGATGGGAAAAAGTAGTGTTGATAACAAGGCTAGCAGAGTTGATGATGCCAAGAGTGAGATTCAATCTCTTGTCAAGCTCAACTTAAAGCTTCTAAGAAGAAATAAAAAGTTAGCTATGATCATTTTGTTTAAGCTTATGATTCATATCTATAAACGCATGCATGTTTTTGTTATCCACTACTGTGTGGTTAGTGTATATGGTGAGCACGTGTTGTGTTGATAGGTTAAACTAACCTTAGTGACTTAATATGTCTTTCTGAGTGTTTTTTCCAAGTTATCTAGACAGTTACAGTTTTGCCAAAACATGGTCAAATAAAAGGGAGAAGTCCAAAAAAGAATGAAAAAACAACTGAACGTTCAAGTTTTTGCAAATAACCCCTTATTCTGAACTATGTGTTTTGTCATAAATACCCCTTTTTGGGGACTTTTTAGCGACACATTGGGAGTCTGCAACAAATTGAAAGGTTCAAGCGTTTCTTGCATTAAAAGAGTTTAGGGAGTTTTTTGCAACATATGCAAAGTTAAGGGTTCTTTTTGCAATCAATCATTTTGATTGATTTTTCATTTTTCTGAATGATGATTGGTTAATGTTTAAAGTACCAAACCTGCTTATATTACAATATGAGAAGAACATGAAGAGTTGTATTCATTCAAGCTTAATGATTTACAGATACAAGAGTCGTATTTATATACAAAGATAAGAGAAAAGAAATAACAAAAAATTACTAATGACAACTAACTTCTAACTAACTAATGACAACTAACTTCTAACTAAGTAGTTGACATCTAATTATCTGACTAACTATGCTGACAACAGTCTCTAACTAACTAACTGATATGATAAATACAAAGACGAAATTTATATGATAATAGGCCCCCTTAAGATGGAGCATGAAGATTGTGAATGCCCATCTTGCCAAGAAGAAAGTGAAATTGTTGGTGTACAAGAGGCTTAGTGAATTGATGAGAAAAATAAACATGGAGAGTCTTGATGATGCCATCTTGAATCTTATCATGAATAAGATGACAATCAATTTCGATGTGTTTAGTTCTCTCATGAAAAATGAGATTAGCAGCTATATGCAAGGCTGCTTGGCTGTCACGAAAAGTAAAGTAGGACGTGGATGAGGAATCTATAAATCTTTGAGAATATTAAGGAGCCAGGTGATTTCACATACAGTCAATGACTGCCATGGACCTGTATTCAGCCTCAGCGAAAGATCGGGAAATAGTTTGTTGCTTCTTGGACTGTCATGAAATGAGAGAAGTGCCCAAAAAATACAAAACCCTGCAATAGATCTTCGAGTGTCAGGACAAGCAAGCCAAATAGCATCAACAAAGGCTTGTAATTGAAGATTGGAAGAGTTGGGGAGAAAAATAATCCTTGACCTGGTGTGGCTTTAATGTATTCAAGAATTCTATGAACTGCTTGAAATGAGAGGTTCGTGGTTTAGAGAGAAAGTGGCTAAGCTTATGGACTAAGTAGAACAGATCAGGGCTTGTTATGGTGATGTATAGAAGGTTGCCAATAGGTTTTCTATAGGTTATGGGGTTCTCAAGAAGTTTACCTTTATCATTACTCAATTTGCAATGTGTATTTATGGGGAAATGTAGCAGGCTTGCAGCCTAGAAAGCCAACATCAGACAGTAGTTGAAAAGCATAATGTTGTTGGGAGATAGAGATGCCTTTGGATGAATGAGCAACCTCCAAACCCAACAAGTACTTGAGTGGTCCAATATCCTTCAATTAAAACTTAGAGTTGAGTAAGGTTTTCAATGTGTGAACGGCATTTGGATCATCACTAGCTATTATAATGTCATCAAAGTAAATATCTCACCACTTTATCTAACGAAGTCGCGGGAGAATATCCTTTGCTTGAATTAGTGGACTCACTGGCACTAGAGGAAGATACGGGTGGACGTACTTCCTTAGACGCCTCCAACCTCCTCTTCCGCTCGGATGCGGTATGAGGCTTTTTTTCTCTCACTATTTATATGACCTACATAAGAAATTAACAAATTATATTAGCAAATGAACATTGGTACCAACATGAATCTATGAAATAGGATATAAATTGGTACTTTAAGAGATTAGAATTAAAATTAGAACAATAATTAGTAAAAACTATTTATTCGAAATAATAATTACTAAAAATATACCCATATATATGAAATAGGAAATAAATTGGTACTTGAAGAGATGACAAATAAAATTAGAAACAATAATTAGTAAAACCTATTTATTAGAAAAAATAATTACTAAAAATATACCCATATATATGAAATAGGAAATAAATTGGTACTTTAAGAGATTACAAATAAATTAGTAACAATAATTAGTAAAACCTATTTATTAGAAACAATAATTACTTACGGTTGTATATGGCCGGGAAAATTATCCCACGATTGTGAATGGCTATAAAAAGTAACCTATGGTTGTGAATGGCCGGGAAAAGTAACCTACAATTGATAATGGCCACGACAAGCAATCTACAGTTGGAAATGGACGTAAAAAGGTACCTGCGGTTGGGAATGGCCGTAAAAAGGTTAAGAACGATGAGATTAAGTCGTATATCGTATCCACCTTCGGTGATGGGAAACCGAAGATGCAGACCATTTTATGAGTTTATAATAGATTTTTTATATTTAGTTTGCATGCTAGGGTTTAATACACAAAATGAGAGCACAAAATAAGAGCATGACAGTAATGGGAGTAAGGTTTGATAGTGTAACATACCAGAAATGAAGTTTGAGGGTAATGTGGTGTTGTGTGCTTTTGGTGTTCTAGTTTGTATGATATAAGGGGATGATGGTTTGGTAGAGAAGTTAGAGAGAGATGGAAAGGGAAAAAGTGAGGTTTAAAATTTTTTGGGGTTTTATATGGGTGAAGGTACATGTGGTGTTGTGTATTTTTGGTGGTTTGGACAAATAATGGGTACTTATATGGTGTTTTGAACAAAAGGGTGTTTTGGAGTAAAATTTTTGGTGTATTTATCAGGACCCTTAAGAAAAATAGTTTTACAGAAGATTACACTAAAAATACCAATATTATTACAGGTTTATAAGTCACCCCATTCAAAAAACCCAACAATAACCTCCATATAATATGGGTCCATGAAAATTAACTCATTTTTCCATGTTTTGAGAAGTTTGTGTGGTGTATTTGATAAGCAATGTTTTTCTCAACCCATTTGCCAACTTTTTGTGCGCGTGTTGAACAAATTTCCCTAACAAAATATCTTCCTTTTAAAGATTTTTTTAATATTCAAATCGCATGTTAATTTATTTCTTATATAGATTTTGACTTTATTTCAAAACTAGGTTTCGATTTGTGATTTGTTTAAAAGCTATGGTTTATTTCTGAAGATGGAAATCAATATATATATATATATATATATATATATATATATATATATATATTTGTATTTATATTTATATATATTCTAATCATTCTTAATTGGAGAATTCATTCATTCATAAAATTACTGGTCATGGTACATATCCAGTTCGGACGGTTGAATTTATCCACAACATCAGTTTAGCCAAATCTCAACCTCCAAGGAAGAGCGTCAACCATAAAGATATGCACAAGTTTATCAAGAAAGAGTTGGAGGGACGCTTGAATCCCAACTTAGCACAAACGCCAAAAGATATTGCCATAAGAGCTTTTGTTCACGGATTAATGTTTCCATTCATGTTGACAAAAAATATCAGATCCCCCTACAAAGTTCTTCGTACCAAAAATTACTACATACGATGGCAAGATAGATCATCCCATTATATCGGACATTATAGGCAATCATTATTATTGTGAAGCCATCACAACATTCTTATGTGTCACATTTTTCCATCTCTTTTAGGAGATATCGGCCTTAGGTGGTTTGAGAATCTATCCCCTAGGTCTATATCCTCCTTCCAGAAATTGGTCGAGTAATGTACAACTCACTTTATCACTAGCGGCAAGACGATAATTGAGATAAAATGTCTAATCACCTTTCATAAGGAAGAATGGGGAGTCTCTCAGAAAGTATTCTCAAAGGCACTAGGATTCATTAAATGAGATTGAAAATTGGAACGGGAAATTAATGATTTCTTCCTTTAAATTTTGCATGGACATGTCAGACAACCTATATTAGACGCTTAATAAGAAATTGACTATAACACCCGCCCCTGCATTTTTAATCATACTTGTGTGATTTGGTGACATGGTATGATCATGTGACACCCCACTCAATTAAATACCGGGGGATTAGTCCTTTATTACATTAAATCCGGATATCCAATTGGTTCATTCTTAGCATCACTATAAAAAATATTTTCTTTATTAACCACCTAATAGTTAATTAAGCTCGTGTAAAAAACTTTTAATCTTTCAGATTAATGACCAATGGTTAAACCATTAACCACATTCACCATTCTAATGAATAAAACAATAATAAATGAGAAACCATCTGACTTAATAAAGGATACTGGAATAAACGTTCCAGTTAAATGTCTTAATTCCAATAACTAAATAATAAATCCAAATCCCATTAATTGAAATAAAAGAGTACAATATCTCATAAATTAATGATAACTAGAAATGGGAAACATGCCATAATTGAAATGACTACATTAGAAACTGAAAGGATAGATGTGGAGGCGTCTAATATTGAGGACCTGCAACTTCCATAATAACTCCAGCATGTCAAATTAACTGACTCCTATGCCTGGCGTCCCTGTGGCTGGACACCTAAAATAGTTGTACAAAGAAAATAGATTTGCAAGAAACGGGTCAGAGCTCAAGTGAAAATATTTTAAAAAAGTTTAGCAAGTATTTAAAAATGCTGTAAAGCAAATACTATATACATGTTCGCTTTTCGGGCTTTTTCTAGAGATTCTAACCTCTCATCTAATGTGCACGCCTAACGTACCTCTAAACTCCCCTAGCTATTGTCACAACCACTAACTAGTTTGTAATTACAAGTCTTCTAACTCTAACTCATAATGTCCATCCACATTTTCCCACGCAATCCATTTATTAATATATTTATTCATTTTCTTATCACACACAAGGCTTTTATTAATCAATGGTTAAGTGTTCACATACTAAATTATTTCATATTCTACCATCTTACTTATTTACTAAGTCCATACAGTAGAATAATCACAAGCATATATATATATATATATATATATACACGCAATCCATTTATTAATATATTTATTCATTTTCTTATCACACACAAGGCTTTTATCAATTAATGGTTAAGTGTTCACATACTAAATTATTTCATATTCTACCATCTTACTTATTTACTAAGTCCATACAGTAGAATAATCACAAGCATATATATATATATATATATAGTTACCCCGAGGCATAGCTGCGGTGCATGCATACTCTGCTCTCAAGTCCTGGTACATCATATACTAAATAAGGACAATCGGTTTGGTGTCACCCTCGAACCATAAATATAAATCACACATATTAGGAGGCGAACATAATCCCCAGCCAAATGGGTCATGCACATACCTACGCACACATTTAACCGTCAAAACTATCATACTCTCAGATAGAACGTGTCCAAGGTCCTATGTTCAGGGTACGAATCTAAAATCCCCCAAGTGGGCTCATCAAGATGTCCAAAACGCGAAACTTCCTCCCGATAGCAAGCAGCGTATGTATGTCCTACACATAATAAATCAAGCAATATGTATTCACACCACCTATATATATAAAATATAGGCATACCCATAAAGCAAATTTCACCTCAAGACTCACTCGACACGACACGACAAGCACCATATAGACACAAACATGGCATGACACAAAATTATGAGTAAAACACGACTAACACGAGTCAATAAAATGATGGAAAAAATATCGTCTCAAAACACCCAACAATAATACAACATACATATGTCAACTTCGGGTCAATTTTGTGTGTTGTTATGCTGTTGTGTGACCACGTCTACTATTTCCACCAGGCAAAAGGAAGGGGATGCAAAGTGTTATGTATATGTGTGAATTTGAGACACAAGTATCAAAACTATCTACTCATTGCAGATAGCAATAATGTTTCAATTAAAGTCCCAATTAGTTTTTGTAAAGCTGTATGTGAAGGAATATTATGTTTGAAGGTATAGGTTGAATTCGTTAATGGAAACTAATGAAAAAAATAGATATTACCTTTGCTTTACTTTGCTGCATTTGTCTCGTGGAGGAACAAAATTTAATGTATATGATCACTGTGTCCGAGTTATGGTGCTAGTTTTCAAGAGAAATCCAAAGGCCAAAACTTACACAATAACTTCCACCTTTCGAATCTCCCCATGCAAGAGGATTGGGAAACATAGTTTTACGGAATATTATACCAAAACCCCTATATTGTTACAGGTTTACAAGTCACCCCATGTAAAAACTTCAACAATAACCTCCATATACTATTGACCCATGAAAATTAACTCATTTCCCCATGTTTTGAGAAGTTTGTGTGGTGTATTTAATAGGTATTTTTTTCTTAACCCATTTGCCAACTTTTGATGTGTGTATTGAACAAATTTCCCTAAAAAAATTTCTTCCTTTAATGATTTTTTTAATATTCAAATCATCCCTTAATTTCTTCTTTATAAAGATTTTGACTTTATTTCATAACTAGATTTTGATTTCTGATTTACTTAAAAGCTATGGTTTATTTTCTAAGATGGAAATCAATAACTATATATATATAGATAGATAGCTCCACAAGCCCGCAAGTAACATATTCTAATTAGTCTTAATTGGGGAATTCCTTCATTCGCAAAATTCTTGGTCATGGTATATATCCAGTTCGATCGGTTGTATCTATCCACAACATCAGTTTAGCCAAATCTCAACCTCCAAGGAAGAGCGTCAACCATAACGATATGTGCGAGTTTATCAAGAAAGAGTTGAAGGGACGCTTGAATCCCAACTTAGCACGAATGCCAAAATATATTTCCATAAGAGCTTTAGTTCACGGATTGGTGTTTCCATTCATGTTGACAAAAAATATCAGACCCCCTATAAAGTTCTTCGTACAAAAAATCACTACATACGATGGCAAGATCGATCCATCCCATCATATCAGACATTACAGGCAATCATTATTATTGTGAAGCCATCAAAACATTATCATGTGTCATATGTTCCCTTTTATTATAGGAGATATCGGCCTTAGGTGGTTTGAGAATCTATCCCCTAGGTCGATACCCTCATTCTAGAAATTGGTCGAGTAATGTACAACTCACTTTATCACTAGCGGCAAGATGATAATTGAGATAGAATGTCTAATCGCCCTTCATAAGGAAGAATGGGGAGTCTCAGAAAGTATGCTCAACGGTACTAGGATCTATTAAATGAGATTGAAAATTGGAAAGGGAAATTGATGATTTCTTCCTTTAAATTTGTCATGGACAGGTCTGATAACCTATATTAGTTGCTTACTAAGAAATCAACGGTAACACCTGCCCTCGTATTTTGTATCATACTCGTGTGATTTGGTGACTTAGTATGATGAATTGGTTTGTCCTTGTTGAGGTGGATCATAGGTTATTTGGGTCTCTAAATAGCAGAATTGGATATTCATATTATAGTATGTGTTGATATATTTGTTTTGGGAGGGTGAGACATGTGAAATTTGTTTTTTTTGGGATTTAAGCACTAAAGGTGAAATTTATGTTTAATTAATGTGAGAATACTATCATATCACGTTAGAATATGATTTAGAATCAATATCTAGTATCAATTACTATTGAATTCGGATTATTGAATCGAATTGAATTTGTGTTTTAGGAAATTTTGAGAAAAACACCAATTCATGATCCCTAGAAGTTTTAACGAGAATTAATGATGATTGATGATATATATATTTATGTTAGAAATAAAATTGGGGTATCAATTGGGTTGAAGTTTGTATTGAATCCATGGAGGTTTGAAGGTTAGAAATGGAAAAAAATGAGTTTCAGAGAAGAGGACCTATTCAGGTGTCGACAGATCGACGATCGATCGATTCGTTGGAAACTCGTTCGAACGAGCTGAGGTTGTCATTCAAATGAGATTAGTATCTCATTCGAACGAGGTTAATATCTCGTTCAAAGGACCCTAGGTTTTGGACATGAAGATAAATCTTTTCATTACGAACGCGTGGCCGCCAGTTTCGTATTTTTCTAATTTTTTTAATTAGTTATGAATTTTCTACGAAAATGTGTCAGAGATCGAAATCTTTAGTCAGGAATCAAATTTGGGTATTGGTGCCAAGTCTTATTTTACCTAGGTATTGTAAGGCCATAAATTTCCAATTGAGTCCCTGTATTGTTTTGACTTAATTCCGTGAACAAAACTGTGTTTGTAATATGTCATAGGGAGATTTTATTTTTTCACGATCCCACTTGGTCTATGACGTATTGAAAAAATTGAAGACGTTGCGGCAAAGATTCAAAGAATTAATCATGCCAAAGTTTAATTGGTCAAAGTTTATTCGTCTTCAAGTTAATTGCATTCCGAGATCACACAGGTATGAATCTGTATAATTAATGGTGCTCAAAATTGTTTTTATAAAAGATAAGGATGTAAATTTTATAAAAAAAATGTTTTAAAATGTTTTAAAAGTGTTTTAGATGTTTTAAACTACGTTTTTACTCTGATAAGCTCGAAATAGAGTCTGACTTATTTGGATCTCTTTTGAAAGAGACGTTTTAAAGAAAAAGTCAAAAAGTTAAACTGACACACGGCGTCATTCGAACGACATCTGTCCTTCATTCAAGCGAGATGGCTATTTCGTACGAACGACGTGTCAATATCGTTCGAGCGACACAATTTTTGAGGCGACGCTTAATTCCTATTTAAAGCATGTTTTCGTCAGAATTAAAAAGTGTGCATTTTGGAAAAATAGTTTACTTTTCAGTACGAGTTTTGCACATGTTTTCTAAGGTTTAAAAAGCTTAAACACATCCTTAGAGTTTGCAAGGATCCGAGTTATTATTATTATTATTATTATTATTATTATTATTATTATTATTATTATTATTATTATTATTATTATTATTATTATTATTATTATTATTATTATTATTATATTATTATTATTATTATTATTATTATTATTATTATTATTATTATTATATGTTTATGTGATCTTGCTGCACCAAGAAGGTTTGTTTTACAATTGAACATCAGGGTTTTGCGGTGAAGAAAATAGAAAGACTTCTTGTTGCCATTCGGTGGACACCGCGACATACGTGGACGCGTGTGTTGTGGACAGGTATCGTGGAAGACGGAATTTCTATGTGGGCACTATTAAAGAACGGTATAAGATCAGAAGGAGCGTCAAGACCCGTGGGAATCGAGTCATTGGGTAAGGCTAATCGGTCTTTGTAAAACCTTTGTTCATAGTGATTGTATGGCTTGGACCGTCCGAGGTTATTTTCCCGTTCTGGGTTTTTTCCTCGTACATCCGGCATTGTGAGTATTCTTTACTCTACTTTACATTACTTGCTTTAATCACTAGATACATGTTTAGGATTAATCAAGATAAAATTGGTTTAAAGTAAAAATTGGTTTCTCACAACTAGGTTTGGTGCTACTTAAAAGTTGGATAGTTTTTGGTGAAAATTGATTTGATTTGAAACACACTCATAGGGACAACCCATTTTTCAAATTTGTATCAGAGCTAGAAAACATAATTTATTTATTTTGTGATCCCGTGTGTTTTCAAAAATGAATTTTGGATATAACAAATTTTCTTGAACTGCTCTTTTTGATGGCACTAATTGCACTTATTCGATGATGAGAATGAAGAGTGTATTACAATCTATTGATGAGCGTGTGTGGCTAGCTGTTGAGAAAGGTTGGACACCCCCTATCACTGTTATAGGTGAGGTCAATACTTTAAAGCCTGTCGAGTCATGGACCGAAACTGAACGTAGACTTTCACAATATAATTCTAAGGGTTTGCACGTTATTTCTTCACTCATCACACCAGAAGAATATAATAGAATTATGACTTGTGAAACATCAAAAGAGGCTTGGGTTATTTTGACACTCACTCATGAGGGCACTAGCACGGTTAGGGTGTCAAAACTTCAAAATCTCACTAAAGAATTTGAGACCATTAGGATGTTAGAAAGTGAGACTTTTGATGAGTTTTATGCTAGGTTATCCAATATTGTCAACTCGTCGTTTAACCTAGGTGAGAAATTCCCGATAATTGTGTCGTTAAGAAAATTCTTAGGTCATTGCCTTGTAGGTTTGATATGAAAGTGACTATTTTAAACTCCTTGGGTAAGTTAGAGTCGACGAAACTAGAAGAGATTGTAGGTGACTTACAAACCTATGAAATCAACATGATTACCACCAGGCAAGTGCCTAATAAAAAGAAAGGGTATTGCTTTGAAAACCCGGAAGGAGGAAATTAAAGTTTCGTATTCCAATTCCGATTTCGATTTTGAGGATGTTGCTTTGTTGGCAAGGAAATTTTAAAAATTTATTAAGTTTCAAAAGAAATCCAAAGATGCCAAGAAATTTGAAAAATTCGAGAACAACAAAGTAGATCCCACCTCTAAGGATAAGTTTGAGAAGCCTAGGAGAGATGAGTCGGATAAGTGTTTTGGGTGTGAGGGGTACGGTCACAAAGTTAAGGAGTGTCCCACTAGACTTAAGAAATATGGAAAGCAACCCATTTTTTATAGTGCCACATTAAGTGATAGTGATCCGGAAGAGGGAGAAAGTTCCCCCATTGATCATTACTTTGTTGCGTTTATGGCATGTCATGTGAGCGACGACGACTCTCATGTGAATGACACTTCAGAGGAGGTTTTGAGTGAATCCCATGTTAGCGAGGGAGAAGAGAGTGATGAAGAGGAGATAGGTGTGAAAGAATTGCAAGTTGCGTTTAATGAGTTGTAAGCCGAAACTGTGAAAGTGAAAAAGGCAGATGCAAAATTGTAAGCTAAGTTGAATGAGAGTGCCATAGAAAATAATGATAGTTTGATTGAGGATCTTAGGGCATGAGAGAAGACTTTCAGGGAGAAATTAGAGTATGTCGAGGGTGAGAGAGATAATCTACGTGGTTTGATGGAGTCTTTGAAAAAGGAGATTTTAGCATTTGAGGAGTCTAGGCGTTTACTCGAGTATAGGATTCCAGAGTTGGAGGAGAGAATGAGAGACTCATTTAGAGTTAAGATTGATTTTGAGGCTAGGTCGAAGAAGTTAGATAATATCCTAGGCACCGTCCAAATTAAGGGAGATAGCGGAGGTATAGGTTTTGATGAGAGAGTTGTTCCCCTCCCCCCGCACGTGTGAGAAACAATAGGAAGGTAAGAAAACGTCCACATATAGGTAATCATTACCACCATCGCTAAACTTGCACGTTTTATGGTAGGAAAGGTCACCTCAGGAATTATTATTACGACCTTAGACAAGCTCCTATGAAGTTTAGGAATAAAGTTGCCCCGGTTCCCCAAACCCCCATGCGTCGTTTTACACCTACTTGGGTTAGGAAATCAGATTTAGTGGCTTTAGGAATAAAACTTCATGATTATCGTTTGAGTGCATTTGATTCTTCCCATGCTAAATCTAAAGGATGATAGTGTTGCCTTGCTTGTCATATACTAGTTTGCTTCATGATATATTCATTGCTAGTATAATGACTTGTGTATCATTTTATATTATATTTTTCATTTATTTGAGTCCTTTTTGAAAAATACAAAAAGATTTTTTCTTTTTGAAAACTTTTGAAAAACCCAAAAAGATTTTACTTTTATTTGAGTCAAAATATGTTTGAAAAGCCAAAAAGATTTTCGATTTTTGTTTTTGAGTTTACATGTTTGATGCGCCATATTGGTTTTCTTGGACCCCACCCCCATCGTTTCATTGTCCATGTGGCTTGGACATTTGTTCATTATTATCAATGTTTAGAATGATCTTAACCATTGTTTATATGGGGTAGTTTTAAAGTTGATATGAATTTTGATTCGACTTTGTATATATGCCAACATTACACACATGCACGTGTTTATATGGATGTTTGACTTCTCTTGCATATTTGAATTTGGTGAGGCGTTCTTATCTCAATCTTGTCATCTTTGCGTAAGTAGACTTAAGGAGAAGTGTGCATGTAAGAATTGTTTACCGTGAGGATTTGAATTGAAAAGTGATGAGTGATTCACGGAAAAGGGCTGCGAGAGTTCAAAATTGACTCGTCGTGAATGCCACCATTTAAAAGAGCCCAAGGAAAAAAGCAATATGCTAAGAAAAGGACCAAATTAGTTTAGTTCATTCCAAAGAAAATATGATATTATTGAGGGAGTTTGGATGGATTAAAAATTTAAACGGGTTTGTACAACTAAAACTAAATGTTGAAATATTGCAATTTGACGCTATTATTTGTAGAATCGTCAAAATTCTGGATTTGTGTGCATGTAGTATGTTTAGTTTATTAAGCTCACACTTTAATTGTCATATGGTTATGTAAAGTTTGATAATTTATCGCTATCAATTAGAGCTTCTTGATCTTTTTGATGTGTTTGAATTGTGACTCATTTATTGTAGTTTCACGCCCATACATTCCATATCCATGTTTGAGCACATCGATACTATGTTTGCATGTAACTCGCATTGTTTATTTTTACGAGTTTTTGCATTTTGTGTTAAAAGCTCACTGTTTTAGCACTGTTTTGTGCTGTCAGGACCTTCCAGGAATTTTTTTATGGAAATTGTTTCACTAGGAAAAAATATATGATATTTCTGGGAATCTGGGAAAGTTTGGCATGTCGCAAGAACTCATTCAAACGACATTACCATGTCATGCGAAGTCTCGTTCGAGCGATGTCCTAATCTCGTTTGAGCGACGTCCTTGGATCGTTCGAACGACAACCTAGATTTTTTCTTCTCACTCCTTTGCAGTCCTCTAGTTAAAATTGGTATATTTTTTGTACAGCTGGAAGATTTCTGGATTGACAGGTTTATATGCAGGTTATATTGTTTCAAAATTGATTTTTTGCATATGATTTTGTTTATCACACCTGATTAGATTGATATATTCTTTGTGTGATTCATTGGTTTACTAGCTACTGATTTACCATTACTTGGTCATATTTAGCTGTTTGTTTCATGATTATCTAGCGATTTCAAATCTCAAATTGGTATATTCTCATGCTAGATACTTGTTGATTGGTTTATCTTTTCACCAGATTGTCTATTCGAGACAAAAAGGGGGAGAGATGTATGTGATGTACGGGGATATTTGAGCATGTTTACCATTTTGTTGCTAAATTGTTTAACAAATGATTCTTCAGAGTTTATTCATATTGGTATCTATTGTTGTTTGGTATCATTTGAATATATATATTGCTTTCATTTGTTCCTCCATACTTCACTGGGTATTTGTTTGTCTGTTTCATGTGTGTAGGTATGCTTCAGCGATTTTAGATTTCAAGTCTACATCACATTCAGATAGTTCATGCTTGTCGGTGCTATATATAGTAGTTCGTGTCCTCTATTTTTGATTTTGGGTTTATGGGATGAGTTTTAGGCGTCACACGGTTTGACGGCTCGGCTTAGGCATTTCACTGGTTTAGTTTTGTCCCGGAATAGTCAAAGGGGGAGATTTGTATGCTAAAGATTCTGAGGGAAATGATTTCGAGGATTCCTTCAACCTGCAGACACCGGGGCTGGCACTCTGTATGATCCAATCAGGGGATACATCATCAAATCCATCCCACTTGATCTAAGATGCTGATATACCTCTCCTCAACTGGCACGCTGCACATATGCCACCTGCCGATATTCTACACAACCCTGTTGTTTACCCCCTTTCTTATTTAACTGATCCCCCTAACTCTGATGAGGTTATCAATGCTATTTTTCCTATTAATGAAATAAATAAATATTTTGAGTATCTTGTTGTCCCTTATATTAACTGTCTTAATTCTAATCAAACTCTCGTTGATGATGACTTTGCAAATGAATAATTCTTAACTGATCTAAATAAGGTTAATAACAAACAACATAACCATGTTCAAGTAAAGGAAAATGAAACTGTCCTTATTAATCTCCTTTCTAGTAGCCAAATGCATGAGGTTAGGATAGGGGCCACCCCCAGTCAGCACAAGCACGCGGAACTCAAAGAAATACTGAAGGAATTCATAGACTTCTTCGCATGGTCCTCCGATGACATGTCCGACATCGATCCTAAGATAGCACAACATGAGATTCATACTATCCCAGAGTATAAACCAATCAAACAGAAACTATGAAAGCTTCGCACTAGATGGTCACTTAAAGTTAAAGAAGAAGTAGTCAAGAAATTGAAAGTGGGCTTCGTTCATGTGACCGAATACCCGACCTGGCTAGCCAATATTGTACCTGTACTGAAATAAGGAGGGAAGGTTCGTACGTGTGTTGATTACCGAGACTTGAATAAGGCCTATCTAACAGACGATTATCTATTAATGAATATCGATATGATTGTGGACAATACAACTAGCCATGCCCTCAAGCCCTTTGTTGACGAGTTCACTGGATACAACCAGATTAAGATGCACCCGGATCACCAAGAAAAAACTGCATTCATCACCCCTTGGGAAACCTTTCTCTACATTGTCATGCCATTCGTTCTAAAAAATCCAAGGGCTATCTACTAAAGGGCTGTCACAACCATTCTGCATGATCTGATCCATAAAAAGTTGAGGTCTACGTAGATGATATGATTGTTAAATCTAAGACTAGGAAAGGTCATATTCCCTCTCTTTGAAAGTTCTTCGAATGGTTGCGACAATATCATATGTGACTTAAACCATAGAAACATGTCTTCGGCGTTACCAAAGGAAAGATCTTGGGACTCTTGATTAGTGAGGAAGGGATAAAAGTAGATCCTACCAAACTGGATCCCATACTCGAGATTCCACCTCGAACAGAGAATGAAGTCTAATGATTCTTTGGGAAATTATAGTACATCAACAGGTTCATCAACCAGTTGACATCCATCTGTAAACCCATTATCAAAATCCTCTGAAAAGATTCAACCAATGTCTGGAACGAAGCTTTACAAGAGGCCTTTGACCGAATCAAGCAATACCTAACCTGACCTCCAGTACTCATACCGTCGCAGCCTGGTCTTCCCTTACTCCTTTACCTAACTATAACAGATAATATAGCAGGGGCTTTGCTAGCCCAATATCTGGAAGAAACCAACAAAGAGAGCCATTTACTATGCCAGTTGCAAGTTGGCTGGTTACGAAGTTAACTATACAACTCTAGAGAAAGTATGTGTCACCCTTGTTTGGGTCACCCAAAAATTATGGCACTACATGCTCTCCTTCCCCATCAAGCTTATCTCCCGAATGGATACTATCAAGTACTTTCTTTAAAAGCCTTCTCTGTCCAGCCAAATGGCCCGTTGGTTGATGATTTTGGTCGAATTTGATATCACCTATATCACATAAAAAGCCGTGAAATAAAGAGCTATCTCTGATTACCTTGCTGATCATCCCATAGAAGAAGCCGATGTTTTGATTTATGAATTCCTTGATGATAATATCCTCTGTACCTCCCATGAAGACATGCAATGGAAAATGTTCTTTGACGGCGCTGCTAATAAGAAATGGTATGGCATTGAGATCCTCCTGATTACCCCTGATGACTCTCATATTCCCATTGCCATCAAGTTGAATTTTCCTTCCACCAACAATATGACTGAATACAAGGCATGCACAGTGGGCCTCAAAGTTTCTCTTAATAAAGGAATTCAATACCTCGATGTCTATGGGCACTCAACCCTCATCATCGCTCAAGTACTCGAAAGATGGAAAGTCAAATATGAAAAACTCTTACCCTTTCATACTTATATAGAAGAACTCACTTCCCAATTCCAAGAAATCACCTTCCATTACCTGACCCGAGCAAAGAACAACCTAGCCGATGCCCTTTCTACCTTAGCTTCCATGATTAACATACATGAAGGAACGACCATGACTCCCTTCATAGTCCAAAAATAAGACAAACCAACCCACTGCTACCACATTGAGCTCAACACATAGGAAGATCCTGATATAGCCGACTGTTGGTACTATGACATTTGGCACCTCCTCAAACCTGGTAGGTATCCCCAAGGTTCTGAAAAGAAAGACCGAGAAACCCTTCGTAAATTGATTTCCCAGTACATCATCTATGATAAAGAATTATTCAAAAGAAACTTCTATGGAGCTTATCTACACTTCATCGCAGGGGCCGACATTGAAGAAATAATGAAAATCCATAGTGGGGAATGCGAACCCCACATGAATGGTCATATTCTCGCCAAAAATATCATCTGATAGGGTCACTACTGAACTACCATGGTTGAGGACTGCACAACCTACGTTCGAAGATGACTCAAATGCCGACAGTTTTCCAACCTACAACACCTGCCTGCGTGGGAATTATACAACATCACCTCCCCATGTCCATTCTCCACCTGGGCCATTGACACCATTGGCAAGGTTACGCCCAAATCTTCCAATGGGTATGATTTCATCCTAGTCGCCATTGATTACTTCACCAAATGGGTAGAAGCTGAGTCATACGTAGTTATGAAAGCTAAGAAAGTGTCAAAATTCATCAGAAAGAATATCATCTACCAATATGGGGTCCCGCATGATCTTGTGTCAGATAATGGGCTACACTTTGAGGCAAAAGTCACAGAAGTGGTCAATGAGTATGGGATTCAAAGACACAAATCTTCTCCCCACCGACCCCAAACCAAAGGAGAAGTCAAAGGAGCCAATAATAACCTCAAAGATATCATCAGCAACATGACCGAGAGTTACCGAGATTGGGTTGATCGGATTCCTTACGACCTATGGGTCTACCGCACTTTAGTTTAAACCTCTACTGGGGCTACCCTTTACTATCTAGTCTATGACATGTAAGCAGTCCTACCCGTAGAGTTGGAAATCCTTTCGTTGCACGTGATGCTTGGAAACAAAGTTAGCGAGGATGACTAGCATCAAAGCTGTCTTGACGAGCTATCCCTTTTGGACGAAAGAAGACTTAAAGCTCTGTACCACATACAAGGGTACCATCGTTGAAAAGCAAGATCATTCAATAAGAGAGTCAAGGACCATGGTGTCCGATATGGGGACTTAGCCCTCAAAGAAATAGTAGATCCCATTTGGGACCCCAGAGGAAAATTCAAGCCCAATTGGAGCAGCCCCTACATTATGAAGAAGATTCTGTCAGGCGACGCTGCTGTGCTCATTGATCTTGATGGAGAAGAGATGGCTCATCCAGTCAACCTAGACCGTCTTAAGAAATTCTAACTCTAATCTCGATACGCTATGACTCTTCTCACCTCATTATTATTCTTAAAAAAAATCTTTTCATTTATCCCTACCCAGAACTATGTGGGCCTGATCCTCTAAAAATATTTTGTCTTGAAAAAATGAATTTCGAATTTTTTTCAAAATCGCCAGAGGTACGTAGGAATCTCATATGTCTTACATGAGTGTGACCCCCTTCTTTTTCATAAAATACTATTCTTTTCGTATCCCCTAGAACGACAGTTCATCTGACATATCCATGAACAAAATGATTATGTATGCCTTAGCGATTGGTATAGATAATTTAAAGGCAAAAATCATCAAGAGGCACAAATAAATGATCAAAATACTAATTATTTCATTATTTGAAAACTCGGTACGATTATATTAAGGGATCAAACAACTTACCTCGCCAAACTACACTTTTTAAAAAAACCCATTACACCTAAGCAACCTTCCCAAACCACAAAACCACACCCAAACCCAATACAAAAGCTTCACCATTCTACCCATAACAACCAGAAGAACCAGCCTCATCATCGTCTACATCTCGGGGGCCCCAAAAATCTCCCACTTGGAGAGAGTGACGCTAGTGCTCCATTGAGCGGTAAGCCCGGACCTGCCTAGGAAAAACCACAACACCTCCCTCTATCGTGTCAGAAATGGAAAACCACCTTTGACCAGTCTCCACAGCTAGCATATTGGAAACTACTATCCTCCGTAATCACTTCATGTAGTCCCCGAAAACATGACAGACTCGCCCAACAGACTGAGAAGGACGAGTCGACGGTCGATGATTCTCCCACAAAGAGCCTAGCCATATGCACATACGCTCTGTTAGATTCTCTATAGGAAAGAAATATAGTGTCCACGGTGGCAAAATTTTCTCCCAACCATATTGATGCAGAAGCCACCAACGGAAGTAAAAGAAGTCTGTCTGAGGCCAACCATTCGAACATACTAGTATTCTACGAGCTCGATAATGGGCAGTAGCTCCATCCACCATAGCACAAACCAATGCAAGCCTCAAGCCTCGTGCTCTACAAACTAGTTCTTCCAGATCTCAAAATCCAAGCCGATGTTGATGAAATAACGTGAAAATAATTTTGGCACCATTGGCAAAGGATATTCAGGTGGGAGTGCTAGACAGAATCTCTCAGAAAGAACCATGAACAGCATAATGGGGCTCCCCCTCAAAAAATCAGAGCGACCTTCGCGGAAGGCGTTTAGGCCATTCAGGGTCTCTGCAAATATCACCGGTGCAGGATTGCGATGATACGATGTGAAACCCCGACTAATTAAATACCATTGATCAGACCTTTATTAAATTAAAACAAGATTCCCATATGGTTCATTCTTACCATCCTTGTCGAAAAACTTTTTAAACCTTACTAACCACCTAGCATTCAAAAAGCGGGTGCCAAATTTTATCTTTCTCATTTAAACAATAACATGCGAAAATGGATATAGAGTTTAAACCATGCATTAAACAAAATTTTTAAAACATGACAATAGAAATATAAACCAATGCCGAATAAAACTGTCGGCCCCATAAAATACAAAAATCCAAACCGAAGTAATAACACCAGAATATTGAGTCTAACTAAAATAAAATAAATATCTGAGGGCCCAGAAGCCCAAATTAAATAATGAATCAACATGTCCTAATCTAGGAATGAATAACTGAAGCGTCTAATCAATCTCTGCAAGCATCCACATGTGCTGCAGCTACGTATCCCTGGAACTGATCCTCAAACTTGGCGTCCCTATGGCTAGACACCTGAAAGTGGTTTTAAAAATAGATTTTTGCAAGTATGGGTCAGAGCCCAAAGTAAAAATCGTTTGAAAAAATTTAGCAAGTATTTAAATTACAATTTAAATAACTAGTTATTAGTTACACATGTTAGGTTGCGTACACTTCCTTGAATATCACACCTCATCTGTTGTGCACACCTAACGATCCAACCTCGTCACACTACCAACTTCCACTAGGTCTTAAAATAAATAACTAAACTCTAAACAACCATCTCACCCGTAACGCCATATAGTACGCTACACATCCCACTTAATAATCATTAAGTCCCTACTTAAGGTTTTCCCTCTAACTTACCCGTACCGTCCACAAAGTACGTGCCCGAACGGCTAGTATTTAACAGTACTCTATGTTATTACCATCATCATAAAGTTAAGTTCTCACACTTACTTTATCTTTAAATACTCACTATCTACCTTTTTCTAGTAATTATACTAAAGTAGAATTAGCATTTGTTTTAGATATTTACTTACCTAACCCCACTACTTTTACTCATAAGTAGATTTAATTAACCAGGTATATGTGTGTGTGTGTGTGTGTGTGTGTGTGTATATATATATATATATCACACACTACATATACATATAATTATATCATCCACCGGGGTACCGCCGTGATGCACATTCGTGTACTCTGCTATCAAGTCCCCATAATACACATTAAGGACCATTGGTTCGAAATGTCACCTCGAACCTTACAACAAAAGACACATAATGGAGGCGAACATAGTAGTAAGTCCTTGGGGCTGCGCACATATCTAACGTACCCAAGCCACCTTTCGGCATTTCTATTCTCTCGCATAGTTATCCACTACAAGTACTATATTCTAGGGCACAAATCCGGACCTCACTAGAATCGTCAAGGTGAGATCGCCCACTGCGCGGAAACCTCCCCGATAGAAGAAAGCGTAGGTATGTTCACATACACAAAAGAACATAATAGGTATACACACAACCTAATGATCATGTTGGTACGTAATATTTTACCCTCAATATTCATCATACTTATTAATTACGAATTATCTCACAATTTCATTTATTTGAGTATTCACAAAACTCTAAGGGCCCTAGTTACCCTTCCATATAGTTCAGTAGTTATTCAATGTTTACCCTATTGATCTACTTATTAATCCAATCAAAACTTCCAAAATTCGTTATCCCTTCCTCCGATAAATTACGACAGAATTCGACCCAAATTTTTTTTGTCTAAATTTTCTCTATAAGACTAATTTACTTCCCCAATATAGGCCTACTGTAATATAATAAATCCCTTATTATATCCTAACAACGTTACAAGAGTTTTTTTTTCACACAGACTATTTAGGAAGTTTAGGCCAAAAAGAAAATCCCGAAGTTTTCTGGGATTTCCGGACCGATCCGAATATATTTTAAACGAAACGATCCGACTATCTGGATCGGATTGGTCCGACGTTCTGCAGTTCATTTTCTTCAGTAATGCAGAAGCATTTTCTCTCATTTAAATCATTAAACTCTCATGATAAAAAATATAACTTGAAAACAAACGTTCATAACCATTACTACATTCATTAGGATCAATTCTAATGATTCATCAATAATAAATCTTCACACAATTTTTCCAATAATAATTAATATTCAAATATAAAAAAAACCCTAGATATTTTTTTCTTCATTAAAAATACTAACATATTCATATTTAATCCATAGAGATAAACGTGTTCTATCTGATATCTAATCCTCTACATATGTTTATATGAATCACATGAAATCCTACCCACCCATATATTCAAAATACCCTTCTTCTTCTAAGCATATTAAGATAATCACACTAGTCATGAACCCTACGCATGGGTAATATAACATGATTGAATCAAAGTGAAATATAAGTACTTGCGTTGATAGGAGTGATATGATTTCATGGTTGATGGAGGGTTCATGTTCTTCTTCTCTAATCTTTCCTTCCCGAGTTGCTTGTGGTGGAAGAACACTCCACTCTTCCCTAAATCCTTCTCTTAGGCTTCACAATAGTTCCCTTTGTATCTCCAATGGCTTTTGTGAGTTGTTTAACCTCTAACCCTACCCTTCAACCCTTATAGTCTGATTTAGAGTTTGTAATTTCGTAGGTCTCTTCACCCTCTTATATAAAAAGGCCAAAATGCCCCCGTATGGGTCCGGCTTAGTTTAGAATTTCCTCGGGACTCAACTAGCACCCCCGGGTATACTATTTTGACTATTTCACACCTTCCGGAACCAACCGTGACTTCAAAATCACCATTCGAGTTACTTTATAAAATTATGTAATTCTCACCTCAAAATATGGCTAATGCGAGATCTAACTTTAAACCGAATTAATGAAACCCAAAATTACTGAAATAATCATTTCCCCAAATTATTTAATTTCCCCAATAACCAATTTAATTAATTTCTATTTTCCCTATTTTCTCAAAAAAATATGGGGTGTTACATACTTCTCCCCTTATGAAGGAATTTCGTCCTCCAAATTCAAAAAAGGCCCTTACTCTAAGGTTCTTACCTTACCTTTTTCATATACTCTTAAGGTTTCTATGCGTATTCTACCCCTTTATAATCGTGGATAATATTAAAAAATTTAAATTTCCCAGGGCGCCCATACACCCTATCCCCGTACATAACTGTACAAATGCAATCCGCCTTCACTAGCCTTAAATTATAACATGGTCATTATCCGTCAGATATGACTGTATAATCGAACCATAACACCGGTACCAAGCCCATGTACTAATCACAAGACATCTACCCACTTCTAACGTTGTGATAAGTTTCATGCGTGGGATGTCTCATAAAGCGAAATCCAAAAAAGGAACCCCCCTGATACACTACTACCTAACATTATCGGTCGTTAGGATCCGTTAAGACCTTAGTACATGGTACGTACACCCACCAAGGCTCTCATCTCTAGACATAAAAGTATACTTATCCACTCTAATGTTTGAAAAGACTACACATAACATGACACTCTTACCATCACTAGTCTCTTAACGCAATTAAATCATGAGCAATATCTCTCTGCTCGATGAAAGCCAATTTATTCTAAATCACATTAGTAAAAGTCCATACTCACCGGGATCAAATATAAGATATAAAAATATTATTTATAAGTCTATTATTCATCGCATAATGACATACACACACGTATATAGGTTAGACCCTATTTCAAGCGACCCTTAGCCAAAATCTTATGCTGGATCAGCAAACACCAAATCTTGCTATAACTACCACTATAGCCTAAACCATCGCTAATCAGTCGAAACTCAACAAGTGGCCTACTAATTTATCAGAACTCTCAAAAGTAGTAAACTAACACGTAATTCAACCATCCTTAGTGTACACACTCGTTCTCTCTTAGGAGACACCAAAAGTCTCGCTACCCCACGATAACTAATCATACGTACACATAATAAGGCTGCTACTACCACTGCACCCACTAAATCCGACTCTCTCACGAATTATAGTGATCCAAATCTCACATATTAGGACACTCTCACCTTAATATAAAAGTACCCCCACATTCAAAGAAAAGTAAAGACAATTTTACCTTTATAATCCAACAGTTTCACCTGGTCCATAGGTTCCTCATAATTTTTTCTTTCGAACAGACCCATGAACTACTTAAGTGGTTTCACATCTAGAACCTCGTCCTGTGGTTGCCCCCAATGTCGCTCAGAGCAAGTCCTCTTCTTGTGACCTGTCTCTCCACAAACAAAACATTTTCCAGATAACCTCTGCCATCTCTGATCCTATCCTTTCTAGTCTTCCTCACCGTTCCCTTGGCCCTGGCGACATTGAGGAATGAAATGTTGCTGTTGAGGGTCCTGTTGTCCCTGCTTGAAACTAACACCCTCATTTTGGTGACCTCTGCATTTACGTCTTATCCAGATATCCCTAATGGAAATTCCACTCCTGATGTTATTGTTCTCCACAGGCACTGCTCCCATCATACTTGTTAGTCTCACTAAATTCATATGCTCTTTTTCTATGCCCCACATGACAGCTCTGTGCCTGACAAAGACTTAACGTTGCATTAACCATCTCGACGTATGTCTTAATTACCGGGTTATGGAAAAAGTGCTGTCGAACCTTCTAAGCAAGTCCACCCATAAACTTACGTATTATTCTCTCTTCCATGTTTACTTCGTCTAATGTGAATTTTGATAATCGAGTGAATTCCTCCTCATATTCTTCCACGGTTCTATCCCCTTGAGTCACATTATTAAATTATCACCCCATTTCTATCTCAATAGCAGACGGGAAATACTTACGGTCGAATCGTACCCAAAATTCTCCAATCCTCAGCACATCTCTCTCCTCTGTGGTGGTTATAGACTCCCACCACTGTAAAGCTGCACCTACCAGCTTAAATGTTGCTAAAAATTATTTTTGAGTGTCACTGCACTCAGTCATACGCAGGTGACGCTGCATGTCTTTCTTCCAGTGATTAGCGACTACTGCATCCGGATTACCCTAAAATTCTTATGGATGACCCTTCGTAAACATTTATCTCGCTATCTGCCAATCAGACTGCCCCAGGTGGGCTTGGACATCAAGTGCCACAAACGACTTTGGTTGGGACTGAGGGAAATGAACCGCCATAGCTGTAATAGATACACAAACCACCTGGGCCACTATCTCTGCCGTTTGTGTTGTCGAGATCATCCTGGGTGGTGGCGGCACTTGTGGCTCCCCTGGAGTCTCCCTCATATCCTCCTGACCGCATCCCTCTCCGCTCGTTCTCTCCTCGGTGGCATCTGAAAACAAATAAAATTTGTATGAGTTCATCATCAATACAAATACATTCACAGAAGGAAGTAAATGGGCATACGTAAAAGAGGATACAACAATCCTATCATAAGGCTTTATATCAAGAAACGCTAAGCCGAAACATGAAAACCCGAACAGATTCTGAGGAAACTAATACCTAATGCTCTGATACCATCTATGACACCCCAACCAATTAAATACCGGGTGATTAGACATTTATCAAATTAAAATAGGATTCCCATATGGTTCATTCTTAGCATCACTGTCGAAAAATGTTTTAAACCCTACTAACCACCTAGCATTCAAAAAGCGGGTGCCAAATTTAATCATTCTCATTTAAACCATACATTCAACACAAATTTTAAAACATGACAATAGAAATAAAAACCAATGCCGAATAAAACTGTCATCCCCATAATATAAAAATCCAAATCGAAGTAATAACACCTGAATGCTGAGTCCCCATAATATAATGAATCAACATGTCCTAATCTAGGAATGAATAACTGAAGCTTCTAATCAATCCCTGCAAGCATCCACATGTGCTGCAGCTATGCATCCCTGGAAATGATCCTCAAACTTGGCGTCCTTGTGGCTAGACACCTGAAACTGGTTTTAAAAATAGATTTTTGCACATACGGGTCAGATCCCAAAGTAAAAATCATTTCAAAACATTTAGCAAGTATGTAAATTGCAATTTAAATAACCAGTTATTAGTTGCACATGTTAGGTTGCATAGACTCCCTTAAGTATCTCACCTCTCATCTACTGTACACACACCTAACGATCCCACCTAGTCACACTACCCACTCCAACTAGGTCTTAAAATATCTAACTAAACTCTGAACAACCAGCTCACCTGTACCGCCAATACAATACGCTACACATACCACTTAATAATTATTAAGTCCGTAGTTAAAGTTTTCCCTCTAACTTACCCGTACCGTCAATATAGTACGTTCCAGAATGCCTAGTAATTAACAGTACTCTATGTTATTACCATCATCATCAAGTTAAGTTCTCACACTTACTTTATCTTTAGGTACTCACTATATACCTTTTTCTACTAATTATACTAAAGTAGAATTAGCAATTGTTTTAGATATTCACTTACCTAACCCCACTACTTTTACTCATAAGTAGATTTAATTAACGAGGTATATATCCATATAATATAACACCATATGGCGATGGCCAAAATTCATGATGATATTTTTGACATTTCATGCCCATGCATGAAATGTCATGCTAAAAGTTAATTTTTTTTAATAAATAGATATGGATTTTTTTAACTAGTTTTTTTCTTTTTTTTGAGCTGGGTTTTATCACGGGGGCAAATTTATCACCGTGCCCTCGGCACGGGTATCCGCTGGTATATATATATCACACAATACATATACATACAATTATAGAATCCATCGGGCTATCGCCGTGATGCACATTCACGTACTTTGCTATCAAGTCCTCGTAATACACATTAAGGACCGTTGGTTCGAAATGTCACCTCGAACCTTACAAAAAATCATACATAATGGAGACAAACATAGTACTAAGTCCTTGGGGATGCGCACGTACCTAACGTACCCAAGTAACCTGTCGGCATCACTATTCTCTCGCATAGTTATCCACTACCAGTACTATATCTGGGGCACAAATCTAGACCTCATTGGAATCATCAAGGTAGAATCGCCCACTGTGCGAAAACCTCCCTGATAGCAGAAAGCGTAGGTATGTTCACATACACAAAAACACATAATAGGTATACACACAAGCTAATAATCATGTTGATACGTAATATTTTACCCTCAATATTCACCATACTTATTAATTTATGATTTATCTCACCATCGCATTTATTTGAGTATTCACACAACTCTAAGGGCCCTCGTTACCCCTCCGTATATTTTAGTAGTTAAATCAATGTTTACCATACTGTTCTACTTATTAATCCATTCGAAACTTCCGAAATTCGTTATCCCTCTCTCTAATAAATTACGACAAAATTCAACCCAGATTTCTTCTTATTTAAATTTTCTCTATAAGACCAATTTAGTTGCTCGATATAGGCTTACTATAATATAATAACTCCCTTATTATATCCTAATAACGTTCCAAGAGTTTTTTGTTCATGCAGACTATTTAGGAAGTCTAGGCCAAAAAGGAAATCCATAAGTTTTCTGGGATTTCTGGACTGATCCGAATATATTTTAAACGAACCGATTCGACTATTTGGACCGGATCGTTCTGACGTTCTGCGGTTCATTTTATTCAGTTATGCAGAAGAGTTTTATCTCATTAAAATCATCAAACTCTCATGATAAATCATATAACTTGAAAACAAACGTTCCTAACCATTACTACGTGCATTAGGATCAATTCTAACGATTCAACCATAATAAATCTTCACAAAACTTGTCCAAGAATCATTAAAATTCAAATATCATAAAAACCCTAGATATTTTTTTTCTTCATTAAAAATCATAACACATCCAGATTTAATCTATAGCGATAAACATATTTCATCTGATATCTAATCCTCTACATATTATTATATGAATCACGTGAGATCCTACCCACCCATGTATTCAAAATACCCTTCTTCTTCCAAGCATATTAAGATAATCACACTATTCACGAACCCTATGCACGGGTAATATAAGAAAATGACTTGATATGAGTGATATGATTTCATGATTAATGGAGGGTTGATGTTCTTCTTCTCTGATCTTTCCTTCCCGGGTTGCTTGTGGTGGAAGAAAACTTCAATCTTCTCTAAATCCTTCTCTTAGGCTTCACAATAGTTCTCTTTGTATCTCCAATGGATTTTTTGAGTTTTCTAACCTCTAACCCTAGCCTCCATACCTTATAGTCTGATTTAGAGTTTTTAATTTCGTAGGTCTCCTCACCCGCTTATATAAAAAGACCAAAATGCCCCCGTATGGGTCTGATTTAGTCCAGAATTGCCTCGGGACTCAACTGGCACCCTTGGGTAAACTATTTTGACTATTTCACACCTTTCAGAACCAACCGTGACATCAAAATCACCATTCGAGTTACTTTCTAAAATTATCTAATTCTCACCTCAAAATATGGCACATGCGAGATCTTACTTTAAACCGAATTAATAAAACCCAAAATTGCTGAAATAAATCATTTCTCCAAATTAATTAATTTCCTCAATCACCAATTTAATTAATTTCTATTTTCTTTATTTTCTCCAAAAATATGGGGTGTTACATACGACATCCTCGCCACAATGGCTACCAGTTAAGGGTCCACCATTAAATCCCCAGTCATAAGGAGCAGCCTCGAAATTAGGCCCAAAATAACAGCTCTAACAAAACTAGCATTGCCAACATCCTGAAGATGCACCGAGTGTAACACATCAGGAAGGGAAATCATCCCACCAACAACCAAAGTCCTATCCACTAAAGGGGAAATATGAAAAAACTCCACCAACAGGGCTCGGGGTGACCGAGAAAATTCAGGCAAAGATGTCGCAACACTGGTATTTATCCCCAGTGTGGCAGAAAATTCCTCATAGGTCAAACATACCTCGTCCAACCCAAACCGGAAGACCTGATCCTCGGGGTACCAGAATTCAGTTGCTGCCATCAGTATGTTCCATTATATGGGCCAATTACGCCATAAAGAGACTCGACGCATGTGGAAAGCATCGAAGTCAACATTGTAAGAACACATCGCCTCCAAGGCTTCGAGGTAGTTCGTGAACATAATACTACTAGGGAGAGCCACCTTGCAAGGCAAAGAGATAATGAGCAAGTAAGAATATGAGAAAAGAATGAAGTAAAGGAGTGAGGAGAAAAGCACCATCCATACCCTTATTTATATTAAAAAATCAATCAAACAAGACAAGTGAGCCTGCAGAAATCGAAGAAAACTTACCCCACAAAGTACCAAGAAAGTGCAATCAAAGACTTGGGTGATTAGACTGGACTCATATGCCGATAGGCAGGACATGGGTCATGCAGATCGGTAACTCCCCATTTTTGGAAAAAATTCCTTCTTCCCCTTTTGTCAAAATCAAAAACCAACAACAAAAATATTTTTTACTTTAAAGGAATGCCTAGTTTCTTTATACTCATATTGTAATTAGCCCTTTTTTTAAATAAATCCTAAAATCAATTCTTTTTACGGTCTTAGCAACAAAGTAAAAAGAGCATTCGCATTCATCACTAAACACGAATTCATTATAAAAATTTCACTTGCATATATATACATATATATATATATGTATGTATATATATTTCTGTGTTACATGATGTCTTGCAGGAATAAGAAAAAATATAAATACAATAGGACACAGCCCGAAATACCCTTCTTCTCTCTCCCTTCTCTTCTTTCTCTTCTCACAATCTTTATCTCTTTCTTCTCTTATCTCTCTCTCTCTAAGATCTCTCATCTCTGCAACACGCCCTCTTCCCCTTGCGATGAGATGACATGCCACCACTTCCAAAACTCGAATCTTCCTTGGATGAGGCATGCGGTACCAAGCAACAAGGAATCGGGACTGTATCCTAAATATAAGCAGTCACTGAAGATATCCATTCCCAGATGTCCCTCAACCAAGTGGTGGAAACATTAATCCGGTGCAAAGGAAATGGAACAAATCAAGTCAGTCAAGTGCAAAAAAGAAAAGAAAGAAATCAAGAAACTAAAATACACAAGGACACAAGGTATACCTCAGGACGAAGGACCTCCTCCGTCAGGCCCAACTCCTTCGGGTCCATTTCATGGGGACGTAAGTGAAAGCGCACCGATACCCCGTTAGCTCGTCAGATTTTGTAACTAGGCGAATGCAGCCGCTCAAAAGCCTTCGATGTCGCCGCCATCACTGATGTAGTTGCACCACCCACGCACTAAGAGGACCCCACCTACCGACTCGAACCCTCTCGAGGGTGAGGCATCACATCGTATATGCTCGGTGGCATCAGCCAGCTCGAGACAAAATCAATGTAGTCATACGTCACCGCAATATCAGTATACAGTGAATATGACTCACCCATCATTGTCGCCACCCAAGCATCATCAAACATATCTCACACCCGCCTCATGAACAAATGGGGCCTCACCGGTGGCATCGCATCCTCGTCCTCCATAATCTGTCAGACTAACCTCTCCCCAAGGTACCAGGAATAACCAAACTCATGCACTAGCAACCATCGCATCTGCGCATGTCCTCTAGTATGCTGAATAGCCACCCCCCAAAGATAAAAGGTCACCTGCAAATCCCAGCAAGAGCTAAGATAAATATCAAAGAAAAAATTGTCAAAGAAAGGACGTTCGTAAAAAAGGCTTATCCGACTACTCCTCAGGTCATTCAAGACCCGATGCACCACCTCCAAAGAAAGAGTCCTCTTGGACCTCCTCCATCGATACATCCGACCGAAATCCCCAACAAAGTCATCCTTTAAAGAAATCAATTGGGAATTCCACCCAATCACCTCATAGAACCACGTCTTTCGAGAATGAAAGGTCATCATTCAACATTTCAAGAAGAATCACATGAAAGGAAAATGCGAATGCATAAAGGAAACGCGCAAAATAAAGGATACCTCAAGAAGAAACATGGCTCCAGTAAAAGTCTAACAGAAGCATCGGCTAGACGCATCCAGAGAATAATAAAGGGTCGCCAAGGTCAGGCTCCCCCAGTCATAAGGAGGGATGCCCAAAAATGCCCGAAAACTCCCTCAAGTATGGAAATAACCATATGTGGATGATGTCGGTGCTCGTCGCCACCAGAAATCCTCCCTGCACCAACAAGATGAATACACTGGCCATCTATCATACCTACTGCTCGTCGTTATCATCAATCCGACTCCTCAAGAATAACTCTCTCAGCGAAGACAAACAGAGAGAATCACTAGAAACCACTCTCCCACATCACCTAATGATTCCGTTACTGCCTTCGGCGTCACTCTCAGTGACCTGTCCACCTCGATGTGGACACCCTCATATTCCATCCCCAACATCTACTGAACATCAATGGGAGTCATCGTCATCTCCCCGAAGACAAAACAGAAGGTGTGGTTAGTGTCCCACCACCTCTCTCCCAAAGGACACAAGACCGTGATAGAGTGAGGCATCTCATCTAAAGCCGACGCAAGCCTCCCAAAGCCATCCGAAGATACCATCCATCGCACCATAGGTGGAAGGTGTTCCTAAACATCCCTAAGGCCCGTCATCCCTTGAGCATGTATAATCGACATAGAGACATCAGAATGTAAAAGAGAAAGTAAACCATTATCAGATTCAAGAAATAAAGAAATCTCGTCAAGGAAAGAATACCAAAGGTCATTCAATACTTACATAACCACTTGGGTTCACCACCCTAGAGGAACGATGATGCGAAGGCTCACGCAGAAGAGTCAGATCATTTGCCACCGACTCGAATGAGTCAACGAGTTCTCGTTGGCCAACGCAAGGGGAACCCTAGCCCTCCACTCTAGCCCGACCCAGTCATGAGCATTAAGCCATGCCATGTGAAAAATGTTGCTTGAGAAATCAGCCATTTTCAAATAACAAAGCAATTTGCAAAAGTCGATAGCAGAAGAAGGAAGTCAGAAAGTTGTGCAACATGAAGAGAACCCGCCTTTTTATAGGAGGCTAAGAGTCATGCTGATCGGGAGCTCTTTAACCCATTTCGATCGACACTAACCTTCTACCTTATTGAGTTAACCCAAAAGACCGTGCCACTGCCGATTGGCACTCCTCCATCTATGCCAGATGGAACTGCCCCTTCAATTTCGTATAAAATTCCTAAAAAAGCCGAAAAACCCTGAAAGATTCCCAAATTAATTCAAGAACCTTTTTCACCAGAAAACACTTTCTTTTTCTTCCCCAGTGGAATTTTAGAACTCATTCTTCCCCATTAATGTCTCAAAATGATGCCCGCATATTTCGGAATTCCCTAACTAAGAAATCTTAGATCAATATTCTATTCCCTAGTGGAACCCATAATTCAACGCTACTCCCGAAACCCCTGGGGAGATTACTCATCCCCAACAATTCTCAATGGATAAGCCCCTACTATTAGGTCATAATTGACCTCATCTCTCAGTCGTCACCTTCTATTAGGTCCGAATTGACCTCGATCGTGAGTCGTCACCTTCAGTTAGGTCACAATTGACCTCGACTCTCGGTCGTCACCTACTCTTAGGTTAAAATTGACCTCATCGTGAGTCTTCACCTTCAGTTAGGTCAGAATTGACCTCAGTTCTTGGTCCTCAAATAATCTTAGGTTATAATTAACCTTGATCGTGAGCCGTCACCTTCATATAGGTCAGAATTGACCTCGGCTCTCGATCGTCACCTATTCTTAGGTCATAGTTGACCTCGATCGTGAGTCGTAACTTTTGGTTAGATCAGAATTGGCCTTAGCTCTTGGTCGTTACCTTCTCTTAGGTCATAATTGACCTCGGTCGTGAGTCCTCACCTTCACTTAGGTCATAATTGACCTTGGCTCTTGGTCGTCACCTTTTCTTAGGTCAGAATTTACCTCAGTCGTGAGTCGTCACCTTCACTTAGGTCAAAATTAACCTTGACACTCGGTCTTCACCTTCTTTTAGGTCAGAATTTACCTCGATCGTGAGTTGTCACCTTCATTTAGGTTAGAATTGACCTCAGCTCTTGGTCATCACCTACTCTTAGGTCAGAATTAACCTCGGTCATGAGTCATCACCTCCAGTTATGTCAGAATTAACCTCGTTTCTTGATCGTCACCTACTCTTAGGTCATAATTGACCTCGATCGTGAGTCATCACCTTTAGTTAGGTCAGAATTAACCTCGGCTCTCGGTCTCCACCTTCTCTTAGGTCAAAATTAACCTCGGTCGTGAGTCACCACCTTCAATTAGATAATAATTAACCTCGGCTCTCGATCGTCACCTTCTCTTAGGTCAGAATTGACCTCGATCGTGAGTTATCACCTTTGGATAGGTCATAAATGACCTCATCTCTTGGTCATGACCTTCTGTTAGGTCAGAATTAACCTCGACTTTTGCCTTCGCCTTCAGCCTCAACCCGCGATTGGTCATCCTCAACTTCTACCCTTTTTTCAAACATCATGTGGTGTTTATTTGACGGCTATCGCTTGTCCCAAACTCGCCCGTTGAGGAAATCTATAGATACCACATTTGAGGACCCCCTAAGTCCCTCCTCAGGTCCTTAGAACCTCCCCCTTTCACTACAAACCCTAGGTAGCACTCCTAGTACCAATCTAGAGGCTATTGGGCCCCCCAAGCCCCATTCAACTCCGATCAACTTCATCATTAGAGTGAAAGATCTTTGAATCATTGAAGGGCTCTGAATACCCTTTCTAATGGTCCACTCTGTACACAAATCGACATAATGGTTTAGAAAAATGGACCATTTTATAGCCAAAAATTGATTTGGAGGCCATCGGGCCCTCCCGGGCCCTAATTTGACCTCAATCCACTTCATCGTTAGATAAAAAGCCCTTTAAATCATCGGAGGTCACAGAAACCCCTTTCCAATCGTTTGCCCCATGCGTAAAATAGCATAACAATTTGGACGAACGATCAATTTTCCCTTGAAAATCGATCCGGAGGCCAACGAGTGATCCCGAACTTCGTTTGATGTAAGTCAAATATTTAGATTAATCAAGACTAAATGAATCTTCGAAGAGAACTATATACCCTTTCAAATGGTCTGCCTCGTGCACTATTCTGACTCATGGTACGGACGTACGATCCGTTTTACTTCGACAGGTCACCTAGCTCTTACGGGCCCCAATTGACCAAAGTTAGCTTTCCTAATCGAGTGAAACTCTTTGTAATGTTTAAGTACATCTCCAAACCTTTCCAACGGTCTGCCCCATGCATGATTCTGACTTACAATGCGGACAAACAATCTGTTTCCATCCGGCTGTCTCGTATCTAAAGGACCTAAAGTCAACTCCCGGACCTGGGAGCAGTCCAAAGTACTTCAAAAGGTATTTGCTTGACCTTTCCAATGGTATATCCCGTGCACGATTCGGATCAATGGACTTCATCCTATGACTATTTTTCCAGAAAATCTACACAGGGCTGCCAATTGGCATGTCCTTGGACCTGCCTATCGGCATCGTGCCTGGGGTTACCTACCGATAGGCATCCCCAGAGGTAGGCTGATTGTCACCCCCTGGCCCTATAAATAGATGCCCCGACCTCATCTCAGAACACAGAACAAATCCACCAGCCTCAATGATCTCAATAATATTCTCTCGAAATAACAAAGTTCCCCCCATGTGAAGATCATTCAAGCTTAATTCCCATCACTTTCATACCCAATATGGCAAAACCTCACTCTCTCCCCTCCAACCTTCATCCAAGATTAAGGTTCAATCTTCAAAGAAGGTCTAAATCCTTCCCTCTCTCTTTACATTTCTTGTTCTCTAGATTCTTAATTTAGTTCTTACTTTAGTACATACACGTTAACATCTATATTTTTATTAGTATATTGCACATACTTTATTTTCTCTAAAAAACCCCAAAACAACAAAAAGTGGGTATCCTCATAAATTCCGAATGAAATCATCCATAACACTTTTTCAAAGCTAGAAACACATTTTCTACACATACACATATAATAAAATTCCATTCGGATTTATGGGATAAACCCCACCCCCGCATTGCATTCCAATTACGTGGACTTTGATGCCTTTATAGGCTACGTAGGCGTTTCGGATTAAAACCCGAAATTCGAGTCCAACTTTCCATTTTTCCAATGATCTCATTTTCTCAAATTCTACCTTTTCTAACTTTACAAAATTCTTGATTTCCTCATTAATCATATTCTTGTATTAATATAGATATATTAAGTTTGTAAGCGTTTCATCCAACATATATTATCGTTTCATAATAACGATTAATATCACGATAAAAATCATATTTTCTATACATATTATTCTTGGGGTACATTCCTGGGGATGACTTCACTCTACCTTTTCCATGGTATGAGTTGAACGATTCCGATCCCCATTATATAAAAATGCACACACACTTCACGGAGAAATAAACGAAAAATAATAACACTATCCCATGAGAGACTAAAAGGGAGGAATGGGTGCCTAACACCTTCCCATTCCGTAACTTAGCCCCATGACCATCGATCTATTGGTTTCGTATGCATCAGGTTGTCTTTGATGCCGCTCTCGAGGTGGAAACATGTTCTTTTACCTATTTGTGAAAATAGGCTGATGACTCCATCTCTCTACATTTACTCTCACCTACACTAACGACGGCCAAAGCACCCTCTTTATGAGGGGTGTGAGACCACGACAGCAACTTCCTCCTCCTTCCTTCGAGGGACACTTCCCTTTTCCCCTCTTTCCCCTCCCCAGAGAGGGAAAAAGGAGCGAGGAGTGCCACCCAGCCGATCGGGATGTCCACAAAGGTGGTATATTTTGTGTGACAAGGGTGAGTCATAGTCTTTTGTTAGCACTAGATTCGCGAGTGTGGTGAGTTTAGTGGTTTTGTCGATAACAATATTAATCTATATTATTGTGTGTGCATGTATGTTTTTCGTGGTATAGCGGGGTTATTTTTGGTTCATATGCAGGGGAGCAGGTGTAGATAGAGGGATCACATTTTTAGTGTTACTCATTTTGGAGATGTGTTATACGAGTATGATGTTACCTTGGGTATTAAATTATTAGTTATGGTTTGAACGATAGTGGGCTGGTAAGTGCGAAGCTATCAAGTTCGCTATTCTAGGACATGATGTGTTGTTTTATGATGCCTCGCCTGAAAGAGGGTCGAGATCGTGGTTATATTATGATAGAGACTTCAGAGAGTATTGTGTCTCATTTTGGTTAATCTCGGTGTGCAGGGACTTCACTGATATAATTCAAGTGTTTTGGTTTTAGTGACGAGTGGAGAGATTTAGTTCATTATTGTGATTAGTGCTAGTGACTAGTGATAGTGAGAGCAATATTATATAACTCCCTTAGCAATGTGGGATTTGAGACTTACATTATTATGTATGGGGGGAAGGATTTTGAGTGTCCAGGTTGTGTGCCTTAGGCCTACGAATCTTGATGAATGGTGAAGCAAGGTAGTAGTGTATCGAGAGGGTTCCACGTTTGGATTTCGCTTGTGAGAAATCCCACATTTGAAACCTAGCGGATGTCGGGAGTTGAGAAAGATATTGGGCGCTAGGGAAATGGTTAGCATTTTAGCCGTTCTACGTGTGGAGAAAACGCATTGAGCTAAGGGAAATTATGTGGATAAGGCTAGTGGAGACGGTAGTGCTGTGGGAAAAGCACTGAATTTTTTCTCACCACGAGTTGATGAGTGGGGTAATCTTAAGAAGTATTAGATTTCGATTTATAGGGTGATTGAGAATATCCAGGTGTTGTAACTAGGCTGAGAATGTGAGGTAAATTTGGAGAAATCGTGTTACGTGTGAGACGTTCAAAATGTTTGTGCAGATATGCACGGGTTATAGGGTGTATGGGCACCCTGGTTAGTTGATTTATAAGTCGTCTGAGTTAGAATGGTGTAGAGATTTATGGGTGAAATGTATGCATGTGGGGCAGTTATAATAGAGTTAGAATGGTACGATGGATTGATAGTCGTGTGGGAAAGACGATAATCCAAGTATATAAGTGCAACGAGGGCTAGTGTACCCGAGATGGGTTGGAAGGCTACGAGAATCCATTTTGAAGTATCTCTTGATAAAGAGGAGACCCAATTATTATGGGGAAAGTACAATGGATTCTTACTCAGTTGAATGTTGAGAATGGCTTGCGCGCAGTGGCGAAGCTAGGATTTGAGCCTGGGTGGGGCAAAAATCATTGACGGGGGATCGGGGGTGGTAGCTCCCGAAAAAAAATTTAGAGTTATTTTTTCGTTTTTACTAAAATTTCATTGATAATTTGTATAGGTCACAAGTAATGAGCTCTCGTATTACATCATCGGAATCTTTTTCATGAGTCCTTTTAAAATATTTTTTCATATCTGAAAATAATCATAAATTAAAAATAATTTATGATAATACAAAACATATAACCATTTGGGCAGCAACATACAAAACAACAATAACATATAATGAAAAAGAGACATTAAATTTGGGTCATCTTTTTTACAATAACAACAACAACATGTTTTTATTAAAGTGTGTTGTCTACTCACTTGGGTCATCTTTAATTTCTTGAAATTGATGCAAAATTTGAGTCTTGAATCTTGATGATTACTTTGGAGGAGCAGACACGGTCACAACACTATTGTCAACACAAGGCTTGAATGGAAAAGATGGACGACGACACTATCGACCTTTCTTTGGAGCTTTCGGTTAGACGCAGATTTAGAACGAAAATGGGGGGATGGTGGGAAGAAATGAACCCATTTGAGAGTTTTGTTTAGGTTTTAACTTGCACACGTTTAAATTTTTTACTTTACACCCTAAATTTTTACTTTTTACACTATTTTTTTTAGTTTTACAAATTTACCCAATTTTTTTTCTCAATATTTCTGATCTGGCTCCATCCTTGGTTGTGCGTTACTAGAATATTCATGCCTATAAGGTTAAGAACCCTAGAAGTGCGCGAGTTGCGAAAAGTGCACAGATTGTGAATTTTGATATACCCCAAGGAAGGAAGGGGATAATGAAGTACCACTTAATGCGGTATGCTATAAGTGGAAATTGGTGTTGAGTGATACATAGTGAGGTGGTATCTGGGTGCAGTAATTCATAGATGGAAAGAGGTCGGCTCCAGAAGACCAACCAAAAATTTAGAAACAAGCCTACAATTCTAGTTACGGAATGACGGAGTTTGGTTTTGGGCAAATTGTGTCTTCTATAGATGATGAGTAGAAGGCAGATGATTATGATCTGGAGGAATGTGAGTAGTGAGCGTTATTCCTTGTAGGGTAATTGAGAGGGAATATTATCGTTGTTTGTTAAGGGCAAGATGCCTTTATCAGGTTTTTCTTTGTAAGCCTTATCGTCACCCTCTGATTTATCCAAAGTTAAAGGATAACTGGATTTTCTAGATCGAACGTTATTTGGAGTTCCTAGTTAAGAGTGAAGTTAACCACAAATTGTTGTGGAGTAACTTTTGATCATCATAAGAGTACGTTGCCATGATTTTATATTCGAAGGAATGATAGGAGTGGTCAGATGTCATTGTAGTTTATCTCAGGATGGGAGTTTTTTTATTAGAATATTAAGGGAAGTGGGCACTTGGCGATGTGTTCCCTTTCCAAGTATTGAAACTATAGAGCTAAGGATGTATAAGCGCATCTTATTCGAATGTATTTTGTACAAGCACAAGGTGTGATGTGTCGTTATTGAGGTGAGACCTTAAGACTGATGGACTATATCGGTATGAAATGTATGGAGCAAGCTTGTTGTTAAGCTATGGCTATAGTGAGTAAGCATTTTGACAAGTGGGTACCATTAGAGGGCATATAGTGGGGTAACCCTTATGTTAGTATGATTTGATTCAGGGTACTAGATCATGTTTTGTGGTTAGAGTACCGGTCAAATATGAATTTCAAGGATGTAGTTCCATTGTAAGGAAGGAGTATGTAATACCCCGTAATTCCATTGTAAGGGGGGAGTATGTAATTCCATTTATGGATAATTAAATTACATGAATGTGTGTAATTTAATAATTGACAATTTAATGTGAATAGTAAATCTTAATTTACAAGTGACGGATTAATGTTTACAAGTGTTATATTTACTTGCAAGAATAATTAAATGGATTGGATTATCTTTATGTCACGTCGCAAGTGAAGAAAAGCGACAGGTGATATCATTTTTTCTCGTAAAAACACGTATTGAGATAGGTTGGTTTTGGAAGATGAATTTTTTTTAAGTGACTTAGATGGGAATTTCAAGTGCACGATTGACTCCAAAAAGGCCGAGATAGTCCAAATGAATTTCCCAGGGGTATTATTTGGATTCTGGGGATTTTTGGACTAGTAGGGACTCGTAAGTGAGTATACGAGTCAAAATTGGGTTTAATAAGCGATAAACCCTTATTCCTTCTTATAATCTCACTAGAGAAAGAAAGAAAGAAGAAAGGAAGAATAAGAGAGAGAAAGAGTAGGAGATTTTGGCCAAGCTCCGGTGCATCACGGCATGGGAACGTCGGATTTAATCCAACGAGGCAAGTGTTTAATTTGCTTCAACTATTTAAATGTGTTTTTCATATTATAGTTGGTGAAACCTATAAGATTTTGGGTTGGGGTTCTAGAACAAACATGGGATTTTTAGTTATGATTCCATGTATAATTGATGTAATAATAATCCCATATGAATTATAATCTTGAATCCATGTTAGTGGTGTAAATTTTTTAAGAATTTGGAAGAAATGAAAATGGGAGTTTAATTAAGAAATGGGATTAATTTCTTGATTAATTGGTTGAATACAATGATTTTATTGTTGTGTTGGTACAATCATAGAGTAGATGTTATAATTATGGTTGTTGATGTTTATAAACCATATAAATTAAGTTATATATGCTGGTTGTGTAATGGGTGAGGAAGAAGAAGCAAATTTCGGCAAAAGTAGGCTTCTGCACCATTTTGAATCGATTCGCAAAGGAGTGAATCGATTCGATCCCATGCGAATCGATTCAGACCTGTCAGTTTTGAAAATTTTCTTCTTGTTTTAAGGAGGTTTATTTTGTGGAGATAATTATTAGGGGATCCTAGATAGTGCGTTAGGACTCCTAAATGATATATGAGTGATATACACACCTTGGGTTAGTTGAGAGAAAAATATAGGGTATGGAAATTATGAGTGTTTAGGATGAATAACACTAAGAATAAATTATTCGACGGGCAATATATATATATATATATATGTATATATATATATATATATATATATATATATATACTTATGCCCATAGAATATGTATATGCAGATTATGGTGCGAGTGATATCCGAATGGGCGAGTCGGAAGATATCAGAATACTAGATAGATGTGATAAGCTACTATTTGGGAATATTAAATGCGGGAATTGTATCATAGTGAATGAATACTATGGGGTCATCGTAAGTGAGAGAATTACTTATGGAAATTACTAAGTGAGTGAATACTTATAAATTGATATAAATTGTATATACGGACTCATGTGAGTGAATGAGTACATCATAAGTGAGTGACTACTTATGGGATTAAATAAGTTTTGGGTATAGGTATTTATTTTTATGAATGGGTACATTCAGGACATATTGGCTAATGCCCGGATTCATGGGCATGGATAATCGAGATTTATTATATACATACGGTTATGAGATGGTGTGTACATTTATTTTACACATCTTGTGTGTGAAAGATACAATGTTATATATAATTTTAGTGGGACTGATGTGACACCCCATCTAATTAAATATCGTGTGATCAGTTTTTTATTAAATTAGTAAAAGATATCCGGTTGCTTCATTCTTTGCATCAATGTCAAAAACATTATTTATAAAATACTAACCACCTAATATTTAATAAGTGAGATATAAAATTTTATCTTTTTAATCAACATGAAATAAAATGAATAATTAACTAAACATTTCCCATTCAAATAAACAATTCATAAGAAATAACTGACATAAACCAAATAGCAGAATACAGAGTGAACACTCCAAAAATCCCAATACAATAGTCCGAATAAATAAACCTCAAAATTAAAGGTACGAAACATCTAAATCTATAGTCTCTGAACAGATAGATGGGAACCATGCCCTAACTGAAATGGAATGCTTTGTAAAAATCGAAGATAGGTATGGAGGCATCTTGTACCCAGGTCCAGTAACTTCCACAGAAGCTACAACACATCAACTTAATGAACTCCTAAGCTTGGCGTCCCTGTGGCTGGGCACCTAAAAGGTTTTTACAAAACAAAATAGATTTTGATGAAAATGGGTCAGAGACCGAGTTGAAAGCAGTATAAAGTATCTAAATGCAAGTTTAAACAACATATATAATAAACATGTTAGTCATGTACTCTCGCTTTAGATTCTCACCTCTAATCTATTGCACACGCCAAACGCATATTCTTTTACCCATTCTAGTTATGCTAACCACCTAACTAGTTTGAATCAATATCCTTCTATAAACACTAAGTCATGTTGAACACCCGTATTACCCAACTATTACGCATTAGTTTATCCCAACATGTATTTGACTACAAGTGGCTTAACACTCAGTTAGGTTATCACATACTGAACATAAGTAGTTATCCTATTTTTCTAATTAACACAGTAGAACAAACATAAGTGTATATATATAGATATATACACACTAGTACTGCACCACACATAGGAGAAACTAAAGGTGTGCACATACTCTTCTAACTACTCCTGATACCTCTTGTACAAACAAAGGACGATCGATTCCGAATCTCTCAGGAACCGTATAAAACAAATCACACAAAATGTGGACGCAAACATGGATGTCAGTGTAATGGGTCACACACATACCTACGCTCCCATATAACCCAAACTTACCCACTCACAAATAAGTCATCCTTAGATCCCATGCTCTAGGGTATCAATATTTAATACCCCACAAAGGGTCACCGGAGATAAGATTATCCCCTATAAGACCTCCCGACGATAGAAAGTATGGTAGGTATGTCATACACATAAAAATCCATACTATAGGTATTCACCTAACCTAAGTATTTATAATTTTCATATAGGTATACGCACGTCCCATATTACAAATCTCATACATAGTATATTTTGTATCTCGAATAGCCTACGTAGTATTAATTTATGTATTCACTCACGTGTATAATATCAAGTGCCTATTCTTAACCCAAGAAGGTTACTAGGTCTCTCATTTGTTCATAAGGTTACTTCAGTAATTAATGTCCCCCTACTATTGGTAATAACCGTAAATTATAATGTAAATGATTTAAATCCCAAATTATATAATTTTTCCAATAGCAACTCACTCAGTGAATGTTCGTAAAATTACCGTTTGATCCCATCCATAATAACAATCTACGACCTTCACTACCATCCTACTGCCCTCCTATAAGTCCCATTATGTTTAATTGACTCACACTAAGAGTTATAGAAAGAAGAATTTAATAATTCATTAAAAAGGAGGAGAATTCATAAATTCAGGGGAAGTCGATCGATCGACAAAAGAGGTCCATCGATCGATCGACATTCTTGAGTCGATTGATCGATTGATCAGGTATTTTCCCAGAATTCCTTAATTGTTACGGGAATCTTCAAAATTTCACCACAAAACCTCTACTACGATGTCCCAAACTCCCAAAAATCTACACTAAAGATTATATAAACATGATTACAGAACTTCTAACGTTTTATAATCATCAAATCCGCATGAGGCATTATAATCTTGGATTAAGGGATGAATTTTTCCTAAAAAACATATTTTTCTCCAAGAACCATATAATTCAATTGTAAATCATGATTATTAAAGCATGGATCAAAGTTTCATCCTACCTATATGTCCTGATACCATCTGTGACACCCCGCCTAATAAAATACCGGGTGATCAGTCCTATACCAATTTAAAACAGGAATCCCAGTTGGATCATCCTTAGCATCACTTTCGAAAACTTTTTAAAACTTACTAACCACCTAGTATTCCAAAAGTTGGTGCCAATTTTAACTTTTTAATTAAACCAAAACAATACATGCGGAATTAAAATATAAACCATTCACACAATTGAATGAAAGTAAATAGAATAATAATTACACAACTTGCCGAATAAATCGCCGGCCACCAAATAAATAACCCAATACAAATATTCAACACCGGAATAAATTACACCTGAAAACTGTACCGAGAAGTCTGGGCGACAAGCCCTAAATAAAACTGAAACTGATACAAGATTCCTACTCTAGGAATGAATAAATGATGCGTCTAATTCAAACTCCTGCTAGCATCCACAAATGCCGCAGCTCCGTGTCCCTGGAATAGAATATCAATCCTCGCGTCCCTGTGGCTGGACACCTAAAAGGTTTTGAAAATAGTTTTATAGCAAGGGTTAGAACCCAAAACATTTTGAAAATATATAGCAAGTGAATTAACTGCAGTAATTTAAAATGCATGAATGCGCTTCATATTTAAGTTAGTGTCGCGCTCCCTTGTGGACATTCCCCCCCCCCCCTCCACTATTGTGCACACCTACTGGTTATCTTAACCCCCACCTAGTTGTACTACCCCGTCCAACTAGTCCTAGTATAACCTTCCCTTGCCATACTACTCTAACCCGAGTATAATGATTCTTGAATTATAAGTTATTTCATAATTAACTTAATTAATTCCTCTTAAATAATATCATATAACCGTGTCACAAGTTATATAAAGTAAATACTTCACACACTGTATTATCAACTACATATAATATTTACTACCATATTATACGTACCTTTACTAACATCCACACATATATCATACGCGTATCCATCCTTCCGAGTTTATCCTCATCGGATGATTCCCTCTAGAATGCTACCTCACTAGGTGTGCTCGCAAAACCTAGTTTCCCCAAGTTAGAATCGCTCACTAACTTGGACCAAAATATAACGAAGTGGAGGCGGTCATATTCCTTCCCTGAAAGTGAGATAAATCCCTCACCCATATATACCGGACGCTATGACCTAGGGATATACTCGCCCTACTCCTCAAGCTAGGGGATTCACCCACATCGCGCAACCTCCCTTCATAGCATTAGCGTATTTAAATTGAATAAATATCTAGTCACTGATATTTACTATCACACATAATATATACACATATATATATACTATCACTACACCGTATATATATATATATATATATATATATATATATATATATATATTAATAACCCCGGCTTTACCATGTACTCAAAATCCCATACACTGCCTCTAATTTTCTGAGTCTGTGGCCCGACTCCATGTAATTAATTTTCTCACTTAATAACTTATCCTCATCCCGAGTCTATGGTCCGACTCTAATATAATTAATTCACACCTTAATTAATATAATACTTTCCCCGAGTCTATGGTACGACTCTCCTTAAATTAATTAACACACATTTTAATTTAATACCTCCCCGAGTCTATCGCCCGACTCTAATTAAATTAACTGACAAATTAATTAATCAACCCAAATTCTGAATCTGTGGTCCGACTCTAATATAATTAATTATCACATTAATTAATAAGTACCCTTCACGAGTCTACAATCCGATCCTGATTAAACTAATTATCCCACCCATTAATTTAATCATACCCGAGTCTACAAACCGACTTTAATTAAATTAATTAACACCTTTATTAATTTAATCCTACCCGAGTCTACAATCCAACTCTTATTAAACTAATTATCACATTTATTAATTTAATAACTTGGTGTCACTCAACCATTGTCCCCGGACTCACTTACTTGGCCCGTAATTTAATATTTCCCGACTCAAAATTATTTAGTTTATCTCCAAACATAATTCACTACCTTGGGGTCGCATGTCCAATATACCCGGATTCACTCACTTGATCTGTACCTCGCTATTTTGGAATAAAGTTTCTCAATTTCATCCATTTAATGTCCCACATAAATTCATCCTATTCCCAATTACTTTCTCCCATAATTGCTAGGAATATTTGTTTCACAATTATTTATCACTAATAAATGTATGGAAATTTAATTTATAATTAACTCCCCCTTATATCTCACCCAGGCCGAACTGGCAAGAATTTCCCACCATCGATCGATCGATGTCCCCGATCGATCGATCGACCCCTTCGTTACAGGTCTGCCTCCCCCCTGTTTTCCACCATTAACGAACCTCAAGGTTTCTAAACCAGAATTTAAACCTCTAATTACATCATCCCATCATCTACACATGGTTAATCCACATCCCATTCATCACAGAGACCTTAAGATAATCAACCTCTCTACTTATCTCATAATTTTCGAAATGGGTCTTTCTCCATAAAATTCAATTATCTGTTTTAAATCCCAAATTCTAGATTCAATTTCCACTCTTTTATGTTCTGCAATTTTCTTTCAAATCACATATACATATTCATATATCAATCATCCATCTAAATCTTACTTTGAATCTCATTCAAGTGTTTCAGAAACCATAAACCCCATTTTGTACCCATTTACACCGAAAAACGAATTTTGGTTTACACATCACTATGATAAGAATAGATTAGCATGCTTTAAGAATCAAAACAGTTAACCACTTTCCTGGAATCGTTCGTAGGGTCTGATTCCGTTGTTGTAGAGCTTAGTTGACGAAGAACACCCCAAATTAACCCTTTAATTTGGCTCCAAAGGCTCCCAGTTGCTCTTGCTAAGCTTTCCCCCAATTTCCCTCTCAAACCCTAGGCTTAGATTTGTGATGGCTGCTGATTTCCTAATCCCTCACTTAGGTTAAAACTCTCAATCCCATTTTTCACCAAATGGGCTTAATTAGAGTGGCCCAACTCACCCCGTGTGGGCCCGGCTATGCCCAAAAATACTCCGAGACCCAATTACTACCCCCGGGTACTCTTTTCTGACTATCTCGACCCATCCGGACTCAACCGCGCACTCAGAATTGACATCCGAATTAATTTATAAAAATCCTTATCTCACACCCAATTTAGTCTATACCGACTCCCGGGTGGGATAAGTGCATACCCCGTCATTAATACCTGAAATGACGTAATTAAATTATTACTATTCACTTAGTAAATAAATTTTCCCTAAACATTAACCATTCACTCCCCGATTAATATTTAAATATATATATTGCCAAAATTAATTCAATTAAAATTACAACCCACCAGTAATTTAAAATTTCCGAATTAATTAAATATTAACTATACAAAAATATGGGGTGTTACATACTCCCCCCCTTACAAAGGAATTTCATCCTCGAAATTAAGATAAACCTAGTGTTCCAGTATTCACATATTACTCACTAGTCAAGTTCCTCCAAGCCCGCTATATCTATCCCATCCGATTCTAACCATACGTTACCCAAGTATGCATTTAACTTTACCAGGGCGCCCATACACCCTATACCCGTGCTTAACCGCACAAAATTTTGCCTTGATTAACCCGGGTGCCCATACACCCTATCCCCGCACTCTAACGCACGAAAGTTACCCGACTATGCTAGTCGTAGCCCGTAATATAACTTCGAACCCGTAGTCATATTACATATATATATATATATATATATATATATATGTCTACTGCCCGGGTACCCAACCCATGTGCTAACGTTCAAACCTCTCCCCAAAATACTTGTCTCTCAACGCAAAAGTATATACGCTTACCCTTATGCTACCGAAGACAACATGAAATACCGCGCCCTTACTACAACTAGTCCTTGCGCAAAATATACCCCGAGCTATCTCTCTTTGCTCGAAAATAAATTTAAGCACCCTGATTCACTTCAGTAAACATCCCCATTTACCGGGATAAAATGTGAGAACACGAAACCTCACTATGTGCTATTGCACCACGAAATACACATATATACCCACATATATATAGGCTATACTCCCTCTCAGGTGATACCTAGTACCAACCATACCCTGGTGTCGCGAACACCAAAATTTAACTCCACTATCCACAATAGTTAAATTCCATCGCTATCCAGCCGATGTTTAAAAAGTATTATCAACCCTACTCCCATAATTCTCGAAAGTAGAAATTCCTTGCCTAATTCAACCAATCACTCAGTGCACGCCTCCACTCTCTCATGAAGAACACTAAGGAACTCCGCTATCCTACGAAAAGTTTACCCACATGCTATGGCTGCTACCGACAACGCACCCACTAAGTTCGACTTACCTGCGAACTCTAGTGAAAAATAAGTCTTATACTGTGACATCCTCTTTGTCACTCAATAATATACCCCATGCCCCTAGGGTAAAATAATTACCTCTATACCCCAGCTGTAGCGGCTGGTTCTCAATTTTCGGAGCAGCTTCTCCCTGCCTAAATGCACCCGTGATTTGCTTTAGTGGCTGTACATCCAGGACCTCGACCTGTAGTTGACTCCTGCCTTGCTTAAGGCAACATCTCTTCATGTGTCTCGCTTATCCCCACAAACGAAACATTTTCTAATATGTTCACCCTGCCACTGATCCCTTTCATGCCAACCTTGTTGAAATTCCAGGCCATCCCGCCGGTAGCCTCCAGTTCTAGATCGTTTGGCATAATTCCCCTGCCGGAAATCCTGTCCTTGATCTCCCCCAGTCTGCTGCTGGGATACCCCACTGGTATTGTTCCTTTCTGCCTCATCTGATTGGCTAATCCCCACTCCCCTCCCGCTTCCTTTCGCGTGGAAGCGATATTCCCGACAGTGCTGTAGTGTTGCGTTAATGACATCAGTATAATCTACTAATGCAGAATTATCAATTAAATGTTGTCTGATTCTCCAGACTAACCCATCCATAAACTTTGCTTTCTTTCTCTTTTCCTAGCTTACCATCATCCGGTAAAAAATTGCCAACGAGTGAAATCTTCCTCTTATTCGGCCACTAAATGGTCTCCCTTTGAGTCACCTCACAAAATTTTCTCCTCCTTTCGATCTCAACCGCTGAAGGAAAAATACTTGCAGTCGAACCGCACTCAAAACTCGGCAGTAGCTAGTGTGACCCTTTCCTCAACTGTGGTGATTGACTCCCATCACTGTAGCACCACTCCCACTAACTAAAAGTGGTTAGCCTTTACTTCCGCACCCCATCGCAATCTCCCATGCGTAGGTGACGCTGGATACATCTCTTCCTTGACACGCTAGTACTACAGCTGAACCCCCTCGCAACTTTGGTGGGTTACAGCTAAAATAACCTCTCTTTATTGTTTCCACCCCGACGGCCCTGCGTGAGTCTGAACACCCTACGTCAGTAACACTTCTGGCTCATTCCGTGGAAAGTACCTTGCCGTTGTGACCACCGTTGCTCCAACTGCCTGTGCTACTATTTCAGTGACTTATGCTGCCAAAATCATCTATGGCCGTTGCTGTGGTAGCTCTTGCTCCTAACGAGCCTCCCCCGTCTCATCTCCTCCCGCTGCCCTAACTGCTCTCTCCCTCCTGGGCATCATCTGGAATGAGAATCGAATTTTGAATGAGTTCACTCTCAAATAAAAATTTCGCAGAAGAACGTATATGTGCATACGTATGAGAATACAACAATCCTATTATAGGGCTCTATATCAAAGATTGCTAAGCTGAAACGTGAAAAGCCGCACAGATCCTAAGGACACTAGAACCTGATGCTCTGATACCATCTGTGACACCCCGCCTAATAAAATACCGGGTGATCAGTCCTATACCAAATTAAAACAGGAATCCCAGTTGGATCATCCTTAGCATCACTGTCGAAAACTTTTTAAAACTTACTAACCACCTAGTATTCCAAAAGTTGGTGCCAATTTTAACTTTTTAATTAAACCAAAACAATACATGCGGAATTAAAATATAAACCATTCACACAATTGAATGAAAGTAAATATAATAATAATTACACAACTTGCCGAATAAATCACCGGCCACCAAATAAATAACCCAATACAAATATTCAACACCTGAATAAATTACACCTGAAAACTGGACCGAGAAGTCTGGGCGACAAGCCCTAAATAAAACTGAAACTGATACAAGATTCCTACTCTAGGAATGAATGAATGATGCGTCTAATTCAAACTCCTCCTAGCATCCACAAATGCCGCAGCTTCGTGTCCCTGGAATAGAATATCAATCCTGGCGTCCCTGTGGCTGGACACCTAAAAGGTTTTGAAAATAGTTTTATAGCAAGAGTTAGAACCCAAAACATTTTGAAAACATTTAGCAAGTGAATTAACTGCAGTAATTTAAAATGCATGAATGCGCTTCATATTTAAGTTAGTGTCGCGCTCCCTTGTGGACATTCCCCCCCCCCCCCACTATTGTGCACACCTACCGGTTATCTTAACCCCCACCTAGTTGTACTACTCCGTCCAACTAGTCCTAGTATAACCTTCCCTTGCCATACTACTCTAACCCGAGTATAATGATTCTTGAATTATAAGTTATTTCATAATTAACTTAATTAATTCTTCTTAAATAATATCATATAACCGTGTCACAAGTTATATAAAGTAAATACTTCACACACTGTATTATCAACTACATATAATATTTACTACCATATTATACGTACCTTTACTAACATCCACACATATATCATACGCGTATCCATCCTTCCGAGTTTATCCTCATCGGATGATTCCCTCTAGAATGCTATCTCACTAGGTGTGCTCGCAAAACCTAGTTTCCCCAAGTTAGAATCGCTCACTAACATGGACCAAAATATAACGAAGTGGAGGCGGTCATATTCCTTCCCTGAAAGTGAGACAAATCCCTCACCCATATATACCGGACGCTATGACTTGGGGATATACTCGCCCTACTCCTCAAGCTAGGGGATTCACCCACATCGCGCAACCTCCCTTGATAGCATTAGAGTATTTAAATTGAATAAATATTTAGTCACTGATATTTACTATCACACATAATATATACACATATATATATACTATCACTACACCGTATATATATATATATTAATAATCCCGTCTTTACCATGTACTAAAAATCCCATACACTGCCTGTAATTTTCTAAGTCTGTGGCCCGACTCCATGTAATTAATTTTCTCACTTAATAACTTATCCTCTTCCCGAGTCTATGGTCCGACTCTAATATAATTAATTCACACCTTAATTAATATAATACTTTCCCCGAGTCTATGGTCCGACTGTCCTTAAATTAATTAACACACATTTTAATTTAATACCTCCCCGAGTCTATCGCCCGACTCTAATTAAATTAACTGACAAATTAATTAATCAACCCAAATTCTGAATCTGTGGTCCGACTCTAATATAATTAATTATCACATTAATTAATAAGTACCCTTCACGAGTCTACAATCCGATCCTGATTAAACTAATTATCCAACCCATTAATTTAATCATACTCGAGTCTACAAACCGACTTTAATTAAATTAATTAACACCTTTATTAATTTAATCCTACCCGAGTCTACAATCCGACTCTTATTAAATTAATTATCACATTTATTAATTTAATAACTTGGTGTCACTCAACCATTGTCCCCGGACTCACTTACTTGGCCCGTAATTTAATATTTCCCGACTCAAAATTATTTAGTTTATCTCCAAACTTAATTCACTACCTTGGGGTCGCATGTCCAATATACCCGGATTCACTCACTTGATCCGTACCTCACTATTTTGGAATAATGTTTCTCAATTTCATCCATTTAATGTCCCACATAAATTCATCCTATTCCCAATTACTTTCTCCCATAATTGCTAGGAATATTTGTTTCACAATTATTTATCACTAATAAATGTATGGAAATTTAATTTATAATTAATTCCCCATTATATCTCACCCAGGCCGAACTGGCCAGAATTTCCCACCATCGATCGATCGATGTCCCCGATCGATCGACCGACCCCTTCGTTACAGGTCTGACTCCCCCCTGTTTTCCACCATTAATGAACCTCAAGGTTTCTAAACCAGAATTTAAACCTCTAATTACATCATCCCACCATCTACACATGGTTAATCCACATCCCATTCATCACAGAGACCTTAAGATAGTCAACCTCTCTACTTATCTCATAATTTTCGAAATGGGTCTTTCTCCATAAAATTCAATTATCTATTTTAAATCCCAAATTCCAGATTCAATTTCCACTCTTTTATGTTCTGAAATTTTCGTTCAAATCACATATACATATTCAGATATCAATCATCCATCTAAATCTTACTTTGAATCTCATTCAAGTGTTTCAAAAACCAAAAACCCCATTTTGTACCCATTTACACCCAAAAACGAATTTTGGTTTACACATCACTATGATATGAATAGATTAGCATGCTTTAAAAATCAAAACAGTTAACCACTTGCCTGGAATCGTTCGTAGGGTCTGATTCCGTTGTTGTAGAGCTTAGTTGACGAAGAACACCCCCAAATTAACCCTTTAATTTGGCTCCAAAGGCTCCCAATTGCTCTTGCTAAGCTTTCCTCCAATTTCCCTCTCAAACCCTAGGCTTAGATTTGTGATGGCTGCTAATTTCCTAATCCCTCACTTAGGTTAAAACTCTCAATCCCGTTTTTCACCAAATGGGCTTAATTAGAGTGGCCCAACTCACCCCGTGTGGGCCCGGCTATGCCCAAAAATACCCCGAGACCCAATTACTACCCCCCGGTACTCTTTTCTGACTATCTCGACCCATCCGGACTCAACCGCGCACTCAAAATTGACATCCGAATTAATTTATAAAAATCCTTATCTCACACCCAATTTAGTTTATACCGACTCCCGAGTGGGATAAGTGCATACCCCGTCATTAATACCTGAAATGACGTAATTAAATTATTACTATTCACTTAGTCAATAAATTTTCCCTAAACATTAACCATTCACTCCCCGATTAATATTTAAATATATATATTGCCATAAATAATTCAATTAAAATTACAACACACCAGTAATTTAAAATTCCCGAATTAATTAAATATTAACTATACAAAAATACGGGGTGTTACATCTATCCACATGCAAATCCTATTAATTTATCAAGATTTAGGTTATAAATCATAAGACCTCTCATGGGTATGAAATAGTCTCCAATTCTACACTACCATGGTTAAAATATACGTATAATCATTGCAATTAAAATAACTTCCCTTAGACAAAAGATCTGATATAATGGTGAGGGTGTTGTGGTGGTGGTGTTATCTTTCCGATCACAATTCCGGTGGTGAAGGTGGTGGCGCAAGTGGTTGGACGACCTTGAAACCCCTTGGAAACCATTCTTTCTCCCTGCTTTGTCCTCTTTCAGATTTGGCCACCAATAACCCTAATGGCCTAACATTAGCATTCAATATAAAGTCATGAAATTCGTAGGTCCCCATTCTTCAAAAAGTAAAAAGACAAAAATACTCTCCCGGGGTGCCAATTTGGCCTAAAACTACCTCATAACCCAAACTAGACCCCCGAATATACTCTTTTGACTAACTCGACCCTTCTGGACACATTGGCGCACTCAAAATGACAATACAGGTGACATAAAATTAGCTTCTTTTTTATTTCATTAAATTAGTCCTGACACGACTCGCACGCGCGTCCCGACTTAATTTCCATAATTATCGTATTATTCACTCACGGCCATTTCTAATCATCAATACTTCATTAATTAATAAGCAACATGATTATATCCGATTAATAATTACTAACTCCCAGTACGGTAGTAAATATTCATTTTAATTTGAAATAAATAAAATTAATTCCTCATTTTATTTCAATTAATCCCAATATTTAAAAGGCATAAAATTACGGCGTATTACATACTTCCCCCCTAATAACGGAATTTCATCCTGAAATTTAAAAAATAAGGCATACCTAGTAAGAACTTGTCTGGATACCTATCCTGCATATCTGGCTCAGTCTCTGACCAAGCATAAATTCTTCTGAATTTAGCCCCTTAAGTTAGTGATTTTAATATCTCGAACAAGGTAATTGAATCAATTTTATGCCATATCACTCCATTGTCTGTTTCTAACAATTTTCTTTAGTTTTCGTGTAATTTTGATAAAGTTTTCAGGAATGGAATGCAAGAAAGGAAAAGAAGAAAACCAAAAGAAAAGTCAAAGGGAAAAAGAGTAAAGTTCCACTCGGAATTCGAAAGTGACACCAAAAGTGAAGTTGAAGAGCATGAGTTTACAAGAGCATAGGAAGAAACGGCACCCAAATAAGAGTTCTAGATTAAAAGTTATGGCCAGTCAAAGTTGCAAGGAAAAATTCAAAGTAGAAGAAAATCGGACCGATCCGGGTTGGATCCGAACCGATCCGAAATACCCAAGTCCAGTGCACCCCGGATGGATGGCAAACCGATGAAAAAAGAATCGATCCGACTAGGACCGGACCGATCCGGTAGAGAAAAAAGACCTGATCCGGTGGATATCGGACCGATCTGAGGGTAATCCGGACTGGTCCGGTTATGTGAAATTATGGCATTTATTGTGCAGATTTTTTGGCGTGCTAGATGGTGAAACTTGTGCCACAAGCAAATAGAGCTTTCAATTTCGTGGATAATTTGTGCTATAAAAGCCCATGACCTAAATCACTTTGGGTTGGCATTTTTTTCTAGAGAGAATTAGAGGTTGAATTCTAGGGTTAGCTTTTGAGAGAGAATTTTCTATTTCCTTATGAGTCTTGCATGAACCCTAGTTTGTAAGAAATTCTGAATACCAATTCCGTTTTTGTTGCAGAATTCAAGAAAATCTTTCCATTCTCTTGTTTGATTATTTGCAAATTATTTACAATGTCTTGTAGATTCATAATTTTATGTATGAATTTGTTCTTGAACCAAATCATGAGTAGCTAAATTCCCAAGGGTTGGGGTACATGAACTCAATCCAAGGCAAATTATTTATGTAGAAAATAGAAGATAAATTACAATATTGATTGAATCGTGAAAGAAAATCATACAAACATTGTTAATCTTTTAATCTCTCTTGCCCTAGGTACTTGAGATGTTTAAGAAAGCTTTGCGAGTATAATTTATCATTCACCGCTTTATATCTATCTTTGATTTCATATGATGCGGGCTAGATCCCTCATATATGTAATGCCTAGAATTTATAAAGACCGGATCTAGTCAATAATTTTAATTTACAATTCTAGCATTCTATAGGATAATTTGTTCAGGATTGAGGGATTGTACCCTACCCTATTTTCTCCCATTTGTCAGATCTAAGTATCTTTGCAATTTTCAGTTTGTTTTCTTAAGTAAAATTTTCATTTCATTAGAAATTTTCCCAATCATTAATCATCTTATTCTATTTATTTTGAGAAATCATTTCAAGATTTAATAACTTTCCCTATTACGATTTAGCAATTTTGATCCTTGTGGATACGATCCCGACTTACCGGGTTTATACTTGAGCGACAAGCTTGCACTTGAGCCTAGAGAAAATGCACTTTTGAGACAAATACTCAGTCGCGTCAAGTTTTTGGCGCCGTTGCCGGGGATCTGAAATTGTTAATGTTTTAAGGAAGTTATTTTTATCTACAAGTGATTTCGTAAAAAAAAAAAAAAAAGAAAAAAATCATTTCATCTCTTATGTGCTTATATGCAGAATTCATATCCAACCCAAGTTCACGAAAGTCCTATTGCCGAAGCAAGTTCTGAAAATTCTGAGTCTCCTCATTTTTGGGTTCCACATCCTTCGCCTAATAATTCCATCACAAGTCGTTCATTGAGTCAAACCCGGAGTGAGAATTTTGAACTTTTCGGTAGTGATATGTCGGAGCACGGTAGTGTCGGTGTTGGTGCTGAGGAGGATGAGATACCATATCTTCCCATGAAAGATCTTTTATTTCCGGAGCGAACTGTTACCCCTGGTTGCATTTTACTCCCGTATAATGCCGGTCAGTTCCACTTTCGAAATGGTATGATACAAATTCTTCCTACATTTCATGGGATGGATTCTGAAAAACCATATCTCCATCTTAGAGAGTTCGAGGAAGCGTGTGAGACGTTTGGTGACCAAGCTTGTCCACAAGATGTAATCCGGTTGAAGCTATTCCTTTTTTCCTTAAAGGATACAGCTAAAACTTGGTTATGGTGACTACCCCCAAATTCGCTGTTATCTTGGAGAGATATACAAGCCAAGTTTTTATCAAAAAAATTTCCACAACAAAAAACCAATTCTGTTAAAGCCCAAATTCAAGCTTTTCATCAAAATGAGAATGAGGCTTTTGATAAGTGTTGGGAGAGATTTCAGGAGTTAGTTAGTGAGTGCCCACATCATGGTTTTGAAAAGCACCATCTGATTTCATTCTTTCATCAAGGCCTTACTTTAGCATCCAAACAACTTGTTCAAACCATGTGTGAAAGACCTTTTTGGGAGTTAGATTCGAGTGATGCTGAGGCTCATCTGAAATATTTAGCAGAGACTACCCAAGCATGGGATATTTCTGATCCTAATAATCAAAATTGAAATCGACAAGTGTCTAACTTGCCTACTGCGTTCGGTATTTATCACTTGGACAAGGACACATTGTTGGATCAAAAATTTGACCAATTGGAGAAGAATTTCAGAGATATGATTGAAGTGCATTTGAGAGATGTGTCTGGACCCGTACAAGCCGGAAAGGAGAAAGTGTGCGCCATTTGTAATGCGGGTCATTCTACTAAAGGATGTCCTACCATCCCTGCATACAAGGCAATGTAAACTGAACAGGTTGATGCAATAGGAGGTTTTTGAGGAAATTATAATACACAGCAAGGGAATGCATATAATCAATCACGGAGGAATCCTGGGTTCAATTATGGACAACCCCAAGGTGGGATGGTTCCTAACCCACACATGACTCTACCACCAGCCCTCAATTTCAGCAAGTGGCTCCTCCAATGCCAAATCCTATGCAAGTACCACCTCCTAGTCCTTATGTAGCTCCACCTAGGATATCTCTTGAAGATAATCTCAATCAATTCATTCAATCTCAAAAAGAGAGCAATGCTAAATATGATCTAATGCTCACTGAAATTCATACTAGCATCTCTAGGTTGCAAACTGCAGTGAATACTCAAGAGAAGGGTAAACTTCCTGCTCAAGTACAAAGACCTCCTCTTCAAGGTCAACCCACGGTTAGCTCCACATCATCGGATTTGCAAGACCAATGTCAAGCTGTTACTACTCTTCGTAGTGGCTGTGTAATTGATCTAACACCAAAACTTCCAAAGGTGAACAATGATGGAGTTGAACCTGAAATTCCTAAGGAATCTGAAACTTTCGAATCTGAAAAACCTCCCTTAGAAAAGGAATTGAAAGATGAGGTAGTTGAACCTGAAATTGAAGTCAAGTTGCCCATTGCTTCTCCATTTCCTCAACGCTTAGAGCCACCCAAGAAAGGGGCTTCGCGTAAAGAGGTGTTGGATGTGTTGAAGCAAGTAAAATTGAACTTGCCATTTCTTGATGCTATTCAATAAATTCCATCATATGCTAAGGTTATCAAAGATCTTTTGACTGTCAAAAGACGGCTTAAGGTGAAGAAAAATGTTTTCTTGGCACAAAATGTGAGCTCAGTCCTTCTCAATGATCTTTCACCAAAATTTAAAGATCCAGGTGCACCCATTATTTTGTGTGTCATCGGAGAAAAAAGAGTGGAAAAAGAATTGCTTAACTTAGGTGCGAGTGTAAACATCCTTCCATACTCCATCTATAAGCAGCTTGATTTAGGTGACTTTACCCGAATCACTCTACAGTTAGCGGATCGAACAGTGAAAGTGCCTCGTGGGATTGTAGAAGACATGATAGTTCAAGTGGAAACGTTCTAATTTCCTGTTGATTTTGTCATTTGGGACACTGAGCCTATTCCCCATACGAGAAATCATGTTCCAATAATATTGGGCCATCCATTCTTAGCTACTGCTAATTCTTTGATCAATACACGGAATGGACAAATGTAACTCACTTTTGGAAACATGACTCTCGAGACCAATATATTCAATGTCCCTAACCAAATGGGTGATGAGGATGAGATTCTTGAGGTTGATCTTATTGAAGAAGTGGTGGATGAGAACATTGAGAAAATTATAGGAGGAGATGCTTTGGAAGTGTGTTTAGTGCAAAGTGATGAGAAAAAGAGTGCTTATACTGAGTTTGAGCGAGAGGTGGAAGAGTTGGAAAATTGGTTACAAGAGGAAGAGAGTTTTGAGATTTTGAGAGATGTTGACTGGATTTCTAGGTATGAAGAATTGCCTCCGAAGGAGACAACCATGATTCCCTCTGAAAATAGATTTCCTAGTCTTGAGTTGAAGAAATTACCCTCACATGTCAAATATGCCTTTCTAGGAGAGAATGATACATTACTTGTTGTTGTGTCTTCCCGTTTAGAAAAAGGGCAAGAGGGTATGTTGTTAGATGTGTTGTGAAAGCATATAAATGATTTTGGTTGGACTATAGCAGATTTGAAAGGTATAAGTCCATTGATTTGTACCCATAAAATCCATCTTGAGGAAGAAGTGAAGCCCTCGCGTGAGAGATGTAGTAAGAGCGGAAATCATCAAATTGCTAGATGCTAGGATTATTTATCCCATTTCTGATAGTAAATGGGTGAGCCCAATTCAAGTCGTTCCAAAAAAATCTGGGATGACCGTGGTTGAAAATACTAAGGGAGAATTAATAGCTCAACGCACCACCACCGGGTGGCGTGTTTGCATTGACTACCGAAAGCTCAATGCCGGAACTCGAAAAGATCATTTTCCCTTACCGTTCATTGATCAAGTGATTGAACGAGTGGCGAGCCATCCTTACTATTATTTCCTAGATGGGTATTCCGGATATAATCAGATTGAAGTGGATTTACTTGATCAAGAAAAGACGACTTTTACATGTCCGTTTGGTACGTTTGCCTATAAACGTATGTTGTTTGGGTTGTGTAATGTGCCAGCAACTTTTCAAAGGTGCATGTTAAGTCTCTTTAGCGATATGATTGAAAAAGGTCTTGAGGTGTTCATGGACGATTTCAGCATTTTCGGTCCATCTTTTGACCAATGTTTAGCTAATCTTGAAAGAGTTCTATTTCGGTGTGTGGAGAAAGACTTAGTCCTCAATTGGGAAAAATGCCATTTTATGGTTACCGAGGGTGTAGTTTTAGGCCACATAGTCTCATCTAGGGGGATTGAAGTTGATTGAGCAAAAATTGAAGTAATAGCTGAGTTACCCCCGCCAAAATCACTTAAAGATGTGACGTCCTTTCTAGGCCATGCTGGATTTTATAGGACGTTTATCAAAGACTTTAGCGCCATCATTAGACCTTTGAGTAATCTTCTTATGAAGGACACTCCATTTGAGTGGAATACAGCATGTCAAGAAGCTTTTGATAAACTTAAAAGCATGCTTATTTCCTCTCCTATCATGCAAGCTCCGGATTAGTCACTCCCATTTGAGCTTATGTGTGATGCAAGTGATTATGCGATTGGGGTTGTTCATGGATAGAGGAAAGACAAGAAAGCTCATGTTATTTACTATGCTATCAGAACATTATCTGGCCCTCAACTTAACTACTCTACTACAGAGAAAGAGTTACTAGCAGTTGTTTTTGCTCTCGACAAATTTCGCTCTTACATTGTTGGGTCGCCTATCAGTTGCTTCACTGATCATTCGGCCCTTAAATATCTCTTGAGCAAGAAAGATGCTAAACCCCATCTAATCAGGTGGATCCTACTCCTACAAGAGTTTAATATCTCAATTCAAGATAAGAAAGTAGTAGAAAACATCGTTGCTGACCATTTGTCATGAGTCTCGTCCGACGTACCTATTGATCCCATTCCCATTGATGAGTATTTTTCGGATGAGAATCTATTTTCTACTTTTTCTCTCCCTTGGTTTGCGGATATAGTTAATTATTTAGTCACGGGAGTTGTCCCATCTAGTTGGAATCCGCAAGAGAGAAGGAAGTTCATTACATGGTCACGCATGTTCTTTTACGATGACCCATATTTATTTAAGTATTGTGCTGATCAAATCATCCGGAGATGTGTACCCGATGAAGAAATCCAAGGGGTAATTCGATTTTGTCAATCAGAAGCATGTGGAGGTCATTTTTCCAAAAATAAAACTGCTGCGAAAATCCTTCAAAGTGGTCTCTATTGGCCCACAATCTTCCGGGATGTGAATGCTTTTTATAAATCATGCGATAGATGTCAAAGAATGGGAGCTATTACTTGCCGTGACATGATGCCATTAACCCCAATTCTAGTATTGGAGTTGTTTGATTGTTGGGGTATTGACTTAATGGGCCCCTTTCCACCTTCTTTTTGTTTTCTATACATCCTCGTCGCTGTAGATTACGTCTCAAAATGGGTGGAGGCGATAGCTACAAGGCCGAATGACAGCAAAGTGGTGATAAAATTCATTCAAGAAAATATACTTTCTCGTTTTGGTATGCCTAAGGCCATAATCAGTGATAATGGAACTCATTTTTGCAATAGGCCTATGGAGAAACTAATGCGGAAGTATGGAATTGTCCATAAAGTTGGAACAACTTATCACCCTCAATCGAATGGCCAAGCTGAGCTTGCTAATCGGGAAATCAAAAAATCTTGGAAAAGACATTCGATCCTAATAGAAAAGACTGGTCTCTCAGATTGAATGATGGGCTCTGGGCTTATAGAACCGCATATAAGAATCCCCTTGGGATGTCCCCATTTCGATTTGTGTATGGAAAACCTTGTCATCTTCCGGTTGAGATCGAACACAAAGCGTATTGGGCTATCAAAAGGGTGAACTTCAATATGGATAAAGCCGGAGAAACACGCAAACTTCAGTTGAACGAGTTAGAAGAAATACGCAATGATGCGTATGAAAGTGCTAAAATATCCAAAGACCGAATGAAACGAGCTCATGACGGAATCATTCGTAAGAAAGAGTTTCATTCGGGACAAAAAGTACTTCTCTACAACTCGAGGTTGCACTTGTTTCCCTGAAAATTGCGGTCAAGATGGTCAGGTCCGTTCATTGTAAAAGAAGTATTTCCCCATGGAGCTGTTGAACTCATAGATGAGAAAGGGGGAAACACATTTAAGGTTAATGGGCATCGTCTCAAGCCCTATTTGGAAGCAATTGTCAAAGAAGCCGACACAATCTGGCTGTCGGACCCCATTTATGGGGATTGACTGAACAAAGAGAGGTGAGGTCGTCGCACCCCCGACATGTATGGGGTGATTGTTGTACATATGAGTCTTAGGAATTAGGAGTTGTAGGTTTGAGTCAGTCCCGGGGTTGAGAATCCGAAGAGTGAGGGGTGTTTAGTTTTCGATGAGCATTGAGGATAGTTTGAAGTGTGAGCGGTTGAAAAATCATGTTTGGGATGGAGAATAGGAACATATATGGTGAAAAGAAGAGAGAGGAAGAATTCAGAAAATTCAGCAGACCGGATCGGTCCGACTGAATTAAAAGAACCGATTCGGTTAAGGCGGATCGGTCCGGTCCCAAAACTAGATCGGTTCGATTTTCTGTAGAAGTTAAATTCCCAAGGGTCACACCTCTTTAATCCACCTTTTCAATCCACACCATTTCACTTACCCCAATCCATTCCTTTCTTCAAAAATTCGTCCCCCCATTTCCCACCCTTTAATTCCCTCCAATTTCCCAATTCCTTCCTATAAATACATCCACCCCTACCCATTTTCTTCACACCTACACCTATCTTCTCTCTTCTATCTCCATTTCTATCTCCTTCCTCCCTACTAATGGATGCTCCCCAGAAATATACCTCCATTGAAGTCCTTCCCGATGGAAATGGCGAGTACCGTTCACGCCGTGAAGCAAATTGGTGTCGTAGGTTTTTCATCCCTACGCGAAAAATTCATATTGAACGTCAAGTGTTGTGGGACCAACTGCCCAATTCTGTCACAGCCCTATTCATGTCAAGGGGCTAGTGCCGTTTCTTCAACGAACCTTATGAGGCAGTTTGGGAGAATGAAGTGCGTCAGTTCTACGGTTTGCTTGTCCGTACCGCTGAATTTGAATCCCAAGCCTTTGTGGATTCCATCCCTATTCCGTTCTCACTTGACCTTGTGGAACGAAAACTCGAGTCCTATGGTGTGACCACTCCGGCCCAGTTTGATTATCCGGGTCCCGATCCCGTTCTCACCAACGAAGTTTGTATCTCAAGGATCAATCCCGGTGCAGTTTGGAATACCGAGACATTTCTCGTCGGTCGCTTATCCGACAAGGCACGGTTCACTTTTCATATCGTTTGTGAAAATATTTTACAAACATCCAATGATTCAGCGATGTGGCCGCGCCAAGCTACTATGATGTATCATTTGTTCGACCCTGCGACTGTTATCAATTTGGCCCGCACCTTTTGCACCGATATCCTTTTTGTGGCCTATGATAAAAAGGGTCGCGCCCCTCTCCCTTATGGTCAACTCATTACATCCTTGCTTCGGGATGCCGGGATTGCACCACCTCAAGATCTTATCAACTTGCCTAAGCCTTTAGGACAAGAATCCCGCACTCTTAGTGAGAGGCAAATTCAGCTCATCCGTGCAAGGCGTGGTGAAGATTCGAGTGACGAGGAGACTAATGAGGAGGAGAATGTCGCTGATGAGGACGTTGAGATGGAGGAAGGTGAGGAGGAGGAATATGATGAGAGAGATGATCCGGATTATGTTTCGGTTGGTACGGGCTTGACTGAGCGCGTTCTCTCTCTTGAAACGCGTTTTGACGAGTATGTGTCTTCCTACAAGAGGGACATGAGTTTGGTCCTGCGTATGCAGGCGAACTTGTACCGTCTTCAGTTGGGACCTGAGGCCCCTCTTCTTCCTTACTACTACAACCCCTATGATCCAAATGCTCCAGGACCTTCCCATCGCCCACCCGCCCCTTAGGATGCCCCTCTCCCCTTTAGGATTTTTATAACTATGTTTGTCCTTTTTGCTTACACAGTTGTTTCACAGTTTGTTTGTAATATACAGTTTTAATATGATATTAGCTTGTTTTATTTATCACACTCTTCCTGTTGTCTTCCTTATTTCTCTTATCCATTTGATTGAGGACAATTCAAATCATTGAGTTAGGGGGGAAGACAGGTGCGTATTCATAAAACTTCGCTTGTATTCATATATGTGTATTTTAAAAAAAAAATTGAAAAAAATTAAAAAAGCCAAAAATATTTTTGTTCAAAATAAATAAAAATTGGAATTTAAAATTTTCAAAAATATCACCTTTATTCTATTTAAAGTCTCAAATTGTAAAATCTCAATATGCACTAAGCCAAAATTGACCAAAGATGGAAATTGAAAGAAAATTGACGACTTAACGAATAAGTGTGGAGATTAGTCCAACCCGGTGAGATTTCGAGCCTTTCGATCTTTTTGAGTTTTTAAATCAATCCGAGTTTATGATTAACTCAAAGTTCTTTTCAACATTTTAATAAGTCGTTGATGATCTCAATCCTTTGTTTTGATCGGTTATGGGAAATGTGTGAAATGTTGTCTCAAAATTCGTGCAAAATATATCTCTAAACATAATTAATCTCAAGATGCCTATGGTAATGTGATTAGCAATTCGGACAATGAAGTAGGCCTTCGTTTGTTACCCAAAAATATTATCCATAAAAAGTTGTGAAAAACAAAATTATCCCTTTTGCGACGCAATTTGAGCCTAATAATTTTTTTTTTCTTTTCGTTTCATAACCCGAAAAACCCAAATAGTCCGGAATTGTGAAAATTGAGAAAATTCATCAAGTAAGTCCAAATTGTGCAATAAAAAGGGGCAAGGAAAAAAAAGAGAAAAGAAAAAAATGAAAATAGAAAAAGAAAAAGAAAAATGAGCAAATGCCGAAAAAAGCACTAATGGACATCATAAGGAAATTTTCCAATTCCAATATTCCCTACCATTCCCATTTTTACCCTTTACACCTTAAAACAAGAAAAGTCCTAACTGAGTCCGAATGGCGAAATTAATTACTGCATGGAGAGATAAGACATGAGAAGATAATAAAAGAGATAAAAATGGTGTGATTAAGAGATGATGTTTCCCGTTTCCTAATAATTGTATTCCGATGATGAGATCTTTTCACCATATATTTCCTTCTTTTCAATTTTGTATGCGTGAATTTGTGTCCATTATATTTACTCTTTATATCATGCATACGGAGAGAAAATAGCCACAATCCGAGTGATTCGTTTGTGAGTGCATCCGTAAGAATTTGAATCAAAACGAATTTTTGGGAAAGTAACGTAATGCTCAATCGGTGGAAATTTAAGGTTTAATTGATGGCTTTGCACACACACACACACACACACACACACTGTGGTTTGAAACATTTGAATATGAATGTACGGTGATTATTTTTCGAAAAGTTTAAATTATACAATTTTTAAGTATTTTGATATTTATTTGAGTCAATAAAGAATTTTGTGGGTAAATTCACTGCAAACCCTCACGAGACAAAACTCGTCCTACTAGGGTAACCTAGAGGTTTAAAGGCTTGTTGCATACGCTAAATGCAATTGCATGCCTGCGAAAGTGGAATTTGATTTCAATAAAGAAATTTTCAAGAGTATAATTGTAGTTAGATTCAGTTACATTGCTCGGGACGTGCAAAGTCCTAAGTTAGGGGGATTTGACCAAGCGTAAATTCTTCTGAATTTAGCCCCTTAAGTTAGTGATTTTAATATCTCGAACAAGGTAATTGAATCAATTTTATGCCATATCACCCCATTGTCTGTTTCTTACAATTTTCTCTAGTTTTCGTGTAATTTTGATGAAGTTTTCTGGAATGGAATGCAAGAAAGGAAAAGAAGAAAACCAGAAGAAAAGTCAAAGGGCAAAAGAGTAAAGTTCCACTCAGAATTCGGAAGTGACACCAAAGTGAAGTTGAAGAGCATGAGTTTATAAGAGCATAGGAAGAAACGACACCCAAATCAGAGTTCTAGATTAAAAGTTATGGCCAGTCAAAGTTTCAAGGAAAAAGTCAAAGTAGAAGAAAATCGGACAGATCCGGGTTGGATCCGGATCGATCCGAAATACCCAAGTCTAGTGCACCCCGAATGGATGGCAAACCGATGAAAAAAGAACTGATCCGACTAGGACCGAACCGATCTGGTAGAGAAAAAAGAACCGATCCGGTGGATATCAGACCGATCCGAGGGTAATCCGGACCGGTCCGGTTATGTGAAATTCTGGCATTTATTGTGCAGATTTTTTGGCGTGCTAGATGGTGAAACTTGTTCCACAAGCAAATTGTGCTATAAAAGCCCATGACCTAAATCACTTTGGGTTGGCATTTTTTTCTAGAGAGAAATAGAGGTTGAATTCTAGGGTTAACTTTTGAGAGAGAATTTTCTATTTCCTTATGAGTCTTGCATGAACCCTAGTTTGTAAGAAATTCAGAATTCCAATTCCGTTTTTGTTGCAGAATTCAATTAAAATCTTTCCATTCTCTTGTTTGATTATTTGCAAATTATTTACAATGTCTTGTAGATTCAGAATTTTATGTATGAATTTGTTCTTGAACCAAATCATGAGTAGCTAAATTCCCAAGGGTTGGGGTACATGAACTCAATCCAAGGCAAATTATTTATGTATAAAATATAAGATAAATTACAATATGTATTGAATCGTGAAAGAAAATCATACAAACATTGTCAATCTTTTAATCTCTCTTGCCCTAGGTACTTGAGATGTTTAAGAAAGCTTTGCGAGTATAATTTATCATTCACCGCTTTATATCTATCTTTGATTTTGTATGATGCGGGCTAGATCCCTCATATATGTAATGCTTAGAATTTATAAAGACCGGATCTAGTCAATAATTTTAATTTACAATTCTAGCATTATATAGGATAATTTGTTAAGGATTGAGGGATTGCACCCTACCCTATTTTCTCCCATTTGTTAGATTTAAGTATCTTTGCAATTTTCAGTTTGTTTTTCTTAAGTAAAATTTTCATTTCATTAGAAATTTTCCCAATCATTAATCATCTTTTTCTATTTATTTTGAGAAATCATTTCAAGATTTAATAACTTTCCCTATTACGATTTAGCAATTTTGATCCCTGTGGATACGATCCCGACTTACCGAGTTTATACTTGAGCGACAGGCTTGCACTTGAGCCTGGAGAAAACGCACTTTTGAGACAAATACTCAGTCGCGTCAGTCTCCCAGGTAGACTCTTATACATTATAATTCTCCCATTGGACTCGCATAAGTGGAACTACCTTTGACCTCAGTCTCCTCTCGCTATGGTCTAGCATAGCCACTGGTCTCTACTCATATGATCTATCAGGATGGAGATCCATATCCTTAATCGCAATCTAGGTGTGGGCCAAGTCATCCCTGAGATACCATCTCAGTGAAGAAATGTGGAACACATCATGTATACGGTGCAAGTACTCGGGCAACCCAAATTTAACTGCTACCGGTCCAACCCTCTCGATAATAGGAAATGGTCCCACGTATCTTGGAGCCAATTTCCCTTTCTTGCCGAATTGCATTATCCCCTTCATAGGAGATATTCACAGTAACACCTGAACCCTCACTTTAAACTATCTGAACGATCTCTTAGCATCGACATAACTATTTTGTCTATCCCGAACTACCCGAATGCGACTCCTAATCATCTCGATTCTGGCTGACGTGTCCTGAATCACTTCTGATCCAAGTAGCTTGTTATCCCCCACCTCTAACTAATAAGCAGAAGAATGATAAGGTATCCCATACAACACCTCAAAAGGGGTCATGCCAATCGTAAACTAGTAGGACTTATTATAAGCGAGGTCCATAGTGGAAGATACTACTCCCAACCTTCGCCAAAGTCATGGACACACATCCAGAGCGTATCCTCTAGCATATGATTAGTCCTCTCTATCTTCCCATCGGTCTGTGGATGGTAGACCATACTCAATCTCACCTTGATACCCATGGCTTGCTGGAAGCTCTCCCAAAATATAGAGACGAAGATCTTATCCCAGTCGGACACAATATTTAGGGGCACCCCGTGAAGCCTCACTACCTATGCAATAAATATATGGGCGTACTGACCCATGGTGTAGTATGTCTGAATCGGTAGAAAATGAGATACTTTGGTCAACCGATCCACCACTACCCATATGGATATGTGACCCCTCTGTGAAGTAGGCAACCCGATGATGAAATCCATGGAAATTCTCTCCCATTTCCATAGCGTAATCTCTAGCGGATAAAGTAACCCCTATGATTTCTGATGGTCCACCATAACCAGCTGATAGGTGGAACACTTCGACATGAACTTCATGATTTCCTTATTCATCCCACTCCACCAGTACTGTCGTCTCATATCTTGGTACATCTTATCCCCTCCTAGATGTACCGCAAATTGAGACCCATGAAACTCGGTCATCACTGCATGTCGTAAATCTTCACCCTTCAGGATAATTAATCTCCCACCACATTGTAAACCTCCATCAAAACTAACTGAATAGGACTCCATGCCCTTAACTAGGAGCTATACAATTTGATCCTGGCAGAATGGATTAGCGGCTTAGGCCTGAATTACCTTAGAAACAATCTCTCGTGTGACTGTCATCGCAGATATGAATCAGCGGGCAACTACATCCTGTTGTCCGAGATCCTTCCATTTCACTTAAAACACCTCTGCCACCATACCTCCTGACCTATGACTCAATGCATCAGTAACTACATTAGCCTCCCTTGGGTGATAATGGATTTTAACTAATAATATTTGACAAACTCAAGCCACCTATGCTGACGCATATTCAACTCTCGCTGAGTGAACAAGTACTACACTGACTTATGGTCTGTGAACAGGCAAAACTTGTCCCCCAATAAGTAATGTCTCCAGATCTGAAGGGAAAACATGATTGTGACCAACTCCAAGTCATGAGGGGTAGTTCTTCTCATGAGGCTTGAGCTTGTGGGAAGCATAAGCTATAAAATAATCCTTCTGTTGAAGTACCCAACCAAGTATTTACAGGGATGCATCGGTATACACTAGGTACTCTACTCTCGGCCTGGGCAAGGAAAGAAGTGGTGCTGATGTCAACTTATCCTTCAGCTCATCGAAATCCAACTGACAAGCATCATCCCAAACATATGGTACTCCCTTGCGAGTCAGAGTAGTCAATGGACCTGTTATCTTTGAGAACGCTTGAATGAACCGTTTATAGTATCCAGTTAATCCCAATAAACTACGAATCTGTGTCGGTGTCGTGGGTCATACCCACTCCCTCACCGTGGATACCTTCCCCGGATCTACTAATATTCCCCTATCAGATATAATATTCCCCAAAAATTGTACCTCTCGTAGACAAAACCGACACTTCTTATACTTGGCATACAACCGACGCTCTCGTAGAGTTTGAAGAAGCCATCTCAGATGCTCAGCATGCTCCTCCTCTGTCTGAGAGTAAATCAGGAATTCATCTATGAACAGAATGACAAAGTGATCTGAACTCTCTGAACACTCGATTCATCAACTCCATGAATACAACCGGAGCATTGGTTAGCCCAAATGGACGAACCTGAAACTAATAAGATTTGTATCCCGTCAAGAAAGCCGTCTTTGATACATCTTGCTTTCTGATCCGTAACTAATCATAACATGATCTGAGGTCTATCTTTGAGAATAAGGCAACTCCTCTCAACTAGTTGAACACATCATCGATTTGGGGCAACGCATACTTATTCTGTGTCGTAACTTTGTTCAACTCTTTGTAGTCCACACATAACCTCAAGAACCCATCTCTCTTTTTAACGAACAACACGGGAGAACCCCAAGGTGAGGTACTCATACAGTAAGGTGAACGGACTATCGGGCGAGTGCTCGATGTCAAATCTATTACAAAGTCTATCTCGTGGCTGGGTGGTAACCCCTGTATTTCTTGAAATACATCATTGAACTCACAAACTTTGGGGATCAAATATAGTGGAATCATTACCTCATTGGAGGTCTCCTCCTCTATATAATACAAATGGGTAGATGATCCTCCCTCGGGGCGAGGCATTGCTACTAGGAACATCTTCTGACCCAGTATTATAAATACTATGCTCCTGCTAAAGTAGTCAATCATGGCTCTATATGCGATGAGCCAATTCATACTAATGATCACATCATACTCGTCCAGGTCTAATACAAGCATATCAGTGGGTAAAATAAATCTCCCAATCCCTATACCCATACCCCAACAAATGAAGAAGATAAGTGAACCATTACCCAATGGCGAATCTACACATGTACACGTACTCTCTGCCGTGTCTAATAAACCCGTGGCACATGAAAATCTAGTCTCTATAAAAGAATGTAAGGACCCTTTGTCAAATACAAAGATCCCAAAAGTCCCATGAATACAAAACATACCCTCAATCGTGGGGGGATCCTGAGGGACTACGACCTCCTGGAGGTTTTAAGCATGTTCGTACTGGAGTTGTCCCTGCTGAACTGGGACTGCTAGGATGGATGGCAGAGCTGGCATCTGCGGTGGTGTTGGAAGGGCAGTTGGAAAGATAGGTCATTGTGGCTCCTGTCGAGCGCCCTGTAACCGTTGCTTGGCCCTTCCCTTATCAGGACACCCCTGCTTCTTATGTCCAATCTTTCCACATATAAAGAATTTACCCATGAAGTTTTTCCCTCTCTACCCTTACTTCCCTCGACCCTGATGGTCATTTCCATCCCTCCCTTAGCCCTAGTGGCCCTGCTGAGTCTATTGATGGCCTTTATGGAAATGTTTAAAACCTCCCTGACCATGTCGAAAGCCTCTTGATCTGAAATGCTTAGTAGAATCTCCATGCTGGGAACTTTGCTTGCCCTACCTTCGCTCACCTTGAGCAGACTATGCCCCAGTGGCACTATTTCCCCCTGTCCTGAGCTGCTTAGACTCCTCTGCTCGTTTCCTTCCTATCACGTGGAAGCGGTGTTCCTAGTAGTGGAGTAGTGTTGTATTTAGCACATCCGTGTAGGACTGCAATGAGAGGTTACCTAGAAGATGCTGTCGAATCCTCTAAGTAAGCCCATCCATGAAAATCTATATTTTCTTCTCCTCTGTCGGTACCAGGTTGATCAGCCTAGTAATTTCATCTTCATACTTAGCTACGGTCTTCCCTTCCTAGGTGAGATTCAATAGTTTCTGCCTCATTTCAGTATGAACGGTGAAAGAAAAGTATTTGCGGTCGAACCGCACCCAGAAGTCTCGAATAGTTATTACATATCTATCCTTGATAGTGGTAATATACTCCCACCACTGCAGTGCAACCCCCACTAGCTTAAAATTAGCTAGTATTTGCCTCTGTACCTCCATGCACTCGTACATCTTGAAGTGTCTCTAGATGTTCTTATTCCATTGGCTTGCAACAAAAACATCGAAGCTCTCGGCAAACTTTAGAGGGTGTGCCTTTTGAAAGGCATCTGTGACATGTTCCCAAGAAGAAGGGAATGTATAATCTTGAACTGGGTCTACCATCGGTTCCCGAGGTGGTGCTTGTTACACTACTGCTAAAGCGGCATTTACCGCCTGTGCTACGATGGTGGCAATTTCCGTGGCGTTCATTGTGCCCTATACTGGTGCGGGTTGAGGCTCGGGTTGGGCACCCCTGGGAACTCTCTGTGCACATCAAGAATCATCTTAAAAGAGAGAGAAACTTTATAAGTCCCCAGTTAATATCTCAAAATAGTTGATGATGTAATAACCCAATTATGAATACAACAACCCTAAATATAGGGCTCTACATCAAAGAACGCTAAGTTGAAAGCATAATAAGACATATAGATCCTAAACACTCTAGAACCCGATGCTCTGATACCACCTGTGACACCTCGTATAATTAAATACCGGGTGATCAGTCCTTTATTAAATTAATAAAAGATATCCGATTGGTTCATTTTAGCATCACTATCGAAAACATTATTTATAAAATACTAACCACCTAATATTTAAAATGTGAGATGTCAAATTTTATATTTTTAATAAACATAAAATAAAAAGAATAATTAACTAAACAATTCCCATTCAAATAAACAATCTCATAAGAAGTAGCTGGAAAAAATAAAACAGCTGAATATAGAGTGAACACTCTGAAAATTCCAATACAATAGTCTGAATAAGTAAACCTCAAAACTGAAGGTAAATGAAACATCTAAATCCATAGTCTCTAAATTAATAGATGGGCAACATGCCCTAACTGAAATGGAATGCTCTGTAAGAATCAAAGATAGGTGTGGAGGCGTCTAGTACCTGTGACACCCCGCCTAATTAAATACCGGGCGATCACTCCTTTATTAAATTAAATCAAGGTAAACAGTTGGTTCATTCTCAGCATCACTGTCGAAAAAAATACATTTTCCAATTTAACACCCTAAGTAATTAAGCTAAGTGTCAAAACCATTTTCATACATACCTTCCAAATTTTATTTAAAGGAAAACATTTAATTTATAAACAACATTCAATAAGTAAGAATCACACCATATTAAATTCTGCAACATAAACCAATTAATATAATACATTCGTAAATCGAATGTCAACATATGGAAACTAAAGTCATACATCCAAACTGAATAAATCCCATAGTAACAATACTGGAAATAACTGAAATACAATGTCCCAATAACAACGGAATAATGGAAAGAGCTACACATGCTCAACTGGTGAAAGTACTAAGAGTGGATCCGAATGAACGAAGTCGTCTAATCAAGAGACCTGCAACTCCCACCTAAGTTGCAGCGCGTTCCTTCCAAGAGATCCTAAGCAAGATGCCCCTGTGGCTGGGCACCTGTAATACATACATATATATACAAGAGAGAGAGAGAAAAAGAAACGGGTCAGAGCCCGAAAGTGTTTTTGATTTTAAAATACGTTTAGCAAGTATTTAAATTGATACATGCCAATGCAACAACATATTAGTGCGTCACTCTCTTGAGAAATACTCACCTCTCTTCCAATGTGCACACCTATCGCACTAACCTTCCCAACGGTTGTTCTTATCAATTTTATCATATTAACCTTTCCAATAATTTAGCGTATCTTAACTTACTCATAAGATTTCAAAATCGAACAATATTTTGTTTAAAAAGAAGATTTCCATCTTAGCAGCACAACTCTCGTTTTAGCTTTTATTAATTTATAAAGTTTCTCAGTAACATATTATACTATCACAAAACAAGTCTTTACTATCTGAGTCATCAACTATGTCCTACTTATCAAATCACAGTAGGCAGTTTCAAATTTCCAAATCTCATATATATATTAACTACTCGTATAATATATATTATAACAGCACCCCCAACTAAATTATGGTGCGGGCATACTCTATTATCCAAAGCCCCATATCACTCATATTAAGGGGAATACATTCAGAATCATTCTCGAAATGTATTAACATACATACACAAACAATATTGAGGCGAAGAATAGATTCCAAGTCTCTAAGAGGATGGCGCATGCCTGCATCTCTTAGGACCGTCTGAACTATCACGTCGATAGCCTGTACCAAGGACATCTATCTTCTAGGGTACATGTCAATATCCCCCATAAAGGTCCCATCGAGATAAAACTTGTCCCAGCGCGGTAACCTCAAGGATAGCAAGTAGCGTGGGCATGATTTTCACACATAGATAGTATATGCATACACAATCATATAACTATACTAACATTACCATATCAATAATAGGTAAATTCTCAATTCCCATAATTTCGACATTTCCATATTATCATATTATTAGTATCGCGTATAAGGGTTCGTCTCTAACCTTAATTCGAAGTATTCTTCCATCTTATTACGTAACTCACATGGACTCTCTCTTCCCAAGTATAAAATTCAGTAGGTGTCCTTTTTATGTTCCAACGTAACCCTCTTATGTAACTTTCCCTTTAAAACAATAATTTATCCAACCTAAGGTAAATACCCCATAAATACCATCCTCATCGAATATTAAAGATCCCAACATCTATTCATATACCCTACGGGTCCTCAATGTCTCCCAATATATTTTATTAAGAATGGCCAATAATTATTTCACGATAAACTTAATTTAACTAATTAAACAAGGGAAATAGGAGTCTTCTAGGAGGGGTCGATCGATCTAAGCTTGGGGCTCGATCGATCGAACCTTCGATCGATCGAAGCTCTAGGCTCGATCGATCGATCAAGCAGGTCTGCGAAAAATTCTGCAGAATGCAGTTACGGGTTTCATCACCAAAATTACACCAAATCCATATTTTCAAGTTCCAATCGTCCCAGAATTCTACTACTAAAATTATAACAATATACTAGATGATTCTAACGTAAGGCATGTACCTATTCATCATTCAAACATGGATTTTCAACCTAAAATTATATCCAATTGTCAAGAACCCTAGAATTTTCTTAAACATATTTCTAACAAATCTTTCTCGAGAATTTCTATCTTATGATCATCAAAATTTCATGGTTTATTTCCTCTACATGGCAAGGGTTTCCAGAATCAACATATAAATCAATACTACATGGATTCTCCTATCATAAATTGGGTTTTCTTCCATAGTTTTCATCACAAGTCATTCCTAAACTAATATGAAGATTGCACCAACGAAAATAGCAAGTTAAACACTTGCCTGGGATTTTTGGTATTCTGATTCACGGCTAATTTTGGTATGGCTGCGTTCCTCGTCTCGCGATCTACGCGGTGGTGGTGGCGGCGGTGCAAACCGGTGACTTTTTGGCCTTGAATTGCCTTGGAGCTCTCTCCTCTCTTCTCCAATGGCCGTCACTTGATTTCTGGATATTCTAACCCTAAAAGGCTAACCTAAATGGCTGATATAGGTTGCTGAATTTCGTGGGTTTAATTACCCAATTATGTAAAATGACTAAAATGCCCTCCCGGGGTACTAATTAGGCCTAAAAATGACCCGAGACCCAAACTAAACCCCCGGGTACACTTTTCTGACTATCTCGACCCTTCCGGACGCGTTGGCGCACTCAAAATGACCATACAAACAACTTATAAAATATTCACTTTTTATTTAACAAAATTAGTCCTGACGTGACACGGGCACGTCCCGACTTAAATTTCCGAAATAGTCATTTAATTCACTCATGACATTCAATATAACAAATATAATATATTACTTTGCTCGTTAGTAATATTCAACAAGTTTTCCATAATTACTAACTCTCGTCACGTTAATAATAATAACATAATTAATTTCCGGATTTTTATTAAATAAATCATCCACGTTAAATTTAATGAATCCCCAAATTAATATAGCATAAAAACACGGGGTATTACATACTTCCCCCCTAATAACGGAATTTCGTCCCAAAATTCGGAAAATATGGCATACCTGGTAAAAACAACTCTGGATATCCTTGACAGTACGCAAACTAACTACATAGTACGGCGCTCAATCACTATAGCCTTTTCCTCACAGCAACATTGTTTTACATTCTCATTAGCGATACTTCACATTGTGATCCCACCCGAAAATGTTCGCATAGGTAACACCTATACGTTATAAATTCCATTATCTCACTATCATTAGGAGGTCGCACCTCACTACATGACAACTACTCGGATTTATTCACACTAAATTCCCATTTTGGGAAGCTCATACGAACATTTGACCACTATAGACTGTTTAAAACCTTCGTGGAATTTCCACCATAGTTATCGGATATTTTCTCGACCGATTCAAAAAATTTCTGATTATCTACTCTCCTCTACACATACGGAAGGAGAATAGTCGAGGTTCTTTCATAACAAAACCTTAATAAGTACCTCGTACGCGATAAACATGTACTAGTGCTTTTACAGAGCATTCTTGAAATCATCGTACCGAGATTCCAAAATATCCTTCACGTGGCTCTACTAATCTTTAATCGCCATGCGCTTATTCCCTGGCTAAGGGTGATATATCCTACTCGAATTGAAACCTTATCTACGCTGGTTCCTGAAATCTTATATCAGAGGTGGGATTCACAAATCTCGTCCTGATTTAGAGATTCATACTGCGCCGGACCATGCACTGGCGCGATTCTCCCTTCCAAAGGATGTCTGGGGCATACTAGTTAATATTGTAAGCCAACCCAAAGGAATATCAATCACTTCCTTCCCGGGGATTTATTTCACATGTTCGGGATCAATCCTTGATCTTTCTTCGAGGATGGCAACCGATCCAAGAACTTTTTCGACTTTACCAACCTCTTCAAATTTCAGGAATTTTCAATAAACACAAAATTCTTTGGTTGATTCTCCTCTTTCAACCAAACCTTACCTATGGGCAGTGCATGTAGAGACTACTCACTACCTGTCGCTAAACATCGATTCTTCCCTTGAAATGTCTCACATTAAGTGACACGTAATACTCCCCTTCCTTCCTTGGAGTATGCCGAAAGTTCCGACCCGTGCTCTTCTTTCCACGAAGCACACTTCTGGATCTCTTATACTATATTAATGTCATTACTCTTTGTATGCGCAAGTTGCTCTCACACTTAACTAATAATAACTCCGCTCTGGGTGTGCTTCATAACAATTAAGTTCTACCCTATTCCAGGAATACCAATTCTTGAATGGCTTCCCACAGCCTTCCAATCAAGTTAGGGCGTGCTATTCTAATTGCACACTTATGTATGGATTATCTCCCCTCATGTGACGTTTAATCCACTCTATCGCTTCCACTTCGTTAAACTAGTCCCACAAACATATATTTCACACGTCTATTTCCACGTCCCTTCGAATCGGACTATTTAAACTGTAGTTAACCAAGATACCCACATTTTTACAACATTCCGACCGCCCTAGGAGAGCGAACGGCGTTCTACTCATCTGTAGGACTAACTAAATTTAACGGAATAGAAGGAATAAGGCATTCAAATTTCATGACAACAAAAGAGGAATAATAATTTTCCTTATCATCGTTCCACCCCTCAACTCGTGGGGATAACTTTCAATGCTTTCTTACCACAAAATCTGGCTCCAATGACCTTAGAACAAAATTCAACTTCCAACTTACATACATAATTACTTGATCCTATTTCGACCAGGGTATCGAACTTATGGAATAGTGACCAAACGTCTCCCTATCTCCAACCTTACACTAAGTTTCATGCGTGGGATGTCTCGCAAAGCGAAATCCAAATAAGGAACCCCCCCGATACACTACTACCTAGCATTGTCGGTTATCGAAATCCATTAGGTCCTCCGTCCATAGTATATACCCCTTTATTCCGTCCCTTGACAGAAAAATTACAATTTCTCCCGTAATTATGCTTAACAAATAACGTTTCACCAATTTCACTATCGTATTGGTTGATGGAAATTTCATTCTATAAACCTCGGATACATAAGATCGGAATTCTCGAAATTCCCTTCCCTAATAATAGGGGTATAACTAATAACTCCCATTTCTCTAAAGGATAAAGATAACAATGCACTCTTCCTATCACTAAGTTCGGAGTGTAAACATAATACTGCGTCAAATCTTTTCGCTCAACGGTAAGTCCCGATACATACCGAATCATACTGACAAAGTCTATACCTACATTGGCATCGAATATCTCGTGCCCACTATCTCCTCCAAAGTCTCTTGGATAGATAATAAAAGTGCAAGTCCAGCCTTCTTACAGGTAAGGCCTTGCCAAAACAAACATAAAACATGTTGCACCAATGCAACTACTCCGATAACCTTGTAATAAATGCCCACTATCATACTACCCATTTCTATAACGTTTTAACAAAGATAATATCATACCCGTGTATCGCATCAATACAACGAGTAACCTAAATAAAGTTTAAAACACTGTTAATATACTCATTCATCCCCCGCGGATAGCACCAAAGAAAAAATCCCTCTATACTAAGGAAAAATATTCACATAATGGTAACATTTATAATGATATGCATTAAACTCGTCTCACATGCTAATCTAGCAATGAACAAAATATGGTGATTCGCTCGTGTCACATAAACACGCCGCATCCTCTAAGGATACAACTTATACTTCCATCCTGGCAATCGTCTTGACTGCACAAATGGTTTTTCGATGTAGCACGTCTGCCCAAACCAAAACGAAATTATTTTAATCGTTGCCTTTTACTAGGCACCGTATTCTTGTCCTTTTTCTCATTTTGGAACATAATATCGTGAGCGATCTCACTCCGCACAAAATACCTCAACACATAATCCACTTACCACCTATCCTTCTAACCAGGTTAGGATTGTCCTTCTCTCGGACTTTAGTAGACTCGGTTCCTGTTAGCCATCCCCGTTGTTCCCTTAGCCTTTTTAGGCCATAAAGATCATGTTACTATCTATAATAGTACTTACTGAATTTACCATCACTTGGTAAGAACTTAACTATTTGAAGCATTTTAAATGGTTTTCCTGATGTGTATCCACATCCTTTTGTGGTGCTATACCACCACCGTTATATTCAGTATTGTTCTCGACTACATTCTTCGATTCCTTTAACTTCCCCCACAAAGAAACGTTATCATCTATATTGACAAAATATGACATCGTTAACCTCTGAATCGTTCGTCCATCATAATTTCCTCCTCGGGTATTATCAATTATCATCACAAGTTGGCCTCCCACTTGGAGTCGTTTCCCCCACTTGTATCTAACACCCCGCCCGCCCGGGGAGAGCCAACGGAGCGCCACTGTCGATAAAACTAAACTAATCCACAAATAACAAGGTATAGAGCATCTAAATCCCACAATAAAATAAGAAACCACTATTTTCATATTCAAATTAATACAACAAATCTCTCGAAATAATTACAACAATCTAACTATCTCGAAAATAAAATAAATCTCCAAATTCTCTATACATCAAAATAAATACAAGTCTTCTCATCTCTTGTATTAAAAATTCTTCCCAAATAATCCTTGCTAAAATCATCCCAATTGGTCTTCTGTCATGCCCTCCTGCGATGAGTTCAGAACCACGTTTGCTTCTCATCCTGAATAGTTGAGGAAGGAACATACGATCAACATTGTACCTAAGGTTATCCTATAGGCATAGCATTCCACTTCTAAAATTTGTGGTTAACTTCAACCATTATAATTTCGTCCCGAAAGCCAAGAAAATTTTCTCTAAATTTTCACTTTTGGTTTGCTACACTCCGTCCTATATTTAAGCCTTTGGATACTTTACCTCCTTTGGTAAACGCCCACATCTCTAAAATTTCCCACTGACAGTCTCTACACATTCTTGTAACACGGTGGGTAAGTTTACCCTCGCACCTCATTTGACTATAACAGCATTTGAAAATCATTACTACACCTTAGTCGCCTTTCTAGTCGTGGCTTGTCGTGCCATAATGGAGGTGACCTCAACTACGGTCATCATCCTCGGATATATTTCATAATCTCAACTGAGCCTTGCCTCCTGATGTACACTTAACGGTCCTCTTCTGACATCCGTCATCGCTCGGCACACGCACACATCCGAACGAAATTAGAATTCACTAGTGTATACACATTATAGCAGGAGAACGAAATCTCGTCAAAGGAATCGACAATCCTAAACATAGGGCTCTATAACAAACAAAGAAATGCTGAAAGCATAATAAGCCGTACAGATCCTAAGGACACTAGAACCTGATGCTCTGATACCACCTGTGACACCCCGCCTAATTAAATACCGGGCGATCACTCCTTTATTAAATTTAATCAAGGTAAACAGTTGGTTCATTCTCAGCATCACTGTCGAAAAAAATACATTTTCCAATTTAACACCCTAAGTAATTAAGCTAAGTGTCAAAACCATTTTCATACATACCTTCCAAATTTTATTTAAAGGAAAACATTTAATTTATTAATAATATTCAATAAGTAAGAATCACACCATATTAAATTCTGCAACATAAACCAATTAATATAATACATTCGTAAATCGAATGTCAACATATGGAAACTAAAGTCATACATCCATACTGAATAAATCCCATAGTAACAATACTGGAAATAACTGAAATAAAATGTCCCAATAACAACGGAATAATGGAAAGAGCTACACATGCTCAACTGGTGAAAGTTCTAAGAGTGGATCCGAATGAACGAAGTCGTCTAATCAAGAGACCTGCAACTCCCACCTAAGCTGCAACGCGTTCCTTCCAAGAGATCCTAAGCAAGATGCCCCTGTGGCTGGGCACCTGTAATACATACATATATATACAAGAGAGAGAGAGAGAGAAAAAGAAACGGGTCAGAGCCCGAAAGTGTTTTTGATTTTAAAATACGTTTGGCAAGTATTTAAATTGATACAGGCCAATGCAACAACATATTAGTGCGTCACTCTCTTGAGAAATACTCACCTCTCTTCCAATGTGCACACCTATCGCACTAACCTTCCCAACGGTTGTTCTTATCAATTTTATCATATTAACCTTTCCAATAATTTAGCGTATCTTAACTTACTCATAAGATTTCAAAACCGAACAATATTTTGTTTAAAAAGAAGATTTCTAGCTTAGCAGCACAACTCTCGTTTTAGCTTTTATTAATTTATAAAGTTTCTCAGTAACATATTATACTATCACAAAACATGTCTTTACTATCTGAGTCATCAACTATGTCCTACTTATCAAATCACAGTAGGCAGTTTCAAATTTCCAAATCTCATATATATATTAACTACTCGTATAATATATATTATAACAGCACCCCCAACTAATTTATGGTGCGGGCATACTCTACTATCCAAAGCCCCATATCACTCATATTAAGGGGAATACATTCGGAATCACTCTCGAAATGTATTAACATACATACACAAACAATATTGAGGCGAAGAATAGATTCCAAGTCTCTAAGAGGATGGCACATGCCTGCGTCTCTTAGGACCGTCTGAACTATCACATCGATAGCCAGTACCAAGGACATCTATCTTCTAGGGTACAAGTCAATATCCCCCATAAAGGTCCCATCGAGATAAAACTTGTCCCAGCGCGGTAACCTCAGGGATAGCAAGTAGCGTGGGCATGATTTTCACACATAGATAGTATATGCATACACAATCATATAACTATACTAACATTACCATATCAATAATAGGTAAATTCTCAATTCCCATAATTTTGACATTTCCATATTATCATATTATTAGTATCGCGTATAAGGGTTCGTCTCTAACCTTAATTCGAAGTATTCTTCCATCTTATTACGTAACTCACATGGACTCTCTCTTCCGAAGTATAAAATTCTGTAGGTGTCCTTTTTATGTTCCAACGTAACCCTCTTATGTAACTTTCCCTTTAAAATAATAATTTATCCAACCTAAGGTAAATACCCCATAAGTACCATCCTCGTCGAACATTAAAGATCCCAACATCTATTCATATACCCTACTGGTCCTCAATGTCTCCCAAATTATGTTATTAAGAATGCCCAATAATTATTTCACGATAAACTTAATTTAAATAATTAAACAAGGGAAATAGGAGTCTGCCAGGAGGGGTCGATCGATCGAAGCTTGGGGCTCCATCGATCGAACCTTCGATCAATCGAAGCTCTAGGCTCGATCGATCGATCAAGCAGGTCTGCGAAAAATTCCGCAGAATGCCGTTACGGGTTTCATCACCAAAATTACACCAAATCCATATTTTCAAGTTCCAATCGTCCCAGAATTCTACTACTAAAATTATAACAATATACTAGATGATTCTAACGTAAGGCGTGTACCTATTCATCATTTAAACATGGATTTTCAACCTAAAATTATATCCAATTGTCAAGAACCCTAGAATTTTCTTAAACAGATTTCTAACAAATCTTTCTCCAGAATTTCTATCTTATGATCATCAAAATTTCGTGGTTTATTTCCTTTACATGGCAAGGGTTTCCAGAATCGACATATAAATCAATACTACATGGATTCTCCTATCTTAAATTGGGTTTTCTTCCATAGTTTTCATCACAAGTCATTCCTAAACTAATATGAAGATTGCACCAACGAAAATAGCAAGTTAAACACTTGCCTAGGATTTTTGGTATTCTGATTCACGGCTGATTTTGGTGTGGCTGCGTTCCTCGTCTCGCGATCTACGCGGTGGTGGTGGCGGCGGTGCAAACCGGTGACTTTTTGGCCTTGAATTGCCTTAGAGCTCTCTCCTCTCTTCTCCAATGGCCGTCACTTGATTTCTGGATATTCTAACCCTAAAAGGCTAACCTAAATGGTTGATATAGGTTGCTGAATTTCGTGGGTTTAATTACCCAATTATGTAAAATGACTAAAATGCCCTCCCGGGGTACTAATTAGGCCTAAAAATGCCCCGAGACCCAAACTAAACCCCCAGGTACACTTTTCTGACTATCTCGACCCTTCCGGACGCGTTACCGCACTCAGAACGGCCATACGAACAACTTATAAAATATTCACTTTTTATTTAACAAAATTAGTCCAGACGTGACACGGGCACGTCCCGACTTAAATTTTCGAAATAGTCATTTAATTCACTCATGACATTCAATATAACCAATATAATATATTAATTTGCTCGTTAGTAATATTCAAGAAGTTTCCCATAATTACTAACTCTCGTCACGTTAATAATTATAACATAATTAATTTCTGGATTTTTATTAAATAAATCATCCACGTTAAATTTAATAAATCCCCAAATTAATATAGCATAAAAATACGGGGTATTACAGTACCGAGGTCATGTAACTTCCACAGTAGCTACAACACGTCAACTGAATGGAACTCCTAAGCTTAGTATCCCTATGGATGGGCAACTAGAAGGTTTTTACAAAACAAAATAGATTTAGATGAAAATGGGTCAGAGCCCAAGATGAAAGAAGTTTTAAAAATAACAAGTGTTTAAATGCAAATTTAAACAACATTTATAATAAACATGTTAGTCACGTACTCTCGCTTGAGATTCTCACCTCTCATCTATTGTGCACGCCTAACGTATATTCTTTTATCCATTCTAGTTGTGCTAACCACCTAACTAGTTTGAATAAATCTCAATCTATAAAAACTACGTCATGTTGAACGCCTGTATTACCCGAATATTTGGCATTAGTTTAAGCCAACATGTATTAGAATTTAAGTGGCTTAAGACTTAGATAAGTTATCACATACTGAACATCAGGAATTATATTACCTTTTCTAATTAACACAGTAGAACAAACATTAGCATATATATATATATATATTTCATCACTATAATATAGATATACTAGTACCGCACCACACATAGGAGAAACTAACGGTGCGCACATACTCTGCTATCTACTCGCGGTATCTCTCGTACATACAAAGGACTATTGATTTCGAATCTTTCAGGAATCGTATAAACAAAATCACACAAAATCTGGTGGCGAACATGGATCTCGGTGTAATGGGTCACACACATACCTACGCTCCCATATAACCAAAACTTATCCACTCACAAATAAGTGATCCTTATATCCCACACTATAGGGTATCAATCTATAATCCCTCCCAAAGGGTCACCCGGGATAAAATTATCCCCTATAAGACCTCCAGGCGATAGCAAGTATGGTAGGTATGTCATATACATAAAAGTTTATACAATAGGTATTCACCCAACCTAAGTATTTATAATTTCCATATAGGTATACGCGCATCCCATATTTCAAATCTCATACGTAGTATATCTAAATCTCGAATAACCTACATAGTAATAATTTACGTATTCATTCACCTTTATAATATCAAGTTCGTATTCTTAACCCAAGAAGGTTAGTAGGTCTCTCATTTGTTCTTAAGGTTACTTAAGTAATTAATGTCCCCCTACTACTGGTACAAACCTTAAATTATAATGTAACCGATTTAAGTCCTAACTTATATAATTTTTCCAACAGCAACTCACTCGGTGAATGTTCGTAAACATACCGTTCGATCCCATCCATAATAACACTCTACAGCCTTCACTACCATCCTACTGCCCTTCTATAAGTCCCATTATGTTTAGTTAAATCATACTAAGAGTTGTTGAAAGCGGAATTTAATATTTCATTAAAAAGGAGGACAATTCACAAATTCAGGGGAAGTTGATCGATCAAGAAAAGAAGTCCATTGATCGATCACTTGATCGATCGATATTCTTGAATTGATTGATCGATCGATCAGGTATTTACCCAGAATTCTTTAACTTTTACGGTATTCTTCAAAATTTCACCCTAAAACCTCTACTACGATGCCCCAAACTCCTAAAAATCTACACTAAAGATTATATAAACATGATTACATAACTTCTAATGTTTTATAATCATCAAATCCGCATGAGGCATTATAATCTTGGATTCAGACATGAAGTTTTCCTAAAACCCATATTTTTACTATTATTCTCCAAGAACCATATAATTCAACCGTAAATATTATTTATTAAATCATGGATCAAATTTTCATCCTACCTATATGTCCAGAAGTGTATCTACATGCAAATACTATCAATTGACCAAGATTTAGGTTATAAATCATAAGATCTCTCATGGGTATGAAATAGTCTCCAATTCTACACTGCCATGGTTACAATATGCGTATAATCATTGAAAGTAAACTCACTTGCCTTAGACATAAGATCTGATCTGATGGTGAGGGTGTTGTAGTGGTGATGTTATCTTTTCGATCACAATTTCGGTGGTGGAGATGGTGGTGCAAGTGGTTGTATGTCCTTGACACCCCTTGGAAACCCTTCCTTCTCCCAACTATGTTCTCTGTCAGGTTTGGAAGCCAATAAACCTAATGTCCTAACCCTAGCATCCAATATAAAGTCATGAAATTCGTTGGTCCCCATTCTTTAAAAAGTAAAATGACCAAAATACCCCCCTAAGGTGCCGATTTGGCCTAAAACTAGCCTGGAACCCAAACTAGACCCCCGGATATCCTTTTTTGACTAACTCGACCCTTTCGGACACATTGCTTCACTTGAAATGACCATGCGGGTGACATAAAATTAACTTGCTTTTCATTTCATTAAATTAGTCCCAACACGACTCGCACGCGCGTCCCGACTTAATTTCCATAATTATCGTATTATTCACTCACGACCATTTTTAATCATCAATACTTCATTAAGTAATAATCAACATGATTATATCCCATTAATAATTATTAACTCACATCACGCTAGTAAATATTCATTTTAATCTCGATTAATTAAAATTTATACCTCATTTTATTTCAATCAATCCCAATAATTAAAAGCCATAAAAATACGGGGTATTACAACTGATATATGAATGTTTACATACCCCTCTAAGGCTATCATTGGGAAGTTGTGCGATGTTGGTGAATCCCCCTCTTGAGGAGAAAGGAGAGTATAGGCCCCAGGTCATAGCGCCAGTTATTTTTATGTATTATGTTGTGGGATACTTTGTTCTCAGTGAGGTAATTTCGGGTATGGTTATGACTCACTGTCAATGGACTATGGACGCTTCACATCTGTTTGTATTAGGGTTTTTCTCAAGAGCCCGAGTGAGTCTTCCTTGAGCCCATGATGTGTTGTGTATGCCCTAGAAGATGATATCACTAAGAGAACGCATCTAGTGAGGTAATGCTCGGGGGATGGTCTTAGTTTCTTATATTCTGTGTGAAATATAAGTATGAAAATACTTAATGTGAATAGTATATTGTATGTATATATTCAAGATGTGAATATATATATATACGGACTTGTATATAAATTGGTAAGTAGGATATTTATTGTTAACTGGGAGATTAAAAACCGGTATAATTTATGTTATTTGTCTGTAAAGATGAGAATATTATATAAGGACAACTGGAACTAAAGTGAGAATATTGTAATAACTGGTGCGAGTTATTTATATGGATGATGATACTATAAGTGAGAGATTATATTAAATATAAGCTTGAGGCGATAGCTTGGAATTTTATTTACGCGGGGTGTGGTGGCGTATGGTAATTTAAAGGTTCTGAGAGTTGTTAGATAGGCATGGTAACATAATTATGGGGCTTAAAATACATGTGCTATGTGTGCACTATTAGAAGAGAGATGAGGGGTATCTCATGTGATTGCGACACCAATTTAAATATGGAGAATGATATATTTATTATGTTATTATCTTTTAAGCACTTGCTAAAAATGTTTTCAACCCGGGCTCTGACCCGTTTTTATATTCTCTTTTGATATATATATATATATATATATATATATATATATACAGACACAGGGACTCCTAGATGACTACTCTTTCGAGTCAGACGTTACTACAGCAGCTGTGGATGCTAGCATGATGTTGGTTTAGACGCTTCTACCCTTGAGATCTAGATAGGAGGTATTGTGTAGATACTTGGGCATATTGCCCAACTGTTGTAGTTCATTTTATTTTAACACATTTTGATTCGACTATTCGATATGGATGTAATTTATATTTCGACCAAGTTATTGGTTACTGATTTATTCATTTTAATTCTGTGTATATACTGTTCTAATGGTTTTATGCGGTTGGTTTGTTTAAAAAGATTTGTAAGTTAAAATTTTGACACCGGGCCTAATAGGTTATTAGTAATTAAATGGTTTTCGAAAGTGACGCTGAGAATGGACCATATGAGATTCCTGACATAATTTGATATATGAGTGATCACCCGATATTTTATTGGGTAGGGTGTCACACGATAGAACCCCGCGTGTCCCAAAAATAAGTTCACGTCTTTTAGTGACTTGGGTGGGGGAAGTTTGAGAATTATATCAATTTTTTCCCTATCCCCTTAGATGATACTATGTGGCCTAGAACTACTCCTTTGGTAACTATGAAATGACATTTTTCTCAATTTAGTACTAGGTTCCTTTCCACACATCGTGCAAGCACCTTGTCAATATTAGCAAGACATTTGTCAAAAGAGTGGAAGAAATTGCTAAAATAATCCATAAACACCTCAAGGCCTCCCTCAACCATGTCATTAAAAAGACTTAACATGCACCTTTGAAAGGTCATGGGTGCATTACGTAATCCAAATGGCATCTTTTTTAGGTAAAAGTGGTAAAAGGACACATGAAGGTTGTATTTTATTAGTGAATCATGTCCACCTATATTTGGTTATTAACGGAATAACCATCTAAAAATAGTAAAAGGGGTGATCTGAAACTCTCTTAAGAATTTGGTCCATTAACGACAAAGGTAAGTTGTATTTCTTAGTAATGGCATTGAGTTTCCTTTAATCAATGCAAATGCGCCAGTCGATGGTGGTACATTTTGAAAAGTGTTCTCCCTTTACCTTCTCAACCATGGTCATTATCGACTTCTTGGGAATGACTTGGATTGGACTAACCCATTTACTATACGAGATGGGATATGATGCCCTCATCCAATAACTCTATGATTTATGTCCCTACCAAGTCTTTCATGATTGGGTTCAATCTTCTTTGCATTTCCCTAGATGGATTCACGTGTTACTCTAGGTGGATTTTATGGGTACAAGTCAATGGACTATTAACTTTCAAAATCGCAATAGACCAACAAAAATGACCATTTTTATTCCTAAAATAATCCATAAGATTCCCTTATAGCTCTTTATCTAGGCTGTTATGAATGATGACCCCCAATTTTGATGTTACAAAACTTAATTTCATGTTAGATGCGGAATATAGATGGTTCAACTAAACAATTACAAAAACCAAATTTTAATTTCTTTCAAATTAAAATTAAACAAACTCAAAGTGACATTATATTAAACAACAAATTAATTTTCACTTAAACAACATAATTCAATCCAAGTCCTAGAAATTTTCCTACCAATAAATATTCAATTTTGTAATTTATGCCAAACCAAATCTTATCCAACAAAATTAATGACTTGAATTAAATTAACATTTACCCAAATTGAATTTGCACAAAATTAAATATACCAATTTTATCTTTTTACCTAAGCATGCATCTAATGTGGTTTGCAAAAGATAAAATAAGTAAACAACCACTACGCCGCGATGTACGAGGAAAAACTCACAACGGGAAAAAACCTCAGATGACCCTAGCCTCAAATCCACTAAGTACGGTTTTACAAGTACAAGACAAAAAGACTTACAAACACTCGACTTGACTATGTCTAAGCACCGATGCTTCTTCTTATGCACACCTCTGCCTAGAGAATAACCACGGAGGTCCATCACGGTCTCAAAATCCACCGATCGGACTTTTCTTGGTCACCGCCACCTAGGCCCGGCAATATGGGCTCTTGAGAATGAAACCGTCCATAACCCATCTAAAATAATGTGTTTGGGGCCCATTAATTGTGTTTGTGGGTCAAAATGGTTTGAGCGATCCAATAAGACGGTTTGTTGGCGGGTCATTAGCGAATCAAAATGGTTTTGGAACCTCTAAAAAATAAAACTCAAATTACTAAAGAGTTTAAAGATTGTTTTTATTTAAGTAGTTAGTTGTATATTTTTTTTCAAAATTATCATACCATATTTATCTGTATATGATATAATAATTATTTTTTTTGAAAAAAAAAGCAGGCCAACCCAACTCGATCCAGATTTGACCCGACCCGACCCGTCCAAATTATTCTGTCCGACCCGCTTTTGACCCGTCGAAATTTATCCGTATCCATTTTTGACCCATCCATAACCGTCCATTTGCCACTACTACCGCCACCCGAACAAGAAGCCTTTCTCCAAGTGGGTATGTCAAAGCAAACGTACTTCTTCTTTGTGGGATGTAGAAGTAAACCCAAACACTCTTCCAATAGTAGAGATAAAACCGGTGCCAAAACTCCAAGCAAAGTATATATATTAAGGAACTTCGATAAACTAAACAAATGCGTGTAAACAAAGTGTTTAAGAATTTTTCATAAAAGACAAACACTCAAACATGAACCTTTTCATTTGGAATTGAAACTCTCTAAAACTCTCTCTAGGAGATGGAGGAATATGAAAAACTTACTTAGAAACGGTTGGTTTTCGCACTACATAATTCTTTCAAAAATTAGTGGGGAAAAGGTAGCGGGAACATGGAGAAAACTGCAAAAAACTGTTCCCATCAAAGTCGTTCGAACGACTTTTTTGTTCGAATGACTTTACTAACGAGGTTCCAAAAGGGAAAAAGGAAATTCAATAGAAGTCTCGTTCGAACGACATGGCAATCTTGTTCGAACGAGATGCCAGTTCGTTCGAATGACATAGCAATCTCGTTCGAACGAGATGCCAGATGGTTCGAACGACGTGTCAGAAAAATAAAATATTATTTTTAAGCCCAAAACGTTTTTTGAAAAGTTCTAAAAAATCTTTTTTGAGTAAAACAAAGTTAAAATTATTTTATAAAAACTTTATAAAATACACCCAATAAATTTCCAAGCTCCCATATATATAAATTCTATTCATACCTTAGGAGCATTGGAACAATGTTGTTGATGTAGAAAAGAGGCACACTAAACTCGGCATATGATGAAGCTTTATAAACTTGGTCAATACATCTTCAACTAACACGTCATAGGCTTGGATGGATACACTTGAACACTATCCTATGACTCAGATGTTTTTGTATAGAATTGAACCAACACTACATTAAGACTCAATCGGAGACTTGCGTCCTTACAAATCTTCCCCTTTGGCTATTCCGGGACAAAAAACCAAACAAAAATCCTAAAGGGCCGTCAAGCTCTACTAGACTTAAAAAATATCCCACCCAAAATAAAAATTACATAGTTGACTCAAAACCCAAGGATCAATATCTTTGTCGACGGTGAAAGTTGCCATTTAGAAGAATTACTGCACACATAAGCAAACTATCAAATGCATATGGAATATCAAGAATATTAAATGCATGTAAAATAAATAAATACTCCCCCTAAATTAATTCTCCCCTTTATCAACTGTGATCTACCAAAGTAGGTCGCGACTCCTCCTAAGTTAAATCTCCCAAACTAAGATACGATTACAATAGGATTAGATACCATTTCCCCCTTTTTATTCAGGAATAGACAAAGGATAAAATTATTTTTAACACCATGAAGCTTAGAGTGATAAGAACATGAAAGAATATGGGCAACACCATTATAACTAATCCATACAAATAATAACGGATACCAACAAAGATGCAAAAACAAATGATACCTATGTGATATATAAGATACTAAGCATGTGATATCAACAATAATATGCAACACGATAGATACCAATTATGAATTAGAAACATAAATGGACTAGAAAGCGAGACAAATAAAAAGATACCATATATATGTGGACATAATGAATATCACTAATGCACATGCACATATATATAGGTATAGATACCACACATGACAAAATACAATAAGCTTTTCACACTCGTATGGAAAAAATGTTTCTTGTGAAAACGGAAGTGTAGGGGTGTGAACTACTAATAATTAAATTTAGACCCAATCACTTCAAACATGTTGACGGAGTTCTCATTTGATTGCAAACTTCATCACATTTGAATATAACCTCGAATGACAATATAGATTGAACTCAATGAACAAATATACACAATGCATATAAGCTTAGAATTTTGAAGATTCTACAAACCAAGAGAGTCATGACATTGAAAGATCAACTAGGATAAATAGACATTGTGCAAACCGTTGATTTACCATCCAAACTTCCTCAATTTAAGCATTTTATTTTAATCTTTTGAATGAATAAATCAGCTAAATAAAATAGGCCTTGGCAAATATTTTCTTTTAATGCCATTATTCTTTTAGGTCTTTGAACCACGTATTTCTTTTAGGTCCAAGCAAACGGTGGCTTACTTGGAAAGGATGATTTTTCCTTTCGGAGCCCTTTACCATGCACATTTATATACATCATTTTTTATATCTCACACAAATCTCACGTGTAACGGATTTTAACATGCACTAGTCCTCCTAGGTCACATAACATGTAGATGACAAGATTGGTAGGAGAACACCTCACAAAGATCAAATATATATATGTGAAGTTATAGTTTCAAGTGAGCTCGTGCATGTGTGAATTGAGGCATATAAAAACATAATCCATTATATCAACCAAAAATCCAACTACTCCATGTAATCATGGTAAAGAACATTTCAAGGATTGACAATATAAACTAAAAGTTCATGCCACATGGAAGCGAAAAATAAGGGATTCTAACACAAGTATATGCCACATAAAGTGTGTCAAACTAAAATATACACAAAAAAATATTTTTGAGTTTTTTTTTGTTTAAAATTTTTAACCAAAAATAAAAATATTTACTCAAAAGACACACAAAAATCATTTATATTTTTCATTAATATTAAATTACTAAAAATATATAACACAGATGATAAACAAAAATCTTTTTGTAGTTTTCATTTAATGCAAACTAAAATGAAAAAACGATAATACAAAAGATAAACAACAATCATAATTCTAGCATGTGATATGTGATAAAGCAATGACTAGAAAATGACTAACCATGCATACACCTAGCAATGATATATAATATTAGGCGCAACATGCTAGAGTATGCAAACAACTAACACATTCAACCTTTAGATTTAGCAAGGGAGGAAGCATGTGAAAGTAAATGAGAATAAAAAATCCTATCTTGTAAAGCTTCCAAGTCAAATCTCCTAACCCAAACTAATGATGAGTGATGATCTATGGGTGTTGGAATCTTGGCTACCTATGTTTCCCTACCTAAGGATTTTCTAGGACCTCGTTTAAGATAAAAAAAAATTCTTAAGATGATCTTTTCAACCACAATAAGAGCACCTAAAGACTTGGCGAAAAGAATTACCTAAGGAATGATCTATAACATTGTTCCTAGAAGATTCTCCTAAAATTTTGGTCTTGGATTTATGAGTTGATTCATTACAAGTATCGAATCCTAAACCAGAAGTGTCATTTTTAATTTGGACCGTTCCCAATATTTTATCTAATTTCTCCAAACGATACTCCAAATCAAATTTGACTTTACTAGAATCTTTTAATTTATTCTCTAATTCTAAAATGTTAGACTCTAATAAAACATTCTTCCCTTCAAACGTAAGAAGCTCCTTTTTCAAGGATTCCATTAAACCTTTAAGGCTATCTCTCTCGCCTTCTACATATTGAAGCTTCTCATGAAGAGCTCTCTCACGTGTCCTAAGGTCTTCCACTAACGCACTCTCATCAATGACCTTGACACGCTCTCTTAAACTAGTAACTAACTTCAAATTAGTTCTTTTTAATTTAATAGATTCTTCAAATAATTCTTCAAACGCAATTTGAAGTTCACTCATATCAAGCTCATTTTCACTTTCACTCTCTCTTTCTTCTCCACTCTAACTACCATAAAAAATAAGGGAATCATAAACTTTGACCTTGGAAGTGTCATGTGTTAAAATTTCATCAATAGAAGAGTGCTCACTATCACTCACATGACTAGCCATAAAAGCCACAAAGTTGGGCTTAGTGGGGGACTCGGGTCCCTCTTCCTTATCACTATCACTAAGGGTTGCATTAAAAGAAATTTGTTGCTTACCCTCTCTCATTAGTCTAGTGGGGCACTCATTTGCCCTATGTCCATAACCATCACAACTATAACACCTATTTGACTCGTCCCTATTTAAATTTTAATTAGAAAATTTAGGGATCTTCCTGGCTTTGTCATGCTTAGATTTTTCAAATTTCTTAAAATCATTTGTAAATTTATCTTTGTTGAATTTAAGAAATTTTTGAAACTTGCTAGCAAACATAGCCATATCTTCCGAGTCACTCTCACTTTCACTCTCTACTACTTATTTTTTCTCCTTTCAGGCTTTCAAAGCAAAGCCCTTGTCTATTTTCTTTTCAGTTTTAGAGGGAAACATGTCTAGTTCATAGGTTTGTAAATCACCTACGAGCTCTTCTAGTTTCGTAGAGGCTAAAGTGGGTAAAGAGTTTAACACAATCACCTTGGGAATAAATCTATCGGGTAGGGACCTTAAAATTTTCTTTACTACTCGGTTGTCAACTATTTTCTCTTCCAAATTAAAAGATGAATTAACTATATCGAAAAGTCTAGCATAAAATTCATCAAAAGTTTTTTTTTCATTCATTTTGATGGTTTTAATTTGAGTGGTGAGATTTTGGAGTTTAGAAGATTTGATGACACTAGTTCCTTCACGAGTGAGTTGTAAAATATCCCAAGCTTCTTTAGCAGTTTCACATGTCATAATGCGTTGAAATTTCTCCGGTGTGACAGCACTAAACGAGGCATTTAAACCATGAGAATTAAAGTTTGCAAGTTTAAATTCATTCTCACTCCACCTATCGGTGGGTTTGGGAACACGTTCATTTTTAACTAAATATGTAGGTGGGGACAACCCATTAACGACAAACAACCAAACCCTCTCATCTAGAGACCTAAGGGCCGAACACATAAGTGCTTTCCAATATGTGTAGTTAGAACCATCGAAAATATGAAATTTTGAAAATGGGAAAAATTCCATTTTTTGTCAAAAATATTTAAAAGGATATTAAACGCAATAATTTAGCGATCCCGCTCTGATACCACTTGTTATGAATGATGACCCCAATTTTGATTTTACAAAACTTAATTTCCTATTAGATGCGGAATAAAGATGGTTCAACTAAAAAATTACAAAAACCAAATTTTAATTTCTTTCAAATTAAAATTAAACAAAATCAAAGTGACATTAAATTACACAACAAATTAATTTTCACTTAAAAAACATAATTATATCCAAGTCCTAGAAATTTGCCTAACAATAAATATTCAATTTTGTAATTTAGGCCAAACCAAATTTTATCCAACAAAATTAATGACTTGAATTAAATAAACATTTACCTAAATTGAATTTGCACCAAATTAAATATATCAATTTTATCTTTATACCTAAGCATGCATCTAATGTGATTTGCAAAAGATAAAATAAGTAAAAAACCACTACGCCGCAATGTACGAGGAAAAACCCACAATGGGAAAAAACCTCGGACGACCCTAGCCTCAAATCCACTAAGTACAGTTTTACAAGTACAAGACAAAAAGACTTACAAACACTCGACTTGACTCCGTTCAAGCACCGAAACTTCTTCTTGTGCACACTTATGCCTAGAAAATAACCACGGAGGTCCACCGCAGTCTCGGAATCCACCGATTGGACTTTTTTCTGTCACCGCCACCCGAACAAGGAGCCTTTCTCCAAGTGGGTATGTCAAAGCAAACGAACTTCTTCTTTGTGGGATGTAGAAGTAAACCCAAACACTCTTCCAATGGTAGAGATAAAACGGTGCCAAAACTCCAAGCAAAGTATATATATTAAGGAACTTGGATAAACTAAACAAATGGGTGTAAACAAAAGGGTTTAAGGATTTTTCATAAAAGACAAATAGTCAAACATGAACCTTTTCATTTGGAATTAAAACTCTCTAAAACTCTCTCTAGGAGATGGAGGAATATGAAAAACTTAGTTAGAAAAGGTTGGTTTTCGCACTACATAATTCTGCCAAAAAGTAGTGGGGAAAAGGTAGAGAAAACATGGAGAAAACAACAAAAAACCGCCAAAAAACTACTCCCACCAAAGTCGTTCGAACGACTTTTCATTCGGATGACTTTATTAACGAGGTTCCAGATGGGAAAAAGAAAATTCGTTAGAAGTCTCGTTCGAATGACCTAGAAATCTCATTCAAACGAGAGGCTAGTTCGTTCGAACAACATGACAATCTCATTTGAATGAGATACCAGATGGTTCGAACGACGTGTCAGAAAAATAAAATATTATTTTTAAGCAAAAAACATTTTATGAAAGGTTCTAAAAAATATTTTCTGAGTAAACAAAGTCGTTAAAACTATTTTATAAAAACTTTATAAAATACACCCAATAAATTTCCAAGCTCCTAGATATATAAATTGCATTCATACCTTAAGAGCATTGGAATAATGTTGTTGACGTAGAAACGAGGCACACTAAATTCGGCATATGATGAAGCTTTATAAACTTGGCCGCTACGTCTTCAACTAACACGTCATAGGCTTGGATGGATACACTTAAACACTATCCTATGACTCAAATGTTTTTGTCTGGAATTGAGCCAACACTACATTAAGATGTAACAACCCGCCTAATAAGATACCGGGCGATCACTCCAATATTAAATTAAAACAGGAGTCACATATGGATCATCCTTAGCATCACTATCGAAAATCCATTTAATTACTAATATCCTATTAGGTGGCCGTTAAAAACTTTTACTAAACTACTCTTTTTAACGAATAAATTACAACATCCACAGTTAAATGCGTAATGAACTGAAATGAAAATGAAAGGAACTAAAATAACCGAACACTCGGTCAAAATATACAACCATATCGAATGCTGTACTGAAAGAATAATTAAATGCAATTGAGCCATTGGCTCGAGTGTTTATACAATAACTCCTATCTAGAGTACAAGGAAAGAAACGTCTACCGATAACCTGCAAGCATCCACAGCTGCTGCAGCAGACGTCTGACTCGAAAGAATTTCCATCCAGGCATCCCTGTGTCTGGACACCTATGTGTATATATAATATAACAAGAAAGGAGAAGTAGATAAACGGGTCAGAGCCCCGAATTTTGAAAATATTTTGCAAGTGCATAAATGCCTTATTATTTTGAAAAAGGTTTTATCTCATATTTAAGGTTGGTATCTCACTCCCATGAGATACTCCTCACCTCTCCGCTAATAGTGCACTCCTAGCGCATCTATCTAGAACATTCTAGTCAAGCTACCCTGCTAAACTAGTCTAATACCCAACCACTATCTTATCTATCCTAGATAGTCAAACAGATGTACTAAGGCCTAAACTTCACTCTAATCTCGACGCTATGCCATGTTCGTGCGTGGGGTGTCTCGCGAAGCGAAATCCAAACAAGAAACCCCCCCGATACACTACTATGCAGCAAGGTCGATCTTTGAGATCCGCCAGTCCCTCAGTACAGAAAGATATATATAATATATATACCATAGATATTTAATAATAAGATCACTAAGGATTAAACTTCTCCCCAGTCTCAACACAGTGCCATATTCGTGCGTGGGGTGTCTCGCAAAGCGAAATCCAAACAATGAACCCCCCCGATACACTACTATGCGGCACGGTCGATCGTCAGGATTCAGTAGACCCTCGGCACCCAGTTTATACATATACATACATCTACAATATACTTCCGGATAATAGAAATATCTCCCGGACTGAGGATTACTTGATACATAAAGTATTTATAAATACTTATCCTTTTCATTTCAAAACTTCCATTTCCCTTATCATATCCAGGAAATGTATTTAAAAGCCAATTCATTATCATGAATTGCTTTAATAAATCATATACCTTTTAAAAGCCAGTTTTATTATCATAAAAATGCTTTTCCTTATCAAAATATCCCATTTCCCTTTTTATACTCAGGAAATGTATTCAAAGACATTTTCATTATCATAAAAATGCTTTGATCATAACATATGCTTCCACATCCCTTCTTCCATCCGGGAAGTGTTACCGAAGCTACTTTATATATAACCCATTTCCCTTCCTATATCCAGGAAATGTAATTAAAGCAAATCCATTATTATGAACTGCTTTAATAAACGCGTTCTAAGACCGCCCGTCCGGATTTCTCCACTGTGCGCGCCCCTAAATGGCTATCATCTTCCAGGGCCTCCAAGACAACCTGGGATCCTATATCGAAACACGTCGGGAAGCGTCCATGAGCCTGCGTGGTAGCCAAGACCACACCTGGAATCTCCCTACCCCCGCAGAAAATATACAACCATAAGCGCTCCCATGGCCTAGGACTATATCCACCCTGCATCATTAGCCAGGGGGCTTCACCATACGAACGCAACTTCCCTTATGATAGCGATTTAGAGAGGTGTGTAATCCATATTTTATTAATTATGAAAAACATTTATCTTTCCATTTTGAAAATATTCATTTATATACTTTCAAAATCATTCCCATCATCATATATATATACGTAAAACACACAGTATATACATATCCTATATTTTCTTCCTATAATATATATAACCGGCCTTAGTGGCCTATAGCATCTAGCGATGACTAAATATCCCAAAGATTCCCTCCAGGAATCGTAATCATGCTTTCATGGTTGCATGATTCTAAATCCAAAGTATTTCTTACTTTAATAATCACTATATACTTCAATCCTATTCTAAGGATTTTATTGGATATCTCCAATGATACTATTCTCCTCTAAGTGAAGCATATATATATATATATACCCCCAAATTATCCTAATTGATAATTCAACTCCCCATACTCTTTAAGGGAGAAAACTAGAAATTCTGACCTAAGCGAATCGATTCGCCCCTTTAGCGAATCGATTCGGGTGGGCGAATCGATTCGGTTCCCAATCCGAATCGATTCGGAAAGTATTCTGCAAATAGGTCTGTAAATGGCGAATCGATTCGGTCTGTACCCGAATCGATTCGGCCCATTGCAGAAACCCAATTCCCCTTAGGCGAATCGATTCGGCCTGTACCCGAATCGATTCGGCCTGTTCGAGGGTCACAGTTTGGGCGATTTCTCAAACTCCAAAATACCCAAAAATCAATCCAAATTCATTTTCATGGTTTCTAATCTACACCAAAAATCATCCCAAACATCTACACAATAATTTCTAGCCTTTATTTTTCCAATTTCCGATTTGATTTCCGAGTTGGTACTTTCAACCCGGAGCTGTCATCTTGTAAAAATCATATCAAATCGTAGAAAAATCACAAAAATACGCGGTTGGTGCCCACACGACCGTATCAAAGAGATCTACAACTTCCGTGTTTTGTCCGAAAGCTAAATCGCTTCTTTTCCTGGCCAAAAATGCCCCCAAAGGTGACGGGTTACTATTCATCGTCACCTCCGAGGAGATTTCCGCCATTAAAGCTTCTCCCAAGCTTTTGTCGCCTCACCCAACGTCCTACAACCTCAACCAACTACAACTACACATATATTAAGGGTTCTAAACATCCTAGAACCCCAAACCACCAATTTATTTGGATTAAAACCTAAGTTCCACAAGTTGAAATATTATTTGGGGTTTAATTGTTTTAACTCCCAAAAACCCGTTTTATCCACGATAACCCACCCCAAAACCATTAGGGTTTGTTTATACCAAACTACGGTATGAGATATTTATGCAAAAAGATAAATAAAGCAAGTAAACACTTGCCTCGTGGATAAAATCCGACGACCTCGAGTCGAATCCGGCGGAGTTGGCCCGAGATCTTCCATTTCTCCCCTCTTTTCTCCTTCCTCTCTCTCTTCTCTCTCTTTTCTTTCTTTCCTTTCTCTCTTTCTTCTTTTCCTTCCCTTATCCCTCTTTAAATAGGAAGAAAAGGGTTTTTAACCCTTAAAACCCAAAAACGACTCGTTTACCCAATTACGAATTACTTTTACCTCTAAAATTACCCGAAACTCAATTTCGACAATCGGACACTCTTTTCCGACTATCTCGGACATTCCGAGAATTATGGCGCAGTCGAAATTCCCATCCGAGGTACTTGACCGCAAATCACTATTCCAACCCAAAATAATTAAATGCGGGTTTTCCAATTAAAAATCTTACCTCGTGTCGCTTTACTTAACGACGACTTAATTAAAATATTTCGACCTATATAGTCCCAAAAATAATTACAGCACCCATCGAAAATCATTCAATCCTCGAAAATCCCAAAATTTACTATTTAGGAAAATTCCCCAAATTGCCACTTAATTTAATTATGGAATTTAATTGTCTCCAAAAAGGACGGGTTGTTACACTCCCCCCCTTATAACGAATTTTCGTCCTCGAAATTCAGATGCGACCTACACCACCAAACTTAGGATCACTTCAACTCCTAATACCCTAAGGGAAATGATACTGACCCAACGGTCCCCAACCATATGCTACACGACTAACACGATCGTAAAGTGACTCTTATACGTTACACAATACCCATCAAGTATAATGCCTATCGGCATGAATTCCAATCTTGTGTACTACTTCTTATTTTAACTAGGCGGTACATCAAACGACCTTACCAAGGTGCCCGTACACCTCTCTAACTTGTGCATATCAGCACAAACATTACGAACATCTGACACGCATCACTCTCTCCGAATAAGGATCTCCTTTCCTCGGTGTAATACTCACCTATGGGTCCTCCGAACCCGCGCATTTCAATACTCCTAACCTCGGCGCTGCTAATACTAGCGAACCTATAACCTAAAAATGCTACGTTCTATGCGTTACCCTACCTACACAAAACTAATATAATCCTAAGTATGTCCCTAGTGCCCAAGGCCTCTCCCAACTCCCGACAAGTGCTTGGTTTCATGCGTGGGACGTCTCGCCAAGGCGAAATCCAAACAAGGAACCCTCCCGTTACACCACTCCCTCGCGTAGTCGGTCATCGAGATATAACGACCCAAGGCACAGAAGCGGGACGTCCTAAATCCTACTAGGCTAGCCTACGAACGCATTCCTACTATCTTATCCTTCCGCCCATACAGAAGGAATCCTAACTAATCAAGTGCCCACTTTCTGTAGAAAGTGTCACGAACATAATACCCATCATGTAGCTCCTCAAAACTTGCCTTTTCATTAAGGCCTGACTATTGTCCTCAAATCAATTTCTATAAGTCCAACCTCACCCACCCATATGTGGCGAAGGGACAACTTTAGTGCTTCTCCATAGCACCATATTTCCATAAGCATATTAACATTATGCGGCTCATAGCCTATAGTGGTTCATCCACACTATAAGACCGTTCCACAAGATCAACATCCTTGCATCCCATAACAGCTCCCCGCTCCCGACGCCATTAAGAGTCATGTGTGGAGTGTCTCGCAAAGCGAAATCCAAATAAGGAACCCCTCCACACATTAACCCTTGACTTCGTTGGTTGTGGAGTTCAGTCATTTCAACATGCAACCGGGATAACCCCATCCCCTAATCCAACAAAAGGTGATCTGAACTCCTATCTCTAACTAAGAGTCATACCACCCTGCGCTCGCACTCATTCCTAAGTCCTTGCGCAAACCAATACTGAGCTAAATCTTATCGCTCAACCACGATTCTGTGGGCCTTAAATTATATCTATAAGGTTGCCACTTATACCATCCAATAATAAGGAAGCCTCTGTTCATTGAGGTTCCGTAAATCCATAATAGCAAAGGGGTAATCAACCTGTATCAAGGTGAGACACCACAATAACAACCTGTTCCCTCCAGGAACTGCGGACACGATACACTTGCCATCATTAGCCAGCTATCGCTCCGTTACACTATATACCGTATATGTATATATACAAAATATAATCACCCGCCTCTATGGCGAATGAAGGGAAATAAAATTCCGCTATTGTGGAAAACACATAGCCGTACATTATAATGTTACCGAGACCGCCACAACCAAAATACACACACGAGTCCAGGGCTAACTAATACCGCGACTTTATCTAGTCACGCCAAATATACCTCCTCAATTAAGGTAAAACTCATAACAACATCTTCATCCTTATTCACCGTCGGCCTCTGGCTAAACCTTAGGCGAAAATCTCAAAACGACATTCTTCTCGTCCTGCTTATTCATGGGGACTCACGGTTAGAACTATCCGTAAGATCCCTTTCTACTCCCTATCTCCACGGGGAAATCCAACTTTAGTACCACACCTTACTATGGCGGCACTATGGTACTCGAACTACTATGCTTTAGTAGTCATTGAGAGAATCCTTAACAATTACCATAGAGAGAGTAACCTCTACTAAGGTACGCATCCCAACCTTCTACCAGGTGCACCAGCTAAGCCTCACCTCCTGCTGCCATCCAAGCTCCGCACAAGATTCTCAAACGAGCGCGCAAAAGATTCTATAATCTCATAATATGGCAGGAGAACGAAATCTCACAATAGAAATCAACAATCCTATTCCTGAGGTTCTATAACAAATCGAGAGCAACGCTGAAAGCGTAGTACGTCCACACAGATTCCTAAAGACACTAGAACCTGATGCTCTGATACCATCTGTAACAACCCGCCTAATAAGATACCGGGCGATCACTCCAATATTAAATTAAAACAGGAGTCACATATGGATCATCCTTAGCATCACTGTCGAAAATCCATTTAATTACTAATATCCTATTAGGTGGCCGTTAAAAACTTTTACTAAACTACTCTTTTTAACGAATAAATTACAACATCCACAGTTAAATGCGTAATGAACTGAAATGAAAATGAAAGGAACTAAAATAACCGAACACTCGGTCAAAATATACAACCATATCGAATGCTGTACTGAAAGAATAATTAAATGCAATTGAGCCATTGGCTCGAGTGTTTATACAATAACTCCTATCTAGAGTACAAGGAAAGAAACGTCTACCGATAACCTGCAAGCATCCACAGCTGCTGCAGCAGACGTCTGACTCGAAAGAATTTCCATCCAGGCGTCCCTGTGTCTGGATACCTATGTGTATATATAATATAACAAGAAAGGAGAAGTAGATAAACGGGTCAGAGCCCCGAATTTTGAAAATATTTTGCAAGTGCATAAATGCCTTATTATTTTGAAAAAGGTTTTATCTCATATTTAAGGTTGGTATCGCACTCCCATGAGATACTCCTCACCTCTCCGCTAATAGTGCACTCCTAGCGCATCTATCTAGAACATTCTAGTCAAGCTACCCTGCTAAACTAGTCTAATACCCAACCACTATCTTATCTATCCTAGATAGTCAAACAGATGTACTAAGGGCTAAACTTCACTCTAATCTCGACGCTATGCCATGTTCGTGCGTGGGGTGTCTCGCGAAGCGAAATCCAAACAAGGAACCCCCCCGATACACTACTATGCAGCAAGGTCGATCTTTGAGATCCGCCAGTCCCTCAGTACATAAAGATATATATAATATATATACCATAGATATTTAATAATAAGAGCACTAAGGATTAAACTTCTCCCCAGTCTCAACAAAGTTCCATATTCGTGCGTGGGGTGTCTCGCAAAGAGAAATCCAAACAAGGAACCCCCCCGATACACTACTATGCGGCACGGTCGATCGTCGGGATTCAGTAGACCCTTGGCACCCAGTTTATACATATACATACATCTACAATATACTTCCGGATAATATAAATATCTCCCGGACTGAGGATTACTTGATACATAAAATATTTATAAATACTTATCCTTTTCATTTCAAAACTTCCATTTCCCTTCTCATATCCAGGAAATGTATTTAAAAGCCAATTCATTATCATGAATTGCTTTAATAAATCATATACCTTTTAAAAGCCAGTTTTATTATCATAAAAATGCTTTTCCTTATCAAAATATCCCATTTCCCTTTTTATACTCAGGAAATGTATTCAAAGACATTTTCATTATCATAAAAATACTTTGATCATAACATATGCTTCCACATCCCTTCTTCCATCCGGGAAGTGTTACCGAAGCTACTTTATATATAACCCATTTCCCTTCCTATATCCAGGAAATGTAATTAAAGCAAATCCATTATTATGAACTGCTTTAATAAACGCGTTCTAAGACCGCCCGTCCGGATTTCTCCACTGTGCGCGCCCCTAAATGGCTATCATCTTCCAGGGCCTCCAAGACAACCTGGGATCCTATATCGAAACACGTCGGGAAGCGGCCATGAGCCTCCGTGGTAGCCAATACCACACCCGGAATCTCCCTACCCTCGCAGAAAATATACAACCATAAGCGCTCCCATGGCCTAGGACTATATCCACCCTGCATCATTAGCTAGGGGGCTTCACCATACGAACGCAACTTCCCTTATGATAGCGATTTAGAGAGGTGTGTAATCCATATTTTATTAATTATGAAAAACATTTATCTTTCCATTTTGAAAATATTCATTTATATACTTTCAAAATCATTCCCATCATCATATATATATACGTAAAACACACAGTATATACATATCCTATATTTTCTTCCTAGAATATATATAACCGGCCTTAGTGGCCTATAGCATCTAGCGATGACTAAATATCCCAAAGATTCCCTCCAGGAATCGTAATCATGCTTTCATGGTTGCATGATTCTAAATCCAAAGTATTTCTTACTTTAATAATCACTATATACTTCAATCCTATTCTAAGGATTTTATTGGATATCTCCAATGATACTATTCTCCTCTAAGTGAAGCATATATATATATATATACCCCCAAATTATCCTAATTGGTAATTCAACTCCCCATACTCTTTAAGGGAGAAAACTAGAAATTCTGACCTAAGCGAATCGATTCGCCCCTTTAGCGAATCGATTCGGGTGGGCGAATCGATTCGGTTCCCAATCCGAATCGATTCGGAAAGTATTCTGCAAACAGGTCTGTAAATGGCGAATCGATTCGGTCTGTACCCGAATCGATTCGGCCCATTGTAGAAACCCAATTCCCCTTAGGCGAATCGATTCGGCCTGTACCCGAATCGATTCGGCCTATTCGAGGGTCACAGTTTGGGCGATTTCTCAAACTCCAAAATACCCAAAAATCAATCCAAATTCATTTTCATGGTTTCTACTCTACACCAAAAATCATTCCGAGTTGGTACTTTCAACCCGGAGCTGTCATCTTGTAAAAATCATATCAAATCGTAGAAAAATCAGAAAAATACGCGGTCGGCGCCCACGCGACCGTATCGAAGAGATCTACAACTTTCGTGTTTTGTCCGAAAGCTAAATCACTTCTTTTCCTGGCCAAAAATGCCCCCAAAGGTGACGGGTTACTATTCATCGTCACCTCCGAGGAGATTTCCGCCATTAAAGCTTCTCCCAAGCTTTTGTCGCCTCACCCAACGTCCTACAACCTCAACCAACTACAACTACACATATATTAAGGGTTCTAAACATCCTAGAACCCCAAACCACCAATTTATTTGGATTAAAACCTAAGTTCCACAAGTTGAAATATTATTTGGGGTTTAATTGTTTTAACTCCCAAAAAGCCGTTTTATCCACGATAACCCACCCCAAAACCATTAGGGTTTGTTTATACCAAACTACGGTATGAGATATTTATGCAAAAAGATAAATAAAGCAAGTAAACACTTGCCTCGTGGATAAAATCCGACGACCTCGAGTCGAATCCGGCGGAGTTGGCCCGAGATCTTCCATTTCTCCCCTCTTTTCTCCTTCCTCTCTCTCTTCTCTCTCTTTTCTTTCTTTCCTTTCTCTCTTTCTTCTTTTCCTTCCCTTCTCCCTCTTTAAATAGGAAGAAAAGGGTTTTTAACCCTTAAAACCCAAAAACGACTCGTTTACCCAATTACGAGTTACTTTTACCTCTAAAATTACCCGAAACTCAATTTCGACAATCGGACACTCTTTTCCGACTATCTCGGACATTCCGAGAATTATGGCGCAGTCGAAATTCCCATCCGAGGTACTTGACCGCAAATCACTATTCCAACCCAAAATAATTAAATGCGGGTTTTCCAATTAAAAATCTTACCTCGTGTCGCTTTACTTAACGACGACATATAATTAAAATATTTCGACCTATATAGTCCCAAAAATAATTACAGCACCCATCGAAAATCATTCAATCCTCGAAAATCCCAAAATTTACTATTTAGGAAAATTCCCCAAATTGCCACTTAATTTAATTATGGAATTTAATTGTCTCCAAAAAGGACGGGTTGTTACATAAGACTCAATCGGAGACTTGCGTCCTTACACAAGCCAGAGGAGACAACAAAACGATATGTCTCATCCTCTCCCAAAAAAGCTTATTTGACGTTGGAAGGAAGATTATTCAATTGGGGTTTAGGAAATTTAATATCGAAGGGATACCTCGTAGTATTCCATCAATGTTACTTCCTTAAATTGTGAGACCCAACTAACATCTCTCACATCATCCTTAATCAAGCACTTATCTAGCATTTCCCTCATCATAATCACATATCGATCAAACTGAGAGTACTCTCTCTTAATCTTTCTAGCCGATAATAAACACTTCTTAAGTGGATACCTAATATTATTACCCTTAAAATGTTGCTTTACTACCTCCTTAATAAGATACATGTCTTGTAAATAGTCCTCATCACCCATTTTTTTTGTTATAACGAATATATTTGTTTCAAGTGTAACATTCACAAACATCAGTTGCATTTTTTGATTACATGTATTAATCAATGTGTTAGATGTAGATAAAAAAGGGCGGCCAATGATGACAAGAACGTAATGTCTTTATAACGAGGATGGATACATGTCCTAAATGAAAAAATCTTCCTGGAAGTGGAAAGTGTCAACTTGTATGATTACGTTCTCAACTAACCCACGATGTATTTTTTGAGAATGATCCACAAGTTGGAGAGTAATTTTTATGGGCTTAAGATCTCCAAAATTCAGCTTCCTATAGATGGAATAGGGTAGAATGTTTATAGTCCCCACTAAATCTAATAAATATCTCTCTATTTTGCTATCTCTAATAATGCACGAAATAGTGGTGCTCCCTGATCTTTATACTTTGGTGGGAGGTTGCCCAAAAGTAATAAACTAACATTTTATGCTAGGAAAACCTTTTTATTTACCTTTAATTTTTGTTTCACCATGAGGAAGTCCTTTAAGATATTATTATACATGATAATTTTCTTTATAGACTCGAGAAAAGGTAGGTTTATCTTCACTTGCTTAAACACCTCTAAAACATTATCATGGGAGGCCCTTTTAGGATGCGGGAGTGTATGGTGTGACTATGAGTGCTTTTATTACCACATCGAACCTAACACTATCTTATTTCTCTGTTTCTTCCAAGGAGGCATCTTGGGCCTCTTGCATGTTGGGAGAAACTTCCTATTATTTATGCACGTATTGTGGAGAAGGTGACAAGTAAACAACTATTCCCCTACGTAGAGTGGTTATTGATTTACATTGATCTTATTTTTCATTGAGAGTAGAGCTCACGCACTTTTTACCTTAGGGAGGTCATTGGACTTGCCCATTCTCTTGGACACGCAGAGATGATTGCAACTTATATAGCGATGCCTGTAGGTCAGAAAAATTTTGAACATCTTGGGCATGAATTGTTGACTGAGTTTTCATAAATTGGACAAGATTTTTCTTGAGACATTTGTTGTGGAATCACATAAGGCACGGGAGTAGGGGTTTTCAATAGTGGAATTTGTTTAAAAGGTGGGTGTGGTTGATATTTTTTTACAATGTGTTTGATTGGGTTCATCGACGCATTCGATCACCCATAATTAAAATCAGGACAGTTCCTCTACGAGGGAGTAAAAGAGTTCCCATCAGGGGCACTAAAATTCCATTTATAAGATCCCATAACTTAAACTTTCTCTTGACGTATGCTTTTGTAGGCGGGGATAGTTGGACATTCTTTTGTTAAAATTCCCACCTCACAAATCGCAACAATATCCTCCTTTAAAACATGATATGGGACATATGCATCTCTCCACTAAAAGCTACCACACCTTCTAGACGCTTGGATAATTGATTAATTTAGATCTTCAACTCATCTTTTGTCTCCAATTATTAGATTTTAGACGAGGAAGGAGTTCTGGATTTGATTCTAGCTTTGGGTTGGGTGTTCGGATCTAATGTGTCCCAAGATTTAATAGTCTCTGTGACATTCTTAAAATGGGCCTCCGCATCATCTGAATTTAACCCAGAGAACTCTCCTAGGCACATTGTTTCTATGAGTTACTTTGATCTTAGTGTAATCTAATGATGAAAGTAGCAGATAAGTCTTTACTTATCAAAACCGTGATGTGGGCACATGTTAACCAACTCGTTGAACCTCTCCCAACACCAATGAAAGGCCTCATTATCATTGTACTTAAATATTTGAATTTGATCCCTAATAGAGTTGGTCCTTTGAGTTGGAAATATTTTTTGGAAAAATTCACTGATAGAGTTCGGTGCTAGAGACAAAAGCCAAGTCTTGGCCTTATCCCATAGTCAGAAGAGAAAAATCTTGAGATGAATGACATCTTGGGTGCAATCTTGATAGTTAAACGTTTCGTAACCCTCCTCTAACTCACGAGTGTGGATATATGGCTTATCCAACTCCATGCCATGAAAAGTAGGAAGGATTTGTATAATTCCATTCCTAAAGTGAAATGTCCCATATATAAGAAGAATCATGTAGGGAGATACAACATCACACCCTCTCCATTTTCGAAACTAGTGTTATCTAACATCCCACTCATGCTTTAAGAATCACTACCTCATCGGAGTTTCTAAACATTCTACTCGTGATGGGACTACTCAGTGTAGGAGGTGGTACCCATAAATTTTGAGTGTTGTTTCTAGGAGATAAGGGATTCACTATTGGCTCATGATTTGGAATAGGCTGAGTATTTTGCATTTAAGGACTAAAGAGAGATTATTTTTTTCCTTATATTTTTTATATTTTTTTTTTTTAATTTTTGTATTTATGATTTGATTAGCTTTTTGGAGCTAGAGTCAAATGAAGATCAATTTGACCTATCCTACAATCTATTTACTCCCCACTAATGGTAGTAGTAACCTGACGAGTAACAAAAAGGGTGAGCTACTAGTGTAACTATGACTCAAGTGCAAGTTGGTCTCTTAAGTAATAACCCAGTAAGACGGGGTGAAATCCTCTGGGAATAGGGCATTAAATGATGAAGGTTTGTTTGGCTTCTTAGATCTAGGCTTTCACTTCAAAACGGATGACAAATGTGATGATTTATATTTTGAGAAATTGCTAATTATCTTATCAAATTTAGCTACACATGTGAAAATTTAACTACTTAAAGCAAAAATTCAAAATTTTGAATTTAAAAACACTTTTGGGAAAATGAGGTTGGGATCCAATCCCCCAAAAGATAGAGTATCTACGGTAAATGTAAATTTCTAGAAAATTATTTAATTAATTAAAATAAAATTACAAACTAATTCGAAGCACGAAATATGTATGGGCGCTAATCCGTGGGTTAATTAGTTAACAAATTAATTAGCGTGAATGATAAATTTATCGGCACATGTAATGCATCCTCAACCACTCTAGTTGCTTCTAACACATGAAGTTAAGAGCCATACAGTAATAGTTTCGATTAATGTATCAAACTCAAAGAATTAATTAGTTAGTTTTGTTAAATTTTATATTTAACATTGAAAACTGTAGGTTGGGTTCATGTTTCCTAACCCACAAATAGCTTAGCTAGACATAGATTTGAATTCTACACTAATAATCTTAATTAAGCAAGTATTCATAACTAAAAAAGAGAGTCAAGCGTTGGAAATTTTATACCATGTATGAAGAAAAAAGTTGCAATGACAAGAATTCACACTAAAGATAGATTTTCAAAAAATAGCAAGACTTCAATTAATTTTATGGGTAAATATTAATCCTTTGTTCTACAATGAATAATGGTAAATTACTTGCATACCAAAGTTTAAAGTATGAATATTAAGATTCCTAAATGAATACAAATGCCAGAAAACGGCTAAAGATGTAAACATTGATCCTAACTACTCTAACTAAAATGAAGGAAAAGATAAACAAATCCCATTGGAAATTGAACCCTCAGACCAAATCGAATCCTGGGACTGAACCCTCAAAGTTAAGCTAACCGGTTATCTCTAGGAACCAAAAAGGTTTGATAACTGGGTTTGCATAATACCCCGTATTTTTATGACTTTTAATTTTGGGATTAATTGAAATATAAAATGAGAAATTATTTTTTAATTAATCTAGATCTATATGGACATTTTCTAGCATGACATGATTTAGTAATTATTAATGTGACATAATCATGTTGCATATTACATAGTGAAGTATTAAATCTTGAATTGCCCAGTTAAATGATGATTCCTTAAGGATTTATTAAACTTTTTACGTTAGAAATCGTTCATACATGTTGCTATAATGTTTGTAATGTTTGGATGGGAGTTTGGGATGATTTAATAGAGGTTTTGATGATTAAAGTTAATTAAACTCATAGGTTTAAATTGCAGAATATCTATAAATGTCTATCGATTGACCCTTTCCTTCGATCGATCGACCCTGCCTGGAAATTGAAACCTTTTTCCTTTGTAATGATTAGCCTAACGCCGCTTTGAGGGAACCCTTATACAAAATTTTAAAACCATAATGGGACTTGGGAAGGAGCAGTAGGGTTGTGGGTGAGGTTCGGGTAGTGCAATTTTATATGAGGCTTAATCATAGGGTCCTGAGGGTATAAAAAGGGTTACGACCATGTGTGTGAGAATTTAGAGTCTTGTGAGGATTGATAATGATTTAGACCAGTAGGGTAGAGAGGGTAGACCTAATGATACTATGTATAATAAAATGATATACTTTGAGGGTCGAGAAGTACGTAGGAATTTATGTTAAATAAGAAAAATGGATAAACTAATTATACGTAGGATTTGAGTATTATGTACCACGTATGGTTAGTATATATATTATGGGCCGTGAGTGTACCTATCTTAATCATGTAAATATATGAGTATGTATATTTATAATATGAATATCTGTGTTTAATCATATCCGCGCTATTTGCTATCACGGAGATTTCCGCGCTGGGATAGTCTTATCTCGATGTGACCTTTATGGGAATATTGACTTGTACCCTAGAACATAGAATCCTTGGTACAGGCTATCTGAGAATGATAGTTCAGATGGTCCTAGGATACGTGAGGGTATGTGCTGACCTCTTAGAGACTTTGGATCTACGATTCGACTCCAATATGCGTGTTTTGCGTTAATACGATTCGAGAGTGTATCCGAACTAGTATTTCACTTGTTTGTACGAGAGGTACAGGGAGTTGATAGAAGAGTATGCCTGCACCATAATTTAGTTTGGGGTGCCTTATTAGTATGTATATTCTTAGTGATAAATATATATACTTTTGGTTTGTCTATTGTGAGTAAAATAGATAAAAATTGGTATAATGATATTTAAAGAATTAAGTGTTTGAAAACTTAATGCCATATAGAGATGTATACCTCTGACTTGATAAGAAATTAACCTGGTATGGACTATATTTATGAGTAAAAGTGGATAAGGGTTAATGATAGGACACTGGGTATAAACTAGTTAACTAAGTTTGCATCAACTAGAATAGTTTAGTAGTGCATTAGGCGTGCACCCTAGTTGAGAGGTGAGAATTCCCAAGTTAGGGTAACGCATCTAGCATATATGGAGTATTGTTGAGTAAGAATTTTAAATACTTACTAAACTTTTTTTTAAAATTATTTCTATCGGGCTCTGACCCGTTTATTGTCATCTTTTATCTCCCTCTTGTATGTATATATATTATCAGGTGTTCATCCACAGGGCCGCCAAGCCTATACCGTTGGACTGATGGACGTGCTGCAGATGGTGTAGTAGATGCAGGCCCTCGCATTAGACGCTTCATCTTTATCATCTCAGTTTCATCTTCTATCATTTCATGTTGGGCATGTGTCGCCCATTTACATCTTTTATTTTATTTAGAGAGATATTTTATTATTTGATTTCAGCATTTAGTTTCAGTTGGGAATGTGACTATTATTTATTCTTGGTTTTAGACATTTTCAGTGGAATGTTTAATACAGTTCATTTATTTCAATTGGATGGTTAGCAACTATCACTATTGTTTTTTTTGGTTGTTGAATGTTTTACTTTGTAAAATCATTGGTACTTAATTAGTAAAATTTAAATGTTTTGACACTTAGCTTAATTATTTATTAGGTGATGAATAAAGAAAATTATTTTTCGAAAGTGATGCTAAGAATGAGCCAACTGGATAGTTTGATCTAATTTAATAAAGGACGGATAAACCAGGTATTTAATTAGACGGGGTGTCACAGTTTGTTAATTGAACTTTAACTTGCTTATCTCTTTCATGTAAAACTTGTTGATTTAGTGATAGTTGTTATATTGAATATTTTTAAAGAAATAGTAAAATGTATATATGGGTTTTATGGGTATAAAGCCTTACATTCACAACCTAAACTCATGTAGTTGGGTAAATAGGTTATATATGTTGAAAGTGTATGAATAATTCTTTGAGCATGAAATGAAAAATGTTAAAATTTTAGAGTACTAATCACATTAAATGATACAATTTGTTTGGGAAAAGTTTGAGAAACATTAAGGAACCAAAGTAAATGGGAGCTAAGTTTAAAATCACTAAAAGCATGGGTGTTCAAATGTGCAATATTGAAAAGTTTAGGCCCAAAGTAAAATTAGGGAATAATGAGAACAATGTAAAGTTATCAATTCATAACACAGTTTTTTATATGCCAAAAGTATGATTTTTGCGTGAAAAGTGTGATTTTATGAAAAGTTTGGACGAAGTAGTAACATTCGCAAAAGTGAGGATTGTTTTAGAAAATTAATTTGAAAGAATGCATATGAAATGATAAATGCAAAGTTGATGTTTTGAAAGGGAAAGTCTTGAAATGACAAAGGAAATGTCTTATGTGACACCACACCCAATAAAATATCGAGTGATCAGTTCTATATCAAATCAAGACATGAATCTCATATGGTTCATTCTCAGTATCACTGTCGAAAACCAATTTAGTTACTAATAACCTATTAGGCCTGGTGTCAAAATTTTAAACTTTTTCATTTTTTTTAAATTAAACCAATAGTAAAACCATTCACAAATTTAATCTACACAATGAACGAAATGAATAAAACATTAACCAATAACTCAGTTAAAACATGTAATACAACTATATCGAATCGGCGTGAATGAAAGTGCGAAAATAATATAAATGACCAAACTTGGGAAACAAGCCCGAATATCTCTACAATACCTCCTATATAAATAACAAAGATGGAAGGGTCTAAATCAATCCCTCCAAGCATCCACAGTTGTCGCAACATCATCTAACTCGAAGGAATAATCATCGAGGCGCCCCTGTGTCTGAACACCTAAAAGGTTTTTGAAAATATTTTTATAGCAAGAGTTAGTATTCAAAACATTTTGAAAATATTTAGCAAGTAATTTATCACAATTAAAATTTGTTCTTGATTACACATGTTAGGTTTGCACACACTCTCTTGAGTTTCATCACCCCTCATCTAATGTGCACGCCTAACGTTCTATACTTAGCCCACCTAGCTATACTACCTAAGCTCTCTCAGTTAAAGTATATAACTGATCATTTATAGTCTACTCTCCCGTACCACCTATACATCACGCTTCATTTTTAACATTTCTCGCATGTTTTTCGTTTTCATATAACATTCACATATGTTAAGTTTAATCATTATAATTAAGTCTCACTACTTAATTCATAGTATTTTGTCGCTTTCATCTTTCAACTTCCATAATTAAGTCTCACTACTTAATTTCCCATAGATTTTCACAATCTAAAATTTAATCTTGTAATTAAGTTTCTCTCTACTTAATTTACCATTTAGATGTATATATTTATATAAATAATGTACAAGTCTACTATCACCCATAAGTGGTGTATCATGTAATTAAGTTTCTCCCTACTTAATTTATCATTTAGTTGTATATCTCTCTATATATCATCTACAAATCTACTATCGCATACAAGTAGATTATTATGGGGGATATATATCGCACACAATATATACCATAATCACCTCCCCATATCACACTTTGGGGTTATTGACTCGGACTCATACTACCATGACCAATAGTGATTTATATCTCTTGTCTCGGAATCACACATCGAGCACCAAGAGTAATCATATCTACATTGTCTCGGAATCACCCATCGAGCACCAATTTATATATAGTATACTTATTATAACGCATAAGTAGAATAATCATGAGGTATATATTTCACACAATAGATACTATATCTTCATACTTCAATATAATTTCCTCGTATCACATGTTAAGGATTAAGAGTTCAGAATGTCTCATCGAACCTATCTCAAAATGTCACATCGATCATCAAACACATCACATACAAATACATTATAGATATTCACTCTACCTATAAGTAATTCAGTAGGTATACACAGAAACCCACTTTTATTATTTAGTATGTAGTATCTTTCTCTCGCATACTCTCCGTACTTAATATTTTAAGATTTATTTCACCATCGTACTAATTTGAGTGTTCACACGATTCTAAGGGTACTAATTACCCCTTGTTATATAAATTTAGTAGTTTTAACCTTAACCTACTGGTATACATATTGAATTGATACCTACTCTATCTCCGTAGCTCAATTCCCTAAATTTCCTGTCCTATCTCTCAATCGGTTATCCCGACCGATCTATACTCTAAGTCCGACCCTTAACGACCTTTATGCACCTTATCTATACCTTACAGGTCTTTATCAAGTCCCCATATAGGTATAATATCACTCCCAAAGTTCCCTTCCATCACTGGTAATCCTGTAAAATTAAACCAAGATAAGAACTCAAAAATTAGCTTTGGTCAATCGATCGATCGACTAGTCGATCAATCGACCCTGGGTTGATAGCTTCATCCCAACTTCATTTTTCTCCATTGTTAACCCATCAAACTCTCCTGAAACCTTTAAGAAATCTCTCCAAACATAACCAAACATCAAATATATGAATAGAGACAACTTTTAACATAAATTTACCATCAAAACTTTAACTAAATCAATCAATAATGAATCAAACCCCCAAAACTTTTTTATAGCTCTAGTTTTGTGTTCTTACCTTTCATTCAATTCAAAACCCAGATTTAATTCCATAGAAACTCTAAATATATAATTACAATCTACATGCAATCCTACCCAAACATTTGATTAATTCAAACTTTTCATCAAAGATTTCTCAATAAAATCAATCCATTTATGAAATCCCTACACATGGGTATTATAACATCAATTTGATTTGCAATAAACAGTTGCCTTTGTTTTATTGATCTAATTTGATGGTTCTTGGTTGATGATTGGTTGTATCCCTCTCCAATCTTCCTTTCCAATTACCTTGAGGTGCAAGATTTCTTCACCATCTTGAAAATCCTTCTTTAAGCTTTGAGAAATGGTTCTCCCTTCTCTCTAATGGCCTCTCCTAGCTTTTTTTGTTATGAGACCTAATCCCAATCTCTAATTGTCAAATTTAGGACTCTAATTTTCGTAGGTCCCTTAACCTATTTTTGTAAAATGACCGAAACGTTGTCAATAGGTGCCAGTTTGGTCCAAAATTGACCCGGGACCCAAACTATACCCCCGGGTACACTATTTTGACTATTTTGACCCATTCGGAATCATTCGTGACCTCTAAATTATGACCAAAGTCACTTAAATTATATTTCTCACCTCAAAATAGTCTACACACGACTCCTGGTGAGATAAAATAAAATACGCGCATATCACTCACTATGTCGTATCATCGTAATTAACAATTATTTACTTATCGCACTTAACAAATTTCATAATACAATATTCATCCGTATCTATCTCTCGATTAATACTTAATAATCACATTTATCATAAATCACTTTAAATTACTTCACTCGCGTAATTTAATTTAATGAAATGTATTTTCTCAATTGATTCCTCAAATTAATTAAATACAAATATACAGAAACACGGGGTATTACATACTCCCACCCATACAAAGGAATTTCATCCACAAAATTAGGATACGACCGGTACTACAACTCAGGATCTCAAATCACACGACATCCTAATACCCCAAATCAAATCATAATATCATAAGGGTCACTCCACTATACACCCGCTAGTGGGTCCCCTATCGAAAGGCTTAATCACGATAGCCCAAGCTTGCTTAATCCTCTATATACCGATACGCTCCATCTAGAATAAAATCTCACCTCAATAACGGTACATCACCTAATGTGCTTGTACCAATGACATCTGAATAAGACGAGCATATACATCACTGGCACTCTGGTCTCAAAACTTTCGGAATTATGTGCATCACTAAGTGCCAAGTTTCCCATCTACTCCTCGGTTGGTGGCGACGTAACTCTAACAACGCTAAAAAATCACCCCAAAACAGTTTGTGGTTAACCCCACTCTTGTTAGCGGACTCTAAATCACATTCGATCCAAAACCTCGCATCGAGTAGAGGGTGAAAGATGAGGCTTATGGCATAAAACCTCAAAGGAACCTTGCTCATGACAAACAGGTACGAGTTATTACACTCAACTCTACCAATAGGAATTTTTCCTCCCAAATTACCTTACTATGACACCCCGCCTAATTAAATACTAGGTGATCAATACTTTATTTAATTAAAATCAAGGTGAACGGTTGGTTCAGTCTCAGCATCACTATCGGAAAATAATTATTTCCAAATTTAAACACCCTAAATAATTAAGCTGACTGTCAAAACAATTTAAAGTCTTATTTTTATTTTATTAAATTCCAATATGAAAACCATTTTAATAACCAATAGTTTAAGAATCACATAACTGTTAAGGATGGCAATTAACACACAACAATTTAAACCATCTAGATAAACCAAACCAAGTTTAAGAACCATAAATGAAATCATCCTGACAATAGTTAACTCTCAAAGAGTACTAAATACTGGAAATATAAATAAACATAAATCTCTGATAAATCCAAACGGAATAGGAAATCGGGAGACACATACCCTAACTATGAAGAACTAAAATAGGAACTGAGTCAATGAAGAGGTCATCTAAAACAAGGGCCTGTGACTTCCACATAAGCTGCAGCACGTCCAATCCAAAGAACCTATGCATGACGCCCATATGGTTGAGCACCTGTAATACATACATATATATACAAGAGAGAGAAATGATAGAAAATGGGTCAGATCCCGAGTGTAAAATAATTTTAAAATAGTTTAGAAAGTATTTAAAATGCTTACTACATAATGTGACAACCATGTTAGTAAGAGACACTCTCTTGAGAATTCTCACCTTTCATCCAGTGTGCACACCTACCGTACTACTGATTTCATAAGTCTATCTAACTTATTTTCCATAAAGTTCTATTTCGAGAAGTACTAAGGCTATGGTATTTAGTTTAGAAAATTAATCTCTTCCATTTTCTTACGTTGCTTAGAACCACTCAGTACCGTTATAAAATTCACGAACACTTGTTATAAAGCTGAAGCATTTATACATTACTCAAGTACTTATGCACACAGTAGAAGATTTCCATATATATAAGTATATATATTTTAATCACTCATATAATATATATACTATCGGCACCCCACATAAAGTCTATGGTGCTGTTATACTCCGCTATCAAGTCCCCGTATCACTCATACTAAGGGAAATACTAGTTCTGAATCACTCTCGAACTGTATTAACACAATACACACAAAATGGAGGCGAAGCATAGTTCCAAGTCATTAAGAGGTCAGCACATACCACTCACGTCTCTTAGGACGGTGTGACTAAGATTCTCAGATAGCCTGTACCAAGGAATCCTATGTTCTAGGGTATAAGTTAATATCCACCATAAAGGTCCCATCGAGATAAGACTGTCCCGACGCGGCATCCTCCGTGATAGCAAGTAGCGCGAGTATTATTATTCACAAACATAATAACTAATATATGTACACAGTCACACGGTCATATATATAGATATTCATATTTTCCAAATTAGGTTCGATCACAACCCATAATTCTTATTATCCGTGCTTAGTACAAATTTACTCAATTATCTCGCATAACGGATTCATCTATTTTATTCTCCTTTATAATTTATTTCATACTTACTTTTCATCATTTGAACTATTCCTTATTACTAAAATGTCATTACAGTATGTACGCCCTTTCTAACATTCTGTTCTAACTCTTTCACGAATCTCAATTCTTTAGTGAACATACGCACAATTTCTATTGTGTGACGAAACCCCTCTTTAACCCATAATTTCATCCCGTATCAAATTTCATTTAACGGAGTCTACTTAACCCTACTGGTCCTCTTCATGTTCCATTATACTATTTAAAGGATATTCAAGGGTTCCCACGTATTTTATCTGGATTAAAAAAAAACGAGAAAAGACATATGTTGGAAAATAATGGGCACACTTCTAGTGGTGAGTTATACTCAGGAATATGTGGTGAGAAGTACAATTAAAATTAAAATAATACGTAGGATATTCAAGAGACATTTATATACTATGAAAGGGACATGTTTATTATAGGTGGAGTGTATACCTATTTTAATGATATGAATATATAAGTTGGGTGATTACCTATTGTATAATCTATTATTTGCATGACATACCTACGTTGCTTGCTATCGGGATGAGGTTTTGTCATGTGGACAGTCTAATCATAATGAGCCATTTGGGGATTTTAGACTCGTACCCAGAATATAAAACCTTAGTTACGTGCTATCTGACAGTACATTAGTTTCCATGATTGAATGGGAGCGTAGATATGTGTGTGACCCATTTGTCTAGGGATTATATTTTCCTCCAATATATGTGATTTTCATTAATAGTTCGAGAGAGATACTGAACCAATAGTCCTTAAATAGTACGTAATGTACCGAGACTTGATAGTAGAGTATGTATGAACCGAAGGTCTCAGCCTAAGGGTGCAGTATTTGTTTATGTATATTAGAGTAATACATAATACTTATGATTTATTCCACTGTGTCTTCTTAGTAGATAATGAAGGAAGTGATTATTATAACCTGAGTATGTGAAACTTAATCTCTATCGGGAAATGATTGGCTAAATAAATGGGTTAATTAATAATATAAGGTCGGGGAAACATGGCTAGCACAACAAATTTAGTTTTTGAAGACATATCATATGGGTTAAACTAGTTAGGTAGGGTTTCATAACTAGGTCGGACCAGTATTATACGTAGGCGTGCCCATTAGTTGCGATGTGAGGATCTCAAGTAAGAGCTCGTGAACTAATATGTATACAACATCTGGTATTTATGCACTTTAAACACTTGCGAAAATTTTAAACTATTTTTACTCGGGCTCTAACCCATTTTCTCCAAATCTATATTTCTTTGCAAAAGATTTTAGGTGTCCAGCTACAGGGACGTCCAACGTAGGAGTTACTACTCGCTAGCGTGTTGCAGATGTTGTAGAAGTTATAGGACCTCATTACTAGACGCCTCCATATCTATCATTGCTTCATTCAGAGTTGTCATTTTCAGTCGGGCATGTTTCCCACTCCTATTCAGACCTTGTTTCAAAGATAGTTGATTTATATTTATTTCTTATTAGTTGGGGACTAGTTTCATTTTGGAGTATTGTATTTGGATTATATACTGGAAGTGTTTACTCTAGTCACATTTATCATTATTATGTCACTTTATTGCTCTATGAGATTTATTATGGTAATAGTGAATGTTTATTTAATTATTTAAATAGTTTCATGTTAATTAAAAAGATAAGATTTTGACATCACCTTTTCAAATACTAGGTGGTTAGAATTTAATAAAAAGTTTTCGATAGTGATGTTAAGAATGAACCAACAGGATATTATGATTTAATTCAATAAAGACCTCATCACCGGGTATTTAATTAAGCGGGGTGTTACAGATGGTATTAGAGCATCAGGTTGTGAAGTCTTTAGGATTTGTGTGGCTTATTTTGTTTCCAACATGGCGTTCTATGATATAGAGCCCTATTTTTAGGACTGTTGTATTCTTAATTGCGCATTTACATCTTCAGTTATTTTGAGATATATTAACTGTGGACTTATGAAAATTCTTTCTTATTTTAGATACCTCCCAGATGTGCACCATAAGCCCATAGAGATGTAGAGCCAGATCCTCAGCCAGCTCTGACCCAGGGTTTTATGAATGGTGTATAGGTTGTCGCTATAGTGGCCCGGGCAGTTAATGCATCATTGGAAGTAGTACAGTAGGCCCCACCCCAGGCACATGAGGTTACACCAGAACTATCTCAGGCATTCCTTTCTGCATGGGAACGAGTTAGGTATGCCTTTCAGAAGGCACATGCTCCAGAGTTCATAGGGAGTTTCGATGTGGTTGTTGCTAGCCAATGGAAGAAAGATATCCACTGACACATGAGGATCTATGTGTGCACCGATATTCAGAGACAAGTTCTACCTACTTTTAAGCTAGTTGAGGCAGAACTAAAGTGGTGTGAGTCTGTTACATCCACTAAGTAGAGAGATGGTATGTTGATTCAAGAGTTCTGGGAGAGGTTTGACCGTAAATATTTTCCTTCTACCATTCAGAATGAAATGAAGCGGAAACTGATAGATTGGACTAAAGAGGCTAAGATGGTTGTTGAGTATGAGGAGGAATTTACAAGGTTAGCTAACCTTATACCAGGAGAGGTACCGACTGAGGAAAAGAGAATTCAGTTGTTTATGGATGGCGTGACTTAGAGGATTCGATATCATCTACTGGGTAAATATTCCTTGAGGTTGTGACACCCCGCCTAATAAAATACCGGGTGATCAGTCCTATACCAAATTAAAACAGGAATCCCAGTTGGATCATCCTTAGCATCACTGTCGAAAACTTTTTAAAACTTACTATCCACCTAGTATTCCAAAAGCTGGTGCCAATTTTAACTTTTTAAAAATTAAACCAAAACTATACATGCGGAATAAAATATAAATCATTCACACAACTGAATGAAAATAAACTGAATCATAATAATACAACATGCCGAATAAATCACCGGCCACCAAGAAATAATCTGGATACAAATAATCAACACCTGAAAACTGTACTGAGAAGTCTGGGCGACAAGCCCTAAATGAAACTGGAACTGATACAAGATTCCTACTCTAGGAATGAATGAATGATGCGTCTAATCCAAACTCCTGCTAGCATCCACATATGCCGCAGCTCCGTGTCCCTGGAATAGAATATCAATCCTGGCGTCCCTGTGGCTGGACACCTAAAAGGTTTTGAAAATGGTTTTATAGCAAGGGTTAGAACCCAAAATATTTTGAAAATATTTAGCAAGTGAATTAACTGCAGTAATTTAAAATGCATGAATGCGCTTCATATTTAAGTTAGTGTCGCACTCCCTTGTGGACATCCTCACCCCTCCACTATTGTGCACACCTACCGGTTACCTTAATCCCACCTAGTTGTACTACCCCGTCCAACTAGTCCTGGAATAACCTTCCCTTGCCATACTACTCTAACCCGAGTATAATGATTCTTTGAATTATAAGTTATTTCACAACCAACTTAATTAATTCCCCGTAAATAGTAACATATAACCGTAACACAAGTTATATAAAGTGAATACATCCCCCACTGTATTATTTCCACAAATAATTAACTTAATTAATTTCCCATTAATTAACTGCATATAACTATAACCCGAGTTATATAAAGTAAATACATCACACACTGTATTATCATCTACATATAATATTTACTATCATATTATACGTACCTTTACTAACAACCACACATATATCATACGTATATCCATCCTTTCGAGTTTACCCTCACCGGATGATTCCCTCTAAAATGCTATCTCACTAGGTGTGCTCACAGAACCTAGTTTTCCCCAAGTTGGAATCGCTCACCAACTTGGACCAAACATAAACGAAGTGGAGGCTGTCATATTCCTTCCCTGAAAGCGAGATAAATCCCTCACCCATATATACCGGACGCTATGACCTGGGGATATACTCGCCCTACTCCTCAAGCTAGGGGATTCACCCACATCGCGCAACCTCCCTTGATAGCATTAGAGTATATAAATTTAATAAATATCTAATGACTGATATTTAGTATCACGCACACAAATACACGTATATATATATACTATCACGATACCGTATATATATATAATAAAAACACCGGCTTTACCGTGTACTCAAAATCCCGTACACTGCCTGTAATTTCCCAAGTCTGTGGCCCGACTCAATGTAGTTAATTTTCTCACTTAATAACTTATCCTCTTCCCGAGTCTATGTTCCGACTCAAATATAATTAATTCACACCTTAATTAATATAATACTTTCCCTGAGTCTATGGTCCGACTCTCCTTAAATTAATTAACACACATTTTAATTTAATACCTCTCCGAGTCTATCGCCCGACTCTAATTAAATTAATTAACAAATTAATTTAATCAACCCAAATTCCGAGTCTGTGGTCCGACTCTAATATAATTAATTATCACATTAATTACTAAGTACCCTTCACTAGTATACAATCCGATCCTGATTAAACTAATTGTCCCACCCATTAATTTAATCATACCCGAGTCTACAAACCGACTTTAATTAAATTAATTAACACCTTTATTAATTTAATCCTACCCGAGTCTATAATCCGACTCTTTTTAAATTAATTAACACTCTTATTAATTTAATAACTTGGTGTCACTCAACCATTGTCCCCGGACTCACTTACTTGGCCCGTAACTTGATATTTCCCGAGTCTATGTTCCGCCTCCAAATTAATTACGCTCTCTCAATAATTAATTTAATACTTTGGTGTCACATCACCAACATACCCGGACTCACTCACTTGGTCCATTTTTACATCTAATAATTTCTTTTCCACATTTTTCGCCCACAATGTGTCGCACATTTATTTCCATAGTTTCCCAATTATTTTTTTACCTATAATTACCAACATACCCGGACTCACTCACTTGGTCCATAATTAAATATTTTTCCGAGTGTATATCCCGACTCAAAATTTATTAGTTTATCTCCAAACTAAATTCACTACCTTGGGTCGCCTTACCAATATACCCGGATTCACTCACTCGATCCGTACCTCGCTATTTTGGAATAAAGTCTCTCATATTTATCCATTAAATTTCCCACATGAATTCATTCTAGTCCCAATTACTTCCACCCATAATTGCTAGGAATATTTGTTTCACAATTAATTACCACAATTATTGTATGGAAATTATTTTATAATAAGTTCCCCCTTATAATTCACCCAAGGCCGAACTGTCCAGAAATTTTCATCGTCGATCGATCGATGCCCCCAATCGATCGATCGACTCCTTCGTTGCAGCTCTTCTTCCCCCCTGTTTTCCACCATTAACGAATTTCAAGGTTTTTAAACCCTAAGTTACCTCTAATCACATTATCCCATCATCTACACATGGTCAATCCACATCCTACTCATCATAGAGATCATTAAGATAATCAACCCCTCAAATTATCTCTTAATTTTCGAAATGGGTCTTTCTCACTAAATTTTAATTATCTGTTTTTAAATCCCAATTTCCAGATTCGATTTCCCCTCTTTTATTTTCTGAATTTCTCATTCAAATCATAAATACATATTCAGATTTCAATCACCGATCTAAATCTTACTTTGAATCTCATTCAAGTATTTCAAAAACAAAAACCCCATTTTGTACCCATTTACACCCACAAACGGATTTACACCCAAAACAGATTTTCATACCCACATCACTATAATATAAATTGATTATCATGCTTTAGGAATAAAAAACGGAGTCCCTCAATTTGGCTCCAAAAGCTCCCAATTTGTTCTTGATTTGCTTTCCCCCAAATCCCCTCTCAAACCCTAGGTTTGGAGTTGTGTTGGCTGCTGATTTCTAATCTCCTCCTTAGGTTAAAAACCCTTAATCCCGTTTTTCACCTAATGGGCTTAATTAAAGTGGCCCAACTCACCCCATGTGGGCCCGGCTATGCCCAAAAATATCCCGAGACCCAATTGCTACCCCCGGGTACTCTATTTTGACTATCTCGACCCATCCGGACTCAACCGCGCACTCAGAATTTGCATCCGAATTAATTTATAAAAATCCTCATTTCGCACCCCATTTCGTCTATACCGACTCCCGGCTGGGATAAGTGCATACCCCGTCATTAATACCCGAAATGACGTAATTAAATTATTACTATTCAATTAGTAAATAAATTTCCCTAAACATTAACCATTTATTCCCTGATTAATATTTAAATATATATATTGCCATAATTAATTCAATTAAAATTACAACACACCAGTAATTTAAAATTCCGAATTAATTAAATATTAAATGCACAAAAATACGGGGTGTTACAGAGGTCTTATACATATGTGTTGAATGTTATTTTGCTATACTTCCAGGATCATCGCTTTGACCTTAAGGGGAGCAAACGAGGGGGAGAGTATAGAAAGCAGGGCAGGACATGAAGTAGTGGTGCCAGTGGGGCACAGTCAGCTTAGGGGTCAGTCCAAGTAGGGGAGCAGGGTTCCCATTAGGGGAATCCTGCCAAGCATTTTCATTCCAGAGATTTTAGGTAGGGGCAGACAACCTTTAGGCAGGTTCATCCTGGTTAGCAGGGCCAACATCATGTTCAGCAGGGCCAAGGGAGGGGTGGTAACATTCAGTCAGGCCGAGGATAACTGGAACAACGAGGGGGAAACTTTACTGGGAGATATTTTAGTTATGGCAATATTGGCCATAGGAAGTTGGATTTCCGAGACAAGGGCAGGGTTCAGCAGAAGAAAGATACTCGCCAGGAACCACAAAGACCAATGTTTCTAGTTGCTATCCCTTCACCACCATGGATGCCAACGTTACCTTCCATTCCAATAGCTTTGATTTAGTAGGGAAAATTATTGTATGGGCGTGTCTACAACATCCATCAGGCCGCAGTTCCATAGTCTTCACCCATAGTTGAGGGTATCTTTTCTATACACGAGACTTTAAGGAATATTTTATTTGACATGGGGCCTCACATTCATTTATTACTACTAGATTTGCACATGCCATGGGGTTATTAGACGTGACTAATAGTACAGTCACATGCGTAGATTCACCTTTGGGCAATCAGATGCTTATATTCTATATATGTCGAGGTGTGAGTATAGAGATTGGGAGGCTTATCTTGCCCACATATCTGCTTGCATTAGATATGTCAGAGCATAATGATATTATTCATATAGATTGGCTAGTCGCGTATAGGGCCCTGATTGATTGCTATAGTAGGAGTGTTATGTTTGCGATACTGGGATATGAGATGTCCTTGGTGGAGATGCCTCATCCTAAGGGATGATCGCCCACCCATTTACACTATATAGAGGAGGAGACCTATAAGGAGATGGGAATTCCAATTGATTCGATTCCAGTTATCTACGAGTTTTCTAATTATTTTTAGGAGATACCGAGATTGCCACCTAGCAGGGAGATAGAGTTTATGATAGAATTGACACTGAGCACTCGTTCGATGGACCGTGCACCTTACCGAATGGCTCTTATGGAAATGAGGGAGATAAAGGATCAGATAGATCAACTGTTAGGGTAGTTCTTCATCCGTAGGAGTACCTCGCCTTAGGGTGCCCCAATTTTGTTTGGGAAGAAGAGAGACGAATCATTACAGTTGTGTGTTGACTATCGGGAATTAAATAATGTCCCGATACAGAATAAATATATGTTTCCCAAAATCGATTACTTATTTGATGAGTTTAGAGGACTATACTACTTCTCAAAGATTGACTTGAGGTCAGGTTACCACAAGTTGTGCATCTGGGAGAAGGATGTGTTGAAGACTGGCTTTCGAACGAGATATAGGTCCTATGAGTTTCGAGTTATTCCATTCGGGCTAACCAATGCACTAGCTATATTCATGGTCTTGATGAATAGAATGTCCAAAGTGTTCTTTGAGCAGTTAGTTATTGTCTTCATTGATGATATACTGATCTATTCCCAAACCAATGAGGAGCATGCCGAGCATTTGCATCAGGTTTTACAAACACTGCGTGAGCATCAGTTGTATGATAAATATGAAAAGTGTGGGCTTTGGCTGCGAGAGGTACTTTTTTGGGGCACATTATTTCTGATAGGGGGATATCTGTGAATTCGGGTAAAGTGTCAGCGGTGACGGAGTGGGGACATCCCACAACACCGACAAAGATATGTAGTTTCTTGGGATTAGCCGGGTACTACAGGATATTCATTAGAGGATTGTCGAAGATTACTGGTTCATTGACTAACTTGACTCACAAGGGGGTGCCATTCATCTTGGATGATGCTTGTCAGTTGGCTTTCGATGAGCTAAAGGACAAGCTAACTTTAGCATCGGTTCTCGCACTGCTTATGATAGGAGTGGAGTACCTTGTCTATATTGATGTGTCCCTATAGGAACTTGGGGGTGTAGTTTAGTAAGAGGATTAGTATATCGTTTATGCTCCTTGTAAACTTAAGCCTCATGAGAGGAATTACCCCACCCACGACTTGGAGTTTGCAGCAGTCGTGTTTGCAGTTCAGATTTGGAGACATTAACTTTTGGGGGAGAATTTTTTCCTTTTCACAGATCATAAGTCAGTACAGTACCTATTCACTCAGAGGGAACTAAATATGCGCTAGAATAGGTGGCTTGAATTTTTGAAGGACTATCAGTTCAATATACAATATCAATCGGGGAAGGCTAATGTAATAGTAGACGCATTGAGCCATAGGTCAGTAGGTTAGGTGGACCATGTCTGGAAGGAAAATTCAAAAGAGGTAGGACATCAAGATGCAACGTCCCGATCATTTATGTCAGTTATGACTGTCACACTCCATATCATTACGAGGGTTATACGGGCTCAAGAAGCAGACTCATTTTGTCAGGATCGGATTGTACAACTTTTAGCAGTGGGGCAGAGCCTTATTCCATGAGTTCAGATAGAGGCTTGCGCTTCAACGGGAGATTAGTGGTCCTAGAGGGGGAGGTCTTACAACATGCAGTGATGAAAGAGTCGCACGGTTTATGATTTGTGGTACATCCCGAAAGGGATAAGATGTAACATGATATGAGGCGATAATACTGGTGGGGTAGGATGAAGAAGGACATTATCGAGTTTGTTTAAAAATGTTCCACTTGCCACCTAGTAAAGGTGGACCATCGGAAATCGGCAGGGTTCCTACAGTCGTTAGAGATTTCTATGCGAAAATGGGAGAGAATTTCCATGGATTTCAGCACAGAGTTTCCTACGTCGTCGAGGGGTCACGATTCCATATGGGTAATTATGGACCGATTGACCAAGGTAGCTCATTTTTTTTCCAGTCAGGATAGACTACACTATGTGATAGTACGCTCAAATCTTCATAGACGAGTTAGTGATATTGTGTCCAACAGGGACAAGATCTTCATATCCCATTTTTAGCAGAGTTTCTAAGAGGCCATGGGTACAGAGTTATGATTGAGTATGACCTATCACCCATAGACTGATGGGAAGACTGAGAGAATGAATTAGATGTTAGAGGATATGTTGCTGATGTGTATATTTAATTTTGGTGAAGGTTGGGATAAGTATGTTCCACTGGTGGAGTTTGCTTATAACAACTCCTACCAGTTTACTATTGGTATGACTCCATTAAAGGAGTTATAGGGTAGATCTTGTCGTTCTTTCTCTTGTTGGCTAGAGGTAGGGGACAAAAAGCTACTTGGTCTAGAGGTTATCCAGGATACTTTTTCCAGGATTAAGATGATTCAAATTCGTATAGGGGTTGCTTAGGATAGACTAAAAAGCTACGCCAATGCCAAGAGGTTCTTTAGGGAGTTTATTGTGGGGGACCAGGTGCTTCTATGAGTATCTTCTATGAAGGGGATAATGAGGTTTTGGAAAAAAGGGAAGTTGTCACCGAGGTATGTGGGGCCATTCCCAATTATTGAGCGAATTGGGTCGGTTTCTTATAGACTCGGGTTATCGGAGAACTTGCATCGGATTCATGACGTGTTCCACATTTCTTCACTGAGGCGATATCATCGGGGTGAGTTAGCCCACACTCAGATTTCTTTAAATGAGATTTCTTTATAGCCTGGTAGTTCCTATGAGGAGGGGCCAGTTGCTATACTAGACCATTGTGAGAGGAAGCATAGGTTGAAGGTAGTACCGTTAGTAAGTGTTCAGTGGAAGCATCGTAATGTCGACCAAACTACTTAGGAGCGCGAGGATGAGATGCGCGACAAGTATCCAGAGTTATTTCTACCAGGTATTTTCTGAATTTCGGGACAAAATTCAGTTATTAGGGGAGAAGTATGTAACACCCTGTATTTTTAACGCTTTTAATTTAAGGATTAATTTAAATTAAAAGGGGAAAATTAATCTGGTTCAATAAAAATAAATATTAATTAGCATGTCAAAGGTTAATATTTATTTGTGTGGAAATATATATCAAATATTACTTAGTGAGAAAGTAATGGATTATTATTAATTTCGTTAGTGAGAAAATACAGTTGTTATAGTAATTTAGTCGGGACGAGTGTGTTAGTCATGTCGGGACAAAAGTTATGAGATTTAAATATAACTTGATTATAAGTATTCCGTATGGTTATTTCTAGTGCGACAATGTATCAGGAAGGGTCAAAATAGTCAAAAAAAGTCTAATCGGGGGTTTCGATTAGGTCCCTGGTCAATTTTAGGTCAAACCGACACCCTAGGAGGGTATTTTGGTCATTTCGATTTTTAAGGGAAATAAACCTACGAAATTCAAAGTGTTATATCTATAACTAGGTGAGAGAGGTTAGGGTTACTAACTTCAAAACCTAAGAGAGATCCAAAGAGGAAGAAGGGGAGTTGTTCCTAGGATTTTCTAAGCCAAAAACACCTCCTTACACCACCAACACCACGATCATCTAGATCGGGGAGAGAGGAATGCAAGCTTAACCATCTTCATCAACGGATCAGACCTGCCATCGAAGGTAATTATTTATCTTTCTGAATTTTAATTATATGTGTTGTCCATATTAGTGTAGGATAAATAAATCTCTTGATTATGTAAATTTTGACGGAAAATTTAAGGAATTTAGATCATGTCTTTGGTGGGATTAATGTTAAGATTAGATTCCTCATATATGAAGACGAAATTTATGTTATGCTTGTAATATTTATATGAACAAATTCAGAGTATATATGTGTTCTTGATGAAAAATGATGAATTAGGGTTTTTAGAGGTTAATCTTGAATTAATCTAATTTATTTGATGTTCTTTGATGATTTAATGATTGTGAAATGCTAGAATTCTTGTGTATAGTTTGATATGATGTTGGGTATTAATTTTTGGGTGAATGGAATTGAATCATGACGATTTAGAGGATAAATTTTATGAATCCCGTAGTCTGTTTAAGGAGGAAGAAGAAACATGTGCAATTTCGAATCGACTCTGCCCAAAGGCAAATCAATTTATCCATTGAGCGAATCGATTCGTCCATTGGGCGAATCGATTCGTTTTTCGAGAATTCACCAATTTTCTACCTTTTTACTTAGAACTTGCAGAATGTGGCAGACATGGATTGTCTAATCTTGATGAGCCATTTGGGGGATTTTAGACACGTACCCAGAATATAAAACCTTGGGTACGTGCTATTTGAGAGTACGATATTTTTGACGATTGAATTGGAGTGTATGTATGTGAGTGACCCATTTGGCTAGGGATTATATTCCCCTATAATATATGTGATTTGCATTTATGGTTCGAGAGGGATACTTAACCAATAGTGCTTAACTAGTACATGATGTGCCGGGACTTGATAGCAGAGTATGCATGCACCGGAGGTCTCAACCTAAGGGTGCAATATTAGTTTATGTATATTAGATTAATACATAATACTTATAATTTATTCTACTCTGTGTGCTTAGTAGATAATGAACGTAGTGATAATTATAACCTCAGTATGTGAAACTTAATCTTTACTAGGAAGTGGTTAGATAAATAAATAGGTTAATTAATAATATAAGGTGGGGGCAACACGACTGGCACAACAAACTTAGTTTGTAAAGATATAGAATATGAGTCAAAATAGTTAGGTGGGGTTGCATAAATAGGTCGGACTAGTATTATATATAGGTGAGCGCATTAGTTGAGAGGTGAGGATCTCAAGTGAGGGCTCGTGAACGAACATGTATATAACATATGACATTTATGCACGTTAAATGTTTGCTAAATGTTTAAACTGTTTTACCCGGGCTCTTAACCATTTTCTCCAAATCTATATTTCTTTACAAAACATTTTAGATGCCCAACCACATGGACGCCCAGCTTAGGAGTTCCTATTAGTTGACGTCCGGATGTTGTGGAAGTTGCAGGACCTCGGTACTAGATGCCTCCATATCTATCCTTGCTTAATTCAGAGATATCATTTTTAGTCGGACATGTTGCCCACTCCTATTCAGAAATTATTTCAGAGATAATTGATTTATAATTATTTCTTATCAATTGTGGACTAGTTTCATTTTGGATTATTGTATTTGGATTATATACTTGAAGTGTTTATTGTGACACCTCATCTAATCAAATATAGGGTGATCAAGCCTTTACCAAATTAAAATAGGTTTCTCATATGGTTCATTCTTAGCATCACTGTCAAAAAACCAAATTAATTACTAACCACCTATAAATAATTAAACCGGTGGCAAACTTTAGCTTTCAATTAAATGAGATACATGCATTGTTTAAACTAAACCATTCTTCATCACATGCTAGAGGCCAGACCAAATGCTATAAAGAGTAACGCAAACCAGCCGAATAACAACCGACTAAATAATCCTTAAACCAATAATATTAAAATAAAAATGTAGTTGCAAACCACCTAAACAATAAGTATGAAAAAGATCCTATACTAGAGTCTGAAATGACAGCAGCGTCTATATAAAAGGCCTCTAGCATCCACCATGCTAAAGCTCCGCAAACTTGGAATAGATCCTCGTGCATTAAGCCCCTATGCATGAGCACCTAAAAGGTTTTGAAAATATTTACATAGCTAGAGTTAGTACTCAAAATATTTTGAAAAAATTTAACAAGTAATTTATCCCAAATGAAAATCGGTTATTGATTACACATGTTAGATTTAAACACACTCTCTTGAGTTGACTCACCCCTCAGCTAATGTGCACTCTGATGATGCTGAGATTTAGCACCACCGGATAAGTGATGATGAGGTCAAACAATTGTAACCATGGCAGCCATTGAGATGTAAGTGTATAAGTGTGTAGAAGGAGATGAGTATAAGAGGAATAAGACAATGATGTAGTGGTTCAGCCAATTAGGCCTACATCCACTGTGAGTGTGTGATCAACTAAGTATGGGCACTAATGGCCTTGGATACAATGCACATAAGCTCACTTTCTCTCTCTACTATGTGTACAAGCAGAGTTTTAGCTAGGGTTACAATCAATTGATCGATATTCTCCCTGTAGGGTTGTAGGTGACAAGTATATATAGGTCTTGGGGGGTGTAGTGTACCCCCCAAGTATGCATGGTGCATGTGAATGATGATCTAGCCAACCCCCAGTTGACACCTGTAGATGCCAAATGATGACATAATATTCCCTCACGTGAGGGTGTGATTTTGTTATAACGGTCTCCCACGTGCTATGTGAGCCTCACGCGCACTGTTCCACGCGTCTCCCAAACCATGCGCTGTGATGATGTCACCCTCGGCCTAAGAGCCGAGGCCGAGGGCAAAGTTCCTTCCAGTAGTGAGTCTGGCCCAGTTATGGCCTCGTACTGTCGTACCCTCAGCCTGAGGGGTCGTCTGGAACCTGTTGAAGGGTCGTCCCCCCAAGGGGTAGTATGGAACCTGTTGAAGGGTCGGCCCCCCGAGGGGTCATCTGGAACCTGTTGAAGGGTCAGCCCCTGAGGGGTCGTCTGGTTGGATGGTGCCCTCGGCCTGGCCGAGAGTATATATGGGTATATCAATCACCCCCAACCCTTAGCCATAGATGATGCTGAGATGGCGGAGGGATAATGTTTCTTTTGAGACAAGTGTACGGTCTGTTGGATGAGTGACACCTGGGCAAAATATTGTTGTTCCAATTTCCAAGGCATGGAGGCTCCATACTTTACCTGGGGCCTTGTGCCCTAATTATGCCTTCCTTGTGGGTTGTGCCCTGCCTTGGTTAACGGGCCCATTCATTACTAAGGTATTTAAGAGATTTTTGAACTCTCTCTCTCTTCTTCTTCTTCTTCGCGCCCAAGCTTTTTCTCTCTAGCCTTTTACCAGTCTTCATTGCCATTTCTGCAGCCTTCGATCCCTCAAGCTTAGCAACTTTGGCAGTTCTTGCTCTCTCTTTATCAGGTAATCCTTTGCCCCAACGCTCTCTTTTATCTTCATTTCTGTTTGCTTTTTAGGCTCGCAGGGCTGCATTTTCTTTGGGTTGTCTCATAACTTTTTCTGGTGTCTTCTCCGGCAACTGGTTCTTGAGTGTTCTTGATCTAAACCCTTGAATTCCTTTATTTCAATCCAAAAGTCCAATCTGGTCAACTGCCAACTTGTTTGTAGCTAAGTTTAGTTAAATTCTCTAAGTGTAGGGTCCTCCCTTTAATGCTTAGGAGGCTTTATAGTTTAGCATCTGAATTCCCATCCTTGAGAGAGAAGCTCTTTGCAGAGATCAGACGAATAAAGGAAGAGGAGGAAAGGAGACGAGGGGCCGACCCTAATTGGGTACGACCCATCTTTACCATTCCTCTGGACACAATTAAACCATTTGAGTCGTCTGAGTCTTGTGGGTCGTCCCCTCGTCCAACCGAGAGTCATTCAAGTGAGATGGACGAGAGAGCATCCTCGCCAACTGGCGCTGGAACTTCCGGTAGGAGAGAGACATCTGACCTAAGCCCAGGCCGAGAGGCCGATGGTATGGTCCCCTCCGAGGCTGTCCCTGTGACAACCCTATCTCCCCATGCCTTCTAGGTGGCCTTTCCCCAGGGCCCTCTGGCAGATGACGAGGCCGAGGGAGAGGGGACTGGGTACGAGGGCGATGATATAGATGACCAGGTTGATACCTCCCATGCCTCGTCCTATATCTCCTCTGTTAGGGATCGCGACCTCTTGATATGGAGGCATGCCTATGGAGTGCCCCAAACATAACCATGAGGGTTCCTTCTGAGGACGAGAGAGTTTTTGAAGGCGAAGAGGGAGAGGTTGCTGTTTATGAACAAATGTTTAAGGTAGGTGTCAGAATCCCTTTACATCCTGCCATCGTCGACATTTTATCGGCCCTTGGCGTTGCCCCCTCCTAACTTCCTCCCAACTCTTGGAGGACGATCCTGGGCTACATCTCCCTGTGGAAGAATGCTTTCATAGATGAGCCCTCGGTTGACGTATTTTTGGCCTGCTATAATATCACCTCCTCGTCCAAACAGCTCGGATACTATCATCTGGGGGTGAGGAGATCTGAGAAGAAACTTCTCCATGTGGCGCAGACCTCCAACCACAATTGGAAGAAGAGATTATTCTTTATCTCTGGGGAGTGGGAGTTCGCCGCCGAGTCATCTCCTGCTGCCGATGGTCCGAGGGTCCCCTGTAGATGGTCTAACCCATCAATGAAGGCTAGGTCAGACCCCGGACTTAGTCTAGAAGAAAAGGACATCATTGAGTATCTAAGGGGACGAGGGAGAGGGGGTGAGATTGCAAAATTTGAAGATTTGACGACCCCCCGGTTCCTCAAAGAAGCTGGTCTGAGGGTCGGCCCTCTGACAGAACTATGTGAGTTATACTGAACGCTTTCCATTCTTTACTTATTTAGAAGTGTTTCCTCTTTATCTCTGCATTTTTCTGACGTGTCGTACCCTTTTCCGGTCGTCCTGCAGGTGTATCAGACTACCTTTGGAAAATGACTGCTCCCAGCTTACTATCCGGCTTGGCCAAGAAGAAGGGTAAGGAGCCTCAGTAGGCTCAGAGGAAGACCAAGTCTACAGGGCCGACGGTTGTTGAGCCGACAACCAATAGCCAGAAAAGAAAGGCGCCTGAGGCCCCTGTTGACCCTCGGCCGGTTTCTCGGACGAGGGCCAGGGTCGAGGCATCTGAGGGGACTGCCTCTTCATCAAGCATGGGGGCCTTCTGTTCTCAAAACTTGGCACATCTGAGGGCCGAGCCCTCATCACTCATTGCAAACTTGAGGGCAACCAAGGCCTCATTGTTTTCTGCAACCTCGGCCGCTTATTACGAGTTTCTGTCGAAGATGCCTCCTGCTAAAGTGTACGACTATGGTCTGCATGCCCTTGCACAGGTATTGGTCTTGACCCACTTCTTAAATTTCATTCTTTAAATAACTGTTTCCTCAGCCTCTTGACATGTGTTTATTTTTACTGTGCAGTCTGTGTGCGCTTTTACCTCAGTAACAAAATGGATGGCTGAAAATCAGGAGAAATTCCATGACGCCGAGAGGGCCATCCAGCATGAGGCCGACCTGCAGGCTGACTTAGATACTGCAAGGGCCGAGTTGGAAAGTACCAAGACTGAGCATGCAAGGATCATGGTCCAGCTGACGAGGCAGCACGACGAGGACCTTAAGGCCAAGGACTTGATTATTAAGGAAAAGGACGAGGCCTTGACCAACATGGAGGCCAAGTATAAGACTGATCTTGAAGCAGCCATCAAGAAAGCTGAGGCTGATGCTGTTGAGGCTTACAAAATTTCTGACGAGTTCTAAGGCTTCGGCCTTGAATATTTGGAGAGAGGGATCAGGACGGCCTACCGGTGGGTCGTCCTCAGGTTTGGTGATGTCGTCTCCTCGGTCCGTCCTTCTCTGGAGGGTGTTCAACTGGACGACCCCCTAATTGCCGAGGCTCCAAACCAAGTGGAATCCCAAGTCGAGGGGGTCGTCACATCTGAAGATCGTCTAGTTGTGGTTATTGAGGAGACCCCTCCTGTAGATGTTGAGGCCCTGCCCTCTGATGCTGTTCCATAGGGTGGCTCTCTGTAGCCTATACCCTCTTGATGTAATCAACATTTTTGTACTTTACTTGCAGAACACTTGATATTTTGTATAACACTGGCATTTTATTAATACTATCGTCTCCTTTACTGTCTTCCTTATTTGATTTTTGTATGATTTGCTTTGTCTTTGTTAATGCCACTAACCTCTCCCTCGTCTTTCTTGAGGGCGAACGAGGGGTTATCCCCTGCGTTGGCCCTCATTATATCCGAGGAATCAAACTACCACACTAATGGTTTTAATGTTTTCCCTCGTCTTTCTTGAGGATAATGGTGGGGACGTCCCCTCCACTGGCCCTCATTATAGCCGAGGGATCATATTACCAAACTAATGGCTTAAATAAATTTTCCCTCGTCTTTCTTGAGTACAGTGGTGGGGTCACCCCCTCCACTGGTCCTCATTATAGCCGAGGGATCAACTTACGAAATTAATGGTTTTTAATGAAGTTTTCAATCGTCTTTCTTGAGGACAGTGGTGGGGTCGCCCCCTCCACTGGCCCTCATTATAGCCGAGGGATCAACTTACCAAATTAATGGATTTTAATGAAGTTTTCCCTCACCTTTCTTGAGGACAATGGTGGGGTCGTCCCCTCCACTGGCCCTCATTATAGCCGAGGGATCAACTTACCAAATTAATGGTTTTTAATGAAGTTTTCCCTCATCTTTCTTGAGGACAGTGATGGGGTCGTCCCCTCCACTGGCCCTCATTATAACCGAGGGATCAACTTACCCAATTAATGGATTTTAATGAAGTTTTCCCTCGCCTTTCTTGAGGACAGTGGTGGGGTCGTCCCCTCCACTGGCCCTCATTATAGCCGAGGGATCAACTTACCCAATTAATGGTTTTTAATGAAGTTTTCCCTCGTCGTTCTTGAGGACAGTGGTGGGGTCGTACCCTCCACTGGCCCTCATTATAGCCGAGGGATCAACTTACCAAATTAATGGTTTTTAATGAAGTTTTCCCTCGCCTTTCTTGAGGACAGTGGTGGGGTCGTCACCTCCACTGGCACTCATTATAGCCGAGGGATCAACTTACCAAATTAATGGTTTTTAATGAAGTTTTCCCTCGTCTTTCTTGAGGACAGCGGTGGGGTCGTCCCCTCCACTGGCCCTCATTATAGACGAGGGATCAACTTACCAAATTAATGTTCTTTAATGAAGTTTTCCCTCGTCTTTCTTGAGGACAGTGGTGGGGTCGTCCCCTCCACTGGCCCTCATTATAGCCGAGAGATCAACTTACCAAATTAATGGTTTTTAATGAAGTTTTCCCTCGTCTTTCTTGAGGACAGTGGTGGGTTCGTCCTCTCCACTTTCCCTCATTATAGCCGAGGGATCAACTTACCCAATTAATGGTTTTTAATGAAGTTTTCCCTCGTCTTTCTTGAGGACAGTGGTGGGGTCGTCCCCTCCACTGGCCCTCATTGTAGCCGAGGGATCAACTTACCCAATTAATGGTTTTTAATGAAGTTTTCGCTCGTCTTTCTTGAGGACGGTGGTGGGGTCGTCCCCTCCATTGGCCCTCATTATAGCCGAGGGATTAACTTACCAAATTAATGGTTTTTAATTAAGTTTTCCCTCGCCTTTCTTGAGGACAGTGGTGGGGTCGTCCCCTCCACTGGACCTCATTATAGCCGAGGGATCAACTTACCAAATTAATGGTTTTTAATGAAGTTTTCCCTCGCCTTTCTTGAGGACAGTGGTGGGGTCGTCCCCTCCACTGACCCTCATTATAGCCGAGGGATCAACTTACCAAATTAATGGTTTTTAATGAAGTTTTCCCTCGTCTTTCTTAAGGAAAGTGGTGGGGTCGTCCCCTCCACTGGCCCTCATTATAGGCGAGGGATCAACTTACCCAATTAATGGTTTTTAATGAAGTTTTGCCTCGTCTTTCTTGAGGACAGTGGTGGGGTCCTCCCCTCCACTGGCCCTCATTATAGCCGAGGGATCAACTTACCAAATTAATGGTTTTTAACGAAGTTTTCCCTCCCCTTTCTTGAGGATAGTGGTGGGGTCGTCCCCTCCACTGGCCCTCATTATAGCCGAGGGATCAACTTACCCAATTAATGGTTTTTAATGAAGTTTTCCCTCATCTTTCTTGAGGACAGTGGTGGGGTCGTCCCCTCCACTAGCCCTCATTATAGCCGAGGGATCAACTTACCAAATTAATGGTTTTTAATGAAATTTTCCCTCGCCTTTCTTGAGGACAGTGGTGGGGTCGTCCCCTCCACTGGCCCTCATTATAGCCGAGGGATCAACTTACCAAATTAATGGTTTTTAATGAAGTTTTCCCTCGTCTTTCTTGAGGAGAGTGGTGGGGTCGTCCCCTCCACTGGCCCTCATTATAGCCGAGGGATCAACTTACCAAATTAATGGTTTTTAATGAAGTTTTCCCTCATCTTTCTTGAGGACAGTGGTGGGGTCGTCCCCTCCACTGGCCCTCATTATAGCCGAGGGTGGTTCTCTGTAGATGTTTCCTTGCGTACTAGAATAGCTAATCACAAGATGAGGGAAAACACTGATATTTCTCATTAATTTTCCAAGTGTTCTGTTGGAGCAACTCTTATTACAATTATGGTCTATCAAGACCTTACAACACTACTGATAGTATTTCTTCAAATGAAATGCATTCCAAGGGTTGGAAAAGGGTTCCCCCTCCAGGTTTTCTAGTCTATAGGTCCTAGGGACGAATTCATCGATGACCCTATATGGGCCATGCCAATTAGGGTGGAGCTTGTTGGGCCTCTGCCAAGTTTTTTTGAGGACCAAGTCAACCACTACAATAGGCCTCTGTTTCACCCTCTGATTGTAAAACCTTGCGGTCCTCTGCTGGTAGGTTGCCTGCCTTATCTCAGCATCTTCCCTCCTTTCCTCGATTATGTCCAAGTCAAGTCTCCTTTCTTCTACATTTCTCCGAGGTTTATACATTTGGACCCTATGAGTAGAAAACCCAATCTCAGTGGGGATGACGGCTTCTGAGCCATAAGCTAGCATGAATGGGGTCTCTCCGGTAGAGGTCCTCACTGTCGTCCTGTATGCCCATAGCACGACATATAACTCCTCGACCCATCTTCCTTTTGCCTCCTCAAGCCTCTTCTTGATTCCATCTAAGATTGTCCTGTTTGTAACTTCTGTTTGCCCATTGGCCTAAGGTCGGCCTAGGGTGGAGAAAAATTGTTTGATACTCACCCTTTCACAGTACTTCTGTAGAGAGGTATTCTTGAACTGAGTCCCGTTATCCGAGATGAGGGTGTTGGGGAGACCATATCTGCATATGATATTTTTCCAGATGAACTGGAAGGTCTTCTGCTCCGTTATCGTCACTATCGGCTCCGCTTCCACCCACTTTGAAAAGTAGTCAATGGCTACGATGAGGAACCGATAGTTATTGACGGACCTAGGCAGGGGTCCTACTAGGTCAATTCCCCACACTGCAAATGGCCATGGGGATGTAATGGAAGTAAGAGGCTGATGGGGTTGGTGAGGGATGGTGGCAAATCTTTGGCATTTGTCACACTTTTTGACGTATGCTGTGGCATCTTTCCCCAAGGTCGGCCACCAGTATCCTTGGGTGATCACCCTCTTCGCTAAGGATCTACCCCCAACGTGGCTTGAGCACGATCCTTCATGCACATCTTGCAAAATGGAAGGGACTTATGAGTGATGCACACACCTAAGTAAGGGGAGAAGAAACCCCTTTTTGTACAAAGTGTCTCCGATGACAGTGAATTTTGCAGCCTTGTATCTCAGCTTCTTCCTTTCTTGCCTTGCTTCTAGCATCTCTCCCTCTTTAATGTATGTGATTAGAGGGTCCATCCATGAAGCTTCTTGACAAACATTCAGGCAATTTCTAAGTGTTCCCTCGGCATCTTCAATAGTTGGTCGAAGCAAAATTTCCACTAGGACTATCCTCTTTATGTCTGTCTTAGTCGCCGAGGCCAACCTCGCAAGGGCGTCAGCACGGCCATTGTCGAGCCTAGGTATCCTCTTGAATTGCACTTCTTTAAATCCTTTCAGTAATGACCTCACCTTCTCAAGGTACCTAGCCATCCTCTCGTCCTTGTCCTCGTAGGCTCCTAGTATCTGATTCACCACTAGCCTCGAATCACTGTGAACAAAAATCTGGAAGATACTAAGTGATCTGGCCAAGGAGAGGCCTGCTATCAAGGCCTCATACTCGGCTTCGTTGTTGGAGGCCTTGAAGTTGAACCTCAGGGCGTACTCAATGTCTGTGCCGTCAGGTGCTGATACTATTAACCCAGCTCCGCTCCCACTTTCGTATGAGGACCCGTCGACGAAGAGACTCCACACAGTGTGTTCTTCTGAGAAACCTCCCTCGGTGAGTGACCCCTGTCTGAAGAGGTATCTTCCCTCTTCGTTTTCATCCACCTTCCTCCTAGCGGTGCTTGTCTCAGCCTTATCTGCAGAAGGGTCGGTGAGTCTACCTTGTTTAGTATCTGTCTTCACAAGGCTCTCACCCTCGGCTTCATCGTCATCCCAAGTAAACTCGGCCAAAAAATCTGCCAATGCTTGCCCCTTAATGGCTGTCCTAGGCTGATACACAATGTTGAACTCCCCCAGCTCTATAGCCCAGGTCATTAGCCTTCCTGATTTTTCAGGCTTGTGCAAGACCTGCCTAAGAGGGGAGTCGGTGAGGATGACCATTGTATGGTACTGGAAGTACGACTTCATCTTCCTTGAGGCATGGATCAAGGCGTAGGCCAACTTCTCCATGCTCAGGTATTTTTGCTCTGCCCCCTGTAGTGCCTTGCTGTTAAAATATACAGGCTTCTGTATCCCCTCTTCGTCTCTTACAATCGCTGCACTGATGGCGGACTCTGAGACGACGAGATACACATAAAGTCGTTCACCCTGCACGGGGCGTGACAGCAGCAAGGGAGACCCCATATATGATTTTAGCTCCTTGAAAGCCTCATCACACTCTTCACTCCATTCGAAGGCCTTCCTGATGATCTTGAAGAATGGTAGACACCTGTCTGTGGCCCTTGACACAAATCTGTTCAAGGCAGCAACTCTCCCTGTGAGCCTCTGAACGTCTTTAATGGACTTGGGGGTCTTCATCTCAACGAGGGCCTTTATCTTTTCAGGATTGGCCTCGATGCCACTTTGATTGACAATGAACCCCAAGAACATCCCTGCTCTGACCTCGAAGACACACTTGGTCGGATTAAGCTTCATCTGGTACTTGTCCATCATGTTAAAGGTCCTCTCCAGGTCTGCCACATTATCCTCTGCCTTCAAACTCTTGGTCAGCATGTCATCTACATAGACCTCCATAGACTTACCAATTTGGTCTTCGAACATTTTATTTATGAGGCGCTGGTATGTTGCCCCCGCATTTTTTAGGCCAAAGGGCATGACCCTATAACAGTATGTCCCCTTGTCAGTGATGAAGGTTGTCCTCTTCGAGTCTCCAGGGTTCATGAAGATCTGGTTGTACCCTGAATAGGCGTCCATAAAACTCATGAGATCATGGCCTGCGGTAGCGTCTACCATCTGGTCGATGCGGGGGAGAGGGAAGCTGTCTTTGGGACAGTGCTTGTTGAGGTCTGTGAAGTCCACACACATTCGCCACTTCCCGTTGGCCTCTGGGACAATGACTGCGTTGGACAGCCATTCAGTGTAGATGATCTCTCTGATAAATTCAGCGTCTTCTAATTTTTTGACCTCGTCCCTAATGACCTCATACTTTTCTCTAGAGTAAATTATCCTCTTCTGTTTTACCGGCTTCACTCCCTCTAGCACATTGAGCTTGTGGCACATGATTTCAGGGTCAATCCCCAGCATATCTACATGACTCCATGCGAAGACGCTTCGTCTTCTCCTCAACAGTTTAATGAGGTCTTCCTTGATATTGGGCTTCAGAGATTTGCCGATTTGGGTGAATTTTTCCGGGTCATCCTCATCGAGGATGATGGATTCTACCTCTTTCGCGGCCTCTCCTTTTTTGAGCTTCGTCTCATCCCTGGGGTCTAGGGTATCAATATTGTAAGTGGTCGTAGCCCTCTTATGTGCCTCCCTTTCTTCAGCGGAGTTGTAGTAGCACTCTCGTGCTGTCGTCTGGTCTCCCTGGACTTCCCCCACCCCGTAAGGGGTAGGGAATTTGATCATTTGATGGACCGTAGACGGCACAGCTTCAAACCCCTTGAGGGCCACACATCACAGTATGATGTTATAGGCCGAGAACACATGATCATCCATCATAAAGAAACTGACCTTCCTGGTGAGCCATCTCGACCATTCGTCCCTTATCCTAACATCAGCCTCATACACTCCAAGGGGGTGAACCTTTTCCCCACTGAATCCAATCAATGGATGATGGTATGGGACGAGTCTAGCACGGCTGAGACCTAAGGCATTGAAGCATCGCCAAAACATCACGTCTGTAGATGAGCCCCCATCTACCAGGATCCTCGGCACCTCGCACCCGTGCACCCTGGTAGTGATGACGAGAGGGTCATCATGTGGGGCTAAGTGGTCTTTGAAGGCCATTCTTAAAAATCCCACTATTAGAGTGTACATATCAACCTTCTTCCTCTTTTCTGACTTGACCTCCACAGAGGTCGAGTGTACCGTCTTCATCACTGCCTTGGCTTCAGCCACATGGGCCTTCCTGTTGGCGACCTCAGACCCTCCTCCTGCTAGACCCCCGAAGATCATTCCCACTCTGAGCGAGATCATATTAAGCCTCATGACAGGACCTTGGTCATCTCTCAGCGGGAGGTTAGGGTCGTCCTCATCATCAGAAGGGTCGTCCCCTCTTTTTTGAGGTCCTTCTCTGCATGCATCGACTCGCTTCTTTCCGGGGTCATCCCCTCGGCCCCTCTTGAAGGCACCTTTGTCGACGTATTTTCTGAGCTTCCCCTCTTTCAGCATCTTCTCAATCTCAACTTTCACAGAAAAACATTTGTCTGTTACGTGGCCGTGGTCTTGGTGAAATTCACACCACATGTTCTTGTTCCTCTTGTTGGGGGCTGCCCTCAGCTTCTCAGGCCACTTCAGGGACCGGTCACTCTTTATCTCATTGAGAATCTGCTCACAGCCGACCGTTAGAGGGGTGTAACCAGCGAACTTGTCATCCGTGGACCTCTTCTTCCCTTCTTTGTTCTTCTTAGGGTATTTACCCCCACTAGCACCTCCTTTTTCGTCTTCATATTTTGTGGCCATCGCCTCTTCAGCGTTTATCACCTTTCCTACTATCGACAGCAATTCGGCCATCGTCCTCGGAGGGTCTTCAGCAAGCTTCCATAACAGCTTCCCCTTTTGGAGTCCTCCAATCAAGGCTATCATAGCTATGCTCTCCTCATAGTCTTCCACCTCCAGCTTCTCTTTATTGAATCTGGCTATGTAGTCCCTCAGACTCTCATTATTCCCCTGCTTAACATAGAGCAGGTGGGTGGTCTTCTTCTGTGGCCTCACCCCAAAGCAAAAGTTGTGGATGAACCGGTCTGCCAACTGCTTAAAGTTTTCAATGGAATTTTTTCGAATAGATGTGTACCAAACATGTGCAGCCCCCGTCAGGGTACCGGAGAAGGCACGACAACTCATCTCATCTGAGATAGAGTATATGTCTGCTGCTGGTTGATACATATCAACATGGTGGACAGGGTTGGTGCTCCCATCATATCTTGGGGTGACCACAGGTGGCTTGAACCTCGATGGTGTAGGGAAGTTGACTATCTTCGCCACAAAGGGTGAGCCTATGGTGTATCCCTTCTGAAGGGGGTCCCGGCTCTTCAGTATATCACCGATCTTATCCTCTAGCCACTGGATTGAGTCATTCTAAGGCCTCACAGGGTCGGCGTGGACGATGTTATCACCTGCCGCCTCTTAAAGGTGGACGGAGGGTTCCGCTGCAGCAGGCCTGTGTCGGCTATTTACCTCCCTTTGGCCGTCATTATGTCCCTGGGGTCATCCCTCTGCTGCCTCCCTCCTGGACCTCACAACACTTTTTGACCTGGATAATTTTTCCCGCATGTCATTTACTGGGCCCAGCCTCTCAAAGGCTGACCCCCTGCTCAAGCGATCAAAAGCGGAGCCTCTCGGGCGATCATCAGGGTTTGGTCTCACGCACTTTCCTCTACTATCCTGGAGAGGTCGCACAGTATTGTTGGAGACCTCATACGGTTCCCAGCATTTTATAGGGGACTCCTCCCCCTCCGGATCGTCATACATGTCCTCAGGGCAAGGGTTTCCTTGCCTCCCCAGGCATAAACGCCGGGGGTCAGCAACATCCCTACGCCGCGGAGGGGGTGCCAGGTCTTTGCGTGGTGCCTGGGGTGGTCCCCTGGCCTCATGCTATCCTGGAGCTGCTGTCGGAGTAATCATCTCAGGTGAAACCCCTGGTGGTCTTAGTATGTTCTGGCTTAGAGATGTGAACTGCTCCTGCATCATCCGCTGGCTTGATGCCAGAGATTTTAAGGCTGCCGCCACATCAGCCATCTCATACTAAGGCGACGGCTGACTGGAACTGGGTCTTCCCCCATCATCTGGCGGGGGAAGTGGTGGCGGTGGCATTTCAGGTGCCATGTGTTTGAGCTATGAAAAGCTGAACTGAAGAGAATACTGATGAGCTTGAGAACCTTAGTGGGACTCTTTCAATGGTGAAACATCTCCTCTCAGGGGGAGTGCTGGCTCACCATCAGAGTGCCCAGCGAGGTCAAGCTGTACAAAGGAAGAGATGCCTTCTCGTTCCCACAGACGGCGCCAAACTGATGATGCTGAGATTTAGCACCACCGGATAAGTGATGATGAGCTCAAACAATAGTAACCATGGCAGCCATAGAGATGTAAGTGTATAAGTGTGTAGAAGGAGATGAGTATAAGAGGAATAAGACAATGATGTAGTGGTTCAGCCAATTAGGCCTACATCCACTGTGAGTGTGTGATCCACTAAGTATGGGCACTAATGGCCTTGGATACAATGCACATAAGCTCACTTTCTCTCTATACTGTGTGTACAAGCAGAGTTTTAGCTAGGGTTACAATCAATTGATCGATCCTCTCCCTGTAGGGTTGTAGGTGGCAAGTATATATAGGTCTTGGGGGGTGTAGTGTACCCCCAAAGTATGCATGGTGCATGTGAATGATGATCTAGCCAACCCCCTGTTGACACCTGTAGATGCCAAATGATGACATAATATTCCCTCACGTGAGGGTGTGATTTTGTTGTAACGGTCTCCCACGTGCTATGTGAGCCTCACGCGCATTGTTCCACGCGTCTCCCAAACCACGCGCTGTGATGATGTCACCCTCGGCCTGATGAAGGGTCGGCCCCCCGAGGGGTCGTCTGGAACCTGTTGAAGGGTCGGCTCCCCAGGGGTCGTCTGGAACCTGTTGAAGGGTCGGCCCCTGAGGGGTCGTCTTGTTGGATGGTGCCCTCGGCCTGGCCGAGGGTATATATGGGTATATCACACTCTAACGTTCTATACCTAGCCCACCTAGCTATATCACCCAAGCTATTAACTAAAGTATATAACCGATCAATGACATTCTAATCCCCCGTACTCCCCGTACTGTTTGTATAGTCATTTAACATTCCCTCGCATGTTAGCCAATTATCTCATAACGTTTACTTGTTATTTTTAGTTCTATGTAATTAAGTCACTCTACTTGATTCATAAGGCATTTCTCATATTCTAACTATCAAGTTCCATAATTAAGTTTCACTACTTAATTGATTATAAATATACCCCAATCTATCATTTTTCAATGTAATTAAGTTTCACTACTTAATTTACCATTTAGATGTATATCTCTATATATGACATCTACTAATCTAGTATCGCACGTAAGTACAGTATTCATAAGTATATATTTTACACGCAATTTATACTAAAGTTTCGTATTCACTATAATGTCCCCTTTTCATGCATTGATATATGAGTTCGGATTGGTCCCATCCTATTTGAACGAACTTCTAACGAATTTTGTCCCTGAAGTTTTGTTGGTCGTCTCGTTCAAACAATGTCGTTCGAACGACTTCATTCGAATGAACTTCTAACGACATGGGCATTTCTTCATCTTCATCACTCAAACCTCATTTTTCACCATTTTTATGTATCGATTCTCTCAAGATACTTCATTAAATTATCTCAGAATGATTCCTAACTATAACCACACAAGTTAGAATGATTTCTAAGGTTCCAGAGACATTAAAACCTCACCAAATCTCATCAAGGAGAATCAATTCCCAAAACCCTTTTTATCCCTCAAGTTTTATGTTCTTCATTATCATTCAATTCATAAACCCAGTTTATAATCAACTTCGAAATCAAATCTCTAATTATATTAAATCCTCTATAAATCTAAATCAATCTACATGCAATTCTTACTCAACATGATATTAAACAATTGAATTTCATCAAAGTTGTTCAATACAATTAATCAAAATTAATAATCCTTACTCATTGGTATTATAACACAATTTGATTTGCAATAAACACTTGCCTCTAGTTGGATGATTGTGATTTCTTATCTCTTAGATTGGTCGTTGATTTCTTCTTCTCCAATCTCCCGTCTCAAATAACTTGGGATGCTAGAAATTCTCCAAACCCTCTTTTGCCTTTGAGAATATTTCTCTCACTACTCTCTAATGGCCTCACTAATGTTATAAGTTAAAAAACCCTAACCCAAATCTCGTAACATCATATATTGAGATCTAATTTTCGTAGGCCTCTTAACCTCCTTTTATAAAATGACCAAAATGCCCTTATTAAGTGTCGGTTTGGTCTTAAATTGATTCGGGACCCAATTATTACCCATAGGTACACTTTTTTACTTTCTCGACCCATTTGGAACCATCCGTGACCTCCAAATTATCATTTGAGTCACAAAATATATATTTCTCATTCTCATCCCAAAATGGTCTACACCCGACACCCGGTGAGAAAAAAATCAAATACGCACATATCGCTCATTGTGCCATATTACCATAATCATATATTATTTACCATCCTCACCAAGTAAATATTATCATTTAATATTAATTTTTTTATCACTCGATTAATATTTTATTTACTTCACTCGCGTAATTTAATTAAAACGTATATTTGCCAATTAAAACCTCAAATTAATCATATAAAATACTAAAAAATATGGGGTATTACATACTTCCCCCTTACAAAGGAATTTCATCCTCAAAATTAGGACATACCTGCGGTAAATAACTCTGGATACTTTTCTCGCATGTCATCCTCCTGCTCCCATGTTGGATCTTCAACATTTGGTGTCCCCAATGAACTCGGACCAATAGTACCACCTTCGACTGTAACTTTCGCACACTACGATCTAGAATAGCCACGGGTCTCTCTTTATACAAGACATCGGGATGCAAATCTATCTCCTCTATGGGAACATGCTAGAAGGCTCTCTCGTTCCTCCTATATTTCTACAGTGGTGACATATAGAACACATCATGTATCCACTGAAGATGCTTGGGAAATCCCAATATTTATGCTAATGGTCCCACTCTCTCAATAATAGGAAACAGACCCACATATCTCAACGATAGCTTCCCTGTATTACCAAATATCATTATCCCCTTCATAGGAGATATTATGACCAACACTTGGTTACCAACCTTTAACTCCACATGTCTCCGATCGGCATCAGCCTAAGTCTTCTGCCTATCTTGAGTTATTCATATCCATCCTCGAATAAGCTCAATATTGGAAGTCATCTCCTAGATCATCTCGGGTCCCAATAATTTATTATCCCCCACCTTTAACCAATAAGGGGGTGAATGACAAGCTCTACCGTAAAGTGCCTCAAATGGTGCCATCCCGATAATAAATTGGTAAGAGTTATTATATGTAAACTCTACCAAGGGAATATATCTCTCCCACCCTCCTCCAAAATCCAGGATATACATCCTCAACATGTCTTCCAGCATCTAATTCACCCTCTCTGTTTGTCCGTCCGTCTGGGGGTGATATGCCGTACTCAACCTCAAATCAGTACCCATAGCATCCTGGAAGCTCTACCATAAATGGGATACAAATATCTTATCTCTGTCAGACATAATATTTATCGATACCCCAGGTAACCTAACAATCTCTGCAATGAATAATTGCAAATACTACATCGTTTCAAAGTCAGTACGAACCGATAAAAAATGGGCTACCTTGGTCTGCCTATCCACTATCACCCAAATAGAATCATGACCCATCTGTCACCTCGTCAATCCAGTGATAACATCCATCGATATTCTCTCCCATTTCCACATGGGAATGTCTAGTGGCTGAAGCATGCCTGAAGGTATCTGATGGTCAACTTTCATAAGTTGGCGAGTGAAACACTTTGAGACAAACTCTGCTACGTCTCTCTTCATCCCAGACCACCAATACTGTCTCCTCATGTCCTGGTACATCTTATCCCCATTAAGATGGACTGTAAATCTCAAACCATGGGACTCTGTCATTACTGCCTGCAGCAAGTTCTCATCCTCGGGCACTACCAGTCTCCCATTAAAATAAAGGCCACCTTTAGAACTAATCAAGTAGGACTCCGCGCCCTCGGCGATCAACTATCGTACTCGGTCTTAGTAAAACTAATCCTCAGCCTGTGCTCTCACGACTCACATCACAATCTCGGGTGTGTTGGAGAAAACTGCCATACCCGCTCTGTCCATATCATCCTTATGTCGAAGTTCCTCCCACTTCGCTTTCTAGGTCTCTGCTAATTTCCACGGAGGTCTACGGCTTAACACATCCGCCATTACATTAGCCTTGCCTGGATAATACTGAATATCAAACTGATAGTCCTTCACAAATTCTAGCCACCATCTTTTTCTCATGTTCAGATCCTTCTGTGTGAAGAGATATTGAAGTGACTTTCTCGACCTGTTCAGAACCATCCGTGACCTCCAAATTATCATTTGAGTGACATAAAATATATTTCTCATTCTCACCCCAAAATGTTCTACACGCGACACTTGGTGAGATAAAAATCAAATATGCACATATCACTCACTATGTCGCATTACCATAGTCATATATTATTTACTATCCTCACTAAGTAAATATTAAAGGGGTTTTTGTGCCCTCTGAAGATTCATTTAGTATCAATCGAGATGTTTTGATTTGATTTGAGGATAAATTATGTGTTATAAATTCTGTAGAAACAATTTGGGAGGATTAGTTATTGTTGATGTTGGATAAAATCAAATATTTAAGGTTCCTCTATTGTTTAAGCACTGTTTCTCCAAGCACAAGGATTTGTGTAGGGCTATTATGCAAATTAGCATTACCTTCTCCCTCTTGTGTGAGAAGGTAGTGAATCGAGAACACATAGTGGCCGCAAAATTGGCTGTGAACGAAGCGATTTGTCCAGTTAATTCCTCAAATTAATCATATAAAGTACTCGAATATACGGGGTATTACATTTCTCCAGTCACATCTATCATTATTCTATCAGTTTATTGCTATATGAGATTTATTATGGGAATGGTGAATGTTTATTTAATTATTTAAGTAGCTTCATGTTAATTAAAAATATAAAATTTTGACACTAGCTTTTCAAATACTAGGTGGTTAGAATTTAATAAAAAGTTTTCAATAGTGATGCTAAGAATGAACCAACTGGATATTCCGATTTAATTCAATAAAGGACCGATCACCCGGTATTTAATTAAGTGGGGTGCCATAGACTTTTACCGAAACATCTTCGATAATTATTTTAGTAATATTCACCGAGCAGTCGGTTATTTACAGCGTAACCAATATGGGTTTCATTTTTTGGAACCCTAACTCGAAATATATCGAGTAAGGTAACAAATTTACAACAGTGCCAAGATCAAGCAAATCCTGGGTAATGAATTTATCGCCCAACATGCAAGACATAGTTAGAAAATTGGGGTGTTTGTACTTCACAATGACATTTTGATGGATGAGGGACATTGCTTGCTCGGTGACAAGAGGGTTACGAAGGACATTCGTCCGTCACTTGACACTACATAAGTCCTTTAAGAATTTGGCATAAGAAGGAACTTGTTGAATGGAGATGAGGAATGGAATATTAATGTGAATATTCTGAAAGACTTCCTTAATCTCATCAAATTGATGAGCCTTATTCGTAGGTGCCAACCTATGAAGGAGTGGTACTTTGGGCACATAAATAATGGTGTTATTATTAGGCAGGGATGCAGTTTTATCTCTAGACTTTTCAGTTAGATGAACCTTAGGGACGGGATCTATTGGACATGATGGGCTTGAGGAGTGGTGGGAACATCAACACCATTCTCAATTTGTTTCCCGGATCTTAGAGTGCTAAGTGCCTTCATACGATTGGGTTAGATGCATTCCTTACCTCATATGGTGACACTTTGCCATTCCCCTTAGGGTTGGAAATTAGTTGACATGGGAATCTACTTTTCTCACACCCAGACTCAAACTAGTTAAAATGTTTCCCTAGCCTTTGGATGGCTTGATTTTGCGTTTGAATCATTTTTTATAGAGTCTTGATGAACCGCGTGAGAATATTATCAAGAGACGAGGTGTTCATTGGGGTTAGAGGCACATATGGAGGTTGAGGTACCAACTCCTTTTGAAAAATAGCTGTTGGATACTCATAAGATACTGGATGAACGGGGACAGGTTATTGGTTGTTGTTGGATGGTAATCCTAAATGTGTTGGAAGATGGTTTTGATTATGGTTGTGATGGTGTTGTTGATTGTACAGAGAAGAGTGATTCTAAATGGGAGGGTGTTGTGGACGTTAATGATTATGTTGAAAACCAGTAGGATCCCTAATAGGGTGTTGTGTTTGTGGTGTTGTGTTCATGAGGGAGAGGAATGGTGGCCGTACTTATAAGACAAATAGGTATGGTTTCTATTATCTGAGTGGTAAAGGAAAGATGGAGGGGATGGTTTTGTAAAATTATCAAAGGCATAAAACTGCGCAATAGTGGGTTCAAGTTCTTCATAAGTAAGGGGGTACATATGAGTTAAATGACCAGGGTTAAAACACACGTTGCAAGAGGTAGGACTAGGTTCATCGACACTCATAATTGGTTTAAAAATGGAAACATTGTTTTGTAGTGAACAACTGAGAACGTCAACGGTTCTAGTCAGTGTGATAAAGCAATGTATTAACGTTTTAAAATTAGGGTCATTTCTTACCTCATTTATGCTCCCTAGATGCGGTGGTTCAGATCTAGAAAACTTGTTGGTGCTCTCACAATCTTGGGATTCATCGCCTAACTCTAGAAGAAAGATATAGGCAACAGTAAGAGTCAAATGCATAAACTTTCCTTTATTCATGGACTCGATTATGATATGAGACGTGGGTAAAGAGCCATTATAAAATTTTAGGTAATACAATTTTTTTGAAGCACGTGATGTGGACAACTATTGATGAAACGTTGGAATCGGCTCCAGGCTTCACATAATTTCTCATTCGAATTTTATCATAATTCTTATATAGCTTGATGCATTATGTTTGTCTTTCTTATGCGATTGAACCTAGACATGAACTTCTTTATCAGTTGTTCCCACGTTAGAATAGAATCCATTGGCAGTGAATGGAGCCACGTGGAAGCATGATCGCGTAAAGAGAATGGGAACAGTTGTAGATGAACATTCTCTTCATCTAAATTCTGATTTTTAAAGGTATCACAAACGGTGAGAAACTTTCATATGTGAGTGTATGTAGAATCACGCTCGAGACCATGTAAACCTGGTAACATGGAGATGGTGGTGGATAGATCTCGAATTGGGTGGACGACTTGGGTGGAAGAACTATGCAACATGGTTGATTGCCGTGATCGGGGCAAAGTAAATACTTAAAGCACATTCGTCAGCCATTGTGTGTGGAGAAGTAAGAGAACAAGAAGTATCCAAAGATGGAATATGAGAATCGATGATAGGAAAACCAAAGATGAGGGTAATAGACCCTATGGGTGGATGGAATGATGGATGGATAGATGGGTGTGTCAATCGGTGAGTGAAACTTTCCATTTTTAGAATATTTTTTTTTAAATAGAGGAGAAAATCTATTTGGAAGTTTTGATATGGAAGAAGAAAATGTTTTTGTATTTTTATAGAAGATATTTTTGGAAAAGAATAGAAAATGTTTTTGGATTTTTATAAAAAGATTAGAGAATAGAAAATATTTTTGGCTTTTGTTAAAAAGAATAGAAAATATATTTTGATTTTTTTAAAAAGAAAAAAGTTGGAATCTCATGAAAACTCAACAGACAGAGTGCAAAACTGACAACCTGAGGATGTGAAATAGATACCTAAAAACAAAGGATAAGTAATGATTTCGCACATAATCGATTTTTAATCTTTTCTTAAACGGTGAGGTAGTCAAGTTTTATTTTAATACATAAGCAACAAAAATGTGGAATTTGTAGACGCCGCCTTTGAAAAATTTATGTTACTACTTTCGTCATAAGTGAACAAGAGGCTTCCTATAGAGATTCCCCACAAATCTACCTCGGCGGATCGATCAACTGGTAAAATTCTAGGGACATCAAAAGCCTCACTTAAAACACAGCTTCACTGGACAATAACGTACCGCAAAGAGAACTGATTGAGGTTTTGTCGGGTAGAGAGGACTCTATTGATTGTCCTACTAGTTATCTTATTCAAAAGGTGTCCTACGAACACTGTTATCCTATGTGGATTTCTAGTAGATTGATTTTAAATTAAATGATAGCTCAGGTTGCACATAATGGATAGGTGAGTGATTCGGGTGACGAACCATTAGGTTAATTAATTCATAACACCATGCTAACGTAAGATAGTGTAATAATGAAAATATCATTAGAGCATATATGAGCACACAAAAAATGACTCACTAACAAGAGATTCAAAAGTGATTAAAAAGTTATCTCCTACGGTTTTTACACGCGTAGCATGAAGATTGAGTTAAGTCGACTTGAGAAGGTGGATGATAACCCACCTTTTACATTCCAAACAAAAGGTTAAGATAAGAGAATCCTAGAAAATAGAAAAGAGGCAAAGTGGAGGGATCTTAAATAGGAGAAAAGAGGATTCAACTTGGTTTACGAACTTCGGATTTATAATCCAAGAAGGCAAGTAAATACTTGCTTTATTTATCATTTTAAATTTGTACGTAATTACTTTCTTTGTTTAAAGTATAAATAGGGAATTTTCAGTATGAAAGATTGTATTTTGATGATTGATAAAGAAACCTAATGATATAAGATTAATTTTTTAGAATCAACAATTGGTTAGGACTAATTTAGCTTGTAACTAGATAAAGTTCTGGGTATTTAATGGAAGAGAATCAACTTAGATAAAAGATGTACCACTTTTCGTTCAAACGAGATGGGTTTTCCATTCGAACGACCCGTGAGTTTGGGTCGGGATTGGATCGAGTATATGATCCGGTTATTTTTATGAACCGAAGCTAGGGTGTGGGAGGTTATCGAAGCGACAGGAAATTTAATTGAAAATAGTTGTGTCGCTATTTATTAGTGGGAATTTAATAACTAATTTGGGTTGGAAGTTAGATAAATAAATTGAGAATTTGAAATGAACTTTGAGATTTGGGGGAATCGTGTGCGGTGGGATATGCATAAGAGTTCGGTAGTTAGTATATATACATATTATAGTGATGTTTATATAAATACTAGTGAAATGCCTGAGCCTAAAGTCATGACAAAAATTTCAAATGTACATAATCGAAAAACAACCAAAATCTCCAAAGTGCATAATTGCAAAATGGAAAAAATAGCGTTCCCCAACAAAACAAAGTGTAATTTTTAAAAAATGGACCATAATCTCATTTGTTTACAGGACTAACAACCCTACTTAACAAGTAACAAACTGTCCAAGAACATTAAAATAGTCTAAATCATTTCAAATTTAAGTTAAAAGGGTTTGTTTATAACACAAAAAATTGTAAGCAATTTAAAAAATTTAGGCAAAGTTTCATTTATTTATGGGACTACCCATCCTATTTAAGAAATACAAACTAATCTAACAAAAAAACTTAATTGAATGATTATGTCGTGCTTCTATAGTAGGGTGATAATTTTAGAAATGACACAAAAACACAACATGCAACGACACGAAATTGACACATGTCATGTTGTTTGGTGTATGTGTCTTGTCTCAAAGAAAAATATATTACAAAGATTAATATATTGAATGCAATTCATGTCGAATCCAATTTTAAAAAGTAAATTGTCAAATTTATTAGAGAGATGAACTTAATCGAGCGTTGTAAAACATGTTTATGGGCTTTACCATACTTTGCTAAGCCTTTTTTAACTGACCAATTAAGATAATAACAAAATTACCTTACTTTTTTCTTTAAATCAAAGTACAAAATAATGAAATATGCAACATGTTTTCATAAGAACAGAAAACCCAACATTTCCTCTATTATTATTATAAAATAAACAAAATAATCCAATAATTAAGCACCATAGCGAACCGAAATCGTATAATTAATATAATGTATACAATCTTTAATAAGTAACCAAAATCGAGCATCACCTCAAGCTCATGCAAGAAAGAACAAACAAAACACATTCCTTATATTCTAAAATTGGTTAATTTAGGAATAGTTAGTAATGAATCCAAATTTGTTGTTAGCTCTCCACTGAGCTAACATGAGAATTGACAACCATATAGAGCCATCATCCTTAACTTTGTTGTGGTAACTTGTATGGTGATAAGCACCTTACATAACCATAATCCTCTACTATTTAAAAAAGGAACATGGGGACATAAAAATAAAATTAGATACTTTTTATGGGTGATATGTTGAGTGTCATGCCCATAATTTCTAAATAAAAAAAAATTGGTTTCAAATATTCAAACATAATTTTGTTAACTATGAACACTAATTTATAGAAAATATTGAAAAATAATCTTTTAATATGAATACAGCAGGGAAACAAAGCACAAGTTGTTTACTATGAACCTAATGTCACATAACCAAAGCAATGATAGTTCTCCGTGATTATTAATTGCAAAGAATTGAACAAAAAATGCGAGTAACTTATAGTGATAACTTTATCACAATAAAAATTTACAAAACCCCCAAAGAATATTAAAAATTTTGATTTATAAATTCATAAGATCCTAATTCATCTCATACACAAGTTCACAAATTATTGGAGGTTCAAATTTTAGTTGTTCTCCCTAGAATGTCTACTAAACTAAAGCCCAACCAAAAACTTAAGCCAATGTTGAGCATGTCTTCCATTCAAGAAAAAACACACTTCATATGTTCATGCATCCTCTACATAATCATTTTAATTAATGCCACCATTCAACAGTTGCATACGCACTTGACGGCAGAACACAATATGAAACAATATTTGGGTGAACTCAAGTAACAATACTGCCACATGCTGTCCCAATTCAATATTTTCATGAATTGCACAGGAATCCAATAGACCTTCCTGCACTCCTGGTTTTGCCTCTGCTTTTAATTAAGTTGTAAGCCTCCACAAGGCCAGCTCATCGACCAAGCATATTTGCCTTCTAGCATACAGTTATTTTCAATGCAACAATAAGAAAACAAATAATAAAACATCAACTATGCTTCCAATGCAACAATAAGAAATAAAGGATTGAAGAAAAAAAATACCCCCTAATTTGTTTTATTAAGAAACACTTTCACCCATGAAAAATATGCACATCAACCGGTTGAGGAAAGAATAAACAAGGCAGTGAACAACTGGATCGTAAAAAGAAAAAAATTTTACGGACATATTTTATAAATGTCCATCTTTTACAATCTACGCATTTCTGTTTGGTCCTAGATTTTAGATTATATGTCTCTACCGCTACTTTCGGCTCGATCGGTATTTCGGCACGTCTACACGATCATCCATGACGCTACAAGATCATCCATGTAGGCTTGATCGTGAATCATAGCATCATACAATATCATGATAACATCATTTATAATAATTCTCCATAATCATCTTGCTTTCAGGATTCGTTGACTTGAATAGAAGATAACAAGGGAGAGCAGGTTTTCTGCAGAATTGGAGCGATTCGGCATCCAAGAAAATGAACCGATCCGGCCCCTAAGAAAAATGAACCAACTCAGCATCTTGCAAAACGAGTAAACCCCAGACCGAAGTTAAACTTAACTGATCCGATACTAGATCGATCCGACCAAGAAGAATGGATCGGTCCTACCTGGATAAAATTGCATCGATCCTCCATTTAATTCGGATCCTATAAATACCCAAATTCGTGGGTCATTTCATTAAGACTTTTTAAAAAAATTTTGAGAGCCCCAACTCGTCAAGTCTTCATTATTTGTGTTTCCCAAACACACCATATGATTCACCAAGATTCCTAAACACCCTGTGAATTGTTTCAAAACCCTAGCTAAAAATCCTACTATTGATGAAGGATATTTTGTGGAGAGGAAGGCCTTTCCATTGCTGACCATCTAGAGCTCTTGTGGGATATCTATCCGATGACATCGAATCGACGCCTGTGGGTATTTCGTATGTCATTCTTTGTATTTTCATTTTATTTCGTGTAAATCGTAATTTAGAAATTATAGTGGAAATAAATGGTTTTCCCCTTGGGGGATTTTTCCACATTTCTCTGTTTGTGATTATTTGATGCGTTGCATGTGTAGTATCTGTTTCAATTACAATCACGTAGTTGTATGATCTAGGGTTATTACTAGAATTGGGTTAATATTTTGAGTTTAATTAAACAAGGTTATCTATTGAATGCAAAGCTCACTCTAAAATTGGTATCAGAGCCATTTACACAAATTTATCGTGTAATCTTCTCTGCAAATTTTTTTTTGAATTTGAATTTTTCTGAAAAGGTTGATTTTTGAAAAAGCCAATGTTCAATGGAGAACTTGCATAATTGAATGCCAACTTTTGACGGGTCAAACTATGCTTATTGGAAAGCCCACATGAAATCTTCCCTAAAAGCGATTGATGAACACGTTTGGCTTGTTTGTGAAAAAGGGTGAACTCCTCCCACTGTCATAGTTGATGATGTGACCTACCCTAAATCAGTTGCTAATTGGACTGATGATGAGATTAAGTGGAGCACATATAACTCTCGAGGTTTAAGTGCTATATCTTGAGCCCTCACTCCTGACGAGTTCCTACGCATCATGAGGTGCACCACGTCTAAGGAAGCATGGGATGTTTTACAACTTACCCATGAGGGAACAAATGATGTTAAAGAATCAAAATTGCAAAACTTAACAACTCAGTTTGAAACTATAACTATGCTTGAATTTGGAACATTTGATGAATTCAACGCTCGTCTATCTGACATCGTCAACACCAATTTTAATTTAGGTGAACATATACGTAATGCTAGAGTTGTTACAAAGATTCTTAGATCATTGCCTAAGAGTTTTATCCCCAAGGTTATTGTGTTGAATTCATTAGGTACTTTAAGCACATTGAAATTAGAAGAAATGGTAGGAGACCTTCAAACGTATGAAATATATATGTTTCCTAAATCTGTCAAATCAAAAGATAACGGGGTAGCACTTAAAGCCCAATCTAGGAAGAGTGAGGAGCCCAGTAGGAAGAGTGAGTCATCTAAGAAGAGAGATGAAGATAATTCTGATCTGATTTCGATTTTGATATAGATGATTTGGCACTATTTGTGAAGAATTTTAAGAAATTTCTCAAATTAAAAATGGCAATTTTAAAGGAAAGAAAATTTTTGAGAAACAAAAATCTGTCCAAAATGGTGACAAAGTTAAAAAGGAGACGCCTAAAGCAGAGAGATTCTATGAGTGTGATGGGAAGGTTCATAGGGAGTTTGGGTGTGAGACTAGGTTAAATAGTCTATAAAGGGAGAAATAGAAGGACGTTTTGAATGCCACCCTAAGTGAGGATAGTGAGGCCGAGTCGGTGGAGCCTAGAAATGAATCACCACATGAGTGAAATTTCAGCGCATTCATGACTAGTCATGGAGGTTCTCCCACCGCATATCATGACGATGATGATGCCTCCTCACATGGTCACACCGATAGTGAAGAGAGTGAGGAAGAGGATGCGGGAAGTGAGAGCAAGAGTGACATTCGTCAATCATACACTGATTTGTATGCCAAATCCTTTAAGACCAAAAAGCACAACAAAGCACTATTTCTTAGGATTATCGCAGTTGAGAAAGATTTAGGACAGACAAGAGCGAGAGAGAGAGAGAGAGAGAGAGAGAGAGAGAGAGAGAGCTTATATTTAGAAAGATAAAGATTTTAAGAAAGATAAAAGGGACTTGACCAAACAAGTGGCTAGTCTTACGAGTGACCTCCTTGCATTCATGGAGGCTCGGAAGAAATTAGAAGCCATTGTGATCTAACTCACTCATGATCTTGAGAGAGGTAGGGAGGTCAAAGTTAAAATCGAGGAAAAATCTAGAAATATGGGAAAGATATTCCTCAACCCCACTCTTGGTTTTGGTGAGTGGAAAGGGACTGGGTATGATGGTGTATCCATGTCGCATGCCACACCTGATTCCATTCCTGAGTTTATTACAACTACATATGGCCTCCAACAAAAACCAAGAAGAGTTCGTCCAAGAAAAGCAAACCAAGGTCCGCCTAAGCAAGTATACTTTTGTACTTACAGTAAGAGGAGCGACCACCCGAGGGAGTTTTTCTATAGCATGGGTCGTATTGCACGTACATATGCTCACCACATTGCATTGACGATTTTTTAGTCTTAGAGAGAGAGTTGAGATTTTAGCTGCCACTTCTCAGAGTCTAATGAAGGAGTTTCGGAGGATGTCTCTACTGTCTACTGATACTTTCAGAATCCAGGCTAAAACCAACAAAAATATGGGTAAATAAAAGGTTACTACTTCATGGGTACCTAAACATAATGTTAAAGCCTTTGTTGTTCATATTGATCTCAAAGCTCATAATACCTCCCAATGGTATTTTGGCAGTGGTTGCTCCAGACACATGACAGTTGATGGGAGAAAATCTAGCATTGTAGAATGAGGTACAATAAAGTTTCCAGGATTTTCTAAGGTAGAAAATGTTTTGTACATGAAGGGCTTAAAAACTAATTTCCTCAGTATCAGCCAACTATGTGATGTTGACTTTGCAGTAAACTTTGATCGGGATGCTTGCAACATGTATGATCAAGCTAAAAAACTTTTAGTGCAAGGGGTGAGGACAAAAGATAATTACTATGGGATAGTGACCAAGTCCTCATTTGTATGAAACATCACCACAATCACTCCTATGGATTTGTGGCATCAACGTCTAGGTCATGGCAATCATAGAGATTTGGACCGTTTAGCCAAGAAGGACCTAATACGTGGCTTGCCATCACTTGGAAAGCCGACTTCCTCTGTGTGTAGACCCTTTCATTTGGGTAAGCAAGTTCATAGTCCAAATAAGAAGTTGAATACCATTACCACATCTCGTGTGTTGAGTTAATCCACATGGATCTTATAGGTCCTACTCGTACCGAGAGAATATGTGGTAAGAGGTATATTTTGGTAATGGTAGATGATTTCTCCAGATATTCGATTGTAGGTTTATGAGAGAGAGATCCGATGTTGTTGAGTTCTTGACGACCAAGTGTCGTGTCCTGCAAAACCAACACGGTGTCACTATTAACAGAATGCATAGTGACAACGGAACTAAATTTAAGTAAGCTAAAGTAGATGTTTATTGTGATAGCCTCGGAATCAGACATGAGTTTTCTATTGTGAAGACTCCTCAGTAAAATGGGATTGTTGAGAGAAAGAATAGAACGATTCTGGAAATGTCTAGATCTATGCTCCTATGTCGTAAGATTGCAGAGAGATTTTGGGGAGAGACGGTGTCTACCGCATGCCATAGGGTGAATATGGTATATTTTCATCCACACACTCTTAAGATGCCTTATGAATTGTGGACTGGTAAAAAACCCAACATTTCATATTTGTGGGTTTTGGGGAAAAAAATTCTACATCCTATGGGATATAGAGGAATTAGGAAAGTTTGACTCCCGGAGCGATGAGGGAATATTATTAGGATATTCATCGAATAGTACAGCATACCGGGTTTATAACCTGTGCAACTCTAAGGTAATGCAGTCACTGTGCAATATGACGAACCTCCTACGTTTGTTGACTCTAGCCTTTAGTGTGAGGATTATAACATTTTTGGTAATGATTTTCTTATTCCTCATATATTCTGTGGACCCTACTCCTGTTTTAGGGGACACACCTACTTGGGTCCGTAAGAGTTATGATCCAGCTACCATTCTGGGAGATCCTACCCTCGGGGTCAAGACTCGTTCTCAAATAGAGGACGTTGTAAGCAATATGTGCTACACGTCAAAAGTCGAGCCTAAGAATCATAAATAAGCACTCAAGTATGAGCACTGGGTTATTTCCAGGCAAGATGAGTTACTTCAGTTTAAAAGAAATGATGTTTATGAACTTGTCCCCCGACCTAGTGAGACTAATGGTATTGGTACCAAATGGATCTTCAAGAACAAAATGGATGAGTATGGTACCATTAGAAGAAATAAGGTTAGGTTAGTCGCTCAGGGCTACTGATTAGGCATAAATTCTTCCTAATTTATCCCTTGATTTAGTTACTTTTAGCACCTCGAACAACGTAATTGAATTGACTTTATCTCATAATCTTGCTACTGACTGATCCTAATGAGTACACCGAGTTTCTGGTACTTTGTAGTGATTTTACAGGTATTTGATGTCAAGAAACGAAAGAAAGAAACTGGAAGAATCAAGAAAGAAAGAAGGAAAAGTCCCAAGGGTAAAAGCATAATTTCCACCAGGAATCCGGATGAGGTACCTAAAGAGAACTTGAAGACATATCATTTATGAGATCATAGGTAGAAACAACACCTCGATCGGAATCTCGGAACAAAGTTATAAACAGTCCAAGAGGAGTCAGAAAGTCAAATAGTCGGACCGGTCCGCCCCTATCCCGGACCGGTCTGCCCTCCCAAACTCCTGAAGACCTCGGATCGCATGCGAACCGAAGAAGGCCAAAATAAAAAGAACCGATTCAACCTCGGACAGGTCCGCCCCAAAATAAAAAGAACCGATCCGCCTTGGGGGCAGACCGGTCCGCACCTTTCCCGGACCGGTCCGGGCTTTGAGATTTGAAGATTTCGTCTCCTCCTAAAAAGGCTCCTATTTCTGCTGAACTTCCTATACTGTTGTAGGGTATAAAAGACCCAAGTTATTCTTGTTATAGACACGGATAATTAGTAGGCTTTTCTTCTAATTTTCTAAAACCCCAGTTTTAGTCAAGAACTGCAGATTTAATCCAAGGTGTTAATATTTCATTCAGTAATTTCGTGAGTATCAATTTATTTCATTGTTTCTCTTATAGCTTGGATAATTATAGTGAGTAATTCTTAGTTTTAATTTCATCCTACATTAATTTCCAATTTTACTTAGAATAAACATGAATACCTGCATAGCAATCATTGTTTCCTTTATTTTCATCATGTTAGGCTAGATTTTCCAAGGTCGGGGTACATGAACCCAGCCTGATGTGTTAGTGCGTGTGTATAAAATCAATCCGCTGAATTTAGTGATTGGCCATGATTGTACTGCGTAGTTACACAAAAGTTGTGGATCTTTATATCTCGTTTGCCTTTGGGTACTCGTGATGATTTAGAGTAAAACTCGAGTATCACTATCGCAATACTGATTTACTCATCCTTAGATTAGGTTTTACGCGGGCTTGAACCTCGTATACATAATGCTTGGGAGTACTAAATTCTGGGTCAAGCCAATTAGATGAATTTAAGATTGATATTATCACTGCACTACACTAGGGTTGGGGAATTGTAATCCCGTCCTATTTCTCTCATCATTTAAACTAGAATGTTTTGAAATATCATTCATTCTTAATCTCGATAGATTAATATAGTTACATTTCTCATATTTGCATTACTGCATTTAGCTATAACCAATCCCAAAACCAAATCAATTTTTCCTTCTCTTCTTAGAGTCAAAGTTAGGGTTTCTCTGTCTTTCCCGTCGTCACAACTTTGTTGTCCTTTTTCCCTATGGATTCGATACCCGACTTACCGGGATTATTACTTGAGCGACAGGCTTGCACTTGAGCCTAGAGTGAACGCATTCCTGAGATACATTTTCAGTCGCGTCAAGTTTTTGGCGCCGTTGCTGGGGAATTAGGTAGACTTAGGATTAGATCGAGTCAATCCAACGCTTTGACCAAAAATCTCCAAAAATCCAAAAACATAAAAAAAAAAAGATTCACCACCATCTCTCATAAGCTTAATGAAAAATTCTGAAACCCCTTCCACACCTCATAATACTCCAACCAACATTCACAAAAATCCTATAGTGGAGTATAATCCAGATAGTCCCCACACTCCAAACGTCCCACAGTTCTGGATCCCGCCTCCCACACCGTCACACTCAATCTCCAGTAACACTCCATTCTCCTTCGTAGGACACACGTCGAGCACACCCAGTGAGATCTCCGAGTCGTTAAGTGAGAGATAGATGTCGCAACATAGTAATGCACCTACCGGTGAGGAAGAGCCCCCGTACCGCCCGTTGAGAGAATTCTTATATCTCGAGCACACTGTCACTCCGGGATGCATTATACTCCCGTATAATGCCGGGCAGTTTTGTTTAAAAAATGGAATGATCCAGATGCTACCACATTACCATGGTATGGATTCTGAAAAGCCATACCTCCATATTAGGGAATTTGAGGACGTGTGCGATACTCTCAACGATCAAACCTGCACACAAGAAGTAATTCGCCTCAAACTTTTCCCCTTCTCGCTCAAAGATAAAGCTAAAGCCTGGTTATGGTCTCTACCTCCAAGCTCGATTCCATCCTCAAATGAGCTACAGTCGAAATTTCTCAAGAAATTCTTCCCACCACATCGAACAATCTCTATAAAGGCTCAAATTCAAGCGTTCAGGCAACATGAAAATGAGACATTCCATCGATGTTATGAATGTTTCAACAAGTTAGTTGCTTCATGCCCCCATCATGGATTTGATCCATCGCAAATAATCCCTTTTATCTATAATGGGTTGAATCTTAACTCCAAACAACTTGTTGAAACTATGGGAAGTTGTCCGTTTGTCGATTTAGATGCCCACGATGCTGATCTTCACATGAGGTAAGTCACCGAGACTATCCAATTCTGGGATACCTCCGACCCGAATGCTCCAAATTGAAATCGACAATCCACCACTGCTCCATTGGCGTTCGGCCTATTCCACGTAGATAAGAATTCTATGACAGACAGTCGATTGGACACCCTTGAGAAAGGATTACGAGACCTATGTGAGATATAGGGAAAAGGACTAGCTGGACCCATTCCAAACCCTGTCGTGAAGGTGTGCGCGATTTGTGAGGCGGAACATTCAACTGAGGAATGCCCGACGATACCCGCCTACAAAGTAATGTTGCAGGAGCAAGTTAGTGGTATAGGAGGCTTTAAGGGTAATTTCGGTGCCCCGCACGGGAATTCATACAACCCTTCGTGGAAAAATCATCCCGGTTTTAGCTATGGGCATCAACATGCCACAATGAACCCTCCTTCGCATGTTTCCCCTCCTCCACCGCAACAATTTCATCAAGCTCCACACATGCAAGGACATGTGCAAGCACCACCACCTCACGGAAATTATATCCCGCCACAGCGGAGAACTCTCGAGGATACAATTAATCAATTCATCGTAAGCCAGACCGAAACCAATGCCAAATATGATCGTCTGATTGGTGACATAAATGCGAATCTGTCAAAAATACAATCCTCGTTGAGTGTTCAAGAGAAAGGTAAATTTCCTGCCCAAGGCCAACGACCTCCCCAAGGTCAAACTAGTGTTAGCTCCACCTCCACTGAACATCAGGAGCAATGTCAAGTAGTGACCACTCTTCATAGTGGGAGAGTCATAGATTGATCACCTCCTCCACACGACACAACAAAAGACAAGGAGATTTTGCCCGGCATGAAGGAGGCTGAAGATCTCCTCTTGAACGAGAATGACAAGGAAAACTCTAGTGAGCCTGAGGTGGTAGTGAAATCACCCTCCGCAGCACCATTTCCTCAAATATTGACTCCCACTCACAAAGGGAGTCCATGTGATGACGTGCTAGAAGTGCTTAAGCAAGTATAACTGAATTTACCCTTTCTTGATGCCATCAAGAAAATTCCAGCTTATGGCAAAGTTATCAAAGATTTGTTGACCGTAAAAAGGAAGATGAAGGTAAAAAAGAATGTCTTTCTAGCCCAGAATGTGAGCTCCATTCTACTAAATGTTCTCCCCCCTAAATTCAAACATCCTAGTGCACCCACTATATCCTGCATCATTGGAGATAATAAAATTGAGAAAGCCTTACTTGACTTGGGAGCAAGTGTAAACATACTCTCTTACTCCATTTATAGGCAACTTGATCATGGCGACCTCAAGCCCACAAAGGTCACTCTCCAATTAACGGATCGATCAGTGAAGATCCCACGAGGCATAGTCGAGGACGTGATTGTCGAAGTTGACACTTTCTACTTCTTGGTAGACTTTGTCATTTGGGACACGGAGCCCTCCTTTAACTCGAGCAACCATGTTACCATAATCCTTGGGTGCCCTTTCTTAGCTACGGCTAATGCAATCATCAATACAAGTAATGGGAGAATGCAACTCACCTTTGGGAACATGACCTTAGAAACTAACATCTTCCACATAGCCCAAAATGCATGGGAGGAAGATGATCTTCACGCGATGAGCCCCATAGACGAGGTAGTAAAAGAGTACTTTGAGGAAAATTTCTGTGGCGACGCTTTAGAGTCCTGTTTAGCGATGAGATATGAGTGTGAGGGGACGTATACCGACTTCGAGAGGGAGGTTGGAAAGTTGAGAGAATTACTCGATGAGGGTACGTCGGACGAGGACGTGAGAGAGGTTAATTGGGTTTCTAGATTTAAGGAATTACCTCCGAGGGATACACACATGGCTCCCTCCAGTGAAAAATTTCCAACTCTCGAATTAAAGAAACTCCCCTCCCATATTAAATATGCATACCTAGGAGAGGATGAGACATTTATCGCTGATTTGAAGGGGATAAGTCCTTTGATTTTTACTCACAAGATTCATCTCGAAGAGGATGTCAAGCCCTCTAGAGAAATGCAAAGAAGACTGAACCCCAACATGAAAGAAGTTGTGAGAACCGAGATCATCAAATTATTTGATGCTGGGATTATCTACCCAATCTCGGATAGCAAATGGGTGAGCCCTATTCAAGTCGTCATGAAGAAGTCAGGTATGACTGTGATTGAGAATGCTAAGGGAGAGCTTGTTCCCCAACGTACCACCACCGGATGGCGCGTTTGCATTGACTACCGGAAACTCAATGCGGGAACTAGGAAAGACCATTTCCCCTTGCCATTCATCGATAAAATGCTTGAGAGAGTTGTGGGCCACCCATATTATTGCTTCCTTGATGGTTATTCCGGATATAACCAAATTGAGGTAGATGTACTTGACCAAGAGAAGACGACCTTCACTTGCCCTTTTGGTACGTTTGCCTACAAACGTATGCCATTTGGCTTGTGTAATGCACCCGCGAATTTTCAAAGGTGCATGTTGAGCTTATTTAGGGACATGGTCGAGAGAGGACTCGAAGTGTTCATGGACGATTTCAGCGTTTTTGGCACCTCTTTCGATCATTGTTTAGACAAGCTGGAAAAAGTACTTACCCGATGTGTGGACAAAAACTTAGTGCTGAATTGGGAGAAGTACCATTTCATGGTCACCGAGGGAATAGTTCTTGGCCACATAGTATCATCCAAAGTCATAGAGGTTGATAGGGCTAAGATAGATGTCATAGCTGATCTTCCCCCACCAAAATCGCTGATGGACGTGCGCTCATTCTTGGTCCACGCGGGGTTTTATCAAAGGTTCATTAAGGACTTTAGCGCTATCGCTAGGAACTTAAGTAACCTACTCATGAAGGATAACCCGTTTGAGTGGACGGAGGCATGCCAAAGATCCTTTGATAAGTTGAAGAACATGCTCGTGTCCGCTCCCATCATGCAAGTTCCGGATTGGTCCTTACCATTCGACCTTATGTGTGACGCAAGCGATCATGCGATCGGGGCTGTTTTGGCCCAACGTAAAGACAAGCAAGCTCATGTCATCTACTACGCTAGCCGGACCCTTACCGGACCTCAACTCAACTACTCTACCACGGAGAAGGAGTTGCTAGCGATAGTCTTTGCCCTTGATAAATTCAGGTCATATCTTATTGGTTCTCCTATTACTGTCTTCACCGACCACGCGGCTTTGAAATATCTACTTGCGAAGAAAGTCATCAAGCCGCGCCTCATAAGGTGGATCCTACTCCTACAAGAGTTCAACCTTTACATCAAAGATAAGAAAGGAGTAGAAAACGTCGTTGCCGACCATTTATCTCGGCTTTCGTCCGACGTACTAAGTCATCCCATACCCATAGACGAATACTTTCCGGATGAGCAACTTTTTGCTACTTCTTGGTATCCCTGGTTTGCGGACATAGTGAACTATCTTGTCACGGGAGTCGTCCCTCCCGATTGGACACCGCAAGATAATAAGAGGTTTCTTAATTGGTCGCGCATGTTCTTTTACGATGATCCCTTCCACTTTAAATATTGCACCGACCAAATCATCCAACGATGTGTACCGGATGAAGAGATCCCGAAAGTTATTCAATTTTGTCATTCAAAAGCTTGTGGAGGCCACTTTTCGACGAAAAAGATGACCGCTAAAATTATACAATGTGGCCTCTATTGGCCCACAATCTTCTGGGATGTGAATGATGCTTGCAAGTCATGTAGCAGGTGCCAACGAATGGGAGCCATCTCTCGATGAGACATGATGCCCCTTACCCCCATACTCATCATTGAGATATTTGATTGTTGGGGTATTGACTTCATGGGTCCTTCCCCACCGTCCTTTGGTTTCCTATACATCCTAGTTGCGGTAGACTACGTTTCTAAATGGGTGGAAGCTATAGCTACCAAGACCAATGACAACAAAGTGGTGATAAAGTTCCTGCAGGAACACATACTTTCTCGCTTCGGTGGACCGAAAGCGATAATTAGCGATAATGGAACGCACTTTTGCAATAGGCCATTCGAGAAGCTCATGATAAAGTACGGTGTCGTCCACAATGTTGGAATGATATATCACCCACAAACGAATGGGAAAGCCGAACTAGCGAATCGGGAGATCAAGAACATTCTTAAAAAGACCGTCAATCCTACCCGGAAAGATTGGTCCCTTAGATTGACCGATGCACTATGGGCCTATTGTACCGCATTTAAGAACCAACTTGGCATGTCCGCTTTCCATTTTGTGTATGGCAAGCCTTGCCATCTTCCAGTTGATCTCGAACACAAAGCGTATTGGGCGATTAAGCAATTGAACTATGCCTTGGACAAGGCCGGTGAAGCCCGCAAGCTTCAATTGAATGAGTTAGAAGAACTACGCAATGATGCGTATGAGAATGCCAAGATTTTAAAAGAGAGGATGAAAATCGGTCATGATAGCATCATTCGACGAAAAGAGTTTCTCCCCGGGCAAAACGTTCTTCTCTACAACTCTCGGCTTCACCTCTTCCCGGGCAAGTTGCGATCACGATGGTCTGGCCCGTTCGTCGTGAAGAATGTTTTCCCCCATGGAGGTGTTGAATTAGAAGATGTAAAATGGGGAAACACGTTAAAAGTAAATGGACTACGCCTAAAGCCATATCTAGAGGCGTGTGCGGAAGAGGTCGACACAATTTGGTTGTCGGACCCCGTTTACGGGGTCAATTGAACTGATAAAGTGAGGTCGTCGCACCCCCGACGCGTATGGGGTGAGAGTCGTGTGTGTGAGAGTCATGTGTGTTTTGAGAGTCGTTAGGACTAGGTTTCATTCGGGAAAATCATTCATGTGTTTCGAGAATTGTTAGTCAAATGGGCGTTCACCAGTGAAATCGAGGAGGTTTTGAGTCCAATTGGATAGAGCGTATATCGGGAAAGTGAACATTTTTGAAGAAGAGAGCTCGAAACAGAAGTAGAAAGTCCAGCCCAAAAATCCTGGGCGGACCGGTCCACCCTTAGCCCGGACCGGTTCCTTTTATTTTTAAAAGAACCGGTCCACCTGTCGAGTTTTGAATACTTCGGTTTAGGCCGCAAACTCCATATGGAGCGCGCGGTCCAATGGGAAGCTCTGCCCAATTCCGTCACCGCCCTTTTCATGGCCCGGGGATGGTTCCGCTTCCTCAACCAACCTCACGAAGCGGTTTGGGCCACCGAAGTCCGCTCTTTCTATGGCACACTTGTCCGGACGGGCCAATTCGAGGCCGAAGCTTTCGTGGATGGGACTCCCATTCCCTTTTCCTTGGCCCGTCTCACGGCCAAGTTGGCCGAGTTTGATGTCCCGGACGTCCCAGAATTTACATGTCCGCAAAACGTCCCCCAGGTCGACAAGGACATTATCATGGCCCGCATTGCGCCGAATGTGGTTTGGTCGGGGCAAACCGTTACCGTTGGATGGCTCAACGAGAAGGCGTACCTCACATTTCGAATTGTGTGCGCCAACATACTGCAAACGTCCAACGATTCCGCCATGCGGCCTCGGCAAGCCACCTTGACGTACCACCTCTTCGACCCCCAAACCTCCATCCATTTGGGCCGCACATTATACGCGGACATCATTAACGCGTCCTTGGATGATAAGGGCGTCCCCCCTTTCATATTCCCGATTGATCACGTCCATCCTTAAGGATGCTGGTATTGAGGCGCCGAGCGACTATACGCGCCTCCCCGATTCATTCGGATAAGGGACGCGCACCAAAAGTTCCATACAGCTAGCTGTCCACCGGGCTAGGTGGGGAAGTGATAGTGACGAAGAGGCTGCTCCGAGCGACAACGAGGAAGAGGCTGGGGCAACTGGTGAGGACGTCGAAATGGGAGATATCGGCCCGAATGAAGAGTCGGCCGACGAGGAGGACGACCCCGATTTCGAGTGGGCGGGTACGGACCTATCCGCTCGTATGGCATCACTTGAGACCAACTTCCACACCATTGAAACCAACTACGAGCGCGACATGGACATCGTTCTCCTCTTTCAAGCAGACATCTATCGCCGTATAGGGGACCCGAATGAGCCACTACCCTCCTACTACCAGAACCCCTATGACCCCAACGCGCCTGGTTCCTCCCACCCCCCACCCCGGTGAAGCTTATATGGTGTTGGCAGCTTTTTCTTTATTTTTTTTCCTGTTCACAGTGTATGTTTTTTCCCGTACATGTAACACAGTCCTGTTGTAATAAAATACTGCATTTTCTGTATTTGTTTGTTTTATTTATTGCACTTATTATTTTGCCTTATTTAGCTTTTAGTCCTTTTTGCTTGAGGACAATGCAAAAGTCTAAGTTAGGGGGGGTCACAAGTGCATATTTCTAAAACTTCACAAATTTTCAAAATGCCCAGAAATTTCAGTAAAAAAAATTGAAAAATCAAAAAATATTTTTGTTCAAAATAAATAAAAATTGGAATTCAAATTTTACAAAAATATCATTAAAAGTCGGTTTAAAGTCTCAAGTTGTAAACATTCATCATACACAAATCCGAAATTGACCAAAGATGGAAACTGAACGAAAATTGATGACTTAACGAATAAATGTGGAAATTAACAAACCCGGTGTGATTCGAGCCTATCACGTTTTGCGAGTTTTTAAATCAATTCGAGTTAATTGTTAACTCAAAGTTATTTTTAGCGCCTAATAAGTTGTCAAGGATCTCAATCCCTTCATTTTGATCGGTTTTGAAAAATGTGTGCAATATTGCCTTGAAAAACGTGCCAAATTAGTCTCTAAACTTAAATTCACCTCGAAACGCATATGGTAATGCAATTTGCATTTTGGACAATGAAGTAGGCCCTCGTTTGTCATCCAAAATTTTGGCCAGAAAAAGTAGCGAAAAATCCCCCTTTGCAAGCCAAATTGAGCCGAATAATTGTCCCTTTCGTTTGATAACCCAGAAAACCCAAAATAGCCGGAATTGTGAAAAATGAGAAAATACAGAATTTAAGTCCAAAAAGTGCATATGAAGGGGCAAGAAACAAAATAGTATGCTCAACAAAAATAACAAGAAAAGAAAAGAAATGAAAGAAAAAATAGAAAAAAATAGAAAAAGAAGAAAAAATGAGCAATAGCCCGGAAAAAGCACAAATGGACATCATTAATGACTTTTCCAATTTCAACCTTACATTCCTCCTTCATTTTACCCAATGCAACCTACAACCCGAAAAAGTCCTGACCGAGTCCAAATTGCGAAAATTGATTACCGCGTGGAGAGTTAAGACACCAAAAGATAATATAAGAGGTTAAGTGCTCGAAATTGAGGCAATGTTCCCATTTTTAAAATCGTAATACGTTGATGAGATCCTTTCACCCTAAAGTTTTTGTCCTTCTAATTGTATGCCTAAATTTGCTTCCATTACGCTTACTCTTTATATCACGCATATCGAGAGAATAGCCATAATCCGAGAGATTCGTTTGTGAGAGCGTTCCGTGAGAAATTGAAATGAAAACGAATTTTCGAATAAGTAACGTAATGATCAATCGGTGGAATTTGGCGGTTATATCTCCGGCTTCGCACACACACACCACGATTTGAGACTTGGAAATATGACTTAATGATGATTATTTTTTGAAAAAGTTTGAATTGCACAATTTTTGCATATTTTGAATTTTATTTGAGTCTAATTTTGTGGGTATATTCTCTGCAAACCCTCACGAGACAACACTCGTCCCACTAGGGTAACCTACGGGTTTAACGGCTTGTTGCATACGCTAAATGCAATCGCGTGCCCGCGAAAAAGGTATTTTAGCCCAATAAAAGGATTTTCAAAAAGACGAGCCTTGCTATGATTCTTTTACATTGCTTGGGACGCGCAAAGTTCTAAGTTAGGGGGGTTTGATTAGGCATAAATTATTCCTAATTTATCCCTTGATTTAGTTACTTTTAGAACCTTGAACAACGTAATTGAATTGAATTTATCTCATAATCTTGCTACTTACTGATCCTAATGAGTACACCGCGTTTCTGGTATTTTGTAGTGATTTTACAGGTATTTGATGTCAAGAAATGAAAGAAAGAAACTGGAAGAATCAAGAAAGAAAGAAGGAAAAGTCCCAAGGACAAAATCATAATTTCCACCAGGAATCCGGATGAGGTACCTAAAGAGAACTTGAAGACATCTCATTCACGAGCACATAGGAAGAAACGGAACCTCGATCGGAATCTCGGAACAAAAGTTATGAGCAGTCAAAGAGGAGTCAGAAAGTCAAATAGCTGGACCAGTCCGCCCCTATCCCGAACCGGTCCGCCTTGCCAAACTCCAGAAGACCCCGGATCGCATCCGAACCGAAGAAGGCCAAAATAAAAAGAACCGGTCCGACCCCGGACCGGTCACACACCGGATCGGTCCGCCCCAAAATAAAAAGAACTGATCCGCCTTGGGGGCGGACCGGTCCGCACCTGTCCCGGACCGGTCCGGGCTTCGAGATTTGAAGATTTCCTCTCCTCCTAAAAAGGCTCCTATTTCTACTGAACTTTCGATACTGTTGTAGGGTATAAAAGACCCAAGTTATTCTTTTTATAGACACGGAGAATCAGTAGGCTTTTCTTCTAATTTTCCAAAACCCAAGTTTTAGTCAAGAACTACAGATTTAATCCTAGGTGTGAAGATTTCATTCAGTAATTTCGTGAGTATCAATTTATTTCATTGTTTCTCTTATAGCTTGGATAATTATAGTGAGTAATTATTAGTTTTAATTTCATCCTACATTAATTCCCAATTTTACTTAGAATAATCATGAATACCTGCATAGCAATCATTGTTTCCTTTATTTTCATCATGTTAGGCTAGATTTTCCAAGGCCGGGATACATGAACCCAGCCTGATGTGTTAGTGCGTGTGTATAAAATCAATCCGCTGAATTTAGAGATTGGCCATGATCGTATTGCGTAGTTACACAAAAGTTGTGGATCTTTATATCTCGTTTGCCTCTGGGTACTCATGATGATTTAGAGTACAACTCGAGTATCACTATCGCAATATTGATTTACTCATCCTCAGATTAGGTATGACGCGGGCTTGAACCTCGTATACATAATGTTTGGGAGTACTAAATTCTGGGTCAAGCCAATTAGATAAATTTAAGATTGATATTATCACTGCACTACACTAGGGTTGGGGGATTGTAATCCCGTCCTATTTCTCTCATCATTTAAACTAGAAAGTTTTGAAATATCATTCATTCTTAATCTCGATAGATTAATATAGTTGAATTTCTCATATTTGCGTTACTGCATTTAGCTGTAACCAATCCCAAAACCAAATCAATTTTTCCCTCTCTTCTTAGAGTCAAAGTTAGGGTTTCTCTGTCTTTCCCATCGTCACAACTCTGTTTTCCTTTTACCCTGTGGATTCGATACCCGACTTACCGGGATTATTACTTGAGCGACAGGCTTGCACTTGAGCCTAGAGTGAACGCATTCCTGAGATATTTTTTCAGTCGCGTCAGCTACACACAGATTGAGGGTGTAGACTTTGAGGAGACATTTGCTCCTGTTGTGAAGCTTGAGTCCGTTCGTTTACTACTCGCCATCGCATGTCATCTGCACTTCAAGTTATATTAGATGGATGTCAAGAGTGACTTTATTGGGAGATGAACATCCCATCCTCTAGCTGAAGAGTGAATTTGAGATGAGCATGGTTGGTGAGTTTACTTTCTTCCTTGGTCTCTAGGTTCATCAGCTAGAGGATGGGATGTTCATCTCCCAATCCAAGTATTCTAGAGACCTTGTGAAGAAATTCGGTTTAGACTTCGCTAAGAATGCACATACACCTATGATTACCTTAACAAAGCTTAGCAAAGACACTTCTGGAAAGGACGTAGAGCAAACCTCGTTTCGGAGTACGATAGGTAGTCTTCTCTACTTGAATGACAGTCGTCCTGACATTGCCTTTAGTGTTGGAGTTTGTGCGCGATAGCTGGCATCCCCAAAAGAGTCTTACTTATTATCTCGAAAACATATTATCAAATACGTGAGTGGGATTGTCTCATACAAAATTTGGTATTCCTTTGATACTAATGGTCGATTGTCTGCCTATTCGGATGCCGATTGGATCGGGGATTTAGATGGATGTAAGAGCTCTTTTGGTGGGTGTTTTTACTCTGGTTTTGCTCTTGTCTCCTAGATGAGCAAGAAGAAGAACTCCATCTATTTGTCCACTGCGGAGGCTAAGTACATAGTCATCGAGAGTTGTTTCACGCAACTCATGTGGATGAAGCAGATGCTGGAGGATTATGGGATTTCACAGGACATCATGACTATTTCTTGTTATAACACGAGCACGATACACATATCTTGAAATCTAGTCCAGCATTCGCCAGAAAACACATTAGGATACGCGAGCACTTTATCCTTGAGCTTGCTGAAGAAAAAGTCATATCCTTCAGTTTCGTTTCCACCGACCATCAGTTAGCCGATATATTCAGGAAGCCTTTAGATGCCCTTAGATTCAAGAGTCTTAGGAAATCTTTTGGAATTTGCATAGTGATACGCCGTAAATATTGCGTATTTCACCCGTTAACCGACGCGTTATTAGCCCCCTCGGGTATCTTAATCCCTATATTTATGCTCGTTAACCAGACAACCTCGAATTTCTATGTTAACATGTTTTGCAGGGATTAATGGAGCTTTTGTAGGTATTTGGATGCTTAGTATGAAGTTCGGATGCATTCCGACAAAGTTCCGTACACAATCGCACGCGCAAGGGCAATTTAGTCATTTCACAGCCTGGGTACCTGGCCCGACATTTCACGAAAGTTGAAGCCCTCTGAAAAAGCTTCGCGTGGCCGCAAATGGTGCTCGATTCCGAGTCCGAACAAAGAAGTTACGGGCTTTTGAGCGGAAGAGAATTCTAAACCAACCAAAAACAGGGGAAAAATTCAAGACCCGTAGGTCCGAATCGATTCCCCCCTTTCCGAATCGATTCGGTTGGAGACAGTATGCCAATTACCCTGTTTTCGAATCGATTCGGATTTCACCCGAATCGATTCCCCCACCATTCCGAATCGATTCGGATTTCACCCGAATCGATTCGCCCCCTGGCAGCCTTGAGATATTTTCCAACCGAATCGATTCGGCCCAATGCCGAATCGATTCGGCCCTGCTGATAATTGTTTTTCTCCCTTTTATTTACAAGTTTTACATGGGATTGATTTTTGTATAAATACTCTTCTCTTCATTTTGAAGAGAGATATTCAGATTTTAGGTTAGTTTAGTTAGGGTTTGAGGGTTTTGGATGGTTATTCCTCACTTCTCTTGGATTGACACACTAATTGGTTTGTAAGATTGACTATTCATCTCCCTTTCCATTAATATAGTTGTTTTCCATTATTTCCTTGCTTTCTAGAGAGATTTACATGCTTTCATAATTAGTTTATTGTGTTTATTCTTGCTTTCTAGTTTAATTAGTTGTAATTTAGTTTAATTCATTATGCATCCTTAGTTAAATAGGGTCGGGATTGCGTTTCCGCCATTTTCGGGCCCCGAGCTCCGAAAACTAGGTTTTGTGTAAAATTGCGTTTGATTGAAACCGCGCGTATCAAAGTTGGATTGCTAAGCGTTTATCTTTCTTTGTCACGCAACGTTAGAGTTTATAGCGACAATCCGAATTTAATCCGCGTGTGACCATTTTTCAGTTAAATGTTTTATCTCGCAACTTTGGGTTAAATTCCTTCTTGCGTGATGTTAATGCTTAATTGAAAATGCTCGATTAAATTGCTTTCGAGCCTTAATTCTAATTAGTAGTTGTTTAACCCGTGTGGTAGAATGCGATCCCGATCCTCGCTTTACTTTAATTTAGCGTAACTTCTCTTTTTATTTATTCACGATAACCACCCCATCACCTTTTCATTTATTTATTTTACACTTTTATTCCTGAAGTAATCAAAACAATTAACATCTAAAATTTAATCACTCCCTGTGGATTTCTTACGATACCCGACTTATCGCTTTACTTTCTTGTCAAGTGTAGTTGTAGTTTAGGTTTTTTGCATGTTGAGCGGGAGCCGAAATCAACGATAGTGTCCCTACACGAACACTCGATTTCCCTAACATCAAAATGGCGCCGTTGTCGGGGAGTGTGTTTTAGATAGTAATTGTTTTATTATTTTGTAGTATTTTTCCTTTTGTATTTGTATTCTTTGTTTTAACCTTTTTTGCAGGATTTGCATACTTTGAGCGCTAAGAAACTTTGATTCACGATTGCTCACTTTCTTGCTCGGATTCTCCATCTACAAACAACGAGGTAATCATGTCCTACTATTATAGTTATTACGGTTATTCTAATGATTCATACTTTGGGAATAGTTTTCAAGTTTTTCATTTTCAAGATTTTCTTGAAAATGAAAGACTTGAAAACATTTATCGGAATGAAAATCGTTATTGGGAGCTTGAGTTGGATTCATTATTCGAATCCAATGATGATTCTTATTTCATTACTTTTGAAGACGAGTTTTAACCAAATGAGGAGTCCGAAGATCTTGAGCCGAGGAAGCCTACTTTGGAAGAAACTTTTCTTCTTTACTCCCAAGGTTTGGAAACCTAAATGGTGCTGGAATGAGACTTGGTGCACTTTTCGATGAGATGATTTCTTATGCACAAAACAATGAGGAGGTGGAAACTTGTGTTTGACCTCAATTTTTCAAAGAATTTCTCATCGAGTGTGCATCTTTCTCCTCCAAAATTCAATCTCCTTCCGACGATGAGTCGATTGAGATTGAATTTGTTTCATCACCATATTCATTTTCCGTCATTGAACCATTAGAATTACCGGTTGATTCCTATGAGTCAGTAGAAACTTTTAAAACTTCTACACTTTTTGCCGATGAGGACTCTTTACCGGACTTGTTTTCGATGGATGTTATCCCCACGTGTGCACCATCTCCAATTCCATTTGAAAAATCTTTGGGAGATGAGTCGATTTTTCTGGGACCTCAAGTGTACCTTTCCCCCTTGTTATCCAAATCCCCCATCGCCCGCCTAAAATTTCAAATTGGCGCTGGTTCATTTTTTTCACCACCCACATGCCTTCCATTTTTCAAACGAAATTATTATTTTTCGAGAGGCATGTTCGCTTCGGAGGGTCCACCGTTGATCTTTCAAAGTCAAATACCTTTTTGGGTGGACCCTCAACTATTTAGACTTCTAGTGTATAGTTAGTGTGAAGTCTAAATAGTAGGTTGTAAATAATTAGCTTTTTAATTTTCTTTATTTCCTATTTTTCTTTCCTTTTAATTTAGTCTAGTGTAATTAGTAAACTTTTTGTTATTTGTTTTTGCTATGCTCGGTACTAACTTGTTTTGTAGATTCCTTTGGACTCACGCTTATGGAGATCGCTGCAATTTTGGGTAATATCGTTCTTTTCCTCTCTTTGTGTTGTGTTCTTAATGCACATTGAGGACAATGCAACATTTAAGTTAGGGGGTGTAGGATATTCTATCCATTTCATGTGTAGTCCATGGATTTGCTCACATTTAGTTACTAAGTATGCCTTTTTGTGAAAAATTTGAAAATTTTCAAAAATATTTTCTTTCTTTTTTCTCCTTTGTTCGGCATTTTTCCTTGTTTCCGATGATAAATTTTAATAATTGCCCGATTCGATTGACAACTCAATGATGCATGTTCTCGATTTTAGAAGTTATTAGACTTTAGTCCTCAAATCATTGATATTGTGAATAACTTCATGAATTAAACTTTATCCCATGAGCATATGCACTTTCCTTGTTATATTGATTTGGTTTAAGATTTTTATAACTCGGTAATCTTTTGTTGCATTGTATATACTTACACCGAGTAAGCTTTGTACGTTTCGTCGTTTGTGAGTGTTATACACTATTCTTTTCTCATTGAAAACGTTGAATTCATTGGTAATCTCACTAACCTTTCATTTGACCGTTCATTAATTGAGTTCATACTTGAAATGTGTTACTTGATCATGATTTTCATATATTGTTTGGATTCGAGAATTGCGTAAACTTTTGGAAATGATCATAGGCATTCTTTGTTATATCACCCATATTAGCCTTGACCTCACCCTTATATGTTTACCCTCGTTAACCCCTTTGAGCCTAAATATAGCCTTTCGTTTCATAACCCAAATCCCATAACCAACTCCAAATTGGAGTTTTAAACCATACATACACTTTCCATACCTTTGTTTGGAATGTTACTTGGGATTGAATGTTGTTGTTGTATTGCGGTTGCAATTTTAGGCATATAAGAGTTTGAAAAGTAAAGAAAGTGTAGTGAAAAAGAAAAGAAAAAGAAAAAAGCAAAGGAAAAGAAAAGAAAACAATAGAAAAAGAAGAAAAGAAAAGAAAGAGAAAGTTGTATATATTGTGTATATAGTTCAATAATCTTTGATCACTCTCCAATTGTTATGTCTAATGCTTGGTTGGAAGTTACTTTCCATTTTTGATATTGCCCACATCCTTCCCATTATTCCAAGTTTTCATCTCCGAACACTTTCAATCCGTACATATACCTTTCATTTCGTACCTTAACCCCAAACCTACATTACAACCCTATAAAGTCCTATGTGATCTTAGGGTGCATTTAATTTAAAAGTCATAATAGTTTTGATAATCTGTGAAAATACATTTCGCCTCTTTTAGTGTGCGGTATCCTTTCATTGAGATTACAGTTTTTCATTTTATATATAGCGTTCTTCATTTGTGTCATGTGTGCGGCCTAGTTTCCATTTACATTTACTCTTTATGCCCGCATGTCCCGTATATTACCTCCCTTTTCATAGTGAATTCATTTGTTGAGCGTAATTCCCGTGAGGATTGAATGTATGCTTGCTTTGATTAGTATCCGGTTTATATAAGTTTTTCGCCAAATCACACTATGCATGTGCTCTCCCCCCTCCCACTTTTAAAGTATCAATTCTATGAGGTGCATTCAACTTGTTAATAACAATGGACTTTAGCTTGAATTCGTTCAATATGCTAATAACATGTTTGAAATCTTTTTCGTTGTTGTTGAGTTTGTCGCATGTTGGGTTGGGCATCTTTTGAGGAAACTATATGATGTTTGTGAGTTTCATCCCTGAAAACCCTCACGAGACGACACTCGTCCACTAGGGTAACCTAGGGGTTTAACGACTTATTGCATATGCTAAATGCAATCGAATCTCCCGCGAAAGTGGCCTTATCTTTTTATTACTTTTTCATCCCATTTTGTACTTGTATCCTGCTTTTGGTTTTCTTGTAGTTCTTGTTGTTTCCTATTTCATTGCTAGGGACTAGCAATGTGTAAGTTAGGGGGTGTGATACGCCATAAATATTGCGTATTTCACCCGTTAATCGACGCGTTATTAGCCCCCTCGGGTATCTTAATCTTTATATTTATGCTCGTTAACCAAACAACCTCGGATTTCTTTGTTAACATGTTTTAAAGGGGTTAATTGAGCTTTTGTAGGTATTTGGATGCTTAGTATGAAGTTCGGATGCATTCCGGAGAAGTTCCGTACACAATCGCACGTGCAAGGGCAATTTAGTCATTTCACAGCTTGGGTACCTGGCTCGACATTTCACGGAAGTTGAATCCCTCTGAACAAGCTTCGCGTGGCCACAAATGGTGCGCGATTCCGAGTTCGAACGAAGAAGTTACGGGCTTTTGAGCGGAAGAGAATTCCAAACAAACCAAAAACAGGGGAAAAATTCAAGACCTGTAGGTCCGAATCGATTCGCCCTTTTCCGAATCGATTCGGTTGGAGACAGTATGCCAGTTCCCCTATTTCCGAATCGATTCAGATTTCACCCGAATCGATTCGCCCACCATTCCGAATCGATTCGGATTTCACCCGAATCGATTCTCCCCTGGCAGCCTCGTGATATTTTCCAACCAAATCGATTCGGACCAATGCCGAATCGATTTGGCCCTGCTGATATTTGTTTTTCTCCTTTTTATTTACAAGTTTTCCATGGGATTGATTTTTGTATAAATACTCTTCTCTTCATTTTGAAGAGAGATATTCAGATTTTAGGTTAGTTTAGATAGTGTTTGAGGGTTTTGAATGGTTATTCCTCATTTCTCTTGGAGTGACACACTAATTGGTTTGTAAGATTGACTATTCATCTCCCTTTCCATTAATATGGTTGTTTTCCATTATTTCCTTGCTTTCTAGATAGATTTACATGCTTTCATAATTAGTTTATTGTGTTTATTCTTGCTTTCTAGTTTAATTAGTTGTAATTTAGTTTAATTCATTATGCATCCTTAGTTAAATAGGGTCGGGATTGCGTTTCCGCCATTTTCGGGCCCCGAGCTCCGAAAACTAGGTTTTGTGTAAAATTGCGTTTGATTGAAACCGCGCGTATCACAGTTGGATTGCTAAGCGTTTATCTTTCTTTGTCACGCAACGTTAGAGTTTATAGCGACAATCCGAATTTAATCCGCGTGTGACCATTTTTCAGTTAAATGTTTTATCTCGCAACTTTGGGTTATATTCCTTCTTGCGTGATGTTTATGCTTAATTGAAAATGCTCGATTAAATTTCTTTCGAGCCTTAATTCTAATTAGTAGTTGTTTAACCCATGTGGTAGAATGCGATCCCGATCCTCACTTTACTTTAATTTAGCGTAACTTCTCTTTTTATTTATTCACGATAACCACCCCATCACCTTTTCATTTATTTATTTTACACTTTTATTCCTGAAGTAATCAAAACAGTTAACATCTAAAATTTAATCACTCCCTGTGGATTTCTTACGGCACCCGACTTACCGCTTTACTTGCTTGTCAAGTGTAGTTGTAATTTAGGTTTTTTGCATGTTGAGCGGGAGCCGAAATCAACGATAGTGTCCCTACACGAACACTCGATTTCCCTAACATCACATAGTTGACTAAGGGCATGGTACGTGTGTACCATAGGTTGCATTGATTCATATTCACATCCTTCAACTTCTGTTGCTAGTTTGCATCATTTGTATCAGTTATTTGAAAAATCCAAAAAGATTTTATTTTTTGATAAACTTTTGAAAAACATAAAAATATTTTTGTATTTTTTTCACCTTTTATGGATGAACATTTAAGATATCCAAAGTTACCACATCTTTTCATATTCCATGTGATTGTTTGATAGTGTTCTGAGATGATACTTCATTTCATCCACGTGCTTTATAATGTATGGATTCATTGAGATACAATTAGTTATATCTTCTACATGTTTGTCTCATTATCTCCTTAATTGCACACGTGCACGATTTTATTTGTGTATTGCACTTTTCTATCACATATTTCTATTTATATAATGAACCAAATGCTATAAAACAAGATAATAAAAGGTGTGCATGATATAACCATTTTTGTGAGATTGTGGGAATTTGAAAAATGGGGAGGGACTACGAAAGGTGCTCATTTATCCTTTGTCATTAAGCCATCATTTAATTCGGACCTAAAAAATGAGGTATTTTAATTATCCGAGGTCTAAAGAGGTTTAAAACATCCCTAAAAATTTAAAGGCAATAAAAAGAAATTTATGCCAACTGGGGGACACATTAGGCTTTTCACCGATTCTCAAAAGTTTGAGAATTTAGTTTGATCACCTCAAAAAGAAAAATATATATGCGGGAGTTTGGTTAGTTATTCACAGCGATTTTGCACGTTCTTAAAAAGTCTTGAAAAAGCATTATATAGTTTTGGACGTTATGGGTGTAAAAATCATTTTGAGCTTTGATTTGTTGATTTGCTTAAGTCAATTTCTTATCATACCACCACATTTACACCTAAGGAAGATATTTAGTTCATTCATTAGGAATATCCAATATTCATCGTGCACATTTGTTATATTTGTACTCATTGATTTTCCTATTGAATTTTGTCACACCCCTACATTTCTGCTATCATCGACTTGGTAATTTTTGTGTTCTTTTCATGGTGTGATTCTTTGTTGTTCATCTATGTATGAAATATTTTGAAAATTAAAAAAAGAGAAAGTTTGATTACCATGTGACATAACCCATCTGCATTGATTTATGTTCTTCATTTTATGTATTTGGGGACATCATATAAAGGGGGAGAATGAATTACAGGGGAGATTGATATTGATTCTCTTATGCTTATTTTTTATCAAATGCGTGTCATGAATATTTTTTTTCTTGCTTCATGTGTGTAGGTACCATAATGGATATAGATGCTGCACACCCTGATGAAGGCAAAGAAAAGAAAAGTTGGATTGTTTCGAGATTTGAAGGCATATGACTCCAGTATTCTCATTTATGGGTTTTGGGGAATATTAGAACTTTATGCCATAGGATTTATGGGATTTATAATTCAGATTTTTTATGTATATATCGGCATATTCATAGGGGGAGATTTGTAAAGAAATTTTTTATAAATGTCCGACTTTGAGAATCTAGGCATTTCTGTTTTGTCCTAGATTTCAAATTATATGTCTCCACCGGTACTTTCGGCGCGATCAGTATTTCGGCACGTCTATATGATCATCCATGACGCCACATGATCATACATGTAGCCTTGATACAAAATATGAGCATCATTCAACATCACGATAACCTCATTTACAGTAATGTTCCATGATGAGCTTACTTTTGGGCTCCAAGGACTTGAATAGAAGACAACTGGGGAGATCATGTTTTATGCAGAACCGGACCGATCCGGGCGTCCAAGAAAATGGATCATTAGGGCCCCTGAGAAAAATGAATTGATCCGTCTTCTTGAAAAACCAGTAGACCCCGGACCGAAGCTGAAACGAACCGATTCGATACCAGATCGATTCGACCAATAAAATTGGATCGGTCCGACTTGGATAAAATTGCGTCGATCCTTTATTTAATTTGAATCCTATAAATACCCAAATTTGTGGGTTATTTCATTAAGACTTCTGAAAACAATTTGGAGATCCCAAAGTCATCAAGTCTTCATTATCTGGGTTTCCCAAACACGCCATAGGATTCACCAATCTTCTCAAATACCTTGTGAATCGTTTCAAAACCCTAGATACAAATCCTACTACCGATGAAGGATATTTTGTGGAGAGGAAGGCCTTTCCATTGTTGGCCACTTGGATCTATTGCTGGGTCTCTAGCTGATGACATTGAGTCGACGCCTATGGGTATTTCGTATGTCACTCTTTGTATTTTCATTGTAATCCGTGTAAATCGTCATTTACAATTTATAGTGGAAATAAATGATTTTACCCCTATGGAATTTTTTCTCATTTCTTTGTTTTTGATTGTTTGATGCGTTGCATGCATAGTATATGCTTCAATTACAATCATGTAGTTGTATGATCTAGGGTTGTTACTAGAATTGGGTTAAGATTTGGAATTTAATTAAACAAGTTTATCTATTGAGCGAAAAGAGCACTCTCAATTAAAGCGTAGAAAAGTGAACTAACCTTTTTGGTCCTCTCTAAAATTTGAATTTACCACCCCATATCATGTTTTGGTGGATCAGTTAATGAGGTATCACGTTTAACTTTGAGATAAAATAGTCATACCTCTCCCATTAAATTTGTCCTAAATATTAAGACAATGTTGTTTATAGTGTTGTTTCATACCCCTAATCATGTTTTCCTAACTGTCCTATTTGTAGTGTTGTTTTCACATGTTATAGTGCTATTTCAGTTGTTTATGGTGTTCTTTAACATAATATAGTGTATTTTTCACATATTATATTGTTGTTTCAGCTGTTTATAGTGTTGTTTTCACATAATATAGTGTTGTTTTTAGCAAATTATAGTGATGTTTCAAGTATTTATAGTGTTGTTTTCACATAATATAATGTTGTTTTCAGAAATTATATTTATTGTTTTCACAAAAAATAGTGTAGTCCTAAATATTATATTATTGTACTAAATATTATATTGTTGTTTATAACAAATTTTCTTACTGTTAATAGTCCTAAATTTTCTTACTGTTAATACTAATAGTCCATTACAGTTCAAAGAAAAATAGGGCAAGAACTAAACACCCGCTCATGTTGAATTGAATGGCCCATTACATTTGAAATATTTTTTGTCCTATTTGTTCTCCAAATTGAATCAATAGATACCTTCATATATTTAACACTTTTTGGTATTCCAAATCACCAAGTTTATACCAAACAAAACAAATATGAAACAAACATATCTATATAGGAACATAAGGGAGTAATGGATATATTTTGGGGGAGGATTTATGCCTTTATCGGGTAACTTGAATCAATCCAAACTAAATGGATTAAAAACAAAAGTTTTGACTTTTGAGAATTGAAAGTCTTTATCATAGACATATATTTCATCCTCAGGGACATTCAGTGGGATCTCATGCGCTGATACTACCTTTGTTTCTTCTTCACCCTTATATATCAAAAATTGATAATTAAAACCTGTAAAATAAATCAAGAAGTCATATTATATGATAGTAATAAGTGAAAGCGACGTAGAGCACCGTATACCAAGAATACCTGTTTGAACAAAAATCCAAAAAATTAATAATTGAAAGAGTTGTAGAGAACTAACGCAACCAATTATTCTCTTTCTGTTACAAATAGGGTTAATGGAGATTAGAAATAATCAATAAATGTTAGTTATTTATAAGAGCGTAGTGTGACTGAGGTTTATGAATTACTGAAAAGAGTGAGGTGTGACCCACTAGGATGAACTCTGCCTTCAAGGTTTTCAAGAGCTTCTAGAACTGCAACTGGTAAAACCTCCCTTTTTAGTACAAATGGAGATCAAGCTAGAACCACCTCGTGCAAGAAGATGAACTTCACAACAGTAATAGTAACTTTTCTCAAGAGAATCTCCTGAGAATAATGGTTGTCTCGTCGGGAGTGAAGAAACAGACACTCAACACTTAGAGTGAGAGAAGGGAGAGAATACTAGGTGGTCTTATCACGACCCCGACACGAAAATAGTAAGGAACGGGTGTCTTGACATGCCACCAAGGCATCTAATATTATGGCCTTAAAATTTTTTGTTTTAAAATATATGTGGCGGAAGTATAATCACATGGTTATGAATCTTAAAATACTAAAGGTGAAGGAATTACATCATCAGAGCTTTCTAAAGGGAACTTCATTTGTATTAAAATATCAACGAGTTACAACTTGATAGAACTTTTAAAGCCTTTTAGTTAAAGAGCCAAACATCCTTTATCTAATAAAACAAAATTCTACTTAATGTAACAAAAAGAGCTCTAAAAGCTAAATCTTCAACATAGTCCCCTTATGTTCCATCCGCTTGCCTAATTATTTCCTAAAAAATGGTTAATTATAAAACATCAGCTGAAAGCCGAATGAGATTCAATCTCCAAATATTCCAAGGCTTTCAGAAAATAGATACCTATTCAATTTAGAACAAAAGGTAAATACATAGAGATAGTAATTTCAAGTAAAATGTATAAAGTAGATGACAATATATATATTCAGAATAAACAGTCCAGAAGAGAGCAGATAAAACAATTGAGCATATGTCAATTATTCAGTTTTAGTGGCCATGTATGCTTTAATACCCAGACAGATAGTGTTACCAAATGTTTCCACCCGATAACATCACAGATAGATAATCATGATTTCTGGAAGAACGCCTTGTTTAGGGCACACCAGCGATAAACTAGCTAGGAAGGTACCACCCAAATATTTGCACCCAGTAGTCAAGGCCAATATAGTAAGAGAGTTTCCATAGGCCGAATCAATAATTTCAGAATTCAAATCAGATGTTTATATGGAGAGATATAAACATATAACAAACGATGAAATCATTGGTATCAGATGCATTTTGAGAATAAAATCATTTCACAAAATATACGTAGTTTTCATAATATAATATAATCAAAATGCGCAAGAAATTGCATAGAGTAGTCACCTAAAATAGAGGTCGAAATTATAGATAATGAGTCTTCGATCGCACGTTAATCTAACAAATACGATAAAGGTTTAAGTATACGTTCTAAACAAGATCCAGTCTACATATTGTATTTTAATAATAACTTGTTTCAAAGGATTTCTAATACCCATTTTCTTAACTTTTAAAACTCATTGATCGATTAAAGGATTCAATTCATAGTTCTTCCTAATCAGTCGGTTCCCAGTAGAGATGGAGGGTCACAGGGGCACTGCTTAAATACCATCTCCTCTAGATAGAACATTTCCGGATTCATTCCCAATAGAGATGGAGGGTCACAGGGGCACCACTTAAATATCATCTTGTCTAGACAGAATTTCACCGAGCCTCACTTTGGAATTACTTAAATGGGATTCCATAATAACGATCAATTACTTTTAAAAAATCATTTTTAAAGCGTATATACAATTTCAAACAAGTTTAGATGAAAATAGAATCAACTTGGATTTCTTCTGAACTGTAAGTTTTGATTAGTGAAGTCCTTAGTGTATTTTACCACCATAACTACTAAGTAAAGCTATAAAACACAAAATTAGAACTATAAAAATACATTATAACGTTTAAATAAAATGATACCTACGAAATCAATTCTTTCTTCGAAATTATAGAACTCATTATTAAGATATTTCCCAAGCTTTCTATCACTCTTTCTTACTACAATTCTCAAGGAATTGGTGTGAGTTTCAAATGAACCCTAAGGCCCTATTTATAGGTTTCCAGATGTATTACGGTGTTGACACGTGTCTAATGACTAGGCTTTTTGGATTGGTGATTCAACAGCGAGGTGTCGCGACCTGGGGTGGTCTTGCAGTGTTAATATCACCAAATGATGACAAATGTTTTAGCTCTCTCTCTACAGATGACATGTGGAAGGTGGAAGTGACCAACACGTGGTGGAAAGGTGATAAGGGTATAAGGGTCATTTCACACATGAAGGGTATTTTTGTAATTTCACACTATATATTTTTGAATATTTCTTAGAGGTCCTTGAAAATATTTTATTTACAAAATGACCCATTTTATATTTTTATTTTAGTCCTTAAAGTTTCATAAAATTATATTTTCTACCCCAAAACTTATTATTTGCCTTAAGATATGTCATAAGACTTCGATTTGATCCAATTTACAGTTGATTCTTCGTAATTAAAATGGGGTTTGTTATATTGATAGCCAATAATACCACATATCTAATAATACAACATATATAAGATAATAAGTAACACAAGAGTGTAAAAACAAACTATATATAAAAGTGGGGTCATTACAGGTCTGGTGTGATTTTGATAGGTGGTCCAGTGTGATTTTGATAAATTTATTTTTCTGTTCGTGTGATGGACTAATGTGAGTTATAGCTATTAGTGTGTTGTTATTGTTATAAGTGTGTAACTTTTCTTCATACATAAAGTGGCCAGTCTCATGTACAATTCATAGGGGTTATCTTAAAATTAAATATCACTAAATTGTAGCCCCCGTGATGCGCAGGCGCTTTATAAACTTTGTTCTAATCAAAGAAAAAAAATGGGATTAAAATTAAATTGTAAGATAAATAAAAAACATAGAAGTTTGTGAGTTGTTGCCAAATGGTCCCATATATAATATATTTGAAAACAAACTCAAATCAATTGAGTAGATGAAATTAAACTGTAGGGGAATTTATATCTATATTATAACTCTATTTGAGTAGTATTAGAGTTATAAATTCCCTTTCTTCTCCATTAATTAGGGAGTTGGTAAACTGTCAACAAACCTTATGTCCATTAGTTTTCTCTTAGTTTTCTCTGGAAGTAAATATCATATTTCTTGAAAACCAAAAGACGGATGAACAAAAAGTCATGTTCCTTTTCTCCCTCACTTCCCAATAACGCTTCTCCATTTTTACTCCCTTAACATCCATATCTCTTCATCTCCTGACATGTATTAAATCTTCCCCACCAAGCTCCAACATATATATATACACACACACACACACACACACACACACACACTAGGTTTTAGCCCTGCGCAATGCACGGGCTATTTATATATTATTTATTACAATATTAACCGAAAATAAAATTTTAAACTTTGAGTAATGAAAAGAATTGTTGTATTTATATTATACTGTCTCCACTTACTGTGTTAAACATGTGAATAATATTTTAAAACAATCAACTTAAAAAGTTTAGTACAATCTAAATCTCTTTATATACTTTCATTGAATATTACCATCAAGTATCTATGCTATATTTAAGAACAAACAACTCATTTAATAGATTTCCATATACATTCAAATACAACAAAAACATTAGGAGATGATTTTATTTAACCCCCACCTCTACCAAAACTAACATAATTTGGCTTATTGTTCTTAGGACTTATCCTTATTATTTCACATTCAACAACAGTAGCTATTGTAGTATTGAAGTAAAACACGAAAATTAAGCCAAAGATGGAGTTTGATGATGACAAATATATTGGGATAGGATATTATGGCCTTGTTTAGAACTGCTTATCGGCATATTAAAACTGCAGAATTGTATAGAGGAGCGAGTCAAAAGGCATTTGGGGAAAAAGAATGGCAACCCTGAACAACATTTAATTTGTGTGTTGTTATATATATATATAGAGAGAGAGAGAGAGAGAGAGAGAGAGAGAGAGAGAGAGCTAGGCTCATGTGCACATTAAGTTTGCACATCATTTTTTTAAAATAGTAAAAAAAAAAAATTGAGTTGATTTTTTTGTGTGATATTTAAACATTTCAACGGACCCGTGTAAAAAAAATCAGCTAAAAAAAACGTTTTTTGCTAATTTTAAAAAATCGGTCAAACTTTTATTGCTTTTAAGCACTTTAAAAACTGCGAAAGTTTGATCGATTTTTTAAAAATAGCAAAAAAAAAATTTGAGCTGATTTTTTTTACATGGGTCCGTTGAAATGTTTAAATATCACTTAAAAAAATCAACTAAAAAATATTTTTTTGATGCTTTACAAAATTGCTGTGCATCAGCACTTTGCAAACTTAATGTGCACAGGAGCCTACCTCTCTCTCTCTTTCTCTCTTTATATATATATATATATATATATATATATATATATATATAGGATAGGATCATAAGTGAACCTAAAAATTGAACCTTTTAATGAACCTTAACAAAAGAAAAACACCTAACAACTCATTAATTTTAATTCCTATGTTGTAATTGGTCCGCGCAAGCGACAACGGACACGCGTGCTAATCGAATATTTTTTTTACACCCCCACCCCTATCATGGTAGACCTTACCCTTGAGTAAACATTCCATCAACTTAATATTTTTTAACTAGTGGACCGCCATGGTGGGGGTAAGGGCGTAGGGGGTAAGGGGGTCTCGGGTCACACACATGTCTGTTGTCACTGGCACCGACCAATTATACCATATGAATTAAAATTAATGGGTTGTTAGGTTTTTTTGTTAAGGTTCATTTAAAAGTTCGGTTTTTAGGTTCACTTGTGATCCGATCCCCATATGGGGGTGGGGGTGTGTAAAAAAAATATTCGATCAATACACGTGTCCATTGCCGTTGGCGCGGACCAATTACAATATAGGAATTAAAATTAATGGGTTGTTAGGTTTTTTTTGTTAAGTTTCGTTAAAAATTTTGGTCTTGGGGCTCACTTGTGATCCTCTCCATATATATAAATATACTTGTAGACACCCCATTCTAATACCCCCTAACCTCTCCGTAGGTTTCATAGCACCTCCCCTCATCGCTACAAACCTAAGTCATACCCCGGGTACTGAACTAAAGGTCCCCGGGCACTCCCAGGATCCATTTGACCAAAAGTTAAACTTTTAGCTCGACCTTGACTGATGAATCTTCAAAGGTAACTGAATCCCCTTTCCAATGGTATGTCCCGTGCGCAATTCTGACTTACGGTGCAGACGAACGACCCATTTTTCCCTCTAAACTTGATCAGGAGGTCACCGGATGCTCCCAGGCTCCATTTGACCAAAGTCAACTCTTCATCTCGACCGAGACTGAATGAATCTTTGAAGGGAACTAATCTTTGTCGTCTCATTATAACGATCAACGCTAGGATAATCGCATATATTCTATTTTCTAATATTGCTTTTAGGAACATTCCTACGGTGACTCGCTTTATCTCTTCCATGATACAAGTCGATGATTCCTATATCCCCTACATATACACATGAACACATATCATGGGGAAATAAATAAAAATATCAATAACCCATGAGAGACCGTAAGGGCGGAATGGGTGCCTAACACCTTCCCATTTCGTAACTTAGCCTTCGGACCCTTTTCGAATCATTTTAGTTTCGTATGTATCAGTATGTCTTTGGATGTTGTCCTTCGAGATGGCTCCCTTTTCTTTTGTATGTTTTGAGTAAAATAGACTCGCGACTCCATCTCTCTATATTTTTCATCTCATCACCAACGTCGGCTGAAGCGCTCCCGAGAGGGATGCGTGGGACCAAGATCCTCTCGACGTTGAAGACGCCCCTCTTCTTCATCCCTGCTCCCGCGAGGATCGGGGGATGGCCGCAATACTCGAGCTCCATCATGTACTATTTACATTACACACCCCCTAAAGGGCTCTAGTGGAACAGAACAAATGACGTCGAGCAAAGAGCACCTTTATTCCAGTATAAAATGGTCGTATCCTTACAGTCTCACATTGCTTTCTACCACATCGTTTCAAATGAAGTTTTACCACAACATTCCTCTAATTTAGAACTAGTGTCAAATTGTTTCAATGATGAAATCGTGAATAGTCATTAGCTCTATCGGTATATAGACATAGTAATATCTACTTGTTTTTGTTCTTCTATACATAGATGGTAAAGATTTTTTCAAAAAAATCATAGAAAGACCATATATATATATATATACGAGCTAATGTTTAGTGGGATAATTGAAACATGTGGAAAATTTTATTTTTACATAATCCAAAATTAGTTAAGAATATACTATATATTTCATTCAGGTTTAAAAATTCCAGAGGTGAGTGGGGAAATGTGTCACGACCCCGTCCCAAAATAGTAGTGGGGAACGAGTGTCTTGACATGCCACTAAGTAAACAAATATTCTTACTTAAATTGTTTCCTTAATTAAATTCAACAGAAATACAATTACATGGTTATGAATCGTAAAATACTGAAATTAAAGGAATTAAGTCATCAGAGCTTTCTAAAAGGAAACTTAATTTATATTGCAAGTCACAACGAGTTACAACTTAAAACGAAATTTAAAACATATTACAAGAGAGACAAACATGCTCTATATGATATAACAACTTTTTACTTAAAATAACCAAAAAGATCTCTAAAATATAAATCTTCCATATAGTCCCTTTTCATTCCCTCCAAGCCTACTTGTTTCCTGAAAAAATTATTAGTTATATAACATCAGGTGAAGGCCGAGTGAGGTTCAATCTCCAGACATTCCAGGGTTTTTCAAAAAATTGATACCTATAAAATTTCCAACATAAGGCATATACATATATGGACATGAATTTGCAGTAAAATATATATAGTAAAGTGGAAATATATATTTTCAGACTAATCAGTTTAGACCATAACAGATAAAACAATTTGAGCAATATGTCAATTATTCAATTTATTTTGATGGCCATGTACGCTCTAATACCCAGATAAACAGATTGTGTTATCAAATGTTTCCACCCGGCAACAACGCAGACAGAAAATCATGATATCTGAAGCAATGCCTTATTTAGGGCACACCAATGATAAACCAGCTGGGAAGGTACCAGCCAAATATTTCCACCCGGTAGTCAAGGACAACATAGTAAGAGAGTTTCCATAGGCCAAATCAATAATTTCATAAATCAAATCAGATGTATATATCGAGAGATATACACATATAACCAATGAGGGAATCATCGGTATCAGATGTATTGGGGAATAAAATCATTTCACAAAATATATGTAGTTTGCATAATATCATATAATCAAAATACAGAAGGAATGTTAGAGTAATCACATAGAACCGAAGTCCGAAGTCACAGATGCCGAGTCTTGGATCACTCGTTAATTCTTAAGACGAAACTTCTTCTTAACCTTCTCGTATTTCCTCTCACTATTTCTCTCGGATATTAGGAATGAATTTCATGTAAGAACTGATCATAAGGCCTCTATTTATAGTTTCCCAAAGTTATTAGGGTGTTGACATGTGTCCCGATAACTAAGTGTCCAATTTGGTGAGTCAGCGTTAGCGTGTCGACTAACGGAGTTGTCTTGCAGTCTCAATTCACTGAACGTTGATACGTGTGTAGGATTTCTCTAATTGAATGGAAAGTGTTTTGTCCTTTCCTTTAAAGGAAACACGTGTATGGTGGAGGTGTCAAAACCAAGCACGAGGTGCAAAGTTATTAAGGGTATAAGGGTTATGTTACACATGAAGGGTATTTTAGTAATTTTTACACCATACATTTTCAATATTTCTTATAGGACCTTGAAAATATTTTATTTACAAAATGGTCCTTTATATATTTTCATTTTAGTCCCTAAAACTTTCATTATTTTAAAATCAAGTCCCTAAAGTTTCATAAAATTTCATTTTCTACCCCAAAACTTATCATTTAGTTTAGGATATTCTATAAGACTTTGATTTAATCCATTTTGATGAATAAGGAGGTTATTTCAAAGTTTTTATGTCGGCCAAAACAACCTCCCCTTCAACCAATCAAAATATTACACATGGTGTGGTAATAAGACGAAATATGATATAAAGGATGGACATGTTTGCCCTTATTTCGTAATTTTGGTTTAACTTCTTGCTCGGACCTCCGTTTAACACATAGTTTCTTGTGTTACAAACCTAATTCATATATCTAAAACTTTTTAGTTTTTACCTCAAGTCAATTGTTATATTATAATGGTCAAAACTAGTCTCTAATATGAACATTCCTACCATAAACTTTAAAATTTTATGTTTGTAACTAATTTTATATTTCATGATTTATAAAGGGAGGATTAGACTAAAATAATAAATTAACATTATTCATATCACATATGAAATAATAAAACATTTAAAACTATATATGAACATATAAAAGTGGGGTCACTACATCCTACCCTCCTTATAAAAAGTTTGGTCCCCAAACTTTACTTACATTAATTTCCAAACAAGTATGGATATTTATCCTTTATTTCATCTTCCCTCTCCCACGTTGGTTCTTCAATGGAATGATTACGCCATAATTCTTTGACCATTGGAATTAACTTGGTTCATAATATTTGATCTTTATAGTCCAAAATTTCTACTAGATGCTCAATGTATGACAAATCTTCTCTAACTTGACGAGGTTCGTGACTTAGGATATGCGTTGGATCTGGGACGTATTTCTTCATCATTGACACATGAAACACATTATTCACACTAGAGAGTTCAGGAGGTAAGGCTATTCTATACGCAACAACTCCTATCCTTTCAAAGATGTCAAAAGGTCCTATGTATCTTGGACTCAATTTCCCTTTCTTCCTAAATCGGATTACTCCCTTTGCTGGTGATACTCGCAAGAACACATAATCTCTTCTTTGCAGTTCCAAATTTCATCACATATTGTCAACATAACTCTTTTGACAACTTTGAGCAATTCGAAGTCGGTCTTGTATCAATTTAACTTTCTCTGTTGTGATCTGGATCAATTTTGGTCCCAATAATTTTCTTTCTCCAACTTCTACCTAAGATGTAGGGGAACGACACCTTCTTCCATAGAGTGCCTCATATGGAGCCATTTTAAGACTTGCTTGATAACTATTATTATATAAAAATTCTACTAAAGGTAAATGATCATCCCAATTCCCCTTCAGATCAAGTACACATGCCCTAAGAATATCCTCTAGGGTTTGAATGGTTCTCTCAGATTGTCCATCTGTTTGAGGATAAAAAGCGTTGCTAAAATTCAATCATGTTCCCATGGCTGCTTGTAGGCTTTTCCAAAAGCGAGACACAAATCTTTGGTCACGATCAGAAACAATTAAAATTGGAGTTCCATGAAGCCTAATAATTTCCCGTACATACAACTTGGCTAACTTTTCTAAAGATTGGGTAATCTTAATGGCAAGAAAATGAGAAGATTTAGTTAACCTATTAATAACTACCCAAATAGAATCATTACAATTTTAACTCCTTGGTAAACCTATCACAAAATCCATAGTAATATGTTCCCATTTCCACTGAGGGATAGGTAGGGGTTGTAGTAATCCTAATTGTTTTTGATGTTCAGCTTTTACTTTTTAACAAACTAAACACTGAGATACAAATTCCTCTATCTCCCTTTTCATGTTATTCCACCAAAATACTTCTCGAAGATCCCTATACATCTTTGTACATCTAGGATGAAATGTGAATCTTGAGTAATGACTTTCTTCCAAAATTTGCCTCTTTAGTTGGGCTTCATATGGAACACACACTCTATTTCCAAATCTCAATATATCATCTCATATCCCAAATTGAACCCTCTTCCCTTCAATAGATTCTTCTCTAATCTTTTTAAGTTGTGGGTCATTTACTTGTGCAATTTTAATCCTTTCCATCAACATGGGTTGTACTTGTAAATTTGCGATTATACCTCCTTTACTATAAATATGTACATCTATTTCTATACTTCTCAAATCCTTTAACATTACTTCCTGATGTGACACCCCGCCTAATTAAATACCGGGCGATCACTCCTTTATTAAATTAAATCAAGGTGAGCAGTTGGTTCATTCTTAGCATCACTGTCGTAAAAATACATTTTCTAATTTAACACCGTAAGTAATTAAGCTAAGTATCAAAAACGTATTTAAACGTTACTTTCCAAAATTTATTTTTAAAGAAAAGTTATTTATTTAGTTATTAACAACATTACCAATAAGTAATAATAATACCACAAATATCCTGGAACATAATCCAATTAAGTTAAACATTCAACATCCAAAATCCCAACATTAAAAACTTAAAGTAAAACATCCATACTGAATAAATCTCATAGCAACAGTACTAGAAATAACTGAAATACAAATGTCCCAATAAAACTAAAATAAATAGTGGAAAGGGCGACACATGCCCCAATAACTGAGAATGATAGATGTGGAATCAAGTAAATGAAATCGTCTAAGCAAGTGGCCTGCAACTCCCACCTAAGCTGCAGCACGTTCCTTCGAAGAGATCCTAAGTAAGATGCCCCTGGTGTTGGGCACCTGTAATATATACATATATATACAAGAGAGAAAGAGAAATAGAAATAGAAACGGGTCAGAGCCCGATAGTGTATATGATTTAAAAATTAGTTTAGCAAGTATTTAAATTGATACAGGTCAATGCAACAACATATTAGTGCGGCACTCTCTTGAGAAATTCTCACCTCTCTTCTAATGTGCACGCCTATCGTACTAACCTTCCCAACGGATTATCTATCATATATCGCACAAATCTCCCCCAACGATTCATCTTATCTTAGGTTATTCGTATGGTTTAAAACTGAACAACACAATTATTTAAAAAGTAAGATTTCAATTGTAACCAGAGTTCTCATTTTAACTTTATTAATCAATAATCTTTTCCAGTGTCATATTATACTTTCTCAAAACAAGTATTTACAATTTGAGTCATCAACCATGTCCTACTTAACAAATCACAGTAGGCAGTTCCAAATTTCAGAATTCCATATATATATTAACTACTCGTATAATATATATATTATAACAGCACCCCAAATAAAACTATGGTGCGGGCATACTCTACTATCCAAACCCCGTATCACTCATATTAAGGGGAATACAAATTCGGAATCACTCTCGAATTGTATTAACACATACACAAACAATATTGAGGCGAAGCATAAATTCCAAGTCTCTAAGAGGATGGCACATACCCGCGTCTCTTAGGACCGTCTGAACTATCATTCTGATAGCCTGTACCAAGGATATCTATCTCCTAGGATACGAATAAATATCCCCCATAAGGCAACACATGATAAGATCGTCCCAGCGCGGTAACCTCAGGGATAGCAAGTAGCGTGGGTATGTTTTTCACACATAGATAGTATATGCATACACAATCATATAACTATACTAATATTACCATATCCATAATAGGTATATCTCAACTTCCATATTTATGACATTTATCCTCGTTTTCACATTAATAGTATCGCGTATAAGGGTTCGTCTCTAACCTTAATTCGAAGGATTCTTTCAACTTATTACGTAACTCTCATGGATTCTATCCTCCCAAGTATAAAATTCGGATGGTGTTCTTTTTATGTTCCAACGTAACTCTCTTACGCGTCTCTCTCTTCAAAGCATAAATTCATCGACCCTTATGTAATTATCCCAAAAATACAATCCTTGCCCGACATTAAAGGTCCTAAAATTATTAATATGTCCTACTGGTCTTCCCTATCTCCCAAACATTTTATTAAGGATGCCTAAGAATTATTTCACATTAAATTGAATTTAAATAGTTTAAAAAGGAAAATAGGAGTCTGCCAGGAGGGGTCGATCGATCGAGGTATGGGGCTCGATCGATCGAACCTTCGATCGATCGAAGCTCTGGGCTCGATCGATCGATCAAGCAGGTATGCGAAATTTGCAGATTTGCAGTTACGGGTTTCATCTCCTAACCTTCACCAATTCCATAATTATCATACCCAATCGACCCAAAATTCATACCACAAACATTATATCATCATACTAGGTATTTCTAACGTCAAGCATGTAGATTTCTAACACTAATCGTGGATTTATGGCCCAAAAATTTATATAATTATCAAGAACCCTAGAATTCTCATAAACAGGGTTCTAACAAGTTTTTCCAGAAAATTTCTTCTTATAAACATCATAATTTCGTGGGTAATTCCTCTACATGGCAAGGGTTTCAAGAATTATCATTTAAACCATAACTACATGAATTTTCCTACCTCAAATTGGGTTTTTCTTCCCTATAGTTCATTCTTAATCATTCCAAAACTAATATAAAAGGTGCATCAATGAAATAAGCAAGATAAACACTTGCCTGGGATTTTCAGAAGTCTGGTTTGGTGTCGAATTCGGTGTGGTTGCGTTCCCCGTCTCGCGATCTACGCGTTGGTGGTGGCGGCGGTGCAAACGGGTGAGTTTTGAGCCTTGGAATGCCTTGAGAGCTCTCTCCTCTCTTCTCCAATGGCCGTTCTAGGGTTCTGAGTATTCTAACCCTAAATGACTAACCTAAATGGCTGATATAGGTTATTAATTTTCGTGGGTTTAATTACCCAAAAATGCAAAATGACGAAAATGCCCTCCTGGGTTACTATATTGGCCTAAAAACGCCCCGAGACCCAATTCAAACCTCCGGGTATACTTTTCTGACTATCTCGACCGTTCCGGATGCATTGGAGCACTCAAAACAACCATACGAACAACTTATAAAATATTCACTGTTATTTATCAATATTTAGTCCCGACGCGACACGGGCACGTCCCAACTCAAATTTTCGAAATTGTCATTTTATTCACTCGTGAAACTCAATATAATCAATATTATATATTATTTTGCTCATTAGTAATATTCAACAAATTTCCCATAATTACTAACTCTCATCGCGTTAATAATTATAACATAAATAAATTTTTCGGATTTATATTAAATAATTAATTCACATTAAATTATATAAATCCCCAATTTAATATAGCATAAAAATACAGGGTATTACATACTTCCCTCCTAATAACGGAATTTCATCCCGAAATTTGGAAAATAAGGCATACCTGGTAAGAACAAATCTGGATATCTCGGTTGCATATCTGCCTCGCGCTCCCAAGTGGATTCCTCCACATTATGGTGCTCCCACTGGACCCGTACAAGCGGAACTATCTTCGACCTCAATCTCCTTTCACTAAAGTCTAGGATAGCCACCGGTCTCTCATCGTAAGAGCTGTCAGGCTGTAAGTCTATCTCATCTATCATGATGTGAGTATGGGCCATATCATCCCGAAGATATCGTCTCAACGATGAGATGTGGAATACATCGTGAATGCGATGTAAATGCTCTGGCAGTCCCAATCTGTATGCTACCGGCCCAATCCTCTCGATAATGGGAAATGGTCCCACGTACCTCGGGGCCAATTTCCCTTTTTTTCCAAACCTCATCACTCCTTTCATAGGAGATACACGCAGTAACACTTGGTCCCCCACGTTGAACTCCTGGAAGAACAGTTTCGCATCGGCGTAGCTCTTCTGCCTGCCTGGGCTACTCGAATGCGACTCCTGATCATCTCAATCCTCCCGGAGGTTTCTTAAATCACCTCTGGTCCTAGAAACTTATTATCCCCCACCTCGAGCCAACAAGCTAGGGAATGACAAGGCCTGCCGTACAAAGCTTCGAATGGAGCCATACCAATCGTGAACTAATAAGAGTTATTATAAGCAAACTCTACTAGTGGAAGATGTGGCTCCCAACCTCCTCCAAAATCAAGAACACACATGCGTAGCATATCCTCCAACATCTGATTAGTACGCTCTGTCTGTTCATCTGTCTGTGGGTGATAAGCTGAACTCAACCTCAACTCAGTACCCATAGCCTCCTGAAAGCTTTCCCAAAAATACGACACGAAAATCTTGTCTCTATCTGACACAATATTCAGGGGCACCCCATGTAATCTGAGAATCTCGGCAATGAACAACTGAGCATACTGACCCGTGGTATAATCTGTCCGCACCGGCAGAAAATGAGCCACCTTGGTCAAATGGTCTACAATCACCCAGATCGAGATGTGGCCCCGCTGTGATGTAGGCAACCCTGTAATAAAATCCATGGAAATACTCTCCCACTTCCACGTGGGTACTTCCAATGGCTGAAGCAATCCTGACGATTTCTGATGGTCCACCTTTACCACCTGGCAGGTAGAACACTTGGACACGAACTCATCAATGTCCTTCTTCATCCCACCCCACAAATATTGCCTCCTCATACCATGGTACATCTTATCTCCTCCAGGATGTACTGGAAATCGGGACCCGTGAGATTGGTTCATCACTGCATGACGCAATTTTGCCCCTTCTTGAACCACCAATCTCCCATTAAACCTCAAACCGCCATCGGAACTAACAGAATAGGACTCAGCACCCTCGGCTAAAATTCGTACAATCTGTTCCTGGAAAAACGGGTATGTGGTCTGTGCCTATATCACCTTTGTAACAATCTCGGGTGTCACTATCATAACAGATATGAAGGAACGGGCTACTGCGTCCTGGTGGCCTAACTCCTTCCACTTAGCTTTCTAGACGTCCGCTACCTCGTCTACCGTTCTACGGCTCAACGCATTAGCAACTACGTTGGCCTTCCCCGGATGATACTGTATGTCGAACTGATAGTCTTTCACAAATTCTAACCATCTGCGCTGACGCATATTCGGCTCTCGCTGAGTGAACAGGTACTGCAGTGAATTGTGATCTGTGAACAAACGAAACTTCTCCCCCAATAAATAGTGCCTCCATATCCTTAATGCAAAAACGACCGCTGCTAACTCCAGGTCATGGGTGGGGTAATTTTTCTCATGCAGCTTAAGCTTGCAGGAGGCAAAAGCTATAGCCTTCTCCTCATGCTGAAGCACTCACCCAAGTCCCTGTAAGGATGCATCGGTGTAAACCAGATACTCCACACCCAGCATTGGTAAGGCAAGGACTGGTGCTGAAGTAAGCTTGTCTTTCAACTCGTTGAAAGCCAACTGACAAGCATCATCCCAAACATACGGTACCCCTTTGCGAGTCAGATTCGTCAATGGACCCGCTATTTTGGAGAATCCCCGAATGAATCTCCTGTAGTAACCGGCTAACCCCAAGAAACTTCGCACTTCTATCGGTGTCGTGGGTTGTCCCCACTCCCTCACCGCTGACACTTTACTCGGGTCAATTGCTATCCCCTGCTCAGAAACAACATGGCCCAAGAACTGTACTTCTCGCAACCAGAACCCGCACTTCTCGTACTTAGCATACAACTGATGCTCTCGTAGAGTCTGAAGAACCTGCCTGAAGTGCTCGGCATGCTCCTCCTCGAAGTGTGAATATCTCAAAATTTCATGTATGAAGACGATGACAAACTGATCTAAGAACTCTCTGAATACTCGGTTCATTAAGTCCATGAACACGGCTGAGGCATTTGTGAGACCAAATGGCATCACCCTGAACTCATAAGACCTATATCTCGTCAAGAAAGCAGTCTTTGAAACATCCTGCTCCCTAATACGTAGCTGATGGTACCCCGACCTCAAATCTATCTTCGAACAGAAAGTTTCTCCCCTCAGCTGGTCGAACAGATCATCGATTCGAGGCAACGAATACTTATTCCGTATCGTGACCTTATTCAACTCCCGGTAGTCCACACATAACCTCAGTGAACCATCTCTCTTCTTCACAAACAAAACTGGAGCGCCCCAAGGTGAGGTACTCCTGCGAATGAAGCCCTGACCTAACAGCTGCTTTATCTGATCTCGTAACTCTCGCATCTCTGCCGGAGCCATACGGTAGGGTGCGCGTGCTATAGGTCTCGTATCTGGCAATAAATCTATGACAAAGTCTATCTCCCGACTAGGGGGTAGGCCTGGTATCTCCTGAAACACATCGGAATACTCACTGACAACTGGGATCGAGTTTAATGGAATCACAATCTCCGTAGAGGTATTCTCCTCTATATAATATAAATGAGCGGTCAAACCTCCCTCTGGGCGAGGCATCACCACTACAAACATCTCTTGCCCCGGAATGGCAAAAATAATGCTCCCACCGAAGCAATCAATCATGGCTCTATAAGATGCGAACCAATCCATACCGATAATAACATCGTGCTCATGCATATCTAAGACTAACATGTCTGTAGGTAATACCAAACTACCAATCTCTACCCCCACTCCCTGGCATATAAAGAAAATAAGTGACCCACTCCCTAGTGGTGAGTCTACACATGTCACTGTGCTCTCTGCGGTGGATAACAATCCTAAGGCCTTTGCAAAATGTGTAGCTATAAAACAATGCATCGCCCAGTATCAAACAAAACCCGACCCATAGTACCATGGATAGGAAACATACCCTAAATCGCGGGTGGTGCCTGTGGAGATGCTGCCGGGTGGACGTTATAGACACGTCCATACTGTAACTGCCCATGCTGCACTGGATCTGTAGGAATGGCTGGTAGGGATGGCACCTGGGCTGGAGCTGGGAGGGCAGGTGGAAAAAGTGGTCTCTGTGGTTCCTTACGGGCTCCCTGCTGCTGTGGGGCCCTATCTCCCTCCGGACAATCCTGGCGCCTATGGCCGTGTTTACCACACCCAAAACATCGGCCTTTGAAGTTACCTCCCCTCTATCCCTATTGATCACGGCCCTGCTAGCCGTTACCTCCCCGCCACTGGCCCTGTTGGCCCTGATGATTACGCTGTTGGCCCTGTTGCTGACCCTGCTGTCGGTGTTGGCCTTGCTGGCCCTGCTGGCCCTGCCTAATCCCCCCAAATCCCTGCCTGGAATCACCTAAATGGAATTGCTTAGCAGGGTGCCCCTGATGGGAACTCCGCTCGTGCTGACGAGTCTGTCCATGAGATAGTGCCCCACTAGCACTACTACCCCCGGTCCTGCCCTACTGGCTGGACTCTCTTGCTCTCTTGCTTCCCTGCAGATGGAAGCGGTGATCCTGGCAATGTAGTAACGCAACATTGAGTACATCAGTGAAAGTACTCAGGGACAAATTCTTAATAAGGTGCTGACGGATCCTCCAAGCTAACCCGTCCACAAACAACAAAATCTTCTTGCTCTTAGTGGGTGCCTCATCTGGAACGATGATGAGAAGTCTCGTGAACTCCTCCTCATACTCAGCTACGGTAGAATTCTCCTGCCTCAGATTCATTAATTTCCACCTCATCTCAGTCTGCACGGCGAGTGGAAAGTACTTGCGGTCAAACCGCTCCCAGAATGACTAAATAGGGATCGTGTCCCTCTCCCCCAAGGTGGTAGTGGACTCCCACCACTGCAAAGTGTCTCCCACCAGCTTAAAGGAAGCCAAAAATTGTTTCTGTACGTCAGTGCACTCATACATACGGAGATGCCGCTGAATGTCTTTCTTCCATTGGCTGACTGTAACGATATCTGAGCTACCAGAGAACTCCGGAGGATGCGCCTTCTAAAAAGCATCCCTAACCCTCTCCCATGCAGATGGAAGCTGTGCTGGTACTGGCGCCACTCCCTGAATCTGGGGTGGAGCCTGCTGAACCACCGCTAGTGTGGCATTCACCGCCTGAGCAACAATGGCTGCTACCTCATTAGCATTCATAGTGCCTTGTGCCGGAGCTGCTAGTTGCTCGGCCTGGGCACGCCCATCCTTCGGTGCACGTCTCGGAGGCATTTGAAACGTGAAGAATTTTATTAGTCTATAGTCATTATCAAATCTCAAATAGCTGAAGAATTAAACGTAAAAGCAAGAGTACAACAATCCTAAAATAGGGCCCTATAGCAAAAACGTTAAGCTGAAAGTGAAATAAGCCGTACAGATCCTATGGACACTAGAACCTGATGCTCTGATACCACCTGTGACACCCCGCCTAATTAAATACCGGGCGATCACTCCTTTATTAAATTAAATCAAGGTGAGCAGTTGGTTAATTCTTAGCATCACTGTCGTAAAAATAAATTTTCCAATTTAACACCCTAATTAATTAAGCTAAGTGTCAAAACCGTATTTAAACGTTACTTTCCAAATTTTATTTTTAAACAAAAGTTATTTATATAGTTATTAACAACATTACCAATAAGTAATAATCATACCACAAATATCCTGGAACATAATCCAATTAAGTTAAACATTCAACATCCAAAATCCCAACATTAAAAACTTAAAGTAAAACATCCATACTGAATAAATCTCATAGCAACAGTACTAGAAATAACTGAAATACATATGTCCCAATACCACAGATAAATAGTGGAAAAGGCGACACATGCCCCAATAACTGAGAATGATAGATGTGGAATCAAGTAAATGAAATCGACTAAGCAAGTGGCCTGTGACTCCCACCTAAGCCGCAGAACGTTCCTTCCAAGAGATCCTAAGTAAGACGCCCCTGTGGTTGGGCACCTATAATATATACATATATATAAAAGAGAGAAAGAGAAATAGAAACGGGTCAGAGCCCGATAGTGTATATGATTTAAAAATTCGTTTAGAAGTAATTAAATTGATACAAGCCAATGCAACAACATATTAGTGCGGCACTCTCTTGAGAAATTCTCACCTCTCTTCTAATGTGCACGCCTATCATACTAACCTTCCCAACGGATTATCTATCATATATCGCACAAATCTCCCCCAACGATTCATCTTATCTGAGGTTATTCGTAAGATTTAAAACTGAACAACACAATTATTTAAAAAGTAAGATTTCAATTGTAACCAGAGTTCTCATTTTAACTTTATTAATCAATAACGTTTTCGAGTGTCATATTATACTTTCTCAAAACAAGTATTTACAATTTGAGTCATCAACCATGTCCTACTTAACAAATCACAGTTGGCAGTTCCAAATATCAGAATTTCATATATATATTAACTACTCGTACAATATATATATATTATAACAGCACCCCAAATAAAACTATGGTGCTGGCATACTCTACTATCCAAACCCCGTATCACTCGTATTAAGGGGAATAAAAATTCGGAATCACTCTCAAATTGTATTAACACAAACACAAACAATATTGAGGCGAAGCATAGATTCCAAGTCTCTAAGAGGATGGTGTGACAACCCGCAATCCGAGATAAGGGGTGGCCAGGCCGATACTCAAACGTAACAGGGATCATGGATGGATATCATTCTCAGCATCACAAAAAAAAACTGAGTATACGGGAAAACCACCCAGTGCAAAATTTTTAAAAAATGCGGTTATGAAAATTTAAACTAGACAACCCATTCTGACAAGCAAGTGGAATTCCAAAAGATAAAATATAAAGTAACTAAAGCGAATGTATACAAAGGGACCGAATAAGCTGTCGGTCCACAGCTACATAAGACAACATACAACAATGTAAAACATCTTACATAGTACAACCATTAATCAAATACAAATGTTTGGGCCTCACGCCCGAGGGACAAGACCCGATCATAACTAGAATGACAAAAATGAAAGCGTTTAACACAACATCCTGTAATAACCCGCAAAGTCTTACAGCTCGTCGAAGGTGTAAGGAACTTGGAAAAGTCAAGTCGGGCGTCCTTGCGGGGGAGCACCTGAGCGGATACAATAACATATATGCACACAAGGAAGTAAACCGGTCAGGGCCGGGTTCTATATGATTTCTAGAAGAATAAAAAGCATGATAGATATGAACAGTTATACATGAATGATGAGGATGATAATATGACATGCTATCTACAAAATAAGCAAGAATAGAAGGTAAAGTACTTTAATTTAAAACCCTTCCTTATAATTCAAATACAATTTCCATTTCCTTTAGACATTCCTTATTAGGAATAAAACCATGTTTTCGGTTAAGTCAAGAAGTTATAATTCTATTCATTAATTAAAACTTCCCATTTATCTTTCCATTCCTTATTAGGAATATCATTTACATCAAGTGCTCTTTATGGCACATATATCATTTTCGTGCTCTTCCCGGCACATATTCATGCTCTTCATGGCATTTCATACGCTCTTTATGGCGTTTAACAACCATCAAGTCCAACTTGATGAAAATATAGTTATATTTATATACATATAACAATATCTAAGACCGCCCGTCCGGGTTTCCCCACTGAGCGCGCCCCTAAATGACCATCATCTTCCAGGGCCTATCATAAGACAACCTGGGCACCTATCGGAATCCGTCGGGAAGCGGCCATGAGCCTGCGGGGTAGTCAAGACCACACCCGAAATCTCCTACCCATCGCAGAATAAATATAACAATAAGCGTTCCCATGGCCTAGGACTATATCCACCCTGCATTCATTAGCCAGGGGGCTTCACCTCACGAACGAACTTCCCTTATGATGTCATTTAGAGAGGTGTGTAACAGTAAATTAACATTTACATTTTTACTCTCATTTCCATTTTCAAAATCCACTTCCATTAATCATGAGATTGGTTCTTTTTATTAAACCTAACATCATTAAACGTTGGGTTCGTTCTAGTTGAACCTATTATCATTTAACTCATGTGGGTTCATTTTATGCGAACCTAATTCCCATCGAGAATTAACATCATTAATTCCTCAGATTACAATTCCCGATTAAATCCCAAATGATCACTATGATCCTACAACTCTCCAAGGTCTATGTAACTTGACAAGCCCCTTCTAGTCTTCAAGTTGGGGTACCTAACTTCCAAACTTCTAAGAGTTTGAATAAAAGAAGTAATGCCTTAACATTACTCTAGACCTCCCCGAGATAAACCCCAGATGAACCCATTTCTAGTCCAGGGTAACGACCAAACTCCATACTACTCTAGGACTCTAAGTTTACTCCTTTAAAGAAGTTTCCTAGGTCCTAATCCTAAAGAATAATGAGGAAAATAAAAAGAAAAAACAAAGACCCCCAAAATCTGCAGGAACCGAATCGATTCGCCCTAAGGGCCGAATCGATTCGCCCCAGCGAATCGATTCGCTCTGAAAGCGAATCGGTTCGGACAATAAAACCTGGTTTCTGCAAATGCCGAATCGATTCGGTCTTCAATCCGAATCGATTCGGACAACAAGACCTGGGACTCTGCATCTATGCGAATCGATTCGCCCAAGGGGCCGAATCGATTCGCCCCTGCGGAATGGCCAAGAATGGCTATGGAGTTTTGAACTCCAAAATTTACCCAACTTCAAAACCAAGCCAAACCGAAAACATTTGCTGCAATTTCTACATCCTACATACATCTAACTACCAACCTTAAACATCATTTATCATCCAAATCCATTTCTAGTGGTTAATACCCACAAATCCAACCAAGACCCTAACAATTCTAAATCATAAATATCAATGCAATTTATTCTACTTAAACCATGAATTTGCAAGTAGATTACTTGCCTCGAGGTAAGAATCTGATTTGATGAAGAAGGAGGCAACAATCCAAGCTCCAAATCTCTCTTTTCTCCCAAGTTCTCTTCCTCTCTCTACTCTCTCTAGGGCTCAATTGGGTAAAAAATGGAAGAATGGGAATAGGGGTGGGAAATAAAACGGGGCTTAAGTCCTCTAAACCCACTTAAGTGACTAATACGCGATAAAAATATACGCGACTACCCTATTTAAGCCAAAACCAGTCAAAAGTCCCCAAAATGCCAAAATACAATATGGCACTTATTTTGACTGTCTCACACCTACCGGGACTAACTACACTATCCAAATTATCATTTGGAAATTTTATAACTCATTTTAGTTCCGGTTTCATAATAAACCAAAATGTCATTTTAAATCCTTATGACATAATAAATTACCACATGAACATTTTATCTACTCACGAGGTAATTACACAACATATTAGTAAATATTGACTCGACATAACAAATTAATATTTACTCAGCATCTTATCAGATAATAACAAATTTCTACACATGGTAATTAAGGATAAAATGGGCTATTGGAAGAGAGGGTTATTACATACTTCCCCCCTTAAGAGGGAATTTTGCCCCCAAAATTCGGATATACGTCGCAAGAAGAAGTGCGGATACTATTCTCGCAAGTCATCCTCGCGCCCCCCTATGTCGATTTCTCGACACTCTGTTTAATGTATAGAATTCATCCCCCAAGGTACTACCGGCGATACCAACGTAACCCTACACTCTATGGTAGCAACCGACTACATCCAATAAAAACCGTCACGTTGCATCTACTTAGAAAGGAATGTGCCTAAAGGCACCGTCAAATCCTTCGTACTCCCTTGCATGAGAGACAAGGAACAAATTATGAACTTGCCGCAAAACGTTTCGAGAAAGCGAGCGAACAGTTTACCGGACCCATCGCGACATTTCTAGGAAAGGTACAACATCGTGCGGTGCAAGTTTTCCCGCAAAATGCCTTTCACAGGCGATACTCACCACAACATGTGGTCTAATGACCTCAACTCCAGATGCCTTCTTCTCGCATCGACTGAGCTCTTTCTTCGGTCTTGGTCATACGAGAGACTCATCATCTCGCACTTCTCACCAACAAGGGAAAATCAACAAGGCCTAACTTACAAGGCTTCTTCTAAAGCGCCGTCCTACTAGTGAATCGACACCAATTCCATATAGGCGAATTCAACGAGCGGAAAGCATTATTCCCAACTACTCTTAAAGTTAAACACGCATATAAGGAGTATATGCCTCATCATATGGTTCATTCTATTGGCTTGGTCACCTGTGGAAAATGATAAGAAGTAATTAACCATCATTCAATTCCCACGGCTTCTTGGAAACTTGCCAAGAATGAGAAACGAAAGTCTTGATTCAGTACAACGACCCTCCTAGGCCCAGCCAATAGTACTAGCGACGTATAGCTTGGCACGATTCGTCATTACCTTGACGCACCGAAACGTTAGAACCGCATGATCCCTCCATATCTGCTTAACTTAAGTCCTTTCCGTTCGGGACAAAATTCTCTTAAGGAAAACGCACCCCACCCTCAATGTCAAAAGAGCAGAGTTCTGTTTCCTAAATCAACAGCTTATCTTGAGATGAGATGTTGTTCGCACGAAAGACTAAATCCTGCCCAGGAAGTAGCATCTCTCTTCCTATACAGCGATCACCCCCAAGATGGACTTCAACTTAATTAGGGGATAATAATCCTTACAAGTTTAAACTTGTGAGGCGCATCCACAATAAATCGATATTCCAGCATCATTACTCCTCGTCATGGCAGAGACTTGCTAATGGAATCTACCTTCGAGCTTGACCATGTGGCTCAGGGTACGAGTTAATTCACCCTTTTGTTACCTCCGTAACACTCCACCACGTGAGGCCTCATCTCCTTCGGCCTTAACCACTAACTCCTCGAAATCCTCCCACTTCACATAGCATGAAACCAATCACTTGGTATGATTTTACGCATGACTTAGTCATGGTCAACTCCCAACAACCCTCCTAAACTTATGTCCCATACTAAAAGGCCCTACATCTGAACAATCCTAAAGTCTATCTACCTATACCCTATCTAAGTCGTATACACCTAATACTAAGTATGTCCCTAGTGCCCAAGACCCTTCTCAACTTCCGACATTTGCTCAGTTTCGTGCGTGGGACGTCTCGCCGAAGCGAAATCCAAACAAGGAACCCTCCCGTTACACTACTACCTCGCGTTGTCAGTCATCGAGGGGTACAGGTCTAAGACACATGTTCGGGACCGAAAAGATCCTACAGCTACACACTAATAATTAAATAACTAAAGGAAAAATTTTAACGTTCACCCTTCATGAAACCCTAGGGTTATATACCCTATAACGTACGCATCTCAATAAATAGCCTTCTATAACAAGGCATAACCCGAAGTCTCAATTCGACTTCGTACTCCAGTCTCCCTCATATCCAGCAGAGGAGAGAACTATATGCAGTGCTCCTAAGTCGCACTCTAATAGCCATTCATCACTCTTGTACGTGATTCTCGGCTACTTCCAATCCCACTTCTGACACTAAAATAAGAAAACAAAATGAAATAAAAGGGAAGAATAGCATATCTTCACTCACAACATCGTTAAGTGTTCATGCGGCGGAGTGTCTCGCAAAGCGAAATCCAAACAAGGAACCCCTACGTCACATGCCTACTTAACTAGTTGATCATGGAGATAGAGCGTAATACACATAAATAAGAGAAAGGAAAGGTGGTATATCCCCACTCCCAACGTCGTTAAGGTTCGCGCGTGGAGCGTCCCGCAGAAGCGGAATCCAAACAAGGAACCCCTCCTATACGCTACCACTCAACTTGTTGGTCGTGGAGATAAAGCATAGCAATCACATATCACTATCACATCATACTCGACCATGTTAAGAACGAGTAAATCGGCCTCAAGCACAATTTAATCAAAGAACTTCTATATACATACAAACAAAAGAAATGAGCGAACTATTACCCATAGAACTCGATACTAATGAAAATACTCTCAGCAGATATTATGAAATCTGTAATCTGAGAAAGCTCGTAAAACAAATAAGCGCGTAACACCCGCATCGAATAACATATAACTCGCGTAACTCTGAGTAAAAACTTACCCTCAATAACGGGTGGTGCCGGCAGGGCTGGAGGAAACATAGTCTCCCGATTGTGATAAACACGCCCATACTGTAGTTGCCCCTGCTGCGGAGGAACAACCATAATAGGTACCGGAGGTGGAAACAGAACACATGGCTGCTGCGGAACCCGGGGAAACTGACCCCCAATCATCTGAGGACACTCCTTCTTGTAATGGCCTGCCTCCCCACATTGGAAGCATCGTCCCTTCATGTCCTCCCGACCTCGACCTCCGATATTCCTAAACTGAGAAAAGCCTCGGCCCGGACGACCTCTACCCCCAGGGTCACCCCGATCTGCCGGATGTAAAGCACCTTGACCGTGCCTATTATTGCCCCTCACAATAAACTTCCCAAGCTTCCCTACCTGCCTCTTTTCAGTAGCCTTTTTGCTACCCTGCATATATGCTCGATGTTCCTGGCAATGGAGTAAGGCTGCATTCATAACCTCTCCAAAAGTCTGGAAAGCTGGGTTACCCAATAAGTGTTTACGGATTCTCCAGTTTTGACCTCCCATAAACTTCGAGATCTTCCTCTCTTCCGGAGTCACCTCACCTGGTACAAAACTTGCTAACCGGGTGAACTCCTCTTCATACTCCGCTACCGACCTCTCCCCTTGCTCTACATCTTGCAACTTCCTCTTCATCTCCCCCTGAACAGCGGGAGGAAAATACTTAAGATCAAACAAAGCCCAGAACTCAGTAATTGACATGGTGTCTCTTTGCTCTGGGGTGGTCATCGTCTCCCACCAGTGTAACGCTGATCCGACAAGCTTAAAGGTGGTAAGGACCTGTTTCTTATCCTCACTGCATTCTATCATTCGAAGGTGGCGTTGCATGTCTTTCTTCCATTGATTGGCTTTAATAAGATCCGCACCTCCCTCGAATTCCGGGGGATTGCCCTTTAGAAAGGACTCCCTAACCCTTTCCCACGGAGTAAGTCCCGTAGGAGCTTGAACACCTGGAGCCCATGGCAATTGTTGGATCACTACGGACATGGCGGCATCAACCGCTCCCGCCACTATGCTTGCTACATCCGCAACATTAACCGTCCCTAGTAGTGGCGGTGGAGGACCTACTTCCTTCACTACGACCTTAACACGTCTCGCCGGGCGACCTCTCTTAGACGGCATCTGAGATGGAAGAACAATAGCATTAGAAGGCTAATAAAACAATCTATCTTGCAGAAGATCGCAAACATAAGCATCAAAGAAATCCTAACATTAGGCTCTACATCAAAGAACGCTACGGTAGAACGAGACAAGTCCACACAGATCCTAGTACTCTAGAACCTGAGGCTCTGATACCATCTGTGACAACCCGCAATCCGAGATAAGGGGTGGCCAGGCCGATACTCAAACGTAACAGGGATCATGGATGGATATCATTCTCAGCATCACAAAAATAAACTGAGTATACGGGAAAACCACCCAATAAATCAGACAACGGGTTGCCAAAAAGTGCAAAATTTTTAAAAAATGCGGTTATGAAAATTTAAACTAGACAACCCATTCTGACAAGAAAGTGGAATTCCAAAAGATAAAATATAAAGTAACTAAAGCGAATGTATACAAAGGGACCGAATAAGCTGTCAGTCCACAGCTACATAAGACAACATACAACAATGTAAAACATCTTACATAGTACAACCATTAATCAAATACAAATGTTTGGGCCTCACGCCCGAGGGACAAGACCCGATCATAACTAGAATGACAAAAATGAAAGCGTCTAACACAACATCCTGTAATAACCCGCAAAGTCTTACAGCTCGTCGAAGGTGTAAGGAACTTGGAAAAGTCAAGTCGGGCGTCCTTGCGGGGGAGCACCTGAGCGGATACAATAACATATATGCACACAAGGAAGTAAACCGGTCAGGGCCGGGTTCTATATGATTTCTAGAAGAATAAAAAGCATGATAGATATGAACAGTTATACATGAATGATGAGGATGATAATATGACATGCTATCTACAAAATAAGCAAGAATAGAAGGTAAAGTACTTTAATTTAAAACCCTTCCTTATAATTCAAATACAATTTCCATTTCCTTTAGACATTCCTTATTTGGAATAAAACCATGTTTTCGGTTAAGTCAAGAAGTTATAATTCTATTCATTAATTAAAACTTCCCATTTATCTTTCCATTCCTTATTAGGAATATCATTTACATCAAGTGCTCTTTATGGCACATATATCATTTTCGTGCTCTTCCCGGCACATATTCATGCTCTTCATGGCATTTCATACGCTCTTTATGGCGTTTAACAACCATCAATTCCAACTTGATTAGAATATAGTTATATTTATATACATATAACAATATCTAAGACCGCCCGTCCGGGTTTCCCCACTGAGCGCGCCCCTAAATGACCATCATCTTCCAGGGCCTATCATAAGACAAGCTGGGCACCTATCGGAATCCGTCGGGAAGCGGCCATGAGCCTGCGGGGTAGTCAAAACCACACCCGAAATCTCCTACCCATCGCAGAATAAATATAACAATAAGCGCTCCCATGGCCTAGGACTATATCCACCCTGCATTCATTATCCAGGGGGCTTCACCTCACGAACGAACTTCCCTTATGATGTCATTTAGAGAGGTGTGTAACAGTAAATTAACATTTACATTTTTACCCTCATTTCCATTTTCAAAATCCACTTTTATTAATCATGAGATTGGTTCTTTTTATTAAACCTAACATCATTAAACGTTGGGTTCGTTCTAGTTGAACCTATTATCATTTAACTCATGTGGGTTCATTTTATGCGAACCTAATTCCCATCGAGAATTAACATCATTAATTCCTCAGATTACAATTCCCGATTAAATCCCAAATGATCACTATGATCCTACAACTCTCCAAGGTCTATGTAACTTGACAAGCCCCTTCTAGTCTTCAAGTTGGGGTACCTAACTTCCAAACTTCTAAGAGTTTGAATAAAAGAAGTAATGCCTTAACATTACTCTAGACCTCCCCGAGATAAACCCCAGATGAACCCATTTCTAGTCCAGGGTAACGACCAAACTCCATACTACTCTAGGACTCTAAGTTTACTCCTTTAAAGAAGTTTCCTAGGTCCTAATCCTAAAGAATAATGAGGAAAATAAAAAGAAAAAACAAAGACCCCCAAAATCTGCAGGAACCGAATCGATTCTCCCTAAGGGCCGAATCGATTCGCCCCAGCGAATCGATTCGCTCTGAAAGCGAATCGGTTCGGACAATAAAACCTGGTTTCTGCAAATGCCGAATCGATTCGGTCTTCAATCCGAATCGATTCGGACAACAAGACCTGGGACTCTGCATCTATGCGAATCGATTCGCCCAAGGGGCCGAATCGATTCGCCCCTGCGGAATGGCCAAGAATGGCTATGGAGTTTTGAACTCCAAAATTTACCCAACTTCAAAACCAAGCCAAACCGAAAACATTTGCTGCAATTTCTACATCCTACATACATCTAACTACCAACCTTAAACATCATTTATCATCCAAATCCATTTCTAGTGGTTAATACCCACAAATCCAACCAAGACCCTAACAATTCTAAATCATAAATATCAATGCAATTTATTCTACTTAAACCATGAATTTGCAAGTAGATTACTTGCCTCAAGGTAAGAATCTGATTTGATGAAGAAGGAGGCAACAATCCAAGCTCCAAATCTCTCTTTTCTCCCAAGTTCTCTTCCTCTCTCTACTCTCTCTAGGGCTCAATTGGGTAAAAAATGGAAGAATGGGAATAGGGGTGGGAAATAAAACGGGGCTTAAGTCCTCTAAACTCACTTAAGTGACTAATACGCGATAAAAATATACGCGACTACCCTATTTAAGCCAAAACCAGTCAAAAGTCCCCAAAATGCCAAAATACAATATGGCACTTATTTTGACTGTCTCGCACCTACCGGGACTAACTACACTATCCAAATTATCATTTGGAAATTTTATAACTCATTTTAGTTCCGGTTTCATAATAAACCAAAATGTCATTTTAAATCCTTATGACATAATAAATTACCACATGAACATTTTATCTACTCACGAGGTAATTACACAACATATTAGTAAATATTGACTCGACATAACAAATTAATATTTACTCAGCATCTTATCAGATAATAACTAATTTCTACACATGGTAATTAAGGATAAAATGGGCTATTGGAAGAGAGGGTTATTACAGAGGGCACATACCCGCGTCTCTTAGGACCGTGTGAACTATCATTCCGATAGCCTGTACCAAGGATATCTATCTCCTAGGGTAAGAATCAATATCCCCCATAAGGCAACACAGGATAAGATCGTCCCAGCGCGGTAACCTCAGGGATAGCAAGTAGCATGGGTAAATTTTTCACACATAGATAGTATATGCATACACAATCATATAACTATACTAATATTACCATATCCATAATAGGTATATCTCAACTTCCATATTTACGACATTTATCCTTGTTTTCACATTATTAGTATCGCGTATAAGGGTTCATCTCTAACCTTAATTCGAAGGATTCTTTCAACTTATTACGTAACTCTCATGGATTCTATCCTCCCAAGTATAAAATTCAGTAGGTGTTCTTTTTATGTTCCAACGTAACTCTCTTACGCGTCTCTCTCTTTAAAGCATAAATTCATCGACCCTTATGTAATTATCCCAAAAATACAACCCTTGCCCGACATTAAAGGTCCTAAAATTATTCATATGTCCTACTGGTCTTCCCTATCTCCCAAACATTTTATTAAGGATGCCTAAGAATTATTTCACATTATATTGAATTTAACTAATTTAAAAAGGAAAATAGGAGTCTGCCGGGAAGGGTCGATCGATGTAGGTATGGGGCTCGATAGATCGAACCTTCGATCGATCGATGCTCTGGTCACGATCGATCGATCAAGCAGGTATGCGAAATCTACAGATTTGCAGTTACGGGTTTCATCTCCTAACCTTCACCAATTCCTTAATTATCATACCCAATCGACCCAAAATTCATACCACAAACATTATATCATCATACTAGGTATTTCTAACGTAAAGCATGTAGATGTCTAACACTAATCATGGATTTATGACCCAAAAATTTATATAATTATCAAGAACCCTAGAATTCTCATAAACAAGGTTCTAACAAGTATTTCCAGAAAATTTCTTCTTATAATCATCATAATTTCGTGGGTAATTCCTCTACATGGCAAGGGTTTCCATAATTATCATTTAAACCATAACTACATGAACTTTCCTACCTCAAATTAGGTTTTTCTTCCCTATAATTCATTCTTAATCATTCCTAAACTAATATGAAAGATGCATCAACGAAATAAGCAAGATAAACACTTGCCTGGGATTTTCAGAAGTCTGGTTTGGTGACGAATTCGGTGTGGGTGCGTTCCCCGTGTCGCGATCTACGCGTTGGTGGTGGCGGCGATGCAAACGGGTGAGTTTTGAGCCTTGGAATGCCTTGAGAGCTCTCTCCTCTCTTCTCCAATGGCTGTTCTAGGGTTCTGAGTATTCTAACCCTAAATGGATGATATAGGTTATTAATTTTCGTGGGTTTAATTACCCAAAAATGAAAAATGACGAAAATGCCCTCCCGGGTTACTAATTAGGCCTAAAAACGGCCCGAGACCCAATTCAAACCCCCGAGTACACTTTTCTGACTACCTCGACCCTTCCGGACGCGTTGCCGCACTTAAAATGACCATATGATCAACTTATAAAATATTCACTTTTATTTATCAATATTTAGTCCCGACGCGACACGGGACGTCCCGACTCAAATTTTGGAAATTGTCGTTTTATTCACAGGTGACATTCAATATAATCAATATTATATATTACTTTTCTCATTAGTAATATTCAACAAATTTCCCATAATTACTAACTCTCATCGCGTTAATAATTATAACATAAATAAATTTTCCGGATTTATATTAAATAATTAATTCATATTAAATTATATAGATCCCCAAATTAATATAGCATAAAAATACGGGGTATTACACCTGACTTGTAATAAGACACGCTAAATTTGGTGTAGACTTCCTACTTAAAGCATCAGCTACTATATTAGCTTTTCTCGGGTGATAATGAATATTCAAATCATAATCCTTAATTAATTCTAACCACCTCCTTTGTCTCATGTTAAATTCTTTTTGGGTAAAAATATATTTCAAACTCTTATGATCGGTATAAATCTTACAAGTCTCACCATACAAATAATGTCTCTAAATTTGAGGAGTAAAAATTACAGCTGCTAATTCTAGGTCATGGGTTGGATAATTTTGCTCATGTGGTTTTAACTGTCTCGAGGCATAAGATACAACTTTTCCATTTTGCATTAGTACACATCCCAAACCATTTTTAGAAGCATCACTATAAATCACAAATCCCCTTGTCCCGGAAGGAATAGTTAAAATTGGGGCAGTTACTAATCGATTGTTAAGTTCTTAAAAAATATTCTCAACTTCCTCAGACCATTCACATTTCACCTTCTTTTGGGTTAAGCTAGATAAAGGTTTGGCAATACTAGAAAATCCTTTAACAAATATTAGATAATAATCTTTTAATCCTAGGAAATTATGAATCTCCATCACATTAGTTGATCTAGGCCAATCCAGTAAAGCTTTGATATTTTGAGGGTCAACAAACACTCCCTCCTTCGAAATGACATGTCCTGGAAAAGAGACGCTAGGCAACCAAAACTCACACTTCTTTAATTTTGCATATAATTTATCCTTCCTAAGGATTTGTAACACCATCTCTAAATGTTTTTCGTGTTCTTTAATACTTTTGGAATAAATAAGGATGTCATCAATGAAAACAACCACACACTGATCCAAATACTTCCTAAACACCCTATTCATCATATCCATTAAAGCGGCTGGTGTGTTAGTTAGTCCAAATGGCATCACAAGAAATTCATAGTGACCATATCTAGTAAGAATAACTAATTTTGAAATATCATCTTCCTTAATCTTCAATTGGTGATAGCCTGACCTAAGGTCAATCTTTGAAAATACTTGCGCACCTTGAAGTTGGTCAAACAAATCATCTATACATGGTAAGGGGTATTTATTTATAATGGTCACCTTATTTAGTTCACGATAATCTATACATAACCTCATCGTTCCATCCTTGTTTTTAACAAATAACACTGGAGCACCCTAAGGGGATACACTTGGTCTAATTAAACACTTGTCTAACATATCTTGTAATTGAACTTTTAATTCCCTTAATTCTAAAGGTGCCATACGATAAGGTGGTTTCGAGACTGGTATACTTCCAGGAATAAGGTCAGTTTTAAACTCTATTTCTCTAATAGGAGGAAGAGTGGGTAAATCATCTGGAAAAACATCTAGAAAATGTTTAGCTATAGGAATATCTTCTAAAATAGGCTCTTTTGTTTGCAAATCAATAAAACTCACAAGAAATCATTGACACCCCTTCTTAAGAAAACTACAAGCTTGCATTTCAGAAATAATACGAATGGGAGATAGGATGCCTATTCCTTCAAAACTGAATTCTGGCTAGTTAGGGATTTGGAAAGTAACTCTCTTCTCAAAATAATCTATCTTAGCATGATACGATGCTAACCAATCCATCCCCAAAATGACTTCAAAGCATTTTATGTCCAAAACAATCAAATCAGCAAATAGTTTATGACTACTAACATCTATAGGGAAAGACTTATATACTAAGCTTCCCATCAATAACTCACCCGAAGGAGTAGAAACGTGCATGATATGACTCAAGGGTTCGAGCTTATTAGGAAATCGATTAACAAAATTCACAAAAACAAATGAATGGGTAGAACCATGATCTATTAAAACTTGAAAAGGTTGTGCACATATATAAAGTGTACCTGACACTACTGCATCAGAAACTTGGTTATCAGAAAGTGAAAAAACTCTACCTTGTCTGCCTTGGTCCTGGTTTTCACCTAAATCCTGTATCGAAATCCTTAATGATGTTGGGCAGTCTTTTATCTGATGTCCATTATGTCCACATCTAAAACAAGCTCATGTGTACTTATAACAAGATCGTCCTCCATGTATCTTCCCACATCGCTGACATATCTTATTATTAAACTGTTTGTTATCACTAGCTCCCCCAATATTGGATGTACTCCTAAAATTATTTCTATTATTTGGGCTCTTCCCTATTTGTTCCCCAAACTTCCTCTTACCATCTCTAATTCTATTATACTCCTCGTCATCCCTCTCAGCTATCATAGCCTTAGCCACAACATCACTATACGATGTCAACTTTAAAATAGAAATTCTATTACAAATACTCAACCTTAACCCACGTTCAAACTTTTTGTCTTTTAAAACATCATTTATCACAACATAAGATGAAAAATGGGATAACTCAGTAAACTTTGCCTCATATTGACTACCCGTCATATTCCCTTGCACTAGACTCATGACCTCAGCTACCATTTCATCCTTCACCGTTTCAGGGAAATATTTCTCATAAAAATCACCAAGAATTCATTCCATCCTATACAAGTATATCTCTCCTCGTGTATTCTCTTAGTCATTCTCCACCAATGTTCGGCTTCACCTTCTAATATAAATGTTGCAAATGAAACCCTTTGTTCATCGGTACACTTAAGAACATCGAGCATCTTTTCCATCCGCATCACCCAACTTTCTGCTTTATTGGGGTTAGGAGTACCTTTAAAAGAGGGTGGGTTCAACTTCTTGAAATGCTCAATGGTACAGCTAGTTAGTTACAGATTCCTTGGTGCTCCATTATTCATCTGATTCTCCACAATCTTTCTAGACTCTCAATCGCCTTATATGCACCTTACAGTCCTTCCATACTTAAAACCACTTGTTCTCACAGTTGATCTTGGCTTGGTCATTTTCTACAGTCATGGCCAAACATAAGACGTATTATACTAACTCAAAATTGTAAATTAGAAGATCAATTATATATAAATAACTATATGTAGACTTTAAGACATACGGAGGGTTATCGGATAAGTCGGATATTTAATCATATATCCTATGTATGGAAACTTAAAATGGATAACGTTCGAATCCTATGTTCAGTAGTCTATGGGTTCATAACCTATGCTCTGATACCACCTCTGTCATGACCCCACCCAAAAATAATAGTGGGGAATGAGTGTCTTGACATGACACCAAGGCAACAAATATCCAGACTTATATTGTTTCTTTAATTAAATGCAACGAAAATACAATTACATGGTTATGATTCGTAAAATACTGAAATTAAAGGAATTAAGTCATCGGAGCTTTCTAAAAGGAAACTTCATATATATTACAAGTCACAACGAGTTACAACTTAAAACGAAATTGAAAACTTATTACAGGAGAGCCAAACATGCTCTATATGATATAACAACTTTTTACTTAAAATAACCAAAAAGAGCTCTAGAAGATAAATCTTCCATGTAGTCCTTTTTTGTTCCCTCCAAGCCCACTTATTTCCTAAAAAATGGTTAGTTATATAACGTCACCTAAAAGCCGAGTGAGGTTCAATCTCTAGACATTCCAGGGTTTTCCAAAAAATTGATACCTATTCAATTTCCAACATAAGGCATATACATATATGGACAGGAATTTGGAGTAAAATATATAAAGTAAACTGGCAATATATATTTTCAGAATAATCAGTTCAGAACAAAATAGATAAAATAATTTGAGCAATGTGTCAATTATTCAATTTATTTTTATGGCCATGTACGCTCTAATACCCAGATAAACAGATAGTGTTACCAAATATTTCCACCCGGCAACAACGCAAATAGAAAATCATGATATCTGAAACAACGCCTTATTTTGGTCACACCAAGGATAAACCAGCTGGGAAGGTACCACCCAAATATTTCCACCCGGTAGTCAAGGACAACATAGTAAGAGAGTTTCCATAGGTTGAATCAATAATTTCAGAATTCAAATCAGATGTATATATCGAGAGATATACAGATATAACAAATGATGGAATCATCGGTATCAGATGTATTTGGCAATAAAATCATTTCACAAAATATATGTAGTTTGCATAATATCATATAATCAAAATACACAAGGAATGTCAGAGTAATCATATAGAACCGAAGTCCGAAGTCATAGATGCTGAGTCTTGGATCACTCGTTAATTCTTAATACAAACTTCTTAACCTTCCCGTATTTCCTCTCACTATTTCTCTCTGATATTTGGAATGAATTTCATGTAAGAGCTAATCCTAAGGCCTTTATTTATAATTTTCCAAAGTTATTAGGGTGTTTACACATGTCCCAATGACTAAGCGTCCAATTTGGTGAGTCAGCGTTAGCGTGTTGCGTAACGGAGTAGTCTTGCAGTCTCAATTCACCGAACGTCGACACGTGTATTGGATTTAACTAATTGCATGACACGTGTTTTGTCCTTTCCTTTAAAGGTAACACTAGTACGGTGGAGGTGTCATAACCAAGCACGTGGTGTAAAGTTATTAAGGGTATAAGGGTTATGTTACACATGAAGGGTATTTTAGTAATTTTTACACCATACATTTTCAATATTTCTTATAGGACTTTGAAAATATTTTATTTACAAAATGTTCCTTTATATATTTTTATTTTAGTCCCTAAAACTTTCATTATTTCAAAATCATGTCCCTAAATTGTCATAAAATTTCATTTTCTACCCCAAAACTTATCATTTAGCTTAGGATATGCTATAAGACTTTGATTTAATCCATTTTGATGAATAAGGAGGTTATTTCAAAGTTTTTAAGTCGTCCAAACCAGCCTCCCCTTCAACCAATCAAAATATTACACATGGTGTGGTAATAAGACAAAATATGACTTAAAGGATGGACAGATTTGCCCTTATTTCTTAATTTCGGTATAACTTCTTGCTCGTACCTCCGTTTAACACATCGTTTATTGTGTTACAAACCTAATTCATATATATACAACTTTTTAGTTTCTACCTCAAGTCAATTGTTATATTATAAAGGTCAAAACTAGTCTCTAGTATGAACATTCCTACTGAAAACTTTAAAATTTAATGTTTGTAACTAATTTGATATTTCATGATTTATGAAGGGAGGATTAGACTAAAATAATAAATTCAAATTAGTCATATCACATATGAAATAATAAAATATTTAAAACTATATATGAACATATAAAAGTGGGGTCACTACAAAATGACGACGGGTAAAAGTAGGTCAATATTCACAATATAGCAGTGGAAATTTTCATGACCTTAAATTCTTAACAGTTGTAATAAAAATCATCAATTTAAGAAGATTCGAATAGGAAAAATGAGATGATAAATATTGGATAAATAATTAGGAAACAAATGAAATAACAAACTGATGGAAACCCCAAAAAAACAATTGTATGGCAATGTTACCAAGTGTTACATTCTCACAAACATATAAGAAACTTTAACCAAAAAAAGGGTTGCCCTGAGGAACAACAACTTTGACGTCCAAAATAGGATCTCAAATATATACTGGTACCGTAAGTATTCTCACATAAATACTCACTATCGCAATTCCTACATTTATCTCCCTTTTTTTTGTCCTCATTCAAAGGTATTTCTTCAAATAATGTCCAAACTTTGGAAGTTTTTTTTCTCTTGTAAGCGGCTTGCATAGGAGATCTTCAATTTCATAATTTGTTGCCTCAGTGTTGAAATTTGCATTTGTCTCCTCAAATGATTCCATCAGAAACGTAGAATGAAAAATATGGGAAAAGTGAGTACAAATTGGTCACTTAGATGATGTTATATCTACAAATAATAAAACGCAGCAACAAAGCAGTTAGTTTTTGTAAAAAAAAAGTACTAAATTTTATGGAAAAAAGGAGCAAATTTTATCAAAAAAAGCAGTAAGTTTTATTGAAACAAAAAGTAACACTAACGTCTAACTTCAAAGGGAATCCTATAGTTATTAAAAAAAAGTAGTAAGTTTTACAACCATTAAAAAAAGTAGTAACCATAGGGCATTTTCAGCAGCACATCTTCAAATTTCTCCATTGAAGAAACAAACTTGCGACTAATAAAAAAAGTGTTCATCCTACTTATTTTAATTTTGAGTTTAATTCATTACTTGGATTGTTACTGTTTTCGTTACATACAGACGTGTTCAAGTACATATGGTATTTACCTTCACTCTTTCATGACACTTTTGATGTCAAGTCTTAAGCCACTTATGACCAAATAATATTAATAGCACACAGACACAAACTTGAACAAAATTTTGTTCTATTAAAATTAAAAGTTTAATACAAAACGTACAACCATTTCTGAGTGATTTAAACTTACTTCTTCTTCTACTTAAGCAAATCGCGATGGAGTAGAAAAAAGGGGGGATTAAAAGAAGTAAATTTATCTCCATTTAAAAAAGGGGGAGGGTAAATATACCTGAGAAAATTTGGTTTTATGTGTATATCGAAAGTTATTGTCTCACTTATGAATAGGAGCAGTACTCGTCTGATATAGACAAAGGGAGCAGGAGCCTTTCAAAATTTCTACCAATAAACTATCCCAACTAATAATCCAACAACAATATCTCCATAAAAATGATAAATATTTCATTTAAATTATCAAAAAGAGAACAAAATATATCATCAAAGAATATTAACAAAATTTATAAATAAAAAATACAATACCCAGAATAAAATTATGGAGACAGAGATGTATATTTAAACTCGCAGTACACAATTGGGCCTTTTCACTAAGCCCATAGAAAAATCATCCATGAATACATACAATATGAAAAGGAATATAGAGTTAGAATAAAAATATTACAATCCATTTCAAGAACACTGAAATTTTTTGAAACTATACAAAATTCCTAACCCTAAAATTTTAAATCATGTAATGTCAAATACAAAAAGTATAATTTAAGTTGGAGACTACAAAATTCAAACCCATGAATACATAAGAGAGAGAAAGAGAAAGTCAAACCCAGGAATACTTAAGAGAGAGAAAGAGAAAGTGATAGCTTTCGGATAAGACTCAAACTTTTCGATTGAGGAGGTTGAAGCTGATCGAGACGTGTTACCGCTATCGTCGGATTTCAATTGCTAAAAAAATATAGATGAAGAGATATTAATAGACGTAAGGAGAAGGAATGGGAGGGTCTTTGTATATGAGATTTAATTGATAGAGAGAGAGAGAGAGAGAGAGAGAGAGAGATAGAGAGAGATCTTTTAGAGGAGAGGAAGTGATTGGGAATCTGTTAGGGTATTAGGCATAAAAATGAAAATGAAGAGATTCTCTATCTTTTTTGGTTTTTGGTTTTTCTTTCCCAAACAAAGAGCTTCTATTAATAGCATCTTTTTTCAAGCTCCGTTAATTAAAGTCTTTAATATATGTACCCGTGGAACATCCACAAATGAAGATACCATTTTTTATATTATATATTAGATGAGAAAATACGGTAATCAAACTGCAAATATAGTAACCAAATTGCAAATACAACTAAAAAATCAAGAAATTAAGAGGAAGGAATAGTAACCAACAATCCTCGAGTCTGGGAAGCTTCCTCATCCCAAAACAAATCCACAATGTTTCGTGAAAAACACTGAATTCCCACTAACTAGCTGAAATCAAGCATCCACATCATTTTGTGAGTAACTAGTTATTTCCTTTTTGTGTGCCAAACATTACTCTAGATGCAAATGGGACATAAATTGCTAGAAAATAAACTTTTCAATGTACATCAAACATTTGTTCGTCACATTAAGTCATATTTAATCTTATTTGTATATTTTTTAGGATCAAATTGTTCTTTGTTATTTGAGTTAAGATAATGTGTTTTTTCTAGGTACGAGGTTTTAAAGGAAAATCTTACGGACCCGACTCCTAATCCCTATGCACATTATGGAATAATAAGAGTTTCAAAACCACAGATCAAATAAGAATTAAGAACTTATACTTTTTGTTATGGTATTCAGTTTTCTATTTATGCCGAGGGATCGAAAATTGAACATCTATTTCCAGGGGCGTCTGTTTTCGATTTGTGATCTTACGGTTTCCTTTGCCTGAGAGGAATTTCGGATTTGACCCCAATGATGTTGGTATAGTATTGTAGTTGGTCATTTTGTGTTGAGATTATGAAGCCCAAAAGTTGGGGTAAACTGGAAAGACTAATGAAATAGGTGAGTGAGCATTTGTAATTTTGTGGATTTACAGAATGATTGTTGAATGAAATGACACAAGTTAATGCTCTCACTCAGACTGGTTTGGATGCTATGAAATCTTTATTATCTTTTTTATTATGGTAGTTTTATAGGGGTCAATGATATTTTAATACTTGTTATTATGTTATCTCTCATTTTGAATATTTTCTGTTTTGAAATAAAAAAATAGATAAATTGATTTTTTTTGGAAATGAGACAGAATAGTCAAATCTCATATGCAAACTTTCAATCAATATATGAAATTGGGTGAGTACAAATTTACAAGTACTAGAAAATGAAGAATTTGCAAAGACAAATTGATAGAGTTCTTACGTGGGTATAGAATTTACAAAGACAAACTGTAAGATAAATTTTTATATATATGAAATATTTCACTAAAAATAGAAATATAGTTTTTACATATAGTTTTTTTTCATTTTTCCCCATTTGTTGGTTGATTGTTATATTTTGGTTCCATTATGATTATAACTTTTGCGTAATGTAACAATTTGAGTGTTAGGGTCATGTTTAGGCGTTACACCATATGACGTGTATTATCTAGGTACGGGCATGATATAATACAAAATTATTTTTTATCTCAAACAAACACGGTCGATTTAAAACACGTAATTAAACATGACTAATGCGATTAATAATTTTAACATGTAATTGTGACACCCAGACTAATTAAATACCGGGTAGCTACTCCTTTATTAAATTAATACAACATGCCAAGATGGTTCAGTTCATAGCATTACTGTCGAAAACGTTTTAAAAATTACTAGCCACCTAATATTTAAAAAGTGAGTTGTCAATTTTAATTAAATCCAATTAATATGAAATATGTAAATTATGAAATGCTAACATAACCACCACAATATAGTCACAATAGAATAACCATCAAATAATAATGAGTTTGGAGGAATACTCCTCACAACAATCCAATACTGGAATTAATAAATACCAAGTTTGCATCACTAAATTAATTACAACCCAAAATCTGAAATAACTGAAAAGTAAGATGTCTCTAAAAGGAATGGGGAGCCATGCCCAAAAAAATAAGAAAAATATAATAATGGAATCAAGATTGAAGATGGAGGCATCTACTGTCAAGGTCCTGTAACTTCCACAGCAGCTACAGCACGTCACCTGAATAGAACTCCTATGCATGGTGTCCTTGTGGCTGGGCACCTAAAAGGTTTTACCAAAAAAATAGATTTGAAAGAAAATGGGTCAGAGCCCGATTGTGAAAGTAGTTTAAAAATTTGCAAGTGTTTAATATCAATAAGCAGTGAATATAAAGTACATGATAGTGTGTGCATTCACATGAGTTCCTCACCTCTCAACTAATCGTGCACTCCTATCGTACCCGTACCCATTCTAGTTGTTCCCATATCTAACTAGTCCGATACCAAAGTCCAATATTTCTATACGATATCCAATTCAATTTCCAACAACTTTTATTTAACCGAGTGTTATAACTTGCTACACAGTTTTCCCATTTTAGTACTACTAATTATTAGAGATCTTCCATTTTCACTTTACAATCTGTTACTATTATTTATCCTCCCATTTATACATGAAAATTCATTTCAATTAACAGTATATTGTTCTCATCATAAATATACAATACTAGCACCCCGAGAATAAGTTGCGGTGCACACATACTCTACTATCCAATCCCGGTACATCACGTACATAAGGACCACGTATTCCAAATCTCTCAGGAATCGTTTCATTAAACAACAACCACAAACAATGGAGGAGAACATAGTTCACATCACATGGGTCACGCACATACCTATGCTCCCATGATCAGTAGACTTATTTACTTCTCAATAAGCCCTTCTCGGACCTATGTCCTCGAGGTACCAATCTAGATCCCCCGCGTAGGCACACAAAGATTAGATGGCCCTAAACGAACGTCAACCTCCCATGATAGCAAGTACGGTAGGTATGTTATACACAGATAACTACATATACTAAGCATTCACACATCTTAGATATTACAATATTTTTATTACTGGTATACTTCTCGTTCTTATACCCACACTTAGTGTTATACAAATCACAACTCCCCAACTTATATGTACTTAAGTTATCAATTATTCTCACTTCGTAATTAGTTACTCGCTTCCCAATCCACAAATGTGATACGGTTTAAGACACTATTCTAAGTTTTACTCCTCAATGTACCCCAAATCTCCCAACTATACCCACTAGTTAATAAGGAAAGGTTATCTCACCATTTAAATAAGTCTACGGGATACTAGAAATAAATTCAGGCCAAAAAGGCCATTCTGTCAACTCGTTAGAAGTCTCGTTCGAATGAGGTCGTTCGAACGAGTTCGTTCGAATGAAAGGCTTCGAATGAACTACCAAATCATTAGAAGGGATACTATCATCTCGTTAGAAGTTCGTTCGAATGAGGTCGTTCGAACGACCTGGGCACGTCTTCTAATGAGATGGTAGTTTTGAGCCCAGAAAATTCCCAAGTCCGTTTTTCTCAATTCTTCTCTTCTCTAAATCCACCCTAAGACCATATAAATTATGTTTTAACGTATATAAACCATTTCTAATCACCCTAGATCATTCCTGAACATATTTTAGGGGTCAAACCTTACAAATCATCATGGAATTAATATAAATCTCCAAATGTTTCCCCAAACCCTACGAACACGAACTCATAATTTTCTTATGCCCAATTACTCATCATAAATCCGTTTTTCAATCATCATATATAATTCTTCAAATATTAAATTAGTCCATCATCATTCTACATGCAAAACCTAACCCAAATTCAAAGTTTCTCCAAAAATTTCATGGGTTTTCTTCAAAAATTTCAATGTAAGATAATTCCTACACTAAACATGGAAGACATATTCAATGCACTAAAAATATCAAATCACTTGCCTTAGATTACTTTTCAGAATTGATGTTGGTGAATGAAGGTTGATTCTCTCCTTTCTCTACAGATTTTTTCCCAAGGTTGAAGATGGCTTGGTTTTGGCTCTTGTAACTTCTCTCCAACTTCTCTCAAAACGCCCATAGACCACTCTCTAAACTTTTGCTGGTAATGGCCTTAGTGGCCCCTTTAAAATTATGAATATAAACTCCAATTTTCGTGGGTTTTAATTCCCTAATTTTTTAAAATTACCAAAATACCCTTTTAAGTTGCCGGTATGGCCCAAAAATGCCCCGGGACCCAAACTAAACCCCCGACTAGTGTTTTCTGACTATTTTGACCCTTCCGAACTCGTTGGCGCCCATTCGGTTGATAAAAATAAAATTCACTTTTTAATTCAAAGAATTACATTCCTGACACGACTAACACGCGCGTCCCAACTAAATTTCCCAAATTGTCGTATTTCAGTCTCGCGACAATTTTAATATTTTCAATATTCATATATTGCCATATATACACATCATAATCAAATACCAACTCACATCTCGTTAGTATTTATATCCGGATTAATTCTCAATTAATTCACATTTAATTTAATTAATCCCTTAAATAAATATCAATAAAAATTACGGGGTATTACAGTAATTAAACATGATAATACAAAAAATATGAGTAAAAATACGAATAAGGAAACAACATGTTATGACTAAGACGTGTCACAGTAACATTACACGAAAAAGACATCATTTTAGTTTTAGGTCAATTTCAAATAATTTAAATGTACCATGCTTAAAATTACAACCCTACTTTTAAGCCCCTTATTTTATTGTCATTCACCATACAGTATTAAGCACACTACGGTACATATGTTATCAATTATAGGTGCATATTGTGTAATTTTTTTTATCAAATGCCTGCGCATCGCGCGGGTTACATGCTAGTGAAAGAAGTATATGAGCAAGTACATCACCTCTAATTTTAACAAACCTGTAACGAAAAAATTTATCAAACTCAAAAGAAAAAAATAACAAACTCAATGGGGACTAACAAAGAAAAAAAACTAATTAAAGCTTAGTTTTAGGTCATGGAATTAACAGCCCAAGAAGTAAGATGTATGAGGGCTCTACAGTCTAAGAAAAAGGCATCTGTGTGTGTGCGCGCGCGTACGTGTGTGTGCGTGTTATATATATATATAGTTAAATTTGTTATTATTTGTACCAACCCAGTAAAGTTTTGGGTCTCACAAATCGATTGCCATATGAATCTTGAAAACCAAACACTTAAGATTCAATATTTATATTATCCACAATACTTTTTTCTTTTTGACAAAAAGAACTCATGTGTATTTAGTATTCTACCATACACGTGTGGACATTTCTTCCTCATTACCTTTTTATTTCTTTCATTCTAACACCTCTAATTTTTTTATCATATAGATATGGGTTTAAAAGTTTTCAACCACTTTGAAGGATGCAAGGGAAAAGTCAAAAAACTTTTATAAACCATTGATGGTATGCAACTAAAGTAAACGCAACTTTAATTTGCAACAAAATGTATTAAAAAATATTATGTATATTTTTTCTTTGTTTACTTAAACACTAATGAATTTTCTCTAGAGGCCTCGATCAAAATTGGTAAGCATGTCGAGATGTGGCAAGAAAATCCATCCTGAATACAAAAAAAATCCCATAAGATTAAAAACATTGGCAAAGGAATAGAATAAGAAGTATATCAGAGAGAGAGGCGGTTGAAATGTAAAGATTTATTATGAATGGTGAAGCAATGAAGGGGTTAACAACTAAGAAAAGTAAAAAGAAGTCGATCAATTTATTTGTTATTATGAATGGCTGGATTGAGGGGAATTAAAAAGAGGGAAACAAAAGGATGCTTGAAATGGAATAAGGGTTTGCTGCATTAAATTGAGTGGTGGAGGGAAATGTAGGGGTTGAGAAATGAAGTGAAGTCCTGGTTTTCTTTTAAGCTAAACTTATCGCAAATGGAAGATGGAAGTTTTTTTTTTATGAAAAGGTTTTTTGAGGTGGGATGAGGGTTGCTTGGTAAAGGAGAGAATGAAAGGGTTTTTGGTGGAAGGGGCATCTCTTAATTGTAGAGCTAATTTACAGCCACGTGGCAAACCTAAAATAGGACACACCATTTTTAAATGTTTATATTAGATTTTAAGCATGGATGAATAAATAACGACTTAAATAAATAAACTATAGAACAATAATCGAATAAATATCATGCATTAACTATAATTAATGCCAATAATTATAAGCCTACGATCCACCATAATAGAAAATATCAACTAAAAGTAAATAATTGTGTTGTTAGCACAACTCATACATAATCTCTTTAAAGTAAATACATAAGCTGAAATAAATAGGAGATGAAACTTTTGACACCAACGTAGATAATGGATGAATAACTGAATCACAAATAAAACAGATGCCTCAAATCACTCAACCCTCGAATTATTGATACCGGTAACTTGAAATATTTCAATGCAAGAGGGCAATGCCCAACTAGAACATCCAACATGATAACAAATAAAGGATTCATATAAGATTAATGAAATTATGTCATCTTACGGACAATTAATTAAGTGAATATCCAAACCCCTAGTTTATAATACATGTAATTAGATCAAGGTTACAAATACATAAGTGTTACAAACCATTTGAGGGAATCATAACCTCATCTGTGAGATATCAATGTGTACAACCCATAAGGTCCAACTCCGCAACAAACCAATTATCCTAATTCCCACCGTCTGTCAAGTCCTAAGCGAACTAAACTTCATGCATGAGACGTGAAAATCCAATTAACTTATGTTTGGTCCATTTGATTATCAAGATATAATGGCATGAGACCCTCAAAATTACTATATGTAACAGGAAAATAACCCAAATTCCTTATCTTAACTAGCCCATCAACCTATCCAACACATCTCGCTAACCCCACTTCGTGACCTACAATATCAAGTACTCAACTAACTCACTAATCCACATATTTTCATATTCATTATCCAACTAACTTCTTGACTAATTTATTACAGACTAACAAACCATTTCTCTAAACCATCCTAATAGAGTAATAAATTAACTCATAATTGTCTTAAAATATTAATCAACCTACTCTTAATCGTCATATTGACTTAACTCATGGAGTGCAAACCCAACTCCTAAACCAACTTAGAGTACCAAGGGTACCTATAACAATAATACAAGTAGGTATAAATAACTTATATATACACAATAACCATAATCCACACATCGATTTCTAATCACCGAACCATGTCCGATATGCACCCTACTATCTCAAAGGTCTAACTTATTCACTAACTAACTAAATTGACCTACTAGGTCTAATGTATAAAGTCGTAATGTTCCAATATATCTTATGTCTCCTTAGTTATGAACATAATTAACACATACCATAAAATAATTATTAGCTGATTGTTTTATTAATTTAGGTAGTTACATAATTTATCCCTTAACCCCAAGTTACTAGATTACAATATCAATTAACAATATTTAGGATCCATCTTTGAATCAAATAATCCCCCAAAAGAATCAAAACCCCAACCTCCTTATACTTTATTGGCATCCCCCAAGCCCGATCGATCGGCCTCCCTATTGAACTAAAATCCCATTGTTTATATTAATTCATAATTCAACCCCAACTTAATCAAAACTAATTCTTACCAATCCATAACTAATCATAATGTTTGGGTTTAGGGAAACCCAATAACAATTAAAATAACCTTATTTATTAATTTAACAATGGTAACAAAGTCAACTATACAATTAGGCATTTGTTTATAAATCAATAAAATCCTAAGAACATGGATTTAATAAAATCCTAACATCAGGTCGTCGATGGTTATGGCCTCCTTTTTTTTATCAGGGATTGGTGCAGGAGATAGGAGCTAGGCAGACCGATCTTGAAGGACGCTACGACAACCTTCTCCGAGCAGTCTTTGACCTCGTTGAATACTTCCCAGTACCTCTTCGTGTACTCTCTGAGGTTTTCTTGTGCCTCTTTCTTCATAGTGAGCAGAACGTCCATCCTCTTTGGGTGAGAACTTCTTATTATGAAGCGAGCTGTAAATAGTTCGGTCAGAGATTTAAAATTTTGGATGGATCTATGAGGTATTTTCTCAAACCATTTATAGGCTACATCGTTCAAGCTCGATGGAAATATTCGACACATAATCACATCGTTATTACTCCACAGAGTCATAGCTTGCCTATACTACCTGACATGGTCGATTGGATCAGTTTTCCCATCGTAGGTATTGAATCGGGGAATCGCAAACTTCTTTAGGTATCTTTTTTATTCTATCACCCTCGAAAGGGGACTTCATTTGAGTTTTGAGGGCTCGCCTGGCTAGCTCCCTCATGGATCTGGTACCATGATGAGCTGGGTGCTGGGTCATCTCCCTCCGGACCAAATTTCATAAATCATCATTCTGTCGACCTAGACTAGAATATTGGCGAGCTGATTATAACTGTTCAGAATGATCATCATCCGACTCGTACCTCTCAGATCTTCCTGAGCCATGTATTGGGCTCCTTCCTCGGCTGCGAGTCTTGCTCGCCTGAGGACTAGTAGTTTGACTATTTCATCATGTAGTATTTCCATGGATTTCCCTCTCCAATGTTTCCAGTCGTCATTTGAGGTGAGCATTCTCATTCTCCTATTGGCGAGTAGCCTCCTCTTGCTCTTGGAGTCCGTCCTTATAGGCATTAATTAGCCTAGAAATTTGAGTGGACCTGGGTGGTCCTTGATTTTCTTCAGAGATTTGCCTTTCCTGACGGAATCTTGGGTTAGAATGATAGATCTCGGTCCTTACCCTTGGAGGGATAGGCTGTTATTGAATGTCGTTTGCCTCAGGGACATTGCTTCTGTGATAAGACATCGTTAGTTCTTGTTGATGAAGGTTTTCACAGGAATATCACTCAATTCACACAGACAGCACCAATTGTGATGACATAAATCTCAACATAATAAATAACATAGGAAAACAATCATCAATAGAGTGAACATAACAACAACCACAATCACAATACAAGAATATACGGGGTTTCACAAATTGCCTACGTCCACGGAGAGGTCTACTATTTTCTTTATTTAGTATCTCTCAGATGGTTTACTTTACATGCCCCTATACCCCGGGCCAGGGGTTATAATTTATAATATTCTCCAAAAGAGGGAGGTGGTAATATGCACGTTAACCATGGATCCCTTGAATATCTCATCCGAATTTATTAAGGATATACTAAGTCCCTTGATTTTGTTACAACGCCTCCATGTATTTAAAAACTGGATTCGGTGCCCCTGATACTCACTTGGGCTTGGCCAGATACTCATTTGGGACCAATAAATAAATAGGTACCCACACCTTGCAACTCAATTTGTGGGTCATAAGACCTTAGTTTTGTAGAGCTAAGGTTGAAATCCTTATAGCTCTTACAGAATTTTAATATTGAATACAACAATAAAATTAAAAAAACTTTCATTTTCATTTAAACAGTAGAGTAAATGGTTTAAAATTCTTCTTATGGGATGATGTACATCCATTGAGGATTCTGCTACTTATGTTCAATATTCATTTGAGTGGCAAAGATACCCAAACTCATCAACTCTAGAGGAATGTCAGTCGCTGGTGGTGGCAGAGGTAAGACTTTTGGTGATACCTCAGAGATATTTTTGAGCTTATTCGGGACCTTTGTTAGGCCTTGTTGAGCATTGGGAGACTTCTTCTTATCCTTCATGGAAGTGATGTTGCATCCTGAGATTTTTTCTAGTCTCCAAAGACCTTTCCCACTCCATTAGAGCTTGGTAATCTCATCACTAGCCTATGGGTTGAGATCACAACGTCCAAGTCATTGAAAGATGGTCTTCCCACCATGACGTTATAGGATAACGGCAGATCTACCATTATGGATTTTTTCCATATGGTTGTGTAGCAATGCTTGGAGCCAAGAGTAGGGGGATAGTGACATACCTCAGGGAATAGGTACGCTACCCATTGAATCCAAAGAGAGGGGTAGTGGTTAGATGCATGTACTTCATGTCATGACCCATGGCCTCAAAAGAGTCCATAAAGAGGATGTTTGTTGAGATCCCCGTATCAATCAGGATCATCCTCATATTGTCATTTTCAATATTTTTTGTGATGACAAAAGGGTCGTCATGGGGTAGTCAGATCCTTCTGAGGTTAGTTTCTAGGAAAAACATGATTAGAACCTCCTTGGGGGCTTGGTGTGGCAGAGAGACATGGTCGACCTAAACCCCTTTGCGCTAGCAGCTCTTACGGTGAGATTTTTTATTATGGAAGAAACCCACTGATTGTGGGGAAAACTGAGTGGTCACGTAAGGACATTGTCTTTGTTTATTTCCCACTAGAATACAATAAAAACTAACCTTTTACTACACTGGTTTTTTAAGTATACCGGTGAATTAGGGTATCGAATCCATAGGGAGTTGAGTGCTAGACCTTAATTGATTTATTATTTCTCAAATAAAATATAAAAGGTGATATTTAAAAAAAATATTAATCTAGCCATGTATTTAAACTAAGATTAACAAAATGATTAAAAACTAAGATTGAATCCTCAGCATTTGTGTACTTCTGAGCTCTTTTGAGCAGCTCGGTCATGGACTTTTGAGGCTTTTTATTGAAGGAACACAACAAATCCTCTGAGGTAATGCCTGAGATAAAAGTGGCTACATAAATGGTGTCGTTTATATCATTGACCTAGAAGGATTCTTGGATTAAACTTTTAGAGTAATTCCTAGAGGATTCCCCAGCTTTTTGTCTAAAGTGGAGGAGGGGAGTGACATGTTTCCACATCTTTTGAGCTCTATTGAAATGAATGACAAATGATATTGTTAGTTCACTAAATCTTGTAATGGTCCCTATTTTGAGCCTGACAAACCAGTAACTAGTTATTCCCCTTAAGGTAGTGGTATAAGCGCGTTATATGACGCCATATGGGGCATCTTAAATTAGCATTCGTTACCTGTAAGTTTTTAAGTGATCAATGGGGTCCTTGGACCCATCTAATGGTTTAATATTAGGCATCTTCCACTTTAGGGGAAGAGTTTAATGTTGAACATCATTAAAGAAGGAATTCAACATCTTTTGGAGGTCCAACTCAATGGTATTGGGAGTTTGAGTCTTGTATTCGTTGAGGATATTCTCTAACCGGTCTTGTATCTTCTTTATCTCGTTATTCCATAGCCTAAATACCATGTAACCTCCTTGGGACTGATATTCTGGGAGTGATAAGATTTATTTGATAGGAATGCGGGTGATTGATCATTAGGGGACCTACGCACACCCTATGGACCATTATTTTCTTATGGCTCTTGGTTCTCCCTGATTCCACTACGTTCTATTACCACTGATTCCTCTACCACTAGGGCTAAAGGGATCTTTTCGAGGATAATGGCCAATTTCTCTTGGAGAATTTTCTACTGACAAGCTAAAGTTTCTTTAGTCACCATTTTGAAATGATGAAGGTGTGTATTTGAACGAGATGGAATTTGTAGTTCCCGTAGACGGCGTCAAACTAGTGAGTGTTAAAATTGTAAGTGACTTTAAACCCAAAGGTGATCCCCTCTGGACCTCTTAGGACAATAGGACAAAAGTGTAAAAGTAAGAGACAAGGTTTTAAAATGATTCGAAACTCTGATGAGGGTCCTACGTCCATTATCAATGATGTTCCAGTAGTTTATTAGCTTGCAAATGAGTAATTATAGCTTATAAGACTTCTTGAGCTTTAGGTAAGAGAGTCTGGGGTCTTGTGGCATTCATCAATAGCACAGAGGACCTTAGGAAGTAACATAATAACTTGTTTAAGGATGCTAAGGTACCAATTTAGGGATCTACAAGATATAAAATGCTCAAAATTGATCCTGAAGTATCACGTACTACCACATCCTAGGACTTAGTCTTGGGTGACCTCTGAAGGTCATTATCCTTCAATTTGAGGTCGCCTCTTAGTGTAGATCATGATGGAACCTTGATGTTATGGTCTATGAGTTTTCTTGAGGAGGTATGCTGGTATGACTATCCTTCCTAGGAGGAAGTATGTGCGAATTAGGTTTTCCACAATACCATATCCCACTCTTAAGAGTAGTGAAGGCTTTATAAGACAAGTGGTGGTCTATCTGAGGTCTGGGAAAGCCTTAGGACCTCTTTCCTTCCTCTGAGGTAGTTGGGGAGTTGGAGAATCTTCTAAACACTAAGGAAGACTTTCATCGCGTTTGAATAAAAAACATTACTCATTGGAATGAAACTAAGAAACTTTATTGATCGAGATGCAATAAAACTCGTTTGGACGATAAACAAATTTCGTTTCAACGACTGTTCAAATAAAAATATTTTCTTTAAAAATCCCTTTTCGAAACATAGCCTCAATAAAACATTTAACACCAAAATTTAAAATCCAGGGATCAAATGTAATATACATTCATACATTTCTTGAGATCCCATGGATGATGACGAAACTCGACCCAGAAGTTGATATCGCTTTAACTCGATCGGTCTTTAATGCATTATAGGAACTCAAAATTTTTTTAACCAATAGAGGTATGCAGGCATCCCATAAGACATGCATGGGTTATTTCTCCCTTCGAGAACAATGGTCTCTCTCATTATTTAAATGAATAAAAAGATTATGTATGCCTTAGTGATTGGTATAGACTATTCAAATGCAAAATTCATCAAAGACATAACAGAATATGTCAAAATCACTGTTCTTTTATTTAAAATAAGGAATATAACTATTACATGCAGTATCAGTGATAGGAGTCAAATAACTCACACCCTTCCAAACTACCATAAAATATAAAAACCCACGCCATCAATAACTTTACAAAAAAAATCCAAATATCTACTGAAACCAAACACGACCTTCCCATAAATTTCCAAAAACCTACATAAAATTCTCAAATCTTTACTTCAACTACCTGATGGGATCTCATCATCATCATTACCTGTCCCTCAAGTCCCCCAAGAATCCTACTCTTGGTTATGACTTTAAATGTGTTCCATGCGATGATAGCCCTTAATGAGCTTAGATGAAAATATAACACCCTCTTCCAAGGTGTCAAACATTTAAAGATGCTAATAAGGATGAGTTCCTTCATTTGATTAAGGTAAATATGTTCGTCAATGAGTACCAAGTCAAGTTTTAGAGCCTCTCCAAGTATGTGGACGTAGTTCAAAAGGATGAGGCTAAAAAATGAGGTTGTTTATCAAGGGCCTTAACCTTAGCATTTGGCGAATTATGGCTAGTTTAGATTTGCTAAACTTTAAGGCCGTAGTTAACAATTCCATCAGGCTTGAGCTTGAGTTATAGGATGGTAGGGATATTTGGGAGAAGAAGTGCAAGACTAGTGGGTCCCACGGCAGGGGTCATAAGAAGTTTAAGAGTGGTGCTCAAGGCTTATTTATGAATCTTAAGGCCATTATGGGTCTTGGTTCACCTTTTTCCCAGTGTACCAGTGATCAGAACCCTATAGCCTAACCAAAAGGACATGTTTTGTGTGTGGGTATCCAAGGAATTTTAAGAGGGACTGCCTGTAGAGCTCTTTTGGGAACCATTAGGGAAATCAATAAATATTCAACTTTATACCAGGTCGTAGTTCCAATTACACGGGTCCCACCTAACAGCAGCAGTTTCCCTCCAGTTATCATTAGCCAACGAGGCATAGTGTGGAAAGTTCATGTCCCAGCCAAGGTTAAGAGAAGTCATAGTCAAGATTAAGTGCCCTCTGGAGAGAGTAGTAGGTTCAAACTCAGACACGATTATGCTATGCCCTAGTTTACATCACCTTCTAATGATCCATATATTATGAAAGGTATGATTCTACTGTTTAGCACTTGGGTAAAGGTATTTTTTAATTGAGTCTCATTGCATTCATTTATCTCGAGTTCTTTATCATTTATCTTAGGATTAGAGGTAGATCAGTTTTACCCTCCTATCTTCATAAGACTATCGTTCGGTAGCAGTATAGTTCTCAACAGGTCATGTCGTTATTGCATAGTCATAACTGGAGATTATGTTCTGGAGTATGACTTGATTCTCATGGTCATGGATGGTGGGTTCGAGGTGATCCTCGGTATGGATTGGTATCGTGCTTGGATGCTACCATCGAATGCCATCAGCATAATGTCTCTATATCCCTCCCAAAGGAATCTCGCCATCATTTCAATAGCGAGCAGGATGTGGGTTATCCTTGCAAGTTTTTTACTATGCGAGAATAAAAGTGGTATTTCAATTAGTTGAGTAGTATGGTGGATCAGGAGGAGCATGATCGGATCTTTTTGGATTATCCAGTGGCGCGAAAGTTTCCCGATATGTTCCACGACAATCTTCCTAGTTTATGACCACATCAGGAGGTGGAATTTTCTATAGAGGTGCATCAGGGTATCTCACCTATCTCCATACAACCTCATAGGATAACTTATGTGGAATTGAAGGAGCTGAGTGTTCGGATGGAATAATTGACCAGTAAGGTTTTGATTCATCGCAATGTATCCCCTTAGGGATCTGTAGTCTTCTTTGGAAAGAATAAGGACAACTCCTCATGGCTTTATATCATTTATAGGTAGCAGAATGGGGTGACTGTGAAGAATAAGTACCATATGTTGCATATCGATGATTTGTTTGACCAGTTACGTGGGTCTGGAAGGTTTTCAAAGATTAACCTTTGTTTTGGGTATCATCAGTTACGTGTGAGAGAGGAAGACATTACTAAGACAACATTCTAGACGCAATATGGTCATTATGAGTTTGTAGTGATGCCCTTAGGTTTAATGAATGCCTCGAAAATGTTTATTGATTTGATGAACCGCATCTATCATCCGTATTTATACCGGTTTGTGGTGGTCTTTGTAGATGATATTTTTGTCTCCTCGACTTAGGATATGGACCATGAGGAGCACTTTTGTACGACGTTACAAATTCTCAGGGAGAATCAGTTGTTCACCAAATTCAGTAAGTAGAAGTTTTGGATGAACAAGTTTAAGTTCTTTGGTCATGTGGTTTTCTGAGAGGGCATTTCCATTGATCCATCCTAGTTCGAGGCCATTCTGAGTTGGGATTGGCTGAAGACAGTTACAGAGGTGCACAGTTTTCTGGGTTTGGCCAGTTACTACAGGATATTTGTGCAATATTTCTCGAGAGTTGCATTGCCTCTCACTCTGTTAATGCGAAAGGATGCTCGCTTCGAGTGGTTAGAGGACTGTGAGTCATTTTTTTAGGAGTTGAAGGTTAAGTTTACTTCGATGCCCATTCTTATCCTCTCAGAATGAGGCAAGGGTTATACCGTATACTTTGATGCTTTCGGATCACATCTCGAAGCAGTGTTGATGCAGAATTGTGACGTAGTCACTTATGCATCCTACCAGTTAAAGGTGTATGGGAGTAATAACCCCACCCACGACTTTGAGTTAGCCTCGGTGGTGTTTGTGCTAAATATTTAGAGATGCTACCTGAACGGTGGACGATTTAAGGTGTATACGGATCATAAAAGTCTAAAGTAAATTTTCACCCACCTCAATTTAAATCTTTATCAGAGGATATGGATTGAGTTGATAGAAGACTATGACTTTTCTATTGAGTATCATCCCGAAAAGGCCAATGTGGTACCATATGCTCTTAGTAGGAAGGTTGGGCTCACTTTAGCAGTAATCAAGTGTTACCGAGCAAAGATGTTCAACAAGTTGTAGAAGTTTGACTTGCATGTCCAGTAGGGTTGTGATAAGGCATATCTTTCGAGATTGGTAGCTAGACCGCTCATTCAATAGAAGGTGTTGGGGGGTAAATCTTGTGATCCCGTGTTCGCACATTATTGTGACCGCATCCAAAATGGTGAGGTGTTCGATAGTCATCCTGTGGATAATGATGGGGGTGATAAGGTAAGGTTGATTATTCCAGTCATCGATGAACTTCAGGATGAGGTGATGGCGGAATCCCATCACTGATGCTTTAGCATACATCTCGGTGCCACTAAGAAGTATAAGGACCTATGCAAATACTTTTGGTTGTTCAGTATGAAGAAGGATGTGGCTATGTATGTGGATAAGTGTTATGCTTGCCAGTAGGTGAAGGTAGAGCACAGGAAGCCGACATGGTTGTTGTAACCACTACCGGTTACAGAGTGGAAATGGGAACACATTACAATGGACTTTGGCATAACCCTACTGTGACACCCCGCCTAATAAAATACCGGGTGATCAGTCCTATACCAAATTAAAACAAGAATCCCAGTGGGATCATCCTTAGCATCACTGTCGAAAACTTTTTAAAACTTACTAACCACCTAGTATTCCAAAAACTGGTGCCAATTTTAACTTTTTAAGTAAACCAAACATTATATGCGGAATTAAAATATAAACCATTCACACAACTGAATGAAAGTAAACAGAATAGTAATTACACAACTTGCCGAATAAATCACCGGCCACCAAATAAATAATCTAATACAAATATTCAACACCTGAATGAATTACACCTGAAAACTGTACCGAGAAGTCTGGGCTACAAGCCCTAAATAAAACTGAGACTGATACAAGATTCCTACTCTAGGAATGAATTAATGATGCGTCTAATCCAAACTCCTGCTAGCATCCACATATGCCGCAGCTCTGTGTCCCTGGAATAGAATATCAATCCTGGCGTCCCTGTGGCTGGACACCTAAAAGGTTTTGAAAATAGTTTTATAGCAAGGGTTAGAACCCAAAACATTTTGAAAATATTTAGCAAGTGAATTAACTGCAGTAATTTAAAATGCATGAATGCGCTTCATATTTAAGTTAGTGTCGCACTCCCTTGTGGACATTCTCACCCCTCCACTATTGTGCACACCTACCGGTTACCTTAACCCCACCTAGTTGTACTACCCCGTCCAACTAGTCCTGGTATAACCTTCCCTTGCCATACTACTCTAACCCGAGTATAATGATTCTTGAATTATAAGTTATTTCACAATTAACTTGATTAATTCCTCTTAAATAGCAGCATATAACCGTGTCACAAGTTATATAAAGTACATACATCACACACTGTATTATTCCCACAAATGATTAACTTAATTAATTTCTCATTTATTTAACTGCATATAACTGTAACCCGAGTTATATAAAGTAAATACATCACACACTGTACTATCACCTACATATAATATTTAGTACCATATTATACGTACCTTTACTAACATCCACACATATATCATACGTGTATCCATCCTTCCGAGTTTACCCTCACCGGATGATTCCCTCTAGAATGCTATCTCACTAGGTGTGCTCTCAAAACCTAGCTTCCCCGAGTTGGAATCGCTCACTAACTCGGCCCAAAATATAAACTTAGTGGAGGCGGTCATATTCCTTCCCTGAAAGTGAGATACATCCCTCACCCATATATATACCGGACGCTATGACCTGGGGATATACTCGCCCTACTCCTCAAGCTAGGGGATTCACCCACATCGCGCAACCTCCCTTGATAGCATTAGAGTATTTAAATTGAATAAATATCTACTCACTGATATTTACTATCACACAAAATATATACACACATATATATACTATCACTACCCGTATATATATATATTATGAACCCCGGTTTTACCGTGTACTCAAAATCTTTCACACTGCCTGTAATTTAATGTCACACACAATACATACACGTATATATATATACTATCACTACACCGTATATATATATATATATATATTAATAACCCCGGCTTTACCATGTACTCAAAATCCCATACACTGCCTGTAATTTCCTGAGTCTGTGGCCCGACTCAATGTAATTAATTTTCTCACTTAATAACTTATCCTCTTCCCGAGTCTATGGTCCAACTCTCCTTAAATTAATTCACACACATTTTAATTTAATACCTCCCCGAGTCTATCGCCCGACTCTAATTAAATTAATTAACACACATATTAATTTAATACCAATCCGAGTCTGTAGTTCGACTCTAATACAATTAATTCACAAATTAATTAATCAACCCAAATTCCGAGTCTGTGGTCTGACTCTAATATAATTAATTTACACAATAATTAATTTATACCAAACTCCGGGTCTACAACCCAACCCTAAACTAATTAATTACAACATCAATTAATTTAATACTTTTCCGAGTCTACCCTCCGACTCTACCTTAATTAATTATCACATCTATTAATTTAATAACTTGGTGTCACCCAACCATTATTCCCGGACTCACTTACTTAGCCCGGAACTTAATATTTCCCGAGTCTTTGTTCCTAGCACAAGGGAACACACAATAGGCATTCACAACCCAAGTAATCCTATAAAACAGTAGGTATTTACACAACCCAATTCTTCATACTTGTACGTAATATATTTCTCTCTAATATTCACCGTACTTGTTTGCTTTACGAATTTATCTCACTTTCGTATTAATTCAAGTATTCACACAACTCTAAGGTTCCTAGTTACCCCTTGTTATATCAATTCAGTAGTTACCCTTGTTAACCCACTGACCTAACGAATTTAAGATCGCTCATGCTTTTTCGTAATTATATTCTTATCATCTCGAATTAGAGTACGTCAAAATCAGGCCTATGAATATCCACTTTAACTCTCTCACAAAATTAAAGTCCAACACTCAATCATAGACCTACTTCCATATCATTATTCCATCAATATATTTCATCAAGGTCCCAAACATTTCCCCGATAAAATTTTAGACATTTGAGGCTTAAAAAGAAAAATCACGAATTTTCTGACAGATTAAACACCCTCTAGTAAAATTTCGATTTCTCCCTCTACGTAACTCCGATTGACCTGATTCCAAGTTCATTGGATAGCTGAGAGAAATACCTTTCCAGTAATGTATGGCTCACACTCTAATTCGAAGTAAAATTCAAATCGCACACGTTTAAAGTCACGTTAAAAGTCTAGCAGATTACTATGTTGACAGATCAAACACCCTCTAGTAAAAGGTCGATTACTCCCTCTACAGAAGTCCGATTGACCTGATTCAAAGTTCATTGGATAGCTAAGAGAAATACCTTTCCAGGAATGTATGGTTCACACTCTAATTCGAAGTACAACTCAAATGGAATACGTTTAAAGTTGTATAAAAAATTCTGGCAAATTGACCTCTTGTGTTCATCAAATAAACCTAAGTCATTCAAGATTCATGTTCTTCATCCAAGAACTCATAAAGATTCCATTACCAAAACCCCATTTTGTACCCATTTATCCCCAAAACGAATTTTAGTTACACATCACTAAAATATGAATTGGATATCACAATTTAGGAGTAAAAATAGTTAACCACTTGCCTGTAAGTGTTCGTAGTGTCTGATCCGTTGTTGATGTCCCTTAATTTGGCTCCAATAACCTCCAATTTGTTCTTGATTTGCTTTCCCCCAAATCTCCTCTCAAACCCTAGGTTTAGAGTTGTGTTGGCTGCCATCCCTTAATCTCCCAATTAGGCTAAAAACCCTTAATCCCGTTTTTAGTCTAATGGGCTTAATTAAAGTGGCCCAACTCACCCCGTGTGGGCCCGGCCATGCCCAAAAATACTCCGAGACCCAATTACTACCCCCGGGTACTCTTTTCTGACTAACTCGATCCATACGGATTCAACCGCGCCCTCAGAATTGACATCCGAATTAATTTATAAAAATCCTTATTTCACACCCAATTTAGTCTATACCGACTCCCGGTTGAGATAAGTGCATACCCTGTCATTAATACCCAAAATGACGTAATTAAATTACTAATATTCACTTAGTAAATAAATTTTCCTAAACATTAACCCTTCACTTCCCGATTAATATTTAAATAATTATATTGTCATAATTAATTCAATTAAAATTACAACACACCAGTAATTTAAAAATCCCGAATTAATTAAATATTAAATGCACAAAAAAATACGGGGTGTTACACCTACCATGGTCCAAGCATGGTCACGGTGCAGTTTGGGATATAGTGGATCATCTTACGCAGTCCGCACACTTTTTGCCTATTAGGGTCATGAACCGCGTGGCTAAATTGGCAAGGATGTAAGTTCGAGAGATAGTCCATCTTCATACGCCCTCTCTCGATTGTCTCAGCCAGGGATTTCGGATTTGTGTCAGTTTTTGAGAAAGATTCAACAGGAATTGGGTACCGATTTGAATATGAGTACAACTTACCATCCCGAGATAGATGGGCAGTCATAACAGACCATTCAGATTTTAATTGATATGTCTAGGGCTTGTGCGCTTGACTTTCAGGGTAGTTAGGCGGAGAATTTTCATCTGGCAGAATTTTCCTATAACAACAGTTATCAGGTCAGTATTGGTATAGCGCCCTATTAAGCTCTTTATGGGAGGTCATGCTACTCTCTAGTCTGTTGGGCATCTGTGGGTGAGAAGCATCTCACGAACTCGGACATGATCAGGGAGATTATTGATAAAGTTTAGGTGATTCGAAAGAGACTCCTGACAAATTAGAGTCGACAGAGTGTAACACCCCGTATTTTTAATGACATTTAAAGTGGGATTAACTTTTAAAGTTGGATTAATTAGAATTAATTATGGGGTAATTGAAAAATTAATTCGGATTTAAATATTACGTGAGAATAAAGTAATGTGTGATTTATGTTGAATATTACTTGGTGATTAAAATAAATATATATGATTATGACTTTAAATATGATTATGATTTTATAAATTGTCACGAGTTATGAATACGACAGTTATGGTAATTAAGTTAGGATGCACGTGTGAGTCGTGTCGAGACTATAATTGAATGGAATAAAAAATGAATTATTTTTATGTCATCCATATGGTCATTTTGACTGGACCAAAGTATCCAGAAAGATTTTTATAGTCGAAAAATTCTACTTGGGAGTTTGATTTTGGTTTCGGGGCATTTTAGAACCGAATAGATACCCCTAAGGGGTATTTTGGTCATTTGTAAATTTGAGTGAATAGTAACTATGAATTTTGAGTTGGTCTTATATAAGTGAAGAGTTTGTATAAATGAGATGCAGGAACCAAAAATCAAAAGAAAAGTCATTGAGGAGAGTGAGAGACTTCTCTAGGAGATGAAGAGTTTTTCTAAGAAATCCAAGGGGCTAAGACACATCTTGCACCACCACCATCACTGGAGGTTGATCAATAAAAGGAAGAAGGATTATGAGAACAATCTTCTACAATGGTTCATACCTACAATCAAAAGGCAAGTGATTTTACCTTTGCAAACTTACCATGTATAATGTCCATGTTAGGATGCTTAGAAAATTTGGAAAAGTTTCATGATTCAAAGTTAAAGTATGGTGATTTTAATTGATTCCTTGAACTAAGAAATATGTAGGATTAATCTCTTTTTTGATATATATTTTAATAAAAAAATTGAAATCATTTGGTGAAGAAAAATCTGGGATTTATAAGTTATTCTCAGAGAAATGATAAAATAATGGGTTTTTGAATTTTAAGAGAAATAATAAGTGTTAATTCAAACTCCTTGATGAATTTTTATTTTGATGTTAGAAATCTTTTATACATGTTGACATATCATTTAGGATTAAATATGAGGAGATTGGGATTGATTGGTAATGATTTTTATTATGAAAAAGTGTGAAAATCGTAGGGAAACTTTTGCAGAATCATCAGTCTCGCTTGAAGTTTTGTTTCATCCTTGATTTTAAAGGATTAATTCAAGTGACATAGGTGTTACATAACATTTATATCTGAATTGTTAACAGTAAAATTCGCGTGCGAGTTGAGTTTAGTGGGTACGTTAGGTTTGTTATAGTCTGGTTACAAACGTATTTGTCATGGGTAACTAAGCTTTATGATGTCGCCCGTGAGTGAATCGGGTGGGCCATAAGAGCATATTTTATTAACAAATTTTACTACTGCATTGAGTTAGCATAGTAGAGCTTATTATGGAAATGGGTAGTCATTAATTACCAAATGTTTGGAAGATAGTCGATTAAGTGATAAGACTATCGTGCCAGATACTCCGGGATGAGTAATATTATCTTTGTGTGGTGACACCTAAAATAGGGTTGGGTTTGTATATGTATTTATATGAAAATTTCATGGTATCGCAAAGTTCCTTGAGTATGTTTTCTAGATATATGTGATTCCAGTGCGTAGGTATTTATATACGGATGTGACTCAGAATACATTTGTGTTGTTTATCGAGCAGAGAGATATAGCTCGTTATATATATAGCGTCGAGAACTTGGGATAGTGAGAGCGCCATGTTTCATGTTATTTTAAGGGACATAAGTGGATTTTTATGTCAACGTATGGAGATTGTGGGGAGATATATTTTATGGACTAAGAGCCTTATGGATATCAACAACCGACTAGGTTAGGTAGTAGTGTAACGGGGGGGTTCTTTGTTTGGATTTGATTTTACGAGACATCCCACGCATGAAACTAGTGAATGTCGGGAGTTAGAGAGAAGTTTGGACGATAGTACATGGGTTTCGTACCATGGTTAATGTACATATGTGAGAATATAATTAAGAGTTGAAAATTCTATTATGACGTAAGGACGATAGAGTCGTATAATCCTGATGTGAAGATTGATTTAAGAGGATTATATTTGATTTGTGCAATAATGCGTGAGACATAGGGTGTATGGGCGCCCTAGGTGATTAAATCTTATTTTTTGTCCACATTAAAAAATTAAGGGATAAGGTAAATATAGAGGTTGATATATCCGGACGTGTTTGTCCGACCATTTATATAAGTTATGACCACCGTTCCCCAAATGTCCACGAGGATGGTATTGTATCAGGAAGTAGATAATAATTGTCATGTGAATTCGACAACATTTAAAAGTGGGGAAGGACTTATGACACGCGATGTGGAAAAGTCACAGGAATCATGGTTCGAACTATAATTGGGAGAATAACAAATGTATCAGGTTATAAACAACAGTGGTGATGGAATTTAATGAAGAGGAATAGTTCTAAATTCATTTTTAGTGGGCCACCTGTCTATGGGTAAAAGGGTGGACCATTAAAAACCATCAAGGGTTTCTTCTATAGTTAAGTGTTCCTAAGTAATAATGGGAGTGCATTCCAGGGATTTTATCGAAAGGGTACATAATTCTGAAAGGGATTACGATCCTATTTAGGTGATAGTGGATCGGTTGACCGAAGAAGCTCACATTATGCCAGGTAGGAATAATCATACTACATAGTGAGGCTACATGGAGTGTAATTTAATATTGTGTTCGAGCGGGTCAATATCTTTGGAGAGTTTTCACTAGGTCATAGGTACCGAGTCATGATTAAGTATGGCCAATCATCCGCAGATAAATGGGCAGACCAAGCAGACTAATCGGATGTGGGAGGATAAATTATGTGTGTACCTTTGAATTTTAGGGGAGGATGGGAATAGTACCTTCCATTAGTGTAATTTATGTGCAATAACTCCTATAAGTTCACTTTTGTCATGGTGCCAGTCAAAGTATAGTACGGTAAGCCTTGTTATTCTCATGCTTGTTAGTAAAAGGTAGGGGACCAAGTACTATTGCGAATATAAGAGATTAGTTGACACTTATAGTATATATTGTGCGTGAAATATATACAGTACAAATTGCCTAATTGTGTGCGTTCGTTGCGAGACAAGATCGTATGTCTCCAAAAGAACGATTAGTCGACTAAAGTGAGAATATTATAAGGCTAGATAGTGAATATCTAAAAATCAGTCTAAGTAGTGAAAATTAAATGGTAAGACTTAGGCAAGAACCTATGTGACAGGGTAACTTGGGGTTTAAAAAAGAACATAAGTGAGGTGTTCATTATTAAGGGTATTCGGTTGCGTATTGTATGGGTGGTACGGAATAGTTTACTTGCGTGCGCGAGAATGTGATGCGCAACATATAGACATAGTTACTCTTATCTAGTATACTTTTTCCAAATTTTGGGACAAAATTCCGTTGCAAGGGGGGAAGTATGTAACACCCCGTATTTTTAATGACTTTTAAAATGGGATTAACTTTTAAAGTGGGATTAATTAGAATTAATTATGGGATAATTGAAAAATTAATCCAAGTTTAAATAGTACTTGAGAATAAAGTAATGTGTGATTTATGTTGAATATTACTTGGTGATTCAAAGTAATATATATGATTATGACATTAAATATGATTATAATTTTATAAATTATCACAAGTTATGAATAGGATAATTATGGTAATTAAGTTGGGACGCGCATGTGAGTCGTGTCGGGACTACAATTGAATGGAATAAAAGGTGAATTATTTTTATGTCATCCATATGGTCTTTTTGACTATGCCAAAGTATTCATAAGGGTTTAAATGGTCGAAAAACTTTACTTGGGAGTTTGATTTGGGTATCGGGGCCTTTTGGAACCAAATAAACACCCCACAGGGGTATTTTGGTCATTTTTAAATTTGAGTAAACAGTAACTACAAAATTTGAGGTGGTCTTATATAAGTGAAGAGTTTGTATAAATGAGATGCACGAACCAAAAATCATAAGAAAAGTCATTGAGGAGAGTGAGGGACTTCCCTAGGAGATGAAGAGTTTTTCTAGGAAAACCAAGGGGCTAAGACACATCTTGCGCCACCACCATCACTGGAGGTTGATCAAAAAAAGGAAGAAGGATTATGAGAAAAATCTTCTCCAATAATTCAGACAAACAATCAAAAGGCAAGTGATTTAACCTTTGCAAACTTAGCATGTATAATGGACATGTTAGGTTGTTTAGAAATTTTGAAAAGTTTCATGATTCAAAGTTAAAGTATGGTGATTTTAATTGATTCATTGAACTAAGAACTATGTAGGATTAATATTTTTTTAGATATATATTTTAATCCTCAAAAATTGGAATCATTTGGAGAATCAAAATATGGGATTTATAAGTTGTTCATGGAGAAATGATAAAATAATAGGTTTCTGAATGTTAAGAGAAATAATAAGTGTTAATCAAAACTCCATGATGAATTTATATTGTTTGATGTTAGAAATGTTTTATTCATCTTGATATATCATTTAGATGAATTGTGAGGAGTTTTGGATTGATTGGTAATGATTTTTATGATGGAAAAGTTTGAAAATTGTAGGGAAACTTATGCAAAATCTGGGTTGATATCTTGTCAATCGATCAATAACCTCAAGAATGTCGATCGATCGACTGAATCGATCGATCGACCCATTTAGTCGATCGATCAACTCCCTCTGGAAATGTGATTTACTTCCTTTTGAAATATTTAATTAAATCCCAACATTGAGAAATACTTGGTGATGATTAATTGAATAAATTGGGACTTAGAGAGGGACAATAGAGTATGCTTAAGAACCTAACAATATCTTTTTATATGGGATGGAATGGGGGAAATTAATAAGTGTGAATTGAATTCATTACAGTGGAGGAATATAGAAATTGAGGTTTAAATCGAATAGCGTATTATTTAAGGTTAGTACAAGTGGTAAGGGAGTTATTATTACCAAAATAACCTTAGGTATATATGGGATTAACCCTAGGGATGAAATAAAGGATTAAAAATTGAGTTAGGGATTATCGCGAAATAAACCTAATTGAAGATGATATTAATTCATATAAAGTCGGGAATTGTTATGACATGGACTAGTGGGGGGTGGATTTTTACATACTAAATTTATATGAGGAATAATGGATTACCCCTCCAGTGATGAGTGAAGCTCGAGATTATAATTTGGGAAGTAAAATCATAATCTATAAATACGTAGGATATTCGAGATATAATATACTACGTATGGGATTTTTATATGGGTTGTGCGTATGCCCTCTTGATATATATATATATATATATATATATATATATATATATATATATATATATATATATATATAGGTAGGACGAATACCTATATTATGATTTATTTTGTGTATGACATACCTACGCTGCTTGGTATCAGGGTGGAGGTTTCATTTTGTGGGCGATCTTATCCTGATTGGACCCATTGGGGGGGGGGGGGGATTTAGATTCGTACACTAAGAATAGGACCTTGGGCACGTGCTATCGGTGTGAATGATAGTTTCAACGGTTGAATGGGAGCGTAGGTATGTTCATGACTCATTTGGATAGGGAGTATGATCGCCTCCAATATATGTGTTATGAGATTTATGGTTCGTGAGAGATGTTGAACCAATTGTCCTCTATACAGTGAGAGATGTATCAGGACATAATAGCAGAGTATGCATGCACTGTAGATGTGTCTGGGAGATGCCATATTAGTGTATATAATGGTGTGATGAATATATATATATATTATGATGTAATCTATTGTCTGAATTTAGTAGATTAAAAATATATTTACTGTGATGTAATCTATTGTGTGCAATTGTAAATGAAAATTAATAATAAGATCGGATTGAAATAAGCAAGTGAATACCTAATCCTAAAGCTATGAGCATTCATATTACAGAGAAATGAACATGTTTAATTATCATAAGTATTGTGAGGGAAATGATATGGGATTGAATCCTAATTTTGAACTTTAATTAGGGAGATAATAAGGTACATTAAGCGTGCACATTAGATAAGAGGTGAGAATCTTAAGCGAGAGCCTGAGTAGGTAACATGTACATAATAATTGCTTAATTGAATTTGTTAAACACTTGTTATTTTTATAAAATCTTTAACAATCGAGCTCTGACCCATTTCCTTTCATATTCTCTTTTCTATTCTATCTTGTATATCAGGTGTCCAGTATTAGGGATACCCAACTTATATTATGGATGTTTCGATGGATTGCTAACGGAGATGTAGATTTTTTTTAGATTCTTCCATTATATTGATTAACACATCTGTAGTGTCTACTTTCATTTAGGGAATGTCACCCAGGATTTTTGTGAATCCATTTCTCTTTTAGAGGTTGTAATTATTTACGTGAGTACTATTGATATCAGTTGTATTTGGGTGTTATGATATATTTTCAACTGGAGAGTTATTCCAGTCACATGTATTCTTGTTATATTTAATTTAGTTGTGTTGTGATGTTGTTTATTATTATTCTGTATTGTGAATCGGTTTTAAGGAATAAAAAATTGGCACTACCTTAATTAATTATTAGGTGAGAAATTGTTTCTCGTCAGTGATGCTGAGAATGAACCAACTGGATATTCTGATTTAATTTAATAAAGGATTGATCACCCGATATTTAATTAGGCGGGGTGCCACACAGAAGAATTACGTTGATAATCGGTGGATACCTCTAGAGTTTGAGGTGGGCAACATTGTGATGTTGAAGGTTGAGGCGAGAACTGACAGTCAGTTGTTTGGCAAGAAAGGGAAGCTTGCGCCTCGGTATGTGAGTCCCTTTGATATCCTAGAACGGATAGGAGAAGTATCGTATCGCTTGGCATCTCAGTTTTCCCACGTTAATTATGTGTGCCATGTATTTATGTTGAAGAAGTATGTCTCGGATCCTCGGCACGTCATCAATCATAACCACAACGAGTTGGAGGAAGACGTTACGTTTCGTACGCAACCTGTGTCCGTCTTGAAACGTGAGTACATAGTCTTATGCAACAAGATCATCCCGTTAGTGAAGGTCCTTTGGGAGTTCCAAAGTGTAGAAGGTGTGACTTGGGAGCGCGAGTCGAAGATTCGTGAGAAGCACTCATAACTCATTGCCTAGTTTTGTGTGTTGATTTCGAGGATGAAATCTCCTAAGGAGGGGAGATTGTGATGACCATGCCTGATATTGTACCTCTTTTCTATGTAATTTCCATGCCTATTGGTCATGGATTTAATATAATTGATGGTTGTCTATTTTGAACTGTTCTTATGGACTTTGTGCAATTAAAATGGGATCCAATGGCCTAAAATTGAAATAAGAAAAATTTGGGTCATTCGAACAAAATATTGGGTCATTCGAATGAGAAAGCTCCATCATTTGAACAAATGCTTCGAATGACCATCGAACGAAAAACACATGTTCTCTTTATACCAGCCTTGTTAGATTCTCGTTCGAACCCGTTCGAATGAGATGCAATGTTGTTCGAACGACACTGTAAAAAAAATTATATTTTTTCAGATTTTATGTGTTATCACGTGGAGTACCCTTTGATCGATTGAGTTATTGACCTCCCAATGGAGAAAATCAATCGATGTAAAGGTTTTTGGGTGGACCAATTGTTAAAGGGTAAGGGGTTTAGTGGTATAAATAAGAGAGAGAGAGAGAGAGAGAGAGAGAGTTGGGGGGGCATTCCAACACTTCTCCATCAGATTTTCAACCCCTCTCTCCATTTCCAAGTCCCTCCCTCCACCCAGTTTCCAAGGTTTATACCCCAATTTCAAGGGTTATTTTATCCATTTTTAAGTTTGTAAGACCCATTGGAAGCCTTGTCTAGGGAAGAAGTTGGGTTGAATAATTGTTCTTGGAGCTTCCAAGAAGATTTGGTGTATTTCTTTGAGCATTTGGAGTTGATAGGGTCTTTCTTGAGGATTTCTTGAAGTTTTAGGAGCTTTCAAGTCATCATTTCTTAGTTCCTCCTCTTCAAATTCAAGGTTAGGGTTTTCCTCACTATGTTTTCCAGTTTAAAATCTAAGCTACATGTCGGGATGCATGCTAGAATATAAATAATCTGGCAAATTTATTTTCCAGTATGTTTATTTAAAGTTTTCTTATGAAAAAAGCAAGTTTTAAAGATAACTAAACTTGAAAGTATTTTTGAAGAACGAGTATCATTTTAATCTTGGAATATGATGAATATGGACAAAAAATATGATTTCATATTAGTATTATATTCAGAACTCATATTAGTGGATTTTCAGGTTGAAATTTGTCATCACATGTGTAGAATCTTGTAGTATGTTAGTAGAGGACATATAAACATGGTAAATGAAGATTAAAATGAGTTTCAAGATGAAATATGAAAGTTAAAAAATTCATCCCCTAAATGTGTTGTAAAATGTTGATAAATGATGAATAATGATGTTTAGACAACATATAAGTATGAGGTTAAAATGGACATTTGGGTAAAAATGGCCTTCATAATATTAAATGTATTTCTTGTTAAAGAAATATGAAAATATGGTATTTTCTTGAAGTAAAATAATAAAGTATGATTTTCGACATAAAATGAGGATTTTTGATGTGATAGTGATGAAAGTATATTTTTCATAAAGTATTGGCAAAATGAAGGGCAAAGGGATAATTTTGGTAAACTAGAGGATCCTAGTGGTTGGACTTCCTCATTTGACCTTATCGGTCAGTTTTGTGAAAAATTGGTGAAATGAATAAAGTGGCATGAAAACAATGCGAAAAGTATATGTGAACCGTAAGAATGATAAGAATGGTGGAATAATGTGGACATTTTATAAAATGTTAAAACACATTAATATGGACTCAGATGCAATCGGGAAAGAATTAAAAAGGGCACGGAGCCCTGGATTGAAAGGGTTAAAATCACTAGTCAGAGCATATAATAGCATAGCTAGCGGTGTGGAGCCCGTTAAAGTAGTGGTTATTTGGTAAATTCTGAGAAAAAGATAATGTTGATAATAGAATGGTAGAAATGAAAATAGATAGGTTTTGCTTAGAAAATGTAAGAAAGACAACCTAATGAAAATATTTGAATGAAGACTAGTGACTAAAGATAATTAAATCGTCTCTAAATGTGTGAAAAGTTAGTGTAAAATAGATAAGTGTGTGTATGAGTACATAGCTTGGGTTGCATTGCATGCTAGTTGCATTTATACCTGTTAAATGATAACGTTTTCAAAATTGCTAAAATAAAAGTTATATGTATAGTAATTTCTATAAAAATGTATTGCTTAGTACTCCCCACTCTGCCGAGCGCTTTGCTTACCCCTATTTTTTATGTTAAAACCCCTACCTATAGGAACGTTGGCAAGAACGTTAATAAGGCTTCAAAGGATACTAGTCGTTGTTAGATCTCTACCATGACATTTAAAAAAAAATTATTTCGGGACAATTGAATTTATGACTATTAAACAATCTTTTATTAGGATCTTGGACCATTTCTTGTAATAATACAAGAGTTTTATGAGTTATTTCCCTTATTATTATTATAGTTGTATTTAACTGAATTTTCTTAAATAAATCTTGCTAATTAACTTAATTACTTAGAGCGACAACCTATATTTTAAATTAAAACTTGTTTAATCACATTTCGTTCCTTATAAATTAGTGCAAATTAAAGGATTTTCTTAAATAAATAAATAAATTGAATCCCCCCTCCCACCACTCTCCTTCATACCTTGATTCGGGCGCGAGTTGTCCCAACACTAGCCCAAATTCTATTCGGGCAATTACAAGTGACTCCTCTCTTTCGTCAACTAAACAATTTGAGCGATCGAATGACACTTCGTATCTGAAGCACTGTGTTTAGTTGTGGCATGGCTTCACACATCGAGAGACGAAGCATATGGGAGGCAGTATGACATCAAACATGACAGTGCATAATGTGAAGATTGTATGATCGAAAATAATATTAATCAGAATACTGAACGCAAACATAAAGGACAAGTTTAATACTTACAGTTTGATTTGAAGGTGATTCGTTTGATTCTATCATTATGGGTTGTAGCTAGTAGAGAATCATCATGTTATTGCCAATCTTGTTGAATATTGTTTCAAGTTTAAAAGGGACATCTTGATTTTAGAATTTAATCTTCATTTGGACTCCCACGGATCAATGATATTTTGTTTGTGAACCTCACTCGAGAAGGAATTAATTAATTATTAAAAATTAAAACTAAGAAAGGTGACATAATTAGGATAAATTTTCTTTAATATTGAAAATTTCAGATATGGGGTGTAGAAGGAGAAATGTGCGATAAAATCACTGACAATTATAGATTTTAGATCTCTCGTGTACATATTATTGGCAGCACCAATGCACAAGGATCATGTTGGACTAATAAGCAAAACAATCGAAGTATGTATGTGTGCACGCTGGCACGCGAAAGTATGTGTGTGTGTGAGAGAGAGAGAGAGAAAGAGAGAGAGAGCACACCATATAACTGCAAAAACAATGTATTGAACCTCAACATGCCAGTCAATTTCCAAAACAAAAATCTGTAACTTCAGCCCTTCTGTATCACGAATTTGTGCATTTTAGAATGATAAGTTGAAAGGGATTAAATGTAACCGCCTAAAGAAAATGAATTATCATATTAACTTGAGCACACAAATTTGTTTTGTTAACCTAAATTTCAGAGTTGGGCTGCTCCAAATCAAGGTCTCCCATTTCTTTATCTTCCTCCTCTATAATGTCTTCATCTCCACTAAACTCCTCATTCTGTAGAACTAACTTAGCCATTTGTTCATCAAATAGCATGTCCTCCCATTCAGTCAACTAAATCAACAGGCACAAAATTTTAGATACCCAATATATAGTCTGTCAAATTTTTTAGCAGAAACAATGGAATATTTGACAAAATTCCAGTAATTTTGCAGGTAACCAATGCAATATAACATTAATTTTTATATCAAATAAAAGGGAATTGATGCTCACCGCTCTAGGTGACATCTTCATAGTAAGTTTTCCCTTGTGGCTCTCTATTTCTTCTGTGCAGGCTGCAATTGCTTTAGTAAGAACTGAGATCCCTTGTTCCTATAAAATTTAAGCAAATAAAATTATCATTAATCGCAGACTTGCTTTCACAGCTTGACGTGAAGGTTATCCATGAGTTTATGCTAGTACATTCACCAGTTATATTTGCAGGTAATGTGTGTCACTGTTAACATTACAGCAACAAGTAACAAACATATGTAAACATGCACACGAAGAAAGAATAATCACAATGACACATATGAAGGTGTCTACGTAAAGATGTTATTGGATATTTTGGTTTAGCATGGAAAAAGGTAAATTAGTTAAAAGTTGCTTCAGTATCAAAATAGCATAGCATATATTGAAGCTGATACACTATAAATATACAGAGTTATATTTTTGTTTAGCATGGAAAAAGGTAAACGAGTTAAGAGTTCTTTCAATATCAAAACAACATAGCATATATTGAAGCTGATAAACTATAAATATACAGATTTATAACAATGTAAATAGATAACATATGAGCATAGTCATCCAAAGAAGCATTTTTTTGAGGTGGTCTCAGAAGTCAAAACCCATCTTTTAAAAAACTAAAACAAGGAATATGTCAGAAGACTTGCCCTTTCGCATAAGATAGATGATCATGAGCCCACTTTTGGCAAAGACCCAATCAGCCACTAGTCAGGGCTGAGCCACCTAGGCAGACGAAACAAGCCCCCTCCTATTAATGAAACTACCGCCTCCATTAAATGCACTTGACGTTCCAATTCACTAGAAATACTTGAGCCAAGCTTATTCTGAGTCCTTTCAGATCAAAAGTTAATTAAATTACAAATTTGACCATGAAATTAGGGGTCAGTTTTAATTGTTGGAACTTCAACACTGAAGTAGGTTAAATTATGCCATGTAGACCATCTATCTAACTTAGATAAGAGTAGAGGATGCAAATTGGTGTGGAAGTGATGTGTCCTCTAATTTGGCACAACCTCTTAAGTGTTCATATCCTAACTATAAACTCCCACATCATCTCCCACCACCTTGGTTTTCCAGCCCCCCCCGCCCCCCCACTTTTTCTTCTTCAACAACCCTTATCCTCCCACCAGCGAATCTCTCTCTCCCCCTTCCCCTAAAATTCTCTGAAATAATCGGGGGTGTTTTAAGCCCAAGGTTGGAGATGCTTTGAGCGCCCTAGATCAATTTTGTACTTTAAGCCCTACCTATAGCAAGAAGTAGATGTAAGCCCCCTATTATCTCTATATTTATCTAATCTCATATGTGGGTTTTAGGGTACAGAATAACAATGGATAAATAAAGCGGAAGAACCCATTGCAAAACTCACGAGACTCAAATCACAATTCTAACTCTGAATCATAAAACAAATTACAATCTATTTATAAGTTAACAAATCATAATTCAAGATAAAGGCTATTAAGAATAGAAACACATGATAATTAAACCTTATTACTGATATCTTGGTTGATTTCTTTATATGCAACGCATTGTGGGGGCTAGGTTTTTGGTTGGGACAAGGGCCGGTAGTGATGGGAAGGAAATGGGTTCTTACTAAAGTAAACCAGGGGTGGAGCAACAGTGAGGGGAGGAGAAGATAAGGGTCGCCGGCATTAGAGGTGGGATGAAGGTTGGTGGTATTTGGATGAAGATTTACATTTTAGGGTTGGGTAAATTTAGGTTTGAACAATTAATGGAGAAGATAAAAAAGGATTTAGATAATTTTTGCCATGTGTTAATGAATAATTTGGCAATTTGGTAAGGTATCGCCACATTTGATGACATAATCGCAATTGTGTACTCAGTCATCATTTCTGTCAAGTACTCTAATAGAAGCGAGACGAAGGCACTTATAGAAGTGAAAATGGACCTAAAGGGGATGTATACGACCAATTTAAAGACTCGATACAATTTTTAATTGAATTTACAAGGCACTTAATAAAACAAAACTAACACACGACACTAAGTGGCAAAGTAAATGAAAAGTGATCAGATTCGCACAATGCTAGAAGATAAAATGGAAAAGCATGCATAGAAAATTAAAAATTAAAAATTAAAAAAAAAAATTAAAAATCTAAATTTAACATGAAAAAATCCCGAAAAGGGTAAAAACACGGATTCGAAATATTCAGAACTCTTCTACGAACAATGAGACTCACAAGTTAACAGATAATTGCGCCTACACAAACACCTACATGCGTCCACAACAATTTTAAGTACAATGGTGTCAGCATCTCTCCTCACAATGGTTAAGTGAAGAAACATGATAGAGTATAGGGTCTTCTTATCTAATTAATGCACGCGATTTTCCAAAAACTATGCTGAATCTAGATTATAAATCAATTCACAAACATAAATGAAAATGAGAGGAAAGTCTCCTTTTAACGGTCTAAATTTATTGCAATGGGAAATGACAAGAGTAGGATGGTTTCCTAAAACTGGTTTGAAAGTGCTATAGAGTAATAAAAACAACAAGGTTTGATTAATTGATCGAATTTGACAGTTAAGCTAGGTTTTGATGAATAGAAACTCGTAGGAACCCCAAAAAACTCTTGAACTATTTTTTAACCAGATGGAGCACTCCTTCTCACCCGATCCCACCCGAATCTATCAAAGCTTTCGACTCCTGAACCACCTCACCCAGAATTTTCCCTCTCCATACAGCATTCACCTAGCCTAACACCTAACTTTAAATAATTTTCATCAATATATGAATGCATAACAGGTTCCCTAAAGATGGAAAAAGGGCAGATGCAGTCTGCTAGTTCTCAACTCTTTGAAAAGTAATAAGAAAATTTTGGGCTCATGATAAATTTTATCATGTCCCATCCAGTCTACAGAAAAAGTGGACAAAAATAAGAATAATAAATTCTCAGAAGCGCAAAACAATATCCTCTCACCCATCAAACCGAATGGTAGCTGTGACATATAAATTGCATTTTAGACTTAATAATCCAAAGTAACGATCACTCTAATTATGAGACAAGAAATGTATAAAATATGCATATATAGTATTTTTCATCACCGACGCATATAATTTGGTCGGTCAATTATCAATCCAATTACAAGGAGGTAAAATGTAAACATGAATAGATAACATTTTCATCAATGAACTAAATTAGTGCCAGCTATGCTAGCTAGAATACAAGCAATTATGAGTATTTGAGAGTTGTTCTCCCTTTATAACAAGTGGCTAACAATAATGAAAAACGTTGAAAGGAGTGTACGGATTTGCATTAAAGAAATCATTACGATATAATAGATCAAATAAGATCTAAACCCAGTTGGTAAAGTAAGACTATGTGAAGATGTGCAATTACCCTGTCAATAGTGTGAGTACTAAGAACATACGATGGACCAACTACCATTTTAATTTTCATTGGGCAATCCTTATTACTAGCAGCTTCAACCTTCCTCATGGCATCCTTCAAAGTGAGAAATGAAATCAAATTCAAAGAGGGTATTGCAATTAAGAATACGTTATGCAATTATTTGTTCAAATAGATCAGAAAAGGGATACAGAAGCAGAGGAATAGCAATATATGACCTTAATGTGAAGAACACCGTCAAACTGGAAACATATCATCTCAATATCAGCTCGAATCTTTAATGGTTGCGGAGTCATTCTTCTCCTAAAGTTTTTCACTAAAGCATCTTTAACTTCCTCTGATATAGTAGGAACTACCTTAGTCACCTACAGAATAAGGAGATGAGAAATAGCCTTTAATAATAATAATAATAACAATAATAATAATAATAGAAGAAGATAGTGGCGACCTAATCAGTTTTGTTATAAAAAAAACTACCTCTTGTCCCTCAGGACCAATTTCTTTTACATCACGGGTGAGGGTGTTGATAATGGAATCAGGATCATTAACAATTAACTTGAATGCCTGCACACACATATCCAAAAAGAAAGGTGAAGATCTGCAAATTCTTAGTGAGGAAAAATTATAGGCTTCAAAAATAATACACAAGCCCACCTCAAAAGCATGACCATATTTCTGGTATAAAGGACAACCAACATGGATATACAGATCATGTCATAGATTATTAGATTCTAGAATTAGCCAATATAGATAATTGATTATGAAAAATATAAAAACTCAACTCAACTTAACAAAGTCTTTTCCCAATTATTTGGGGTCGGCTACATGAATATAAAAACTAAATAAGTAAAAAAAAGAATATCAATAGGGGTGCCTACTAGTTACTACACCGTGGAAGGTAAGACAAAGGGTAGAAGACTCTTTTCAGTTAACAATAAAAGTGGCATCATAGTTTCTTCTCTTTATTTAATAAGAAACCTAAATTTTTAGAGACCAACAATATTATGTAAAAAAACCCGTTAGAAAGAACAAGCCTTTGTTTATTTGACACAAGATAGAAGTCATTAAATTACAAATTGTAGAATTTTGAAATCTTAAATTTCATAGTCCATGACCTTAATTTATTTGCTTTAAAATACTTGAAATTACAAATTTCATAGTCCATCTCCCTGGACTTATTTCAATGAAATGAGTTTTTTTATTCTTTCATTCCATTTTCAAGACAGTAACTTCTCAGGTAGGCACAACTCATCACTGTGTGTATACCATCAAAATTATATATATAACTGAACTTCCAAATCTCAATACAGTTTGAACACAAACACACAAGATTTGTGTGATGATGGTTGTGTGAGCATTTCACTAAGGTGACAATGTTAAAATTCATCTCTACATAATCGACCAATGCTACATATGGAGTCTCCGCCACCGCCTTCGAAGCAAACACGTCAACCCCACACTTAAATGCGAGTCATCGCCTCCCTTAACTGACTCCAAGTAGCTCTAAAGGCCGAATGGTCGTCAAAGTCTCTCGCTCTCTCGCATACCATAATTTTAAATCATAGCCATTTTAAAAGGATGCTGAAATGCAACAAATTGTTAGATTATAAAACTTTACAGGATTTAAAATCATGAGATTTGAACCAGTGTTACCACATACTCTCCCTATCCCCGAGTACCTCTTTCCATATCTTATGTGCATTTTTAAGGTACATTACTGTTACATATCTGCAACTCTGCTTATGTTTTGAAAAGAGAGGGACATAAACATTGAAGGAAACATGCGTTGGAATATTATATCCAAATATTTTAACCGTGAACGGAAACCACCTCCCATCTAAACCTAACCCGACGTTACACTTAAAGAGTGTAGCATGAGTTACTCTAAACCAGAAGAGGTATTAGGTAAAAGGGTGCTTAGTGCCATTGCCGGCCCTGGCCATGTGCCAAATGGGCAATGGCATAGGGCCCATTTTAGAGTATGCACCTATATATGTATATTATGGGGGTCCAAAAATATTTTATTGTTATTAAAAATATCAATTTTTAAAATAAGTTTAATTTTTTTAGAGGCCCATTTTTTTAACTACCCCAAAACAATCTGTACAAAGAATGATTCAACTATCCAACAATCTCACCCAACTAAAATGGACACCTAAAAAATAAGTTTAATTTTTTAAGGGCTCATTTTGAATATTTAATATCTTTGTACAATATTTTTTAGAAACGCCCTAAATTGATTTTCGCATGGGGGACTTCCAATCTTAGGACCGGTCCTACTTAGCGCTAATGATTCTTTGGCTCCAGCGAAGACGAAGCCTGAGGAACTTGAAGTTCCATCAAGCAACCTATTTGGGATTTTCGAGGGCATGGGACTAGCGGCTTGGGATTGAGATAACATCCCAGATCGTCCAATTTTAACCATTCCAAATGTAAAGAAATACGCCATAAAGAACTTCCACAAGATATCCCTCTTGGCATCCTAAATCTTTTCCCTAAAACTAAATAATAATAAAACATGTCAAGTCGCCTTGACAAGCACACCCAGAGATGTATTATGGCTATAACCAAATGCTAAACTGTCTGCCAGACATTATGAGTGACTCTTACGGTAGGGGTGACAATTTAGAAACGACATGAAAAAACGATACGAAATTGACATAATATGTTGTGTTCATGTCGTGTTTTTTTTACACGAAGTCATGTCATGTCTGTGTCTAAACTATGGGTTGTGTCGTGTCGTGTTATCGTATTATCTTATTTTTTAGGCGTGAAATTTAACGAAATCCTGGTATTCGTGTCGTGTCATGCTGAAATGTCGTATCGTGTCAATCAAAAAAATACGATGTCGTATCGTGTTGGCCCGCAAACTCGGGTTGTACCTTTGGGCCATCCGAGCAGAACATGTCACTACTGAGGAAGTCTCCGCTCTCCACGATTAGGAGAAATTGTTACCCTCGTACATGTGCGAGCATTTTTTCTCACACAACTTCCCCTCGAAGAATTCGCTACAAGATTACTCGAGATGCATTTTCTCACTGGAAAAAGATCACAAGCATTAACCTTGCCATGATCCAACAACCAAGAAAATATCTGGACCTTCCCTGCTACTGCTACCCATATAAATTTTAAAGAGTGTGATGAAATAAACCAATGCTGAAAATTTGAGTCGCAAGAGAAAACCCCACTTAAATTTCCATGATCTCCCATTTAGAAATCAGAGACAGTATCAAGTCCCACAATTTTACCCATCATAAACATTGAAACTTATCATATGTAGTAAAGAGAAAGCAGTACCTGAAGATCGAGGTGCATAGTTTGGGCAACGTGTCACATAATGGAGTGAACAAATTTGCTTTTATTGTACCTATCAACGCAGGTCTGAATATCTCCCACGGAGACTCTCCTCTTGCTGAGATTAACGTAGCCTTTCTCAGCGTCGACTTGGAGGACCATGACGGGCTCGATGCAGCCCACCTTTATCAAACTGTTGAGGCTTCGAATACGACGCCGCGGGAGCTCCGATAGGAGAATGATTCCCTCGATGTTGTTGTACACGAGGAGGGCCACATAAACGCACATTTCACCGATGCTTTTTACCTCAATCATCACTGCCATGTCCACCTCTGGGAACCGGCCTTCGTACATGCGACATTCCAGATTCGCCATGCTGGAGCAGATATAGCCTTTCTTTTTTCAATACTAGATACGAAAAAAGAGATGTTGGAGGAGATATAGCAACGCAACCAACTCTTGGCAAACACAAGGTTTTAACAAGGGTCTCTACGGTTAGTGGTATAAATGCGTCATCAAAACCTTAACGGCGTTGTTGGTAAGGTGCTTGTACTCCAAGGAACGGGTAAATGTAGGGGCATGCTAAAAAACAAAGCCAACTCGAATGGTTCCGTGTCTTTTTTTTAATGGATCGGAGCGTTTCTATTTGAACAGATAATTTTTGTACGCTAAGTGCTATTAAACCTAATTGTTTTATTGTTTTTATAAATTACATAAAATATTTTGTTAAATAAAATATAATTTTTTAATTAAGAAAAAGATTTTTCTTAATTTTAAAAAATCGTTTTTTAGTGTTTTATAAAAAAAAGTTTTTTTTTAACAAAAATTAAAACTGTTAACCATGAAAATAGATTGCTTTAACAAGGGTTTGTACGGTTAGTGGGATAAATGCGCGATGGCTAGAATACATTAATGAAAACCCAAATTGTGGTGTTGGTAAGTTGCTTGTACTTCAAGTAACGGGTAAAAGAAGGGGCGTGCTAAGAAAAAGGGCCAAGTTGAATGGTTCCGTGTTTTTTTATTTTTGGGTTGGTTCTTATTTTTACAAAGAGCGTATTTCTGTGCACAGACAATTTTTGTACAAATCATGTACAAAATGTAATCCTTTTGTCGTAGTTTATGAGGTGCTTTATGAACTTTGACTATTTAAAGTGGATTGAGAAAATTAATCACTGTATTTTTTATTGTAATACCCCGTATTTTTGTGATATTTATTTATGGGATTAATTAAATTAAATGCGTATTAATTGGAAATTAATCCGGGTTAAAAATACTAGCGAGATGCGAGTTGGTATTTGATTATAATGTGCATATATGATTATATATATGAATTTAGAATTATGAAATTTGTCGTGAGATTGAAATACGGCAATTTGGAAATTTTGTTGAGACGCGTGTGACGATCGCGTCAGGAATATTATTATTTTAATTAAAAAGTGAATTTTAGTTCTATTATCCGTATGGTCGTTTTGAGTACGCCAACGCGTCCGGAAGGGTCGAGATAGTCAGAAAACACTAGCCGGGGGTTTAGTTTGGGTCCCGGGGTATTTTTAGGCCATACCGACAACATAAAGGGGTATTTTGGTAATTTTGTATATTTGGGAATTAAAAGTGACGAAAATTAGTAAATTATATCTGATTAGGAATTAACCCACTAAGCCCACTAATACCCAAATAAGCTACGGAGGTTATTGAATTGGTTCCTAAGAGTTTCTAAAGCACAAACCCTAGCCTCCATAGCCACCATTAGAGAAGAGCTTATAGAGAGAGAGGAGAGGAGAAATCTGCAGAGGAGAGAGATCCATACATCAAATTCATCATCAAATCCAGAGTTACCATTAAGGAAAGTGATTTAATTTCGTTTTTATAGAGAATGTTTCTTCCATGTGTAGGAATCGAGAAAAATCTGATTTGTTCTTGAGAGTTAATGAAAAACCCATTTAATTTGGAAATAGAAATTACATTCTTGATGAGGAAATTGCATGTAGATTTGTAGTTGATGATTATTCTGATGATATTACAATTAATATGAAACCAAAAACGGATTTAATTAGACTTCTAGATGATTTATAAATTCTAGGGTTCATGTGTTTGAAAATTGGGGAAAATATGTAGAGATTTGATATTTGAATAATGTTAGGATGAATTAACACCTTCAAACATGTTAATATGTGACCTAAGGATGTTTAGGGACGATTAGGAACCTTAAACAGTTGTTAGATTGATGTTTGGAAGAGATTTGAGGTGTAGAGAAATTGGAAAAACGAGATAGGAATTTCTGGGCTTGAATCTGGTCACTCGTTAGAAGACCTACCCAGGTCGTTCGAACGAGCTTGTTCGAACGAGCTTCTAACGAGTTGACTTCTAACGAGAGGGATGTTCGTTCGATAATCTCATTCGAACGAGATCTCGTTAGATAGACCAGTTCGTTCGAACGAACTCTCGTTCGAACAGCCTCGTTCGAACGAGACTTCGAACGAGTTGACAGTTTAGGCTTTTTAGCCTGTTTTGATCCCAAGTGCCCCGTAACCTTGTGTATAGGTAGAGATAGCCTTTCCTTGATGAGTAATTGATAATTGGGATGTTTGGGATATAATGAGGAGTCAAACCTAGAAGTGTAGTTTGAACCTAAAGGAAAATATGAGTAGGACGTGAGTGTCTATTACGATGCGAGAACTATTGACGGCCTAGCTTATTATATTAACCGGGAACATATAAATGGTGTAGTATTATATGTCAGTACGAGAAGAGATATGTACCAATATATTATGGTGATTACTAAGATGTGTGCATACTTAGTATATATGTATTGATTTTATGTGTATGACATACCTACCATACTTGCTATCACGGGAGGTTCGCGTTCGCTTAGGGCCCTCTAATCCTTGTGTTGCCCGGATTTAGACTGGTTACCTCGATGAACATAGGTCAGAGAAGGACTTATTGGGATGTTAATAAGTCTGCTAATCGTGGGAGCGCAGGTATGTGCGTGACCCATGTGATGTGACTGTGTTCGCCTCCATTATTTGTGATGTTGTTATCTGTGAACTATTCCTGAGAGATTCGGAATATGTGATCGTTATGTACGTGATGTACCGGGATGGATAGCAGAGTATATGTGCACCGCAGCTTAGTTCTCGGGGTGCTTGTATTGTATATTTATGATGTGAATAATATACTCTTAATTAATGGGAACTTTCATGTTAATATTGTGGATAAAATTATGGTATTGTTTTGAAAAAACATAACGGGTTAATAAATAGTGAAATGTATTACATATTGAGAATCTGAGTATAAGTATAGCCCTCTATTTAGTTGGTAACGTTAGAATGTGTTATGGGAATCAAGTAGTAAGAAGTAGAACTTCTTTCGTTTTGGTTAGATATATGTTTCATTTAGATGGGTAATGTACGTTAGGAGTGCACATGTAGTCGAGAGGTGAGAATTTGATGTGAGTGCACGTCCTAACATGTACTTTGCATTTAATGTTTTAATGTTATTAAAACACTTGCAGTTTTTAAAATGATTTCCACTTTCGGGCTCTGACCTATTTTCTTTCAAATCTATTTTTGTAAAAACCATTTTAGGTGCCCAGCCACAAGGACACCATGCTTAGGATTCTCATACAGGTGACGAGCTGTAGCTGTTTGTGGAAGCTACAGGACTTTGCTAGTAGACGCTTCATCTACCTTGACTCCATACTCAGTATTTTATCAGTTGTAGGGCATGTCGCCCATTCCTTTTAGAGGAATTTCATTTACTTCAGTTATTCAGACTTTTGGCATGTAATTATTCAGGATTCAGACTTGTAGTGTTATTTTCCATTTGTTGGGATTGTGGTGAGGAGTTTCCTCCGGAGTTCTTATTATTATTGTTGGTTATTTCATTACTTCGTTATGGTGAATGGTTTATGTTGACTCATCCATTATTCTTTTATTGCATGTTAATCAGACTTAACTTAAAATTTGGCACTTACTTTTTAAATACTAGGTGGTTAGTAATTATTAAAAATTTTCGATAGTGATGCTATTAACTGAACCAACTTGGCATTTTGAATTAATTTAATAAAGGAGTAGCTACCCGGTATCTAATTAGTCGGGGTGTCACAGGTGGTATCAGAGCAGCAGGTTCTAGTGTCCTTTAGGATCTGAACGGCCTATTATGTTTCCGCTGAGCTTTCTTTGATATAGAGCCCTATATTTTTGGACTGTTGTATTCTTTTGTATATGCTACGTTATTCAGCTATATTAAGTTTATAACTGCGAACTTATAAACTACATTCTTATTTCAGATGCCTCCACGACGTGCACGACGAGTTCCCAGGGATGCGACGCCAGAACCACAGCCCGCACCGGTTCAGGACACGATGAACTCCGCTGAGGTTGCAGCCATAGTAGCCCAAGCGGTAAATGCCGCACTTGCCGTAGTTCAGCAGGCACCACCTCAGGCGCCGGTTGCCACACCAGTACAGGCAAATGCATTCACGTCTGCTTGGGAACGTGTACGTGACGCTTTTCAGAATGCGCATCCGCCAGAGTTTGTAGGTATCTCAGATGTGGTAGTCTCGAGCCAGTGGAGGAAGGATATACAGTGGCACTTGAGGATGTATGAGTGCGTAGATGTCCAGAGGCAGATACTAGCTACCTTTAAGATAGTGGGGTCTGTACTGCAGTGGTGGGAGTCTATTACCACCGTAGAGGAGAGGGATACTCTCACTATTCAGGAGTTATGGGTGCGGTTCGACCGCAAGTACTTTCCGTCAGCTGTTCATACGGAAATGAGGAGGAAATTGATGAGTCTGAAGCAGGAGGGTAAGACCGTGGCCGAGTATGAGGCCGAGTTCACGAATCTGTTGAATATCGTTCCGGATGAGATACCGACAGAAAATAAGAAGATTGAGAAATTCGCCGACGGGTTGACATGGAGGATCCGTCAGCATCTGTTAGGGAACCTTTCGTTGGCCACTTATTCTGATGTGGTTAACGCTGCTTTGTTACACTGCCCGGATCACCGCTTTCATATGGCTGAGGGCAAGAGATCGGGAGAGTCTAGCCATCAGGGCATGACTGGAGGACATGGTGCCGGTGGGGCACAATCAGTTCAGGGGCAGAGACAGGGTGAGCAGGGTTCCCAGCAGGGGGATCAGAAGAGGTTTAGATCAGGAAATTACAGGCACGGACAGGGAGGTTTCCGTCAGGGCCATCAGGGTCCAAACGGCCATCAGGGCCAACAGGGACAGAATGGGCAGCAGTTTCAGCAGGGCCAAGGGAGGAATGGTAACGGCCACCAGGGCCGGGGACAGCAGGGGCAGAGAGGAGTGAACTTCCCAGGGAAGTGTTATGTTTGTGGCAAGACTGGCCATAAACGACAGGATTGTCCTGATAGGGGCAGGCCCCACAGCAGCAGCAGTAGGGTGCTCGCCAGGAGCCGCAGAGGCCTATGTTTCCCGTCGCTCTCCCCGCACCGCCACAGATGGCAGCATTGCCACCCATTCCAGTAGTCCCAGCTCAGCAGGGGCAGCTACAGTATGGACGTTTCTATAACGTCCACCAGGCAGCAGTTCCACAGGCACCGCCCGCGATTGAGGGTACGTTTCCTATCCATGGCACTATGGGTCGGGTATTGTTTGATACGGGGGCTACACATTGTTTTATACCTACACATTTTGCGAAAGCCTTAGGGTTGTTAGCTACGAAAGAGAGCACAGTGACGTGTGTCGACTCACCATTGGGGAATGGGTCACTTATATTCTTTATATGTCGGGGAGTGGGGCTAGAGATTGGTGGTTTGGTATTACCTGCAGATATGTTGGTATTAGATATGCATGTTCATGATGTGATTATCGGTATGGATTGGCTCGCTGATTAAAGAGCCATGATTGATTGCTTCGGTGGGAGCATTGTTTTTGCCATTCCGGGGCAAGAGATGTTTGTAGTGGCGATGCCACGCCCAGAGGGAGGATCGACCGCTCATTTGTATTACCTAGAGGAGGATACCTCTAAGGAGGTTGTTATTCCTTTAGATTCGATCCCAGTTGTCAGGGAGTATTCTGATGTGTTTCAGGAGATACCGGGCCTACCCCCCAGTCGAGAGATAGAGTTTGTTATAGACTTATTACCTGGTACGAGACCTATAGCACGCGCACCGTACCGTATGGCTCCAGCTGAGGTGAGGGAGTTACGGGATTAGATTGAGCAGTTGTTGGGTCAGGGGTTTATTCGGAGGAGTACTTCACCGTGGGGTGCCCCTGTGTTGTTCGTGAAGAAGAGAGATGGTTCACTGAGATTGTGTGTGGACTACCGAGAGTTGAATAAGGTCACGATACGGAATAAGTATCCGTTGCCTCGAATCGATGACCTATTCGACCAATTGAGAGGAGCTTCTTTCTTCTCGAAGATTGATTTGAGATCGGGATACCATCAGTTGCGTATCAAGGAGGAGGATGTCTCGAAGACTGCGTTCTTATCGAGGTATGGTTCTTACGAGTTTCGGGTTATGCCTTTTGGCTTGACCAATGCTCCAGCCGTGTTTATGGACTTGATGAATAGGGTGTTCAGGGATTTCCTAGATCAGTTTGTCATTGTCTTCATCGATGATATTCTGGTTTACTCCCAGACAGAGGAGGAACACGCCGAACATTTGAGGCAAGTTTTACAGACGCTACGTGAGAACGAGCTGTATGCAAAGTATGAGAAATGCGGGTTTTGGCTGAAGGAAGTCCAATTTTTAGGGCACATTATTTCTGACCGGGGGATATCTGTTGATCCGAGGAAGGTATCCGCGGTGTGGGAGTGGGGACAGCCCACGACACCGACAGAGATCCGTAGTTTCTTGGGCCTAGCAGGATACTATAGGAGGTTCATTCGGGGATTCTCGAAGATTGCGGCTCCTTTGACACATCTGACTCGTAAGGGCGTGCCATTCATCTGGAGTGATGCCTGTCAGTTGGCATTCGATGAGTTGAAGGATAAGTTGACCTCAGCACCTGTGTTAGCATTGCCGAGACCGGGAGTTGAGTATCTAGTCTACACCGATGCGTCCTTACAAGGACTTGGAGGTGTATTGCAGCAGGAGAGTCAGGCCATAGCTTATGCTTCTCGAAAACTAAAGCCTCACGAGAAGAATTACCCCACTCACAACTTGGAGTTAGTGGCAGTTGTATTTGCCCTTCGTATTTGGAGACATTACCTTTTGGGAGAGAAGTTCTGATTGTTCACGGACCACAAGTCCCTACAGTACCTATTCACGCAGAAGGAGTTGAATATGCAACATCGTAGGTCGTTTGAGTTTGTAAAGGACTATCAGTTTGATATCGAGTACCATCCGGGAAAGGCTAATGTGGTAGCAGACGCGTTGAGCCGTAGGCCAGCAGATGAAGTGGCAGAGCTGTGGAAAGCCAAGTGGAAGGAATTGGGACACCAGGATGCAGTGGACCGATCATTCATGTCTGTGATGACCGTTACGCCGCAGATTGTCACAAAGGTAGTAAGGGCACAGGCAAATGACTCGTTCTGTCAGGAGCAGATAGTTCGTTTACTAGCAGAAGGAGCCGAGTCCTATACCGTTAGCTCAGATGGGGGATTACGCTTCAATGGGAGATTAGTAGTTCCAGAAGGGGAGGAATTACGACATGAGGTGATGGCCGAGTCGCACGGCTCACGGTTCGCGGTACATCCCGGTGGGGATAAAATGTACCAAGACATGAGACGACAGTATTGGTGGAGCGGGATGAAGAGAGATATTGCCGAGTTTGTTTCTAAATGCGCCACTTGTCAGCTAGTAAATGTGGATCATCAGAGACCGGCAGGACTGCTACAGCCATTGGAGGTCCCGATGTGGATGTGGGAGAGCATTTCCATGGACTTTATCACGGGGTTGCCTACGTCTCAGAGAGGTCACGACTCAATTTGGGTAATTGTGGACAGGTTGACCAAAGTTGCCCATTTTCTACCCGTAAGGACAGACTACACTGCGGGACAGTATGCCCAGCTCTTTATTTATGAGATAGTGAGACTTCACGGTGTGCCCCTAAATATAGTGTCTGACCGAGACAAGATATTTGTTTCACAGTTTTGGGAGAGTTTTCAGGAGGCCATGGGCACAGAATTGCGATTGAGTACGGCGTATCACCCGCAGACCGACGGGCAAACGGAGCGTACAAACCAGATGTTGGAGGACATGCTACGTATGAGTATCATTGATTTTGGGGGTGGATGGGAGCAGTATCTTCCATTGGTAGAGTTTGCTTACAACAACTCCTACCAGTTTACTATTGGCATGGCTCCATTTGAGGCGTTGTACGGTAGACCTTATCGTTCCCCAGCATGTTGGTTGGAGGTGGGGGACAACAAACTACTTGGGCCGGAAGTGATTCAGGATACTTCGGCAAGGATAGAATTGATTCGAAGTCGCATTCGGGTAGCTCAGGACAGGCAGAAGAGCTATGCTGATGCGAAGAGATTCTTCAGAGAGTTTCAAGTGGGGGACCAGGTTTTGCTCAGAGTATCTCCTATGAAAGGGATTATGCGTTTCGGGAAGAAAGGGAAGTTGGCACCGAGATATGTGGGACCATTTCCTATTATTGAGCGAATTGGACCGGTTGCGTATAGGCTTGGATTACCGGAGCATTTGCATCGGATTCACGATGTATTTCATATTTCCTCGCTAAGGAAATATCTTAGAGACAATTTGGCTCATTCTCATATTGCTTTGGAGGACATCGATCTCCAACCTGATAGCTCCTACGAGGAGGGGCCGATTGCTATTTTGGACCGAAGTGAGCGGAAACTGTGATCAAAGATCGTTCCGTTAGTGCGTGTTCAGTGGCGACATCATAATGTCGAGGAGTCCACATGGGAGCGCGAGGATGGGATGCGCGAACGTTATCCAGAGTTGTTCTTACCAGGTACTTTCTAGTTCCGAATTCCGGGACGAAATTCAGTTATTAGGGGGGGAGTACGTAATACCCCGTATTTTTGTGATATTTATTTATGGGATTAATTAAATTAAATGCGTATTAATTGGAAATTAATCCGGGTTAAAAATACTAGCGAGATGCGAGTTGGTGTTTGATTATAATGTGCATATATGATTATATATATGAATTTAGAATTATGAAATTTGTCGTGAGATTGAAATACGACAATTTGGAAATTTTGTTGAGACGCATGTGACAATCGCGTCAGGAATATTATTATTTTAATTAAAAAGTGAATTTTATTTCTATTATCCGTATGGTCATTTTAAGTGCGCCAACGGGTCCGGAAGGGTCGAGATAGTCAGAAAACACTAGCCGGGGGTTTAGTTTGGGTCCCGGGGTATTTTTAGGCCATACCGACAACATAAAGGGGTATTTTGGTAATTTTGAATTTTTGGGAATTAAAAGTGACGAAAATTAGTAAATTATATCTGATTAGGCATTAACCCACTAAGCCCACTAATACCCAAATAAGCTACGGAGGTTATTGAATTGGTTCCTAAGAGTTTCTAAAGCACAAACCCTAGCCTCCATAGCCACCATTAGAGAAGAGCTTGTAGAGAGAGAGGACAGGAGAAATCTGCAGAGGAGAGAGATCCATACATCAAATTCGTCATCAAATCCAGAGTTACCATTAAGGCAAGTGATTTAATTTCGTTTTTATAGAGAATGTTTCTTCCATGTGTAGGAATCGAGAAAAATCTGATTTGTTCTTGAGAGTTAATGAAAAACCCATTTAATTTGGAAATAGAAATTACATTCTTGATGAGGAAATTGCATGTAGATTTGTATTTGATGATTATTCTGATGATATTACAATTAGTATGAAACCAAAAATGGATTTAATTAGACTTCTAGATGATTTAAAAATTCTAGGGTTCGTGTGTTTGAAAATTGGGGAAAATATGTAGAGATTTGATATTTGAATAATGTTAGGATGAATTAACACCCTCAAACATGTTAATATGTGACCTAAGGATGTTTAGGGACCATTAGGAACCTTAAACAGTTGTTAGATTGATGTTTGGAAGAGATTTGAGGTGTAGAGAAATTGGAAAAACGAGATAGGAATTTTTGGGCTTGAATCTGGTCACTCGTTAGAAGACCTACCCAGGTCGTTCGAACGAGATTCTAACGAGTTGACTTCTAACGAGAGGGATGTTCGTTCGATAATATCGTTCGAACGAAATCTCATTAGATAGACCAGTTCGTTCGAACGAACTCTCGTTCGAACATCCTCGTTCGAACGAGACTTCGAACGAGTTGACAGTTTAGGCTTTTTAGCCTATTTTGATCCCGAGTGCCCCGTAACCTTGTGTATAGGTCGAGATAGCCTTTCCTTGATGAGTAATTGATAATTGGGATGTTTGGGATATAATGAGGAGTCAAACCTAGAAGTGTAGTTTGAACCTAAAGGAAAATATGAGTAGGACGTGAGTGTCTATTACGATGCGAGAACTATTGACGGCCTAGCTTATTATATTAACCGGGAACATATAAATGGTGTAGTATTATATGTCAGTACGAGAAGAGATATGTACCAATATATTATGGTGATTACTAAGACGTGTGCATACTTAGTATATATGTATTGATTTTATGTGTATGACATACCTACCATACTTGCTATCACGGGAGGTTCGCGTTCGCTTAGGGCCCTCTAATCCTTGTGTTGCCCGGATTTAGGCTGGTTACCTCGATGAACATAGGTCAGAGAAGGAATTGTTGGGATGTTAATAAGTCTGCTGATCGTGGGAGCGCAGGTATGTGCGTGACCCATGTGATGTGACTGTGTTCGCCTCCATTATTTGTGATGTTGTTATCTGTGAACTATTCCTGAGAGATTCGGAATATGTGATCCTTATGTACGTGATGTACCGGGATGGATAGCAGAGTATGTGTGCACCGCAGCTTAGTTCTCGGGGTGCATGTATTGTATATTTATGATGTGAATAATATACTCTTAATTAATGGGAACTTTCATGTTAATATTGTGGATAAAATTATGGTATTGTTTTGAGAAAACATAGCGGGTTAATAAATAGTGAAATGTATTACATATTGAGAATCTGAGTATAAGTATAGACCTATATTTAGTTGGTAATGTTATAATGTGTTATGGGAATCGAGTAGTAAGAGGTATAACTTCTTTCGTTTTGGTTAGATATATGTGTCATTTAGATGGGTAATGTACGTTAGGAGTGCACATGTAGTCGAGAGGTGAGAATTTCATGTGAGTGCACGTCCTAACATGTACTTTGCATTTAATGTTTCAATGTTATTAAAACACTTGCAGTTTTTAAAATGATTTCCACTTTCGGGCTCTGACCCATTTGCTTTCAAATCTTTTTTTGTAAAAACCATTTTAGGTGCCCAGCCACAAGGACACCATGCTTAGGATTCTCATACAGGTGACGAGTTGTAGCTGTTTGTGGAAGCTACAGGACTTTGCTAGTAGACGCTTCATCTACCTTGACTCCATACTCAGTATTTTATCAGTTGTAGGGCATGTCGCCCATTCCTTTTAGAGGCATTTCATTTACTTCAGTTATTCAGACTTTTGGCATGTAATTATTCAGGATTCAGACTTGTAGTATTATTTTCCATTTGTTGGGATTGTGGTGAGGAGTTTCCTCCGGAGTTCTTATTATTATTGTTGGTTATTTCATTACTTCGTTATGGTGAATAGTTTATGTTGACTCTTCCATTATTCTTTTATTGCATGTTAATCGGACTTAACTTAAAATTTGGCACTTACTTTTTAAATACTAGGTGGTTAGTAATTATTAAAAAGTTTTCGACAGTGATGCTATTAACTGAACCAACTTGGCATTTTGAATTAATTTAATAAAGGAGTAGCTACCCGGTATTTAATTAGTCGGGGTGTCACATTTATGTATTTTTTATCTTATGCACAAATGGTGGACAAATATGTGTGAGAATTTAGTAGGCATCATTGAAAAAAAAATATTTTTTTACACAGTACAATAATATATAATATATTTGCTAATGTGGGTATGGAAAAGAAAACATACGTTGTAAAAAAAGTATATAAAACAAAATCAAAAGATATTAAAATTGAAAGTTTGATTTTACTACTGTCATTAACACATGACTATTGTAGAATTGTTTTTCCAAGTAATCCTAGAAAAAAATACTAACAATTTTGTTTTAGACATCATCATTATTGTAGAGGAATAAAAACAAAATTATTTCATATATTAAGGATCCTTTCTCATTCAAAATTGGTTGATGCAAGTCATGTTTACAATAGTTGGTTTACGAATGTTAATAATAAGCGCCCGCGCATCGTGCATGTTGCATGCTAGTCGGTTAAAATAACAAAAATTAGGTCTATACCCACCCGTTGCGCGGATTAGGAGACGAATAATTTATTAGAAAACACCTGCATCATAAATTCTTAAATAATTCAACCAAATGAAAAACAATACAATAACATAGAGTGAAATAGAACTAATCATGTAATCCATTGCTTAAATCATATGTTTTAATTGATCTTTTATAGAGCATTTAAAAAATGGTATCACAACATAAAATATTAAAAACATGCATACACATGAAAATGTTAATTTTGAACAAATTCAACACTAATAAACACATATATTAATTCACAAAAAAAAATTATGTTCGAGATTTTTTCTTAGACTCGATTAATTCTTCCTCATAAGGTTTTCTATAATTATTTTAATTATTGGGATGTTTGGGCACATTCTTCAGTTTTAACTATTCAAATCAGTGGAAGGTTGAAAAAAAAATAAAGAAATACAAAAAATACAAAAGGATTTAAAGGGGAAAAACAGAAAAGGGGCATTGAAATAGGGAGGAGTATGTAATTGTACATCTTCTTCCATCAAAATTGGACGTTCACCAAGCGGCATATGAAGTGTTCAGGTGAAGCTATGATCAAAGATGAAGTTGATTTTAGATTAAATTAAAGACACGATTTTAGATTAAAGTTAATAAAATCCACTCGGGGTTTTAATACTCCCCATAATTGTCGCCACTTACGAACCGAAAGACCCTATGTTCCACCCCTCCACCAAAATTACAACCTTCCTAACTTCAACCTCTAACACCACTTTCAAATCCGACAGCACCCTCATCAGAGCTTTATGCCCGCCAACCAATCCGCTTTCGCCACCTTCATCAACATCACATACGTTGACTCCTCCAAACCCATTTCTGAAACTTTCGATTGCAAGCCCAAAACTGACAAACCCCTAGACTGTACGGACTTCGAGGTTTTTCACTTAATCATGAGGGCTTTAATAAAATACTTCAAAGACGTTCATTTTTATCACTTTAGAAAACCTGTCCGCACAACCAACGATACTTCAGGCCATATGACATTGCGGTTTAGATCCAAAGATGGCAAAACCGCTCCTTTTTAGAAGGATTATCGTAGTTTTGGTATTTCTAGGTCTGAGAATTGTACTCTTAGTGTTGTTAGGATTGGGGATTATCATTCAGGAGGGAATGCTAAAAAAATAAAGAGGAATGCAAAATTAGGGCATAGTTTTTGTGATATAATGTCTTACGGATGTATTAAAAAAATATTATTACGCATGCCATCGCAGGCAAACACTATAACATTCTTATTACAAAAGCTTCAAGTTAATGCCCAAAATTTCCACGAAACAAAATATATATAAAATTGACAAGATCCACCTATGAATATACCATCCAATTTTTTTCATAAGAGGGAAAAAAAGAATAATCAAAAAGCAGAATTACAATGTTCAAATAACACAATTCCTTTATATTGTCCCCATTTTTTCAAAGAACAAAACCAAAAAAAGTGAGCTTCGATAGAGAAAAAATTTCACAACCATGTGAAGGTATGTATAAGACAATTAACGAAAATGTAAATTCACCCCGGGATTATACCACAAAAATAATAGTTAAAGTAACAAGAATGCAATTTTTCATCTGTAATAGTTCAATCCTCACTTCAACAAACCTCCATACAATAATTATTTATAATTGTACAATAACATATTTTTTTACTAACAAAAACTAATAGTTGCGTAACCCATTTTTGCCCCTCACCGAACAATCGTAAAAAATCAATACCACTACAATAGAATGAAAGGAAATTCCATCTTTTCACCGAAAAAAGAAAGTCAATTCCATATCATTTTTGGGTGGAAAACATCAGTAGGATTAGAGATTTTTAGATTTTTTTGCTAATATTTCTGATCGTGAGATCACCGGCGACAAAAGATGTAGTGACGTAGGCGACGGTACTCTAAACGAATAATGTCTTAGAGATGAGGCCCAGTAGACAAAGGCGAATATGAGGTCGGCACGATGGTAAGAGAAAAAAATGATATTTATATTTTTTAGTTTGGTTTGTTTAAAATAGGTTGTTCTCTAGCAGTGGTCAAAAAATGAAAACAATTTGATTAGAAAAGTAACATGGACAGACATACTTGATACATTTCATCTTCAAAACAAAATTTAATATCTTAATATGCAATTTTTTTGGGATCATATTACTAGGTAAGATTTTCCTCTGTTTTATTAATTTATTCTAAAGTTCACTCGAAATGCTACCTCTCAACTATAGAGACCAATAAGTGGGCCAATTTCAAAAAGGTTGTCACTTCCTCCCCCCCCCCCCCCCCCATAAGAATGATTGGTATGGTGCATCATCTGGGGGGGGGGACATTTTCTATGCTCAACATGATTGTGCACCGAAGTTAATCAGGGGTAAAAGCGTAATTTTGTCCATTTGATTCCTTTAGCGGATGTGTGCCAGGGTTAAAAGCATAATTTTGACTATTTGCTTGATAGGCCACTTTGATCAAAGTAAGATATGACTAGTTAATTTTGTTGTAAACAAAAGTTAAACAAGGGTAAAAGTGTACTTTTCCCATTTGACGTATTTGGGCGCGTTTGGTAAAAATCAAAGAGATCATATTAATTCCATCGTATTAGAAGTTAACCATGGGTAAATATGTGATTTTAATCATTTGGGATATTACTACGCATTAAGTCAAAATCGGAGAGGACATGTCATAAAAAAGGTCACGTTAGTCTTTGCTTTAGTTTATGCAGATGATATATAAGAATGCCCGGCCTTGCATTCTGTATTTTACTGACTGTACCTGTTTTGTTTGGAGTAGAGATTCATACAATGATAGATCATTTGAACAACAAATATGATCCAGGCATTGCAACTCACTGATAATTTTATATCCCTTTCTCAATGTCCTAAAATTAACTATTCAAACAAAAATCCACAACAAACATATCCTTGGTAAAGAAAATAATACGGGGGCTCCTAATGGAAAGTATTATCCTTGCTAGATTTTGTTTGTTGAACATATTTATATGTATTAGATTCTCATTGAGGCCTACATGCTCAATTCTTTATCAATTGAATGTAATTCATTTTGTGTTTCTTGATAATCCTAGCTGAAAGACACAGTTCATTAACAAATGCTAGTCTTGAGTTTGGTCCCCAGTTCGATCCCCGACACTGTCAAAATAATGCTTGGCCAGTGAAAGCCACGAACCGCGAACGGGGATTAGTCGAGGTGCGCATAAGCTGACCCGGACACCTCATGGTATGATACAAAAAAGTTAGTTTTTTATTTACCTCAGCATATGAAGTGTTGCATTAGGCTCGATAATAACAAACAAAGCGACATTATTAATCTTTATAAGCTTTTTAAACCTTTCAAACATTCATTTCTTCACCACTCTAATGCTCAAAATGATGGACTTAATTATTGGAACTAAGGCTTTGGAAAGCATCAGTCTCCTTAGGAGATCTTAAGACTCTTTCACTAAAAGAATTAGTGTTAGCACCGTTCTTATTTCTACCCTTTTTAGGAGATTAAAATCCAGCATTATTCACTTTACTGCATGCCCCACTTGCGAACGAACCACTCATTCTATTATTCATTTTCTTTCTTTCAGGTGGAAATTGTATTCATTTTTCTTTGTCTCTAAAGGAAATTGTTGTCTCTAATTGAAAAACACTAATAATGACTAAAATACACATGACACTGTAAACAGTTGCGACACCCCGCCTAATAAAATACCGGGTGATCAGTCTTATATCAAATTAATGACTAATAACCTGTTAGGCCTGGTGTCAAATTTTAAACCTTCCAATCTTTTTAACTCAATGCACAATTAAAACCATTCACACGACAGTATAAACAACAACTGAAATGAATAAATAAATAACCGATAACTCTCGGTAAAATATTCATACAACCATATCGAAAGTGCGTCTTAAAAAAATGCTAAAAATAAAATAAATGACATCATTGGGGCAACATGCCCTAATATACTCCCAGTACCTCCTATCTAGATCACGAGGAGAGAAGCGTCTATACAATATCCTGTCCACACCCACAGTTGTGACAGCAATGTCTGACTCAAATGAAATAGTCATCCAGTCATCCCTGTTTCTGGACATGTAAGAAAAATAACAAAGGAGAAGAGAAAGAAAAGATAGATACGGGTCAGAGCCCAGATTTTAAAAACATCAGCCCTTAGGCCCTCGGTATAACCTGTCGGGTGGTCTCGATCCACCACTAGAGTCAAAAACCCCTCCTTTTTATCCATTTGTGGTCGACCGGTAAGAATGGATGGATCGAAGATGATTCTGGTCTGTTCAGGTTGAGCAAGGGTTGTGGTAAGGGTTGGGGGTTGTTCGGGTTGGTCTTTCGAGAAGTTTGGTAGGGTTGGGACAACCTTGGGAAATTTTAGGGTTTTGGTCATGGTGTTATGGTTTGGGTGACATTCATTTGGATGAATCCAATTAGAATCCCAATCTTCAATAATCATGATCGATCCAAGAACAAACCTTGCTCTGATACCAATTTGATGTGGATTAAGGTGCGGAAGCGTAAAAATCAAGAAGTTAACTAAACAACAGCAACAACATGGAAATGTAGGGAGTTTTTTTATTTCTCTCTCTTGTCTCTCAATATCAAATGGGAAAAAGTCTTACAAATGAGAGCCTTTAGGCTATTTATACTAAAGATACAAAAGGGTAAAAAAAAGGGAACTAAACTAAAGAAAAAAAAAGACGTCTTTGTCCTATGCTCCTGCATCAAAACTATATCTATTACCTTTACACTAAGGACTCAAAAGAAATGATCTCCACATAACGGTTGGTAGCCCAGTTTTGTCTTACAAAAGTTTTCATAGCAATGACATGGAACAAAGCCTCAATCCTTAATCAGTGATTTCTTCATTATAAAAATATATTTGTGTAGCAGTCGCCCCATGAAAATAAAAGTAATTTTGGGTACTAAAGTCTCCAACAAAAAATTATTCAAAGAAATAGATTTTTTCTTATCTAACAGGCTCCTAAGTAGTAGAAAAAAGAAATTTACCTTTAGGGTCTGGCTTATAGTATGATTGTTCTTGATTTTGAATACTATTAGCCTCAACCAAGTTTTGAACTTCTTGAATCTTTTTCCATAAATGTGAAGCAAGTTTGTAATTTACTGATATGATTACGATATAGTTATTTTGAATGAAAAAAACCCATAAAGAGTTTTCTATCCTATCCAGTTCTAACAACATTAGACCGTGAAATATGCTCCAAATTTTTGTGATGCAGGCCACCTTTAGGATAAGGATAACAAATTCCAGACCACTTGGAAAATTGATGCTTCTAGCCCTGTAATTCCCCCTACTAGATAAATGGAGAGAATTACAACTTTGGATTTTATCAAGTGTAGAGGTAGTATATAAAAGGCATTTAAAACATCACATAGTTCCATGAAATAACCCTTCCACCACTAGATAAATGTAGGGAATTCCAACTTTAGGTTTTATCTATATTTAGCCATCATCTCATGAAACGTACTATATATTTTCCTTCCATTATATATGGGACAACCTAGGTATTTTAGAGGACGTCCCTTATTAGAGAACCATGTAACCCTTTTCATGTAATTAATATTTTGAATTGGGTCCTTTGGCAAATTAAAACAACACTTCTTTTGCTTAACCAGTTAACCTGAAGAGGACTTATATTGCTCCAAAAATTAGATCAACTTTCTATAAATCTCCTATCTCAATTGGCAAAAATAATTATATCATATGCAAAGCTTAATTGACTTACAATATGGTTACCCAAAGGTGGCTATAAGGGATCCCCTTGAAATTTACATATTGACTTATCATCAAAATGAAGTGCCAACAATTTGTAGAATACATCCTTTTTTTTACACCTCAAAGTTGACACTAAATTGGCTCATGTATTAACTGATATACAGTTATCAAAAGAGAGTTCCTCACTCCTTGTATCAAATTCCACTTCAATTTGGTTTATATGTATTTCCAATGGCATAAACCCATTCCATAGAAGATCAACTTTAGTGGTGGATGGACCATTAATATATGTTTTCTCATTTTAAACAAGTTTATAATTTCTCTCAGTATCTTCTTAAGTCCCTTTATATTAAAATGATCCCTCAATCGTTTCTCTTTTGAACTATTCTCTTTTTTAGAAATTTTTAATGCTCTGAGTACAGTAGTTGCTTTAATTATTATTGGTTGGTATCAATTAGTGAGTTATAGAACTTGAAGAATTGATAGAAATTGTCTATCGATCTTGTGTAACTAAAGAGTATATCTACTGATCATCCTCAAGTTCTATTTTTTAAGGCATGGTTTATTATCGACCGTCTTTCGAATTTTGTAATTTAGACATTATAATTAGTTTCAGCCATACACATCAAACTTATTGATCTTCCTTGAATTTTGTCTCTTTCTCCATGTTTAAAGCACCAAGCATGTCCCAAGTTTGTTTATTAGTCTGCATAATACAAGTTTCAATTGAGGTATGCTCCTTTTTTCTTTTCCCGATTGCATGATGTTTAGTTTATTGGGTTTGAATTTTTTTTAACATCTCAACAAGTTTGGTTGTGTCAAGAAAGTTTTTGTACTTATATATGATTAATAGATAATTAGGTTCATAAAAACGTATGTATATTCATACAGAGATGGATTGATTTGGAAACAAAATGCCCAAATATTGTAAAAAGAAACTGGGCAGAATAAAAACAAAGTGTGTAGAAAAAAAGAAAGTGTGTAGAAAAAAGAAAGAAATCAGATGCTTCGATAGTGTTCTTGGTGATGTGGTTGATGCTCAGCATTTAGTAGAGTAGTGTGCAATGTTTTATAATTTTGTATAGTTATTTATATTCCCTCCGTCCCAAATTAAGAGTCCATTATTCCTTTTTTGGTTTTTCCAAATTGAATAGTACACTTTCCTTGTTTTCGACATAAATAATGAACCTAATAGTGAACATTGATTTGGTGTATCCCTAATATATATTAAATACTGATAGGGATTCTTAATTTGAGACGAAGATGGTATACAATTACTCAAATTGTCAAAGATATACCAATTTTACAGAGTTGGACTATATATGTCAACATAAAAAAATGTTTTAAGGAAGAAATTTTATTTTGTGAGGATGCAACACGCATTTAAAATGGTTCTCCTTCTATATATACTATTACTCCTATGGATTAAAAGGTCCAGCATCTGGCATCATGTGTTACTTCCATGATTGATCCTTGAGGGGGTAGTTTAGGTCATTTCAGTGCATTTGGTGTTCAGGGGGCATTGTGGTCATTTTAATCTATTGATGATTGTGGTAATTCTTTTATGATTGGGGCTATTAAAGTCATTTTTACATATGATGGATGTTTGGCTGATTTAATTTGATGATAAGTCCATATGGGAATTTTAGATTCATCGAGGCGATTGTAGCATTAAAATTGGGTTTGTCTTTTTAGTGTCTCGGCGCAATGTGAATGTCATAATAGTGCATTGTGTTATCGCATATCAATCAAGTATTGGTGTGTTTGTAATGGATTCTTACCTGGTCATATGCTATAGATATTTTGTTCTATAATATAAAAAGGTTTCAAAAAATTGCTCTAAGAGGGACCACAAGGACAACATCGGCCTAGAGATTGAGGGGTACCTTATGTCTATATTGCATCATCCTCACATTGGAGCTACACAACATTTCCTTTGTGTTACAACCAAGGTCTCAGACGTGCGCATGCCTCTGTCTTTTGTCGTCATTCTTGTGTACAATAGTAACAAATAATATATGAAGTACATAATAGAAAGATATCATATCATAAGCTTTGGCCAAATCTAGTTTTAATATAAGATTCTCACCTCTAATTTTCTTATCATACTTATCTATCAACTCCTTCGCTAAAAGTACATTATCCACATTGTTTATTTCTTGACAAAAGCATTTTTATTTTCAAATTTTTTTAGGGAGGATTCTAGTAAGCTTATTATTCATAAGCTTTGTAATCATTTAATTATTAACAGCAATAGGCAAACCTAACCTAGGTCACTAAAGCTACTAGGGTTTTCAACATTGGGGATGGAAGCAATAATTGAGCTAGAGCTGTAATTTGGAAGAATAATTCCCTCAAAGTAATTTTTTTAGGAATCTTGCACAAATCTTCATTATCTTGAGGGATGTATACCAGTAATTTATCATCATTAATTTGAGAAATTTGGGTAATATAATTCATGTAATAGACAACACTAGCATTACCTATGTCTACTTGAGTATCATCTACTGTTCATATCTTTAATTTTGTGAACATCATTCTCCTTTTTACTTAGCAGATGCATGAAAAAAGGGTGTGTTTCTCTCACCTTCTCTGATCCATCTAAACGTTTCCTCCTTTTAAAAACATTCCTCATGAGCAAGAAACATATATCTCCACTTTAGTTTATGCGCGGATAAGCCTCATTTAACAACTCTTTTTCCATCACTTAATCTTCACAACTTTTAATATTCTAAAATATATTACCATATGTATATTTATTCCACTTACCAAAAGTGATTTTCAATATCCACAGATTTTTTTTATCAAGGTGTACATAGGACCCCCTTACTATCTAAGGCAACCTCCGAACAATCTTCAACGACTGCCAAAATTCTATATGTTTAATCCACATTTTATAAAAATGAAACGGGTAATCCTTCCTCTCACAATTTTAATTAATCCCAAGAGTAATGGGGGATTGATCAGAATTTGATATATTCAAATGATCTATTTTGGTTATAAGGTGAAGATTAAGCCATTTCATATTTCGAAATACCTATTCAGCCTTTGCCAAACACAGTTTTATACCATGTAAATTTACTACCATTAAAGTCAAGTTAACAAGTGTATAATCAGAAAAGGTCGGGGCAACTTGGCAAGATCATTTGTAGTCCAAAATCAACTTGGTTACCTATAATCCAACCTTCTTATCCCGACTTAAAATTATATTAAAACCCACTGAATTCTTCTATCTGTGGTTGTTATGACAGTGATATTGGACTTTTTATACATTGAATTTTTCCATATTATCCTCAGAATTATTTTTACTAACATCTTCCTGCTCCTGTTCATTTTGTTGGATGTTATTTACCATAATAGAGATGATCTCAATCTTCACATCATTTTGGAGTTCTACTTCTTTTTTGCTATTTCGACTAGCGACTCGGTGACCACAATCGCAGTTTCCTTATCCTCTTATCACATTCTTATAATTTTACTCAGTAGTAACATCCCCAATATACTATTAAAAGAAGTTGAGTTGCATAGTTTACATTTTAGTAATTTTTCAAACCCTTTCAGCTCTTTTGTTATGTGATCTCTATCAATTTAAAAATTTGTTTTAATTCTTAGATATAGTCCATGGTTTATTTCCATTCATTCTTGTCTACATGATATCTTAGATTTGATTTGTTGAGTTGTTATCGTTTATTCTTGCCTTGAGATTATTTGGGGGGACTTGGATGTTTGAGGTTAATAATATATTCATGATGTTCTCGTGGTTTATTGAAAGGATTTGAGTGTTAATCTTTAAAAGGTTATATTAAAACTTACATGTGGAAAATTTTCATTTTGCTGTTGAAAAGGATTTCCAACTCAGGCCCCAAACTTAAGGGAGTATAATAGTGTGCCTCACTTTTCCTTCTTTTCCCCGTTAAAATATCTAGCGTGTCATGTTCGTGGCATTGGATTCACTAGGACATGGCATATTGGCCTCGACTTAAGATTGTTCTCAATTTGTAATACTGGATCTAGAAAATAATTTAAGAACAAAAAATGATATAAGTTTAAGTGTACGGTGTAAGACCTCCCCTGAACTATGAAATTTTTGCAAGATACCCTCTGAAACATTTCTAATGCAAAAAAGTTCGAGAATTTATTTACTTAAATATTGGGTGTTGACTACCTATCTTAATTAAGGAATAAATGCATAAACTAAACAGCAATAGAATATTAGGTGTTGACTACCTATTTTGAAACAAAGAATAAATGCATAAACTAAATACCAGCAGATCCTCATTACCTTAAACAAATGTATATATTCTCACCAAGACACAATGACTGCCAAAAGCGTTGAACTTGGTCAGATATGGTTTTTGGTTTCATGGGAGCAAAACTGTTTGATCCTTCTAAGCTCAGCTGATGAAAAGCGTTCTAATGCACTGTTATGTAGCAATATCAGTTTTTGGCATCCATATCCGAAGGAGTCGGTCATAAAAAGAGCAAGTAGCAACCACAATACTCCTTTTGCCTTCCGGGAATGTAGTCCCTCTCTGCCAATCTGCTCCATACGCAAGTGACTCATGCTTGTTGTATGTTTCAATCACTTCAGCTTTATCCCCCTTAATATTGATAACTTTAAACCCATTGTGCATACACGCTGCCAAGACCAAGCCCGGTATAAACGAATGGTACTTAATTCTCCAAACTCCTCCCCCTAAACAGATTGAAGTTTCATTTATAGGCTTTGAGATTGATCTGATGTCCTATACCCCTAGGTAGTCATCGTAGCTACCATTGAGTAACTTATGCGGGTCACTGGGACTCTTTGCAATACAACAAACACCCATGGTGTGAACTTTTTTGTTTTGGAATGCCAATTCAGAAGGATCAGTTCTCAAATCCCAGCAACTGAATTTGCAGTCCTCTGAGATGGTGTACACCATCTGTGGTTGGTGAATATCAAAGTAGGTGGCCCAAACCTTAAATTCATGTGGTTTCCATTCTCGTACTATATTTGGTCCGGGATCATGCAGGAAGACTATCGAGGCTGAACCATCTAAAAGTCCCACTGAGATGATTATAGTCGAGGGGTTCCAGTCCAGACACAGGCACATGGAAGAAGTAATTTTTTCAGCATCGAGCGTCGAACTCTTTCAGGAAATTCCCATGAAAATATGATCCATTTGTGGAAGTTTGAAGACAATGAAGCCTCAAATAACCATGAGCATCTGCTTGAGCAAGCAAGGGAGTGGCATTACCTCCCGCACGGACAAGGTTCCATTTTAGATCAAAGATACCCGCAGTCTCTACCTTGTGAAATAGTTCAAATTGACCCTCATCAGCATCAACATTGAACAACAATATGGTTCTTGGTCGGCTAGGTTGATCACCCTCTTATGGCGCGTATGTGGAAGCTGCTAAAACATGGTGCAACGAGTCATACGGACAGAACTCTAGCATATATGCATTTCCATCCAAATAGCAATGTGCTACCTCCATACCTACTAGATAATGGTTAGGCATTTAATCAAACAGGTTCTAGAAACTCTCAAATTATAACCATATACTTGTACACATCCACCAATGCCAAATTTGAAAAGGACAAGGTCTCAAGCTTGTTATTTTTTCATATTTTTATTTAGTGAGCAAATAATTTGAAAACATAGGATCAGGATGGTATAATTGAATCCAAGCATACGAATAACTTTTCAGAGTGGCTCCCTCACAGGGGAAAAGGTCGATTTTAGTTAAATTTACAAGCAATTGTTAAAGTTATAAGTTGGCAAATTGGAAATTCGTCCTTCTAAACTGTTAGTTGTTGAGTAGAACTGTAAAAGTGAGGAAGCTAGTTGAGTTGAGCAGAGTGTTGTTATTTTGTTTCAAGATTTGGTGGGTAAAATAAACAAGGCAACGTTAAGATGTTGAAACTCATCAAGTGAGTAGTGTGTGATAAAATAAATAAACTAGTTATAATAGATTACCTGAAAATGAAAGACAGCGGGGTAGGGAAATGCTAATGGAGACGACTTGGACCGATTTGGTGCTTTTTTTTCCGGGGGAGGGAATGTGGCTTCTGCTTCTGGTGGAGACGTCAGCCTTTGTCGACCAACTCTAGAGTTTTTCATTAAAAAATAATGGCAAAAATTCAAAATTAATTTGCATTCATTTTCAATTTTACCCCTCCATCATATCTTTCTTAGGATAGGAGACTTAACATAACGAAGGACATAATGAAATATAATTCTCAATCATTCGCTTTATTAAGTCTCCTAAAAGGATATTATTCAGGGTTAGAATTGAATTAATTTTGAAACATCATGCTTAACATTGCAACTATTGAAACATCAGATTTAAAATTGAAAATAATCTCAAACTTAAGGGCTAATTTTATAATTTACCCAAAAATATTTATAAAAATAATGCTGCTGATAATTTAGGCCAGTTTGTTTTTTTAGCGTCTCAATGCCGAATGTTTAAGGCTGAACTCTCAACGTTGAAAAGTATGTTTGTTTATTATTTGAATGAATCTTTGGGTTTATGTTGTTTATTTAAAGTTATTTGTCTTTGAATGTTGAATACAATTAATTTGATGCTATTACTAATAATTTATTAATTAGTTTTATGTTAATGTCTTTTAGCAAATAAAATAAGGGTAAAACTCAAATGAACTTTTATTACAAAAATTCAGCATTAAGCATTTAGTAAGGGCCTTGCCTAATGATGGATTTAACTATTTTTCAGCATTAAGCGATAAAAACAAACACCAAATATTACCTCCTAATGTTGAATGAAAATCAATTCATCATTAAGAGGTAAAAACAAACACCCACTTAGAGGGAGATAAAACTTTTCATTCTATTGGTGTCTAAATAGAGGTCTCACCCCAACTTATAGTACCGAGTAAGGCATCCCACAAGTCTCATTCATAAATGTGGTATACAAGTGGACATTAATTAATATATATTTTATAAGCCTCCTGTAGTTCCCCATATTTTTTGTGAATTATTAAATTGAATAAAAATTAATTATGTGTACTTGTTATTAATTACGTGTGCTTATTGTGACTAAAGAAGTCATTATTTATATTCTCCTGTTTTTTAAATTGAAGTAGCAAGTAACCCACGCGATGCGCGGGGACATTCAATTTTTAAATATAATTAAATTTATATTCCACTAAAAATGTTGTCAAAGGTAAACGGTTAACATGTGATGAATAATTTAATAATCTTGTAATTATTAATATTTAAATCAAATAACTAATGTAATGAGTAATTTAATAATCTCGTAATTATTAATATTTAAATCAAGTAACTAACTAAACATAAAATATAAATTTCATTTTTTTTCAATATGGAATCACAATTGGTGAAAACTCTTTTTTCTAAAAAAGAAATTATATATTCTTAAAAACTTATTTCATAATAATTAAGTATAATTCGAAGAACCATGAAATAAAATTATTTTCATTACTTGAAGCGAACCAAGAAAAGTAGAATTATTAAATGAATAATACAAACAATTATACATTTATAAAGTCAATTACACAACAAATATAAACAATAAAATTATTAAAGAAAAACACAAAAACTATTATGCAACATCACAATATATGTACAACCTTTTCAACATCAATAAGTTTACTTGAATCCCACGAGCCATAGATCTGATTGATTTTAAACCTCTCCGTCCCTATAGATAAAATAAGGCTTGAAAAGAAAACATTAATAATTTAAAACGGAGGTGATTGGTTTCCAGTCTCGTATCATCTTTTTGAAAATTACAAAAAGTCCCTAAATTTAACAACCAAAATACTCTAATTCTGAATTTAAAACCACCCTAATCTGCAAAGAAAAACAAAACTATACAAATCGACAAATATATAATATACGTACAAAATTAGAGAAGCCCCTATAAAATAAAAAGAAGCTGACCTTGTGGGTGCTGGGAAATAAAAACTGTTTTAAACATGTCTTCATCTTGCCATCTCCCCCAAATGCATTAACATGTTGCCTAACATCATCAAAATCAAGAACATGTTTCCTTCTACTTGAAGGTAACTCATTATTAGGCAAATGTAAATGACCATTGGCCATTTCAAACAAAGCACCCGTTGCATCTAAACCTATTCGGTCTTTGCCTCCTATTTGCGACACCCATCTTTCCTTTCACAATTCTCATTCAGTTTCTAATTTCGAGGAGAATCAAGATTGCAAAACTTGTAGCCAAACCTTTAAAGTAAAATGTTAAACAACCCCTAAAATATATTAGATTTGCATATAGAAGCTACATACAGATACAATCACTTCCCTATTTCAAACAACCTCCAAAGTAAAAGCAAACCCTAACTACCCAATGTATAAAACACAATTTAACTACAAATATAGGAAAAATTCAAGATATTTTTTTTCCCTTTTTGTGCATCATTTAAGTATAGAGATAGAACCAAAAATTCAAGAAAGGGGTAATTTCGCGACATTAAAAACATTTTGCCAAAAGTAGGGGTAACTCCGCGACATCAAAAAACTTGTCGCCGAATGTAGGGTCCCAAATTTTTTACATCAGTTGGATGTCCCCAAAAATGACCATAGGGTGGGAAATTTTAGTATATGGGAACCAAAAATGAAACAACAAAAAACATGTGTTGCCAAAAGTATACCCTATAGCAACTCAAAAATGCAGATGTCGTGAATTGGGGTTTTTCTTGTAGTGAACCGAGATTGTTCTTAGCAAGGGGGTGCCCCTCGAAAAGGTGCAACATCAAAAACACATAAATATGGATCGAAATACTAGGTGAAAGGGTGATTATTTCAATCATCACTATGGCAACTAGACATAGTCAATCAGAGGGGAAAATCTGAGGTGGGGTTCACCCTTTAAGTATGGATGACCATAATTTCCTCCAAGTAAGGTTACCATTTTATCGTGAGGGGAAGCCCGAGAGCAGTTCATCATTCGTCCTAATTTTAAGAGTGGGAGTGCTAAATGTGTAAGGAGATAGGTAACATGGTACACGATTTTCCAAACCAAATTAGAGGAGATTTTCAAGTGTCTGACGTGTCCCGGTTGGAGGAGGGGTTGGTGGGAGGTATTATGGAGTAGCCGAGGAGAAGAATTGAAGGGGTGTGCGAACCCTCATTGGGTGGTGATGTGTAGGAGATATCAAAGAAGCTCGCAACTCGATATGGGAGGAGGGAGAGGGAAATATAGATCTTACGCTACGTGTCCTTGAAAAAAGGGAGTCCACGAGGATGCCTTTATCCAATGTTTGATAGGAACTAAAATCCAGGCACCTATATATATTGTCTCAATGTAATTAACAAGGTCTTTGATACCAGAACACCATCGGGCCAATATGTGACACACTAGTGGAGACAAAATTTCAACGGTATGTTTTTATCTGGAGGGATGACTTTATTCGGAGTAGGGAAGAAAGCGGAGAAGGTTTGATCAATTGATGAGACAATTAAAGTGGCATTTTATCTCCACTCTTATGAGAGAGACTCATTTGCACGGGTGCAAGGTTTCTAGACAGGATCGATGTTTCTTAAAGAGTATACAAAGAAGTTTAATTTTCTCTGCACTCAAGTTAAATTGAACAAGAACACGAAGGAAATTATGAGGTAGCCCATTATTCACATGGGCTACAAGCACTACAAATCTGAATCAAGTCTCCAAAATTTTCATCCTTACAACAAGCGATGGAGTAAGCTTTCAAGATTAAAGGATACTTCAAGACACTAACCCTTAGCAATGAAGAGGATACTTCAATAACATTGAGGGAACCCAAACGTGCGAAGACCTCATGCGTCACCTAATTCAAGTTCACATTCAGTGCAATATGGCATAGGATGACAGAATTACGAAAGGACAAGCGCACCATCATACTCAATGTTGTGGCGGAGATGGAATGCACTATCCTACTCACTGATGGGGCGGAGATGGAATAGACAATTGAGGGAGAGGTGCAACAGAAGCTTAGATCGCCCGAGTTCGTGCCATAAGAAAATCGAAGGGAATAATAAATTTTCAGATTATTTCTAATAGTCCATTAATTTACTTAAATATAAATAAAAAAAACACCTAAGTTCTATGATATACATGCTTACATATACAAAGAAAGAGAATTTAAGACAAAAAATAATTCGCATAAAAAAATAAGTAATGTATGTATATATAAATGAATAACAAAATGTTTATGTATAGAAATAATAATTTTTAGGGTAAAATGGAAATTTAAGCCTGATGTCTGGGTTGATTTTAATTTTAGACCTTTATTTCAAAAAGTTATCAAATTAACCCCAAATTATAATTAGTAATGTAGTGTGAGACACCATTGACTTTTTTCATCCAAAAAACGGTTTGTTATTTGTGGCAGCTGTTTTAAAGTCAACATTTTCAAAACCGTTGAAGAAGTTTTGAAAGGTTTTGAAGATGTTCACTTTGAAACAGCTGACATCTATAACAAACCAATTTTTTGGATAGAAAAAGTTAACGGCATCTCACATTGCATTACTAATTGTACTTCGAGATTAAATTTGTAACTTTTGGAACTGAATGTCTAAAATTGAAAATAACCTCGAACATAAGGGTTAAATTTACTTTTTACCCCAGTTTTTACCACTACCACCTAACATTGAACACAAAAATCTGTCACAATTCATCTCTACTGTCCTAAATCAATTATCTCTTTCAATCAATTCAATGACTTGTTCAAAGTATAAAATTCGGATGCATGACTATGAAGTGCATTAATTAAAAAATGTTCATATTAATTTACACTCATAAAAATTAAACTAAAAAACATTCATAAACTTAGGGGATGAAAAATTAAACTAAAAAAATTGAACTAAAAAAAGCGCACATCTCAACATGATATTACCCTAAATCTGAAATAATAATTGAAATACAATATTTTAATAACCTAGATTTAGCCAACAATCCAAAGTTTGTAACAATCCAACAAACACAAATAATTCAGAAATTAACATTCAACTTTAACCTGATGGAACTTGGGGTGCCGGCGGAGAGGAGGAGCGGAGGGGGAGCTAATCAGAGTCGGAGGAGGGAGCTCCTATTCCTGTTGTGCTGTGCGGCGGTAAGAGAAGAGGAGAGGATATGGATCGTGAGACGATTAGGTTAATAGTTGTAAAACGCGCGTGCGTAGAAATTAGTATAACTCTTATTTGAATTTGTGCCCCACAAACATAATACCTTATATTATGGAAACATTACATAAAGGTTCGGAAAAAAAATAGCCTATACTCGGGAAAGAATTCCGAAAAATCTAGGTGGGCGGCAGCGCACCCTCGGGACCACTTAGGTCCGCCCCTTCCTGAGGGTAAGATATGACGATTTTGGGTGCCACTAAGCATGCCGCACGAGAGAAGGAATCTTAAGCAGGTTGTCTAAAAAATGAACAACAGTTGTTGTGTGTATGGGACAGCTGGGGCAAATTTGGAGTATCTGTCTTTTCCTTATCAAGAAGGTAATGAACTCGAGCATCCACTTTAGAAGTTTCATGCCATTATTTTATAGCCACGGAACAAAACATTTTCACAGGGTGTCCAAGTTGTCCCACAACATAGCAGATACATGAAGCCATAATGTAAATCCAAAAAATGGGAAATAGGTACACTTTTATAGGTTCCTTAATGATACTAAAACAAATGAACACAATCTTCATGCAGTTTGTTACAAGAAGTCGGATCTTTTCAACATTGAAAACAAAAGGCATATTGTAAGGACATTTTTGTCCATTATCAATTTGTATGTCGTACGCTGTTACACCGTTGAAGAAATTCAAGATCGTATCTACATCAACGGATTCGAATATCAAAGCGTCTTCAACATCATAAGCTCTAAGAGAATGAACTTGGTAAAGTTTTGTTTCTAAGTCCCTTAAAGTTTCATACTTAGTATTGGGAAATTTTTATGAAATGTTTTTTCAAGCAAAATGAGGCTTTTAAAAGTTTTTTTTTATTTTTTGATAAACCGGATAGGTCTGCCTATTTTAAAAAGAATAGATCTTCCCCCGGACCGGTCCGCCTCCATACCGGATCGATCCTCTTTACACCAGTAAACTCGGGATCAAAATCGCACCGAAGAGACCCTTTGAAAAAATGAACTGATCCGAGGTCGGACCGATCCGCCTCCATACCGGACCGATTCGCCTGGGATAAAATCGAACAATTCCGTCAGTGTTTTTACCACCAACTCATATTTCTTACATATATACCTATTTCAGTGATGTATTTTTTAAGCCTTTGAGAAAACGTTTCTAAGAGTTAAAACACAACAAGACTTCATTTTTTTTATGTGCCAAACATCTTTTTGATTCACACACAAAAATCCCAATTACTTTTGTGAATCTTTTGGAACCCTAGAACATAAGCTTTGCTATTGTTCAACCTTATTGCTGAGATCTTTGCAACCGAGGGCTGCGTGTCATTGCTGAGGGAGTCTCTACAAGGTTTTATGGTTGAGTGTCATTAAGGAGTGTTGCGATTCTTCCTTTGTTGTTTGGGTTGCGAGTCCTTGGAGGGTGCTGCGTGTATTCACTTGTTGAGTTCAAGACTGCGTGTCTTTGTGGGTTGGCTGCGCGTTGATCCATTGCAGATTTCTCTATGTAATTGTAAGTTGCGATTTATATATTCATAGTGAAATAAAGGTTTTACCCGAAAGGGGTTTTTTCCTGAAATCTGTGTCTCAACATATTTTTATGTCACATGCTTTATTTATTTATGGATTCAGACGCACACCTTAGATGCATGTTTAGGGGTTGAATTATATAAAGGTTCATTGGAAACTTGTGAATTTAATCAACTATCACACATTCGCACTCTTCACATACCAGTTAAGCAACTATTTGTATTGAAACTCTCAGATTCGGAATTGTATTACGTCTAACAATTGCTTTTATTCATCCATGTCATACAATAAGTATTATCGTTGTTCAATTCTAGAAATTCACTATAGGAGAACTAAAGATAGTTTAACGCATACATAAGCTAGTAAATGCATCTATGTTTGTATGAATACCATAATTTAGAAATATTTTTGTTCCTTTTTGTAATTCCCCAAAGTTATCCACTACTCAGACCACCATTGAGATTGACTTTCTGTACAAGGGAATTGATTTCTACTCCACCATCAGTCGTGCTAAATTCGAGGATCTTAACATGGATATCTTCAGAAAGTGTATGGAGCCAGTTGAGATTTGTTTGAGGGATGCTAAGATGGATAAGAGCACCATCTATGATGTTGTTCTTGTTCGTGGTTCCACTAGGATTCCCAAGGCTCAGCAACTGTTGCCGAAATTTTTCAACGGGAAGGAGCTCTGTAAGAGCATCAACCCTTATGAGGTTGTTGCCTATGGAGCTTCTATCCTTGATGCTATCTTGAGTGATGAGGGTAATGAGAAGGTCCAAAACTTACTTCTTTTGGATGTGACCCTTCTATCCCTTGGTCTTGTAACTGCTGATGGTGTCATGACTATCTTGATCCCTAGGAATACAACCATCGCAACTGAGAAAGAGAAAATATCTCTACCTACTCAGACAACCAGACAGGTGTGCTCATTCAGTATATGAGGATGAAAGAATAAGGACCAGGGACAACAACTTGCTTGGTAAATTTGATCTCTCTCATATTCCACCAGCTTCCAGGGGTGTTCCTCAAATCACAATTTGCTTCGACATTGATGCTAATGATTATCCTAAATGTCTCTGCTGAGGAAAAGACCACTGGCCAGAAGAATGGGATCACCATCACCAACGACAAGGGGACACTCTCAAAGGAGGAGATTGAGAAAATGGTTCAGGAAGAAGAGAAATACAAGTCCGGGGATGAGGAGAAGATAAAGTAGATTGAGGCCAAGAATTCTTTAGGGAACTACTCTAACAACAAGAGGAACACCATGAAGGGCTAGAAGATTTCTTCCAAGCTTTCTGTAGAGGATAAGAAGCAGGTTGAGGAAGCCGTCGAGTAGGCCATCGAATGGCTGGACAATAACCAGCTAACTGAGGCAGATGAGTTTGAAGACAAGATGAAGGATCTTGACTAAGTCCCTTATCATTCAAAACTCTATAGTAATGGATATCAACCCCATCCGTTAGAATAAGATGAGCTGTGTAACTTGTTTGACTAAGGTTTTTTCACAAGGATACTTATATTTCATTGGAAAAGGTCTATAGCATGGAGGATACTGTAAAGAATGTTGCAACAAATTTTTTCTTTGCGAAAACATTTTTGCAATGAGGCATTTTTTTCCTCATTAAATATTGATTTTGTTGTAGTGTATTTTGAGGTTGGGTATTATCCAATTGAACTGTTAAGCTTATCCACACGACTACTGATTAGGCATAAATTCTTCCCATTTATCCCTTAATTTAGATGTTTTTATCTCTTCGCAAAGTATAATTCAAGTGAATTTATCGCATATCATTGCTATTGACATTTTCAAATCAGTACGCCGAGTTTCATGTATCTCATATCTATTTCGCATGTATTTAGTGCACACAAGGAAAGAGAAAACAAGGAAGGAAGAACGAATACAAATGCAGGAAAGTAAAAGGGCAAAAGAGTAATCTGAGTCAGGAATTCATACCAAAAATCAAAATGAAAGTCTTCAAAATTACAAGGAGGAAAAGTTCCTGAAAAGACAGAACCGAACCGAAGGTCTGGAAAAATGAACCGATCCTATCCTGGGAAAACTTCCTGTGAAGAAAGAAAAGATGGAACCGAACCGAAGAGGAAATAGAAGAACTGAACCGATTCAGGGAAAAACTTATGTCGAAAGGAAAATCGAACCAAATCACCTTAATAGGATCGGTTGGGTATCGAAAATTTGGACTTATCCACTTGTAAAATAAGAGTCTTGTATGGTTGAAACTCTTAGAAAGTCATAGAGTATAAGTTTAAAACACCTCCCGGACATTAGAGGAGGCTTCTAATTTCGTTTAGAGAAGCATTGTAATTAGTTTGGAGAAGACAACAATAAGAAACCTCAGTTTTTATTCCAGTTATGAAATTCAAGTAATGTTATTCCAATTCTTGCTTTCATTATTGCAGTAGCTAATTCTCTTGTTAGTAATTTCATTCTTCTTCACCTTCAGTTATTAGTAAAAATGTTTTCTTTCATTGAAAACATGTTTTCTTCTAGTTTTAATAAGTTCGGCTAAGTTTTCAAGGGTCGGGGTGCATGAACCCCACCCGATGTAATTTACGATAATGGAAATGGAGTTTTGAATTAAAATATCTGGTGAATTGTATCGTAGTTAATGTGATATTTCTTTAATTCATCCTTTGCTTAGATACTGTGCGGGCTACAATCCCTCGTATATGTAATACTTAGGAGTGTTGAAGAGTGGGTTTTAATCCATCATTTTCTTACATACTGTGCGGGCTACGATCCCTCATATATGTAATACTTAGGAACATTAAAAATCGGGTTCATTTGAAGTTTTAATTTTGAATCAAGTATCCTACGAAGTGAATTACTAGGGTGTGGGGGATTGTAACCCGAACTATCGTTCTTATTTCATAGTTAAAGTTATAGTCAATTCGCTATTAGTTCTTCGTTAGAGTAATTGCATTTCATTTATTCATAATCTCATTAATTAATTATTTTCAAAATTGCATCTAATTGTAGTTGTTTCACAATCCAAATCACCTTTATCGTTCCTTTTCGAGTCAAAGTTAGGTTACCTTCGTCTTTCCAATGTCATTACGACTTCGTCGTCCTATTTCCGTGAGGATCGATACCTGACTTATCGGATTATTACTTGAGCGATGAGCTTGCACTTGAGCCTAAATAGCATGCAAACTAAACACATTTGTGGTCCCATAATGTTTTTGGCGTCGTTGCCGAGGATTTAGGTAGACTTAGGTTAGATCAAGTCAATCTAAAAACTTGGACCAAGAAAATCCAAAAACATAAAAAATTTAAAAAATACAAATAAATATAAATATAAATATAAAAAAAATCCATCATCTCTCAAAATGCCTTTAATGCAAAATCCTGAACATACTCAGACTCCTCACAGCACTACAACCAGAATCCACGAAAATACAATCATTAAGTACAACTCTGAAAGCCCCCACACATGTCGCATTCCACAATTCTAGTTTCCAATTCCTACTCCTGAGCAGTCTATCAGTAGCTACACTCTGAGTCACACATCTAGGACACCGAGTGAGTACACAGAGTCTTTTGAAGCAAGTGCGAGTGTGATGTCTGACGTAGCGAGTTTCGGTACTGGAGAGGGAGATGTACCCTATCATCCCATGAAAGACTTACTCTTTCCTGAGCGGACTGTCACCCCTGGTTGCATTTTACTTCCGTATAATGCCTGTCAGTTCCACTTTCGCAATGGGATGATACAAATTCTCCCTACGTTTCATGGCATAGATTCGGAGACACCATACTTGCATATTCGCGAGTTCGAAGAGGCGTGTGACACATTTAGTGATAAAGCTTGCACGCAAGATGTCGTTCGCCTAAATCTTTTTCCTTTTTCCTTAGAGGATAAATCCAAGATCTGGATATGGTATGTACCCCTGAATTCCGTCACTTCCTGGAGAGATATGTTGTCTAAGTTTGTCTTACAATTCTATCCACATCACAAAACCAACTCTGCCAAAACTCAAATTCAACCGTTCTGACAATACGATAAAGAGTCTTTTGACAGATGTTGGGAACGTTTCCAAGAGTTAGTAAGTGCATGCCCCCATCATGGTTTTTACGAACACCTAGTGATATATTTCTTCCATAATGGGTTAACAAAGGTTTCCAAACAACTTGTGCAAACAATGTGTGAAAGACCCTTTTGGGATTTAAACTCATGCGATGTCGAGGCCCATCTTAAGTATGTCGTAGAGACTACTCAAGCATAGGACACATCTAATCCTAACCAGGCTCGACCTAGACAACCATTTATCAATCAGACTGCATCCAGTCTATACCATTTAGATAGAAATACCTTGAGAGACCGTCGATTCGATCAGTTTTAGAGAGATATGAAAGAGTGGTTTGATGGTCGGTTGAGAAACATCTTCGGATCCAGACATGGTTCAAAAGAAAAAGTGTGTGTTATCTGTGAGGAGGGCCACTCCACAAAGGCCTACCCGATGATTTTTGCCTACAAGGGCATGTACACCGAGAAGGTGGATGCTATAGGAGGATTCAAGGGGAATATTAATGCCCCACTTGGGAACTCATATAACCCATCGTGGAGAAACCATCCTGGTTTCAACTATGGATAACCACAAGATGTGATGAACCGACATTCACAGGTTGTCCCACCTCCACCACCTCCTCAATACCAACAAGCACCACCACCTCCAGTTCCATATGTAGCTACACTGCGGAGGAGCCTCCAGGATACAATGAACCAATTCATAAATTCTCAAGGTGCAAACAATGTTAGATATTAATGCATGTTCGCTAAAATAAATGCAAACATCTCCAAGATGCAATCCGCATTGAGCATCCAAGAGAAGGGCAAGTTTCATGCCCAAGGCCAAAGAGCTCCCCAAGGTCAAACTAGTGTTAGTTCCACCTCTACAGAACATCAGGAGCACTGCCAAGCTGTGACCACTCTTCGTAGTGGGAGAGTTGTTGACTTATCACCTCCCCCACACGACATTTCAAACGACAAGGAGAATTCGCCCGGCATGAAAGAGGCCGAAGATATCTCCTTAAATGAGAGTGAAAAAGAAAACTCTAGTGAGCCCTAAGTAGTTATAAAACTACCCTCAGCTGCGCCATTTCCTCAAAGATTGGTTCCTGCCCATAAAAGGACCATAAGTGAAGAAGTGCTAGAAGTGCTTAAGAACATGAAATTGAACTTACCTTTCCTTGATGAAATAAGGCAAATCCCATACTATGCAAAAGTCATAAAAGATATGTTGACATTCAAGAGGAGGATGAAGGTAAAGAAGAATGTGTTTCTAGCACAAAACGTGAGCTCAGTCCTTCTAAATGATCTCCCACATAAATATAAAGATCCCGATGCACCCACCATTTCCTGCACCATTGAAGAAAACAAATTCAAAAAAGCCTTACTTGATTTGGGGGTGAGTGTCAATATCCTCCCCTATTCGATTTATAGGAAACTTGATCTGGGTGATATTAAGCCCATAAGGAGTACTCTCCAGTTAGAGGATCAAACCGTGAAGATACCAAGGGGTATAGCTGAGGACGTGATAGTCCAAGTAGACACTTTCTACTTCCCGATAGATTTTATCATTTAGGACACGGATCCCTCCTTTACGTCAAAAAATCATGTCCCTATCATCCTTGGACGCCCATTATTAGCTATGACTAATGCAGTGATCAATACTAGAAATGGGCAGATGCCACTCACTTTTGGGAATATGACTTTAGAAACAAACATCTTCAATATAGCCCAACAAGCAGGGGAAGAAGATGATCTTCACGTGGTGAGCTTAATTGAGGAGATCGTAGAAGAACACTTTGAGGAAAATTACTGTGGAGACACCTTAGAAGCTTGCCTAGCTTCTAGTCATGAGAGTGAGGGAGCCTACACCGAGTTTGAGAGGGATATAGAGGATTTGAGGGGATTACTCGATGATAGAGCATCGAACGAGGATGCGAGGGATGTTAATTGGGTTTCTCGATTCGAAGAGTTACCACCAAGGGAAGCACGCATGGTGCCCTCTAGCGACACATTCCCAACCCTTGAATTGAAAAAACTACCCTATAATGTTAAATATGATTTCCTAGGTGAAAGTGAGATATTTCATGTTATTGTCTCTTCTGGCTTAGATGAAGAGCAGGAGGCTAAGCTATTGAAGATTTTGAGGATGCACCAAAGTGCTTTTGGTTGGTGTATAGCTGATTTAAAAGGGATAAGCCCTCTAATTTGCACCCATAAGATTCACCTTGAGGAGGATGTTAAGCCTTCAAGAGAAATACAAAGACGGATAAACCCCATAATGAAAGATGTGGTGAGGACTGAAATCATAAAATTATTGGATGTCGGGATTATCTACCCAATCTCGGATAGCAAGTGGGTAAGACCCATTCAAGTTGTCCGGAAGAAGTTGGGAATGACTGTGATTGAAAATACCAAGAGAGAGCTAGTTCCCCAACGTACCACCAATGGATGCCGCGTTTGTATTGATTACCGAAAACTCAATGCAAGAGCTAGAAAAGACCATTTTGCCTTACTATTTATTGATCAAGTGCTTGAAAGAGTAGCGGGCCACCCTTATTATTGATTCCTAAATGGTTATTCCATATATAACAAAATTGAGTTAGATATACTTGATCAAGAGAAAATAACCTTCATTTGCCCCTTTGGAATGTTTGCCAATAAACGTATGCTATTTGGCTTGTGTAATGCACTGACGACCTTTCAAAGGTGAATACTGAGATTATTCAGTGACATGGTTGAGAGATGGATAGAGGTGTTAATGGACGACTTAGTATTTTTCGCACCTCATTCGACCTATGTTTAACCAATCTTGAGAAAGTGCTACCCGATGTGTGGAAAAGAACTTAGTGCTAAATTGCAAGAAATGTCATTTCATGGTAACTGAGGGTATAGTTCTTGGCCACACCGTGTCATCCAAAGGGATCGAGGTTGATAGAGCAAAGATAGATGTCATAACTGATCTACCCCCTCCTAAATTGCTGAAAGTCGTGCACTCCTTCTTGGGCTACGCGGGGTTTTATCAAAGGTTCATTAAGGACTATAGCGCCATCGCTAGACCCTTAAGCAATCTTCTTATGAAGGACAACCCATGCGAGTGGACGGAAGCATGCCAAAGAACTTTTGAAAAACTAAAAAACATGCTTGTGTCCGCTCCCATCATGCAAGCTCCGGATTGGTCCTTACCATTCGAGCTTATGTGTGATGCTAGCGATTATGTGATAGGGGTTATTTTAGGCCAAAGAAAAGATAATACATCTCATGTCATCTACTACACTAGTCGGACCCTTACCGGACCACAGCTCAATTACTCCACCATGAAGAAGGAGTTGCTAACGGTAGTATTTGCTCTTGATAAGTTTCGATCCTATCTTATCGGTTCTCCCATCACTTGTTTCATCGATTACGCGGCTTTAAAATATCTACTTGCGAAGAAATGCGCAAAGCCGCGCCTCATAAGGTGGATCCTACTCCGACAAGAGTTTAATCTCTCCATTAAAGATAAAAAAGGAGTAGAAAATGTCATTGTCGATCACTTATCACGACTTTCGTCCGACTTACCTAGTGATCCTACACCCATAGACGAGTATTTTTCGGATGAGAAACACTTTGCCACCTCTTCTTTTCCCTGGTTTGCGGATATAGTGAACTATCTTGTCATGGGAGTCGTCCCTCCCGATTGGACACTGCAAGATAAGAATATATTCATCACTTGGTCGCGCATGTTTTTCTATGATGATCCATTACTTTTTAAATATTGCACCAATCAAATCATCCGATGATGCGTACCGGATGACAAAATTCCAAAAGTCATCCAATTCTATCATTCGGAAGCATGTGGAGGCCACTTTTCTGTGAAAAAGACAGCCGCTAAAATTATCCAATGCGGTTTGTACTGACCCACAATGTTCCCCAATGTTAACAATTATTACAAATCTTGCGACAAGTGTTAATGGATGGGGGCTATTACCCGACGAGACATGATGCCATTAGCCCCGATTCTCATCATTGAGGTTTTCGATTGCTGGGGTATTGACTTCATGGGCCCTTTCCCCCATCCTTTGGGTACCTATACATCCTAGTTGCGGTAGATTATGTTTCTAAATGGGTGAAAGCTATAGCTACCAAGATTAATGAAATTAAAGTGGTGATAAAGTTCCTAAACGAACACATACTTTCTCACTTCGGTGCACCTAAAGCGATAATCAGTGATAACGACACACACTTTTGCAACAAGACGTTTGAAAAACTTATGAAAATGTATGGTGTCATTCACAAGGTGGGAACGAAATATCACCCACAAACGAATAGATAGGCTGAATTGTCAAATCGCAAAATAAAGCACATACTAGAGAAGACCGTCAATCCTGACCAAAAAGATTGGTCCCTTCGATTGAACGATTTGTTATGGGCCTACTGTATTGTTTACAAGAACCCACTCGGAATGTCCCCATTCCTCTTTGTGTATGGAAAACCTTTCCATCTTCCCATCGAGTAAGAGCACAAAGCGTATTGGGCAATTAAGAGGTTAAATTATGATATAGACAAAGCTGGTAAAGCTCGCAAGCTTGAACTAAATGAGTTAGAGGAGATACGCAATGATGCGTATGAGAATGCCAAGATTGCAAAATCCCGGATGAAACTAGCACATGATAAGATTATTAGATGAAAAGAGTTTCAACCAGGACAAAAGGTACTCCTTTATAACTCCCGGCTTCGTCTATTTCTGGGTAAATTATGCTCCCCATGGACTGGTCCATTCGTTGTGAAAAGCGTATTCCCCATAGAGCAGTAGAATTGGAATATCCAAAAGGGGGGAATGTGTTCAAAGTCAATGGACAAATCCTAAAGCTATATGTTGAGGCGTGCGTAGAAGAGATCGACACCATTTGGTTGTCGGACCCCGTTTACGGGGTTGAGTGAGATAATACATAGAGGTCGCCGCACACCCGACACGCATGGGGTGAATTCTTGTGTATAGTAGTTGTGGCATAGGTAGACTAGTTAAAGTCAATAAGTAGGTTACAAGAGGTTAGGGTAAGGATTAGACACACCAACATGCACTTTATGAGGGAGTCGAGGTAGTTCAAGTGTGAGAATAAGTAAGACAGTGTTTGAATATTTCGAGGGTGCGAGATTTTTTTCAGCATTATGAGTGGAGAGAATTCTGTCTGAGGCTAACCGAACCGAATCCCCTGACTCGGATCAGTTCGGTTGAGATAAATTGAAAAAAAAATTCCTTGATCCGAATCGGTTCTCCCCTGTACTGGATCGGTTCGGATTCTGCAGTCTTTACCTCTTCCCGAGATACCTCCCCCTTCCCCAATCCCTTCATTTCCCTCCAATTGCCCCCCCCCCCCCCCCCTCTTTCCCTCCAAATTCTTCCCCCCACCTATAAACTCTACACTACCATTCCTCCACACCTCCATCACATATTCCCTCTCTTAACCTTTCTCTCCCATTTTAACCACCCCCAGAATTTTCCATGGAAAATCCAGGTCTGCCCCAAAATACATGTCTACCGAGGTCCTTCCTAATGGTAACTGGGAATACCGCTCTCACATGGAGCGTATTTGGTGTGAGAAATCTTTCAGTATATCCCGCCAGCTTCACACCGAGCGCGTTGTTAAATGGGATGAGCTACCCCGCTCGGTCACCACTCTTTTGAGTCGGCGAGGTTGGACGTAATATCTCACAGAACCCCACAATGTAGTGTGGGTTACCGAGGTTCGATCTTTTTATGTCTCTCTCGTCCGCACGGGCAAGTTTGAGGGCCAAGCTTTTGTGGACGGTCGTACCATCCCTTTCTCCTTGTCTATTCTGTCCCAAAACTTTCTTCCAAGGGAGTTCCAAACCCGGATGACTAAGACTACCCCTTTAATGCCCCCACCATCCCGAAGCAGACATGCATCTACCGTCTCACACCCAACAAGATTTGGGAAAGGGTCACCTTCCCATTGGGATGCCTCAATGATAAGGTGCGCATTACATTTCATATCATTTGCGCCAACCTGCTTCAAACCTCTAATGACTCAGCGATGCTCCCTCGCCAAGCCACCCTCGTCTACCACCTTTATGATCCCAACTTCACTATCAATATTGCCCGCGTACTCTACACCGATATTTTTTATGCGGCCCTTGAGCAAAAAGGTGCGGTGCCCCTCCCATATGCATGACTCATCACCTCCATTCTTGTCGATGCCTATATCCAGCCGCCTCGAGCTTATCCATGCATCCCAGAGCCAATTGGGCAAGCATCACAAAATAGGAGCGCCTAACAAAGGGCAGCCCTTCGAGGAGAATGGGAAGTGGTTAATGAAGCCAAAGATTAGGGTATTGTTGTTGAAGAGCACGAGGCTGAGAATGTCGTGGTCGGCGGGACAGATAAAGGAGAGTATGACAAAGATGACGACTCAGGTCTTGAGACACCGGGTGCAGAATTTGATAGGCGCCTTTAGGCAGTGGAAACCCAATTTGAGAAATTCCTCACACAATATCAACGGGATCAAGAGGCCTACCGAAGGGATACGAGCATGATGCATTGTCTCCAATCTCACTTGCACGAGCTCAACTTCGGTGGACCCCCTCTAACCTTCTTCTATGACCCGTATGACCCCAGCACGCCTGGGACCTCCAATCCCCCGCCCCAATGAAACCCAATTCTACTTTTGTTGTTTGTCTTTTGTTGGTTGGGTCGTGTTGGCTATTTAAAAATGTTGGTTGTGTGTTTCTCCCCTCTCCCTTGTAACACATGTTCTTAGTATCTATAAAATCTGCATTTCTGTTTTTTTTTTCGTTTTATTTATTCGCATTTTTCATTCGCTTTGAGTTAGATTTTAGTCCTTTTTGCTTGAGAACAATGCAAAAGTCTATGTTAGGGGGGTCACAAGTGAATCTTTCTAAAACTTCACAAATTTTCAAAAATGCCCAAAAATCTCAAAAAAATTGAAAATTTTGAAAAATTAAAAAATATTTTTCTTCAAAATAAATAAAAATTGGATTTCAAAATTTTCAAAAATATCATTAAAATTTGGTTTAAAATCTCAAATTGTAAAAACACAATACACAAAGCCAAAATTGACCAAAGATGGAAATTGAGCGAACGTAGATGGCTTAACGAATAAATGTGGAGATTAACAAACCCGGTGAGATTCGAGCCTTTCATTATTGAGAATTTATAAATCAATCCGAGTTAATTGTTAACTCAAAGTTCTTTTCAGCGTTTTAATAAGTCGTCGAGGATCTCAATTCTTTCACTTTGACTGGTTATGGAAAACGTGTGTGATATTGCCTTGAAAAATGTGCCAAGTAAATATCTAAATTAAATTAATCTCGAGATGCATATGGTAACGCAATTAGTATTTCGAACAATGAAGTAGGCCCTCATTTGTCACCCAAAAATATTGGCCAAAAAAAGTAGCGAAAAATTATCCCTTTTGTACAACAAAAATTGAGCCGAATATATTTTTCCCTTTCGTTTAACAACCTGAAAATCCCCAATTGGCCCGGAATTGTGAGAGTTAATAATCCCAGAAATCAAGTCCGAAAAGTGCATAAAAAGGGGCAAGAAAAAAAATAATGCTCAACAAATATAGCAAGAAAAGAAAATCGTGGAAAATAGAAAAAGAAGAAAAAAAATGAGCAAAAGCCCAGAAAAGCACATATGGACATCGTTAAAAAAATTTCCAATTCCAGATTTCCCTACCATTCCCATTTTATCCAATACACCTTTAACCCGAAAAAGTCATAACCAAGTCCAAAATGCGAAATTGGTTACCGCGTGGAGAGCTAACACACAAAAAGATAATAAAAGAGATTAAAGATATGAATGATAGGCTATGTTCCCGTATTCTTATAACCGCAACCCGATGATGAGATCCAATTATCATAAAAATTTCGTCTTTCTATTTGTGTGCGTGAACTTGGTTCCAATGCATTTACACTTTTGAATCAGCCACATTCCTAGTGATTTGTTTATGAGAGAATCCCGTGCGATTTTGAAATCAAAACAAATTTTCGGATAAGTAACGTAATGGTCAATCGGTGGAAATTCCAGTTTAATTTCTTGCTCCGCACACACGCACTATGATTTGAGACTCTTGAACATGAATTAATGATGATTATTTTCTGGAAAAGTTTGAATTATACAATTTTTGCATATTTTAATGTTTCTTTCAGTCTAGAGAATGAATTTTATGCGTATATTCACTACAAACCCTCACAAGACACAACTCGTCCTACTAGGGTAACCTAGGGGTGATTAGGCACAAATATTGTATATTTATCCCCTTAATTTCGGTACCTTTATGAAACGGATGATCCAATTGATATGGGTTTAACTCACATTTATTATACTAACCTTCTTTGGTAATTATTTCATGTTTTGTATTTCTCTTATGTGTTTTACAGGTTAATTATGCAAGCGGTGCAAAAGAGAAATCGAAACATTGAAAAAAAGGCTAGGAAGGCAAGTTCAAGGGAATTTTTGTAATTCTGTAATCTGATACCGGAGGTGGGTCCAATTGGAAAGTTGAAAATCTCAGAAGAACAAGAATACTGGAAGAAACGGCACCCAAATCCGAGCTACGGTTGAAGAGTTATGATCATTTGAAGTTGAGGAAAAATCCAAGAATCCAAGAAGAAAAGAAGAAAAAAAAATTCTAAGTGTTGAATTGAAGAAATGAGACCCCAGAACCAGTAGGAATTCTCGAACCACATTGTGAACTGGTTCAGGGTTGAATTGGTTCATGGTACATGCAAACCGGTTCGTGGGTCCTGATGTGTGAAATTTTCCTTGACTGCTGATTGGTCCAAAGAGTTCAATTTTGTTACAACTTCTTCTAAAACGTATTTGTACGAGGGTAATGACTTAGAAAACATAGTTTTTCATAGTTTTGATCAGTTTTTGGGAAAAATAGAATAACACCTAGGAACATAGTTTGAATTATTGCTTCAAGATTGGTTCATTCCGGGTTTGTTTTCAAGTTTTAATCCAAATTTCATTCTTCTTATTATTATTCTTGCATGGTTGTTTTTCTTGCATGATTCAAACAATTTCTGGGTTCATAACACTTCGTTGCATGTTTCAAGATAGTTTCATTATGATTTCTCTCGCATGCAACATAGTTAATTCATGCATAGTTAGTTTTAACATGTCCGGCTAGATTCTTTAGGGTCGGGATGCATGAACTCAATTCGATGTGATAGTTGCATGTGTATAAAATTAATCCTCTAAATTTTGATGATTTATTATGACCGTATTGCATAGAAACACAACCATTGTAGATCTTTGGATCTTGTTTGCTTCAGGGTAACCGAGATGATTCAGAATGCAATTCGAGTGTAACTATCGCAATACCGATTTACTCATCCTCTGATTATGTATGGCACTGGCTTGAACCTCATATATGTAATGTTTGGGAGTACTAAATTATGGTTCTAATTAATCACTTAAATTTTTGATTAATTTTGTACTAGTAACACACTTTGGTTGAGGGATTGTATTCCCGTCCTGTTTTCCTCATCATATAGTTCAAGTTTTAATTCAATCATCATCAATATTTTATGTAATTTAGAATAGTTACATTCCATTCGTACTTTAGTTCATTAGATAACCATTTGCACAATTGCATCTAGTTGTAGTTATTTCACCAATCAAATCACCTTTTCCTTTTTTTTAGATTCAGAGTTAGGGTTCCATCGTCTGTCCAACGTCATTACAACTCTGTTGTCCCAATTCCCTGAGGATCGATACCCGACTTATCGGATTATTACTTGAGCGACAGGCTTGCACTTGAGCCTAGAGAGTGCGCACTTCTAAGACACGTTCTTAGTCGTGTCAAGTTTTTGGCGCCTTTGTCGGGGATCTAGGTAGACTTAGGATTAGATCAAGTCAATCTAAAACTGTGACCAAAAATTTCAAAAAATCCAAAAACATAAAAAAATTAAAAGCACAAAAATATTCCTCGTCATCTCTCATAACCCTGTTAATGCAAAATTCTGAACTCACTCCAACTCCCCATAATACTCCAACCCACATTCACGAACACTCGATAGTTGAGTATGACCCCGATAGCCCTCACACTCCTAATGCTCCATAATTCTGGGTTCCACCTCCCACACCTTCACACGCAATCGCAAATAACACTTCGTTTTCCCTCTTATGGCACACTTTGGAGCACTCTCCGAGCATACCAAGTGAGGACACAGAGTCTTTGAGTGAGAGAGACATGTCACAATATGGTAGTGCACCCATCGGTGAGGAAGAGGCTTCGTACCGTCCTTTGAGAGAACTCTTATATCTCGAGCGCACTATCACTCCGGGATGCATTTTACTCCCGTATAATGCAGTGCAATTTCATTTTAGGAATGGGATGGATTCAGAAAATCCATATCTCCACACCATGGCATTTGAAGAGGCGTGTGAGACCCTCAGCGACTAGACTTGCTCAAAAGATGTGATTCGCCTCAAACTCTTCCCATTATCGCTAAAGGAGAAGGCTAAAAATTCGCTATGGTCTTTACCTCCAAACTCGATTTTATCATCGAACGAGTTACAATCTAAATTTCCCAAGAAATTCTTTCCTACACATCGAACGAACTCCATCAAGGCTCAAATTCAAACCTTTCGATAACTAGAAAATGAGTCATTCGATCGAGGCTGCGAGCGTTTTAATGAGTTAGTCACTTCGTTCCCTCATCATGGACTTAATAAACTGAAAATCATTTCCTTCTTCCATAATGGTCTGAATATAAACTCCAAATAACTCGTTGAAACGATATGTGATGGTCCCTTTATCGACTTAGATGCCAACGATGTTGAGCTTCACTTGAGGTATGTCGCTGAGACTACCCAAGCATGGGACACATCTGACCCTAATGCCCATAATCGAACGCGTCAAGCGACCACCATCCCATCGGCATCTGGCCAATTTCACGTGGAAAAGAATGGTACGATGGATAGCTGACTCGATCTACTTGAGAAAGGAATGCGAGAAATACTTGAGGTGTGTGCAAGAGGACTAATTAGACATATCCCAAACCCCATCGAGAAGGTGTGTACGATTTGTGAGGCGGGTCATTCAACAGAGGAATGCCCGACAATACCCGCCTGCAAAGTTATGCTTGAAGAGCAAGTAAGTGGTATAGGAGGATTCAAAGATAATTTTGGTGCACTACATGGGAATTCTTATAGCCCTTCATGGAAAACCATCCTGGTTTTAGCTATGGGCAACAACATGCTTCGATGAATCCTAATTCACATGTTGCCCCTCCTCCACCATCACACTTTCAAACATGTTCCACACATGCAAGGATATGTGCAAGAACCACCACCTCAAGGGGCATATATCACTCCACCGCGAAGAAATATCGAGGATACGATGAACCAATTTATCAATACCCAGAATGCAATCAATGCTAGATATCATCGAATGATCAGCGACATAAATGAAAATATTTCAGGAATGCAATCATCGTTGAGTATCCAAGAGAAGGGAAAGTTTCCTGCCCAGGGCCAACGACCTCCCCAAGGTCAAACTAGTGTGAGCTCCACCTCGACAGAACATTAGGAGAATGTTAAGATGTAACCACTCTTCGTAGTGCGAGAGTCGTTAATTTATCACCTCCCCCACATGACGCAACCAAAGACAAGGATATTTCGCCCGGTATGAAAGAGGCCGAAGATGTCCCATTGAAAAAGAGTGATAGAGAAGACACTAGTGAGCCCGAGGTAGTAGTGAAACCACCCATCGCAGTACCATTTCCTCAAAGGCTGGTTCCTTCCCACAAAGGGAACCCCCGTGATGAAATGATAGACGTGCTAAAGCAAGTAAAGTTAAATTTATCGTTCCTTGATGCCATTAAGCAAATTCTCACCTATGCAAAAGTCATAAAAGACTTGTTAATAGTGAAGGGGAAGATGAAGGTAAAGAAAAATGTGTTTCTATGACAGAACGTGATCTCCATTCTACTTAATGATCTCCCGCCAAAATTCAAAGATCCTGGTGCACCCACCATTTCCTGCATCATTGGAGAAAATAAAATTAAAAAAGCCTTACTTGACTTGGGAGCAAGTGTCAATATCCTCCCTTACGCCATCTAGAGGCAACTTGATCTGGGTGACCTTAAGCCCACAAAAATCACTCTCCAGTTAGCAGATTGAACCGTGAAGATCCTAAGAGGTATAGTTGAGGATGTGATCGTTCAAGTTGACACTTTATACTTTCTGGTAGATTTTGTCATTTGGGACACGGAACCCTCCTTTTCCTCGAGCAATCATGTTCCCATTATTCTTGGGTGCCCATTCTTAGCTACGGCTAATGCAATTATCAATAATCGAAATGGATAGATGCAAGTCACCTTTGGGAACATGACCTTAGAGACTAACATCTTCCATATAGCCCAACATACGAGGGAAGAAGATGATCTTCATGCGGTGAGCCTAATCGATGAGATACTGAATTTGAGAGGGAAGTTGAGGAGTTGAGAGAGTTACTTGATGAGAGAGCGTCGGACGAGGATGCGAGAGATGTAAGTTGGGTTTCTTGATTCGAGGAGTTACCGCAAAGGGAGGCACGCATTGTTCCCTCCAACGACAAATTTCTAACCCTCTAATTGAAGAAACTACCCTCCCATATTAAATATTTATATATCGGAGAGGACGAGACATTTCCTGTTGTTGTCTCCTCTAGCCTAGACGAAGAGTTGGAGGGTAAATTGTTAATGATTGTGTGGAAGCACCAAAGTTCTTTCGATTGGTGAATTGCTGATTTGAAGGGGATAAGTCCTTTGATTTGCACCCGCAAGATCCACCTCGAGGAGGATATCAAACCCTCAAGATAAATGCAAAGAAGGCTAAACCCCAATATGAAAGAAGTGGTGAGGATCGAAATCATTAAGTTATTGGATGTCGGGATTATCTACCCAATCTCATATAGCAAGTGGGTGAGCCCTATTCAAGTTGTCCTGAAGAAGTCGTGCGTGACAGTGATTGAAAATGATAAGGGAGAGATAGTTCCCCAACGTACCACCATCGAGTGGTGCATTTGCATTGATTACCGGAAACTGAATGCGGGAACTAGGAAATACCATTTCCCCTTACCATTTATTAATCGGATACTTGAGAGAGCAGCGGGACACCCTTACTATTGCTTCCTTAATAGTTATTCCGGATATAGCCAAATTGAAGTAGATTTACTTGACCAGGAGAAAACGACCTTCACTTGCCCCTTTGGTATGTTTGACTACAAACGTATGCCATTGGCGTGTGTAATGCACCCGCGACTTTTCAAAGGTGCATGCTGGGTTTATTTAGAGACACAGTTGAGAGAGGACTTGAAGTGTTCATGGACGACTTTAGCATTTTTGGCACCTCTTTCGATCTTTTTCTGGCAAAGATCAAAAAAGTACTTGCCCGATGTGTGGAGAAGAACTTAGTGCCAAATTGGGAGAAATGCCATTTTATGGTCACTGAGGGAATAGTTCTTGGCCACATAGTTTCATCCAAGGGGATTGAAGTTGATAGAGCTAAGATAGATGTCATAGCCGATCTACCACCACCAAAATTGTAAGGACACAAATTTCTAATTGATTCCTTTGTAGTTTTAGATCAATTCCGAACAAAAACGTTTGAGTCATAAGATAGTGTTATTGACCATCCTTAAAGCCTATGACATGCTAAAGTTAAAGACGTAGCGGCCAAGTTTAAAGTTTCATCAAAATGCCGAGTTTAATGTGCCCCGTTTCTACGTCAACAACATTGGTTCCATTGCTCCTAAGGTATGAATGCATTTTAAATATATATATAGGAGCTTGGAACAATTTGTATTGGGTGTATTTTGTTTTTCAAACTGTTGTTTATTTTCAGAAAGATTTAATTAAAAATTCAAAAGAAAGTATATAATGTTTCTGGTCTAAACTCAAATTTTTAGACTTTCCGGAAGTTCGTTCGAATGAGAATATCGTTCGAACGAGTTTGCCAACGAGTTTCCTTATTGGCCACTAGAACATCGTTCGAATTGTCGTTCGAAAGAGATGGTTGTTCCAATGAGATTTCTAATGAGTTCATCTATTAATACACTGGAACTTCGTTTGAACAAAAATCACGTTTGAATGAGATTTGGCGGGGGCAGTTATTTGGGCAGTTTTTGACAGTTTTTCCACTTTTTCCACTAGTTTACCCCACTATCTTTTTGCTGAATAATTAAGTACGGGAACCAACTTTTTTTAATTAACTTTTTCATATCCTTCAACCTCCAAGAGAGAGTTTGAGAGCAAAATTCCAAAAAGAGAAAGTTCAAGTTTGAGTGTTCATTTTTCAAAGAAAAATTCTTAAAACACTTATGTTTTACACCAATAGTTTGTTTCTCTAAGTTCCTTTATATATATCCATTGCTTGGAGTTTTGGCACCGATTTTTCTCTACCACATTGAAGAGAAGTTTGGGTTTTCTTCTACATCCCACAAAGAAGAAGTTTTTTTTACAGCGGCATTCTCAAATGGTGAAAGGCACCATGTGGGGTTGACGGTGTACCTATGTCTCATTGGTGATTACAAGATTCCGGTGGAGCTCCGGGATTATCGACTAGGCGGAGGTGTTTACAAGAAGACACGTCAAGGCTTGAAAGGGGTAGAGTTGAGGAAGTAAGTCATACATCTTGTAATTGTAAAACCATACTTAGTGGACTTAAGGCTAGGGCCGTCCGAGGTTGTTTCCCGCTGTGGGATTTTCCACGTACATCGCAGCGTAGTGATTTATTATTTATTTTATCTTTTACAAAATCACCTAGAACGCATGCTTAGGTAATTCAAGATAAACTTTGGTTTTAATCACTTCTTGTTTAATTTGGTGCTAAATTGATTTGGGTAATGTTTATGTTAATTTAATTCAAGTCATCACTTAATTTGATAAAATTAGTTTGGCCTAATTTGGTAATATTTAAAATATGACTTAGGCAAATTTCTAGGACTTGGGTTAAATTAATTTGGTTTAAGTGAAATTTTAATTTGAAAAGAAATTAAAATTTGTTGTTTTAATTTAACCATCAAAGCTTTCGCATCTCATAAACGAAAATTACTCTTTGTGAAGTAAGAAGGTTTTAAAATTGGGGGCCTCGTGTTCCAACAAGTGGTATCAGAGCATTGACTCAGAAGGGCTTACCTCTTTCAAATTGGTATCAGAGCCGGAGCGCTAATTTATCGCGTCAAAGATCCATTTTTCGGCCAATATGGAATTTTTCCCATTCTCAAAATTTCCTATTTTCGGTGGTTCTAATTACGCGTATTGGAAAGCGCGAATGAAATCGGCACTTAAATCTATCGACGAGAGGGTTTGGTTATATGTAGTTAATGGGTGGTCTCCACCAACTCATTTAATAGATAATGAACATGTTCCCAAACCGACCGATAGATGGAGTGATAGTGAACTTAAATTTTCAAATTTTAATTCCCGAGGTTTAAATGCCTTGCTTAGCACTGTCACACCGGATGAATTCCGTCGCATTATGATGTGTGAAACTACTAAACAAGCCTGGGATATTTTACAACTCACTCATGAAGGTACAAGTGTCGTAAAAGCTTCAAAAGTCCAAAACCTCACCACTCAATTTGAAACCATCAAAATGAACGAAAAAGAAACTTTTGATGAATTTTATCCAGACTTTTCGATATTGTTAATTCATCTTTTAACTCGGGAGAGAAAATAATCGACAACCGAGTAGTAAGGAAAATTTTAAGGTCCCTAACCGATAGATTTATTCCAAAAGTGACCGTTTAAAATTCTTTACCAGCTTTAGCCTCTACGAAATTAGAAGAGCTTGTAGGTGATTTACAAACCTATGAAATGGACATGTTTCCCTCTAAAACTGAAAAGAAAATAGAAAAGGGTGTTCCTTTAAAAGCCCAAAAAGATGAAAAAAAAGTAGTATAGAGTGAAAGTGATAGTGACTCGGAAAATATGGCTATGTTTGCTAGAAAGTTTTGAAAAATTCTTAAATTTAACAAAGATAAATTTAAAAATGATTTTAAGAAATTTGAAAAAACTACGCATGACAAAGCCGAGAAGATCCCTAAAACTATTAATGAAAGCTTAAATAGGGACGAGTCAAATAAGTGTTTTGGTTGTGAATGGTATGGCCATAGGGCAAAAGAGTGTCCCACTAAACTAAGGAGAGAGGGTAAACAACCAATTTCTTTTAATGCAACCCTTAGTGATAGTGATTATGAAGAGGGACCCGATTCCCCCGCTAAGCCCAACTTTGTGGCTTTTATGGCTAGTCATGTGAGCACTGATAATGAATCTTCCCATCAAGATATTCAAACACATGACACTTCCGTGGTTAGAGTTTATGATTCCCTTATTTTTTATGGTAGTGAGAGTGAAGAAGAAAGAGAGAGTGAAAATGAAGAAGAGGTTGATGTGAGTGAACTTCAAAATTCTTTTCAAGAACTGTATGAAGAATCTATTAAATTAAAAAGAGCTAATTTGAAGTTAGAAGCGATTTTAAAAGAGCGTGTCAAGGTCGTTGATAATAGTACGTTAGTGGAAGACCTTAGGACACGAGATAGAACTCTTCGAGAGAAGCTTGAATATGTAGAAGGCGAGAGAGATAGCCGTAGAGGTTTAATGGAATCCTTGAAAAAGAGCTTCTTGAGTTTGAAGAGAGCAATATTTTATTAAAGTATAATATTTTAGGATTAAAAAATAAATTAAAAGACTCTAGAAAAGTCAAATTTGATTCGGAGTGTAGGTCCGAAAAGCTAGATAAAATCTTAGGCACGGTCCAACTCAAAAATGACACTTGTGGTTTAGGCTTCGGTACCTGTAATGAATCAACTCATAAAGCCAAAACCCATGTTTTAAGAGAATCACTTAGGAAAGCTTTTAGAGATCACTCCATTGGTAAGTCTTTTCGCCGAGTCTTTAAGTGCTCACATTGTGGTCGAAAAGGTCATCTTAGGAAATTTTGTTTTGATCTTAAACGAGTTCCTAGAAAATCCAAATGTAAGGCAATTGAGGTAGCTAAGATTCCTACACCCCTAGATTGTCATTCATCATTAGTTTGGGTTAGGATATCCGACTAGGTAGCTTTACAAGATAGGGATTTTGATTCTCATTTACTATCAGATGCTTCCTCACTTGCTAAATATAAAGGTTGAATGTGTTAGTTTTCCTTGCATACTCTAGCTTTTTGTGCTTCATATTATATATCATTGCTAGGTGTATGCATGTTTAATCATTGTTCTAGTCTATACTTCATGTTTTATCACATGCTAGAATTATGATTTTTGTTTATCTTTTGTATTATATTTCTTTCATTTTTGTTTGCATTAAATGAAAAATACAAAAAGATTTTTGTTTATCATTTGGGTTTTTATCTCTTGGTAATTTAAACTTAATGAAAAATTCAAATGATTTTTGTTTGTCTTTTGAGTCAATATTTTTATTTTTGGTTAAAAATTTCAAAAACTCAAAAACATTTTTTGTGTGTGTATTTTAGTTTGACACACTTTATGTGGCATATACTTGTGTTAGAATCTCATCTTTTTCACTCCCACGTGGCTAGAACTTTTGGTTTAGATTGTCAATCCTTATTATGTTCGTTACCATGCTTACATGGAGTAGTTGGATTTTGTGTTGCTTAAATGGATTTTATTTTTATATGACTCTATTCACACATGCACGAGCTCTTTTGAAATTTAATCATCACATGTTACATTTGAGCTTTGTGAGGTTTTCTCCTACCAATCTTGACATCTACATATTCATGATCTAGGAGGACTAGTGCATGTCAAAATCCGTTGCACGTAAGATTTGTGAGATATAAAAATATTATATAAGTGCATGGGGAAGGTCTTCGAAAGGATTTATTATCCTTTGCGAATAGTAAGCCACTGTTTGCTTGGACCTGAAAGAAATACGTGGTCCAAAGGCCTAAAAGAAAATATGGCATTAAAAAGAAAAATAATTGCCAAGGCCTATTTTTGTTTGATATATTCATTCAAATAATATATTCTTATTGAGGGAGATTGGATGGTATATCAACGATTTGCACAATGTTCGTTTATCCTAGTTGCGCTTTCAATGTCATGACTCTATTAGTTTATTGAATCATCAACATGCTAGGCTTGCATTATGTATGTTTGATCATTGAGTTCAATCTATATTGTCACATGAGGTTATATTCAAATGTGATGAAGTTTGCAATCAATTGAGAACTCCATGAACATGTTTTAAGTGATTGAGTCTAAATTTAATTGTTAGTAGTTCACACCCCAACACTTCCGCTTCCATATGACATATTTTTGCCATACGAGTGTGAAAAAACTTATCTTATTTTGTGTCATTTGTGTGTTTATATCTATATATGTGTGTGTGTGCATCCTTGGTATATCTAGAGTATGTATATATATGATATTCTATTTTTCTTTGCCTTGCTTTCTAGTCCATCTAGGCTTTAAATCATAATTGGTATCTATCTTGTTGCATTTTTTGTTGATATCACATGCTTAATACTTTATGTATCCTATTGGTATCATTTTCTTGCATCCTAGGTGGTATTCGTTATTATTTTTTGGATTAGTTATGATTTTGTTTCCCAAGTGCTTTAATGTTCTCATCGCTTTATGCACATTTGCATGTTTAGCTTGTTATCTCATTCTATTTATCCCTTGTTTAGTTTAAGGGGTGTATATGCTTTTATTGGGGGAGATAAGTTACGTTTTGATTCTTTAGCCTTTGTCTATTCCTGAACAAAAGGGAGAGAATGGTGGTATCTAATCCTATTGTAATCGTATCTTAGTTTGGGGGAGATTTAACTTAGGGGGAATCGCTACTTCTTAGGTTGATCATAGTTGATAAAGGGGAGAATTAATTTAGGGGGAGTACTTATTTTAATTGCATTTAATATTTTGATATTCCCTATGCGTTTAATGTGTTTGCTTAAGTGTGCAAGAATTCTTCTATATATGGCAACTTTCATCATCAGCAAAGATATTGATCCTTTGGGTTGTTTGAGTCAAGTATTGTATTTTTATTTTGGGTGGGACATTTTTTGTTAGGTCTAGTAGAGCTTGACTTGTATTTTTATTTTGGGTGGGATATTTTTTGTTATGTCTAGTAGAGCTTGACAGCCCTTTAGGATTTTTGTTCGTTTTTGTCCCATAATAGCCAAAGGGGGAGATTTGTAAGGACACAAATTTCCAATTGAGTCCTTTGTAGTTTTGGCTCAATTCCGGACAAAAACATTTGAGTCATAGGATAGTGTTATTGACCATCCTTCAAGCCTATGATATGCTAAATTTGAAGACGTAGCGGCCAAATTTAAAGCTTCATCAAAATGTCGAGTTTAATGTGTCGTGTTTCTAGGTCAACAACATTGGTTCCATTGCTCCTAAGGTATGAATGCAGTTTGAATATATATATAAGATCTTGGAACAATTTTTATTGGGTGTATTTTGTTTTTAAAATTGTTGTTTATTTTCAGAAAGATTTAATTAAAACTTTAAAAGAAAGTATATAAAGTTTCTGGGCTAAAATCCAATTTTTAGACTTTCTGGAAGTTCGTTCAAAATTGTCGTTCGAACGAGTTTGTCGTTCGAATGAGAATGTCGTTCGAACGAGTTTGCCAACGAGTTTCCTTATTGTCCACTGGAACATCGTTCGAATTGTCGTTCGAACGAGTTCATCTACTAATACACTGGAACTTCGTTACAAGGCTCGGTCGAACGAGATTTGGCGGGAACAGTTATTTAGGCAATTTTTGACAGTTTTCCCACTTTTCCCACTAGTTTACCCCATTATATTTTTGCTGAATAATTATGTGCGGGAACCAACTTTTTGTAATTAACTTTTTCATATCCTACAACCTCCAAGAGAGAGTTTGAGGCAAAATTCCAAAAAGAAAAAGTTCAAGTTTGAGTGTTCATTTTTCAAAGAAAAATTCTTAAAACACTTATGTTTTACACCCATGGTTTGTTTATCCAAGTTCCTTTATATATATACATTGCTTGGAGTTTTGACATCGGTTTTCTCTAACACATTGAAGAGAAGTTTGGGCTTGCTTCTACATCCCACAAAGAAGAAGTTTGTTTTGTTGCGGCATTCTCACATGGTGAAAGGCACCATATGTGGTTGACGGTGTACCTATGTCTCATTGGTGATTACAAGATTCCGGTGGAGCTCTGGGGTTGTCGACTAGGCAGAGGTGTTTACAAGAAGATGCATCAAGGCTTGAAAGGGGTCAAGTCGAGGAAGTAAGTCATCTGTCTTGTAATTGTAAAACCATACTTAGTGGACTTAAGGCTAGGGCCGTCCGAGGTTTTGAACTAATATAAGTTATTTTATATTGTTACAAGTACCTCTGAAGTTTGGTGAAGATCTGAGGTTATTGTTTATTTTATCTTTTGCAAAATCACCTACTATTGCTATTGCTTCCTTACTATTGCTTCCTTAATAGTTATTCCGGATATAGCCAAATTGAAGTAGATTTACTTGACCAGGAGAAAACGACCTTCACTTGCCCCTTTGGTATGTTTGACTACAAACGTATGCCATTGGCGTGTGTAATGCACCCGCGACTTTTCAAAGGTGCATGCTGGGTTTATTTAGAGACACAGTTGAGAGAGGACTTGAAGTGTTCATGGACGACTTTAGCATTTTTGGCACCTCTTTCGATCTTTTTCTGGCAAAGATCAAAAAAGTACTTGCCCGATGTGTGGAGAAGAACTTAGTGCCAAATTGGGAGAAATGCCATTTTATGGTCACTGAGGGAATAGTTCTTGGCCACATAGTTTCATCCAAGGGGATTGAAGTTGATAGAGCTAAGATAGATGTCATAGCCGATCTACCACCACCAAAATTGTAAGGACACAAATTTCTAATTGATTCCTTTGTAGTTTTAGATCAATTCCGAACAAAAACGTTTGAGTCATAAGATAGTGTTATTGACCATCCTTAAAGCCTATGACATGCTAAAGTTAAAGACGTAGCGGCCAAGTTTAAAGTTTCATCAAAATGCCGAGTTTAATGTGCCCCGTTTCTACGTCAACAACATTGGTTCCATTGCTCCTAAGGTATGAATGCATTTTAAATATATATATAGGAGCTTGGAACAATTTGTATTGGGTGTATTTTGTTTTTCAAACTGTTGTTTATTTTCAGAAAGATTTAATTAAAAATTCAAAAGAAAGTATATAATGTTTCTGGTCTAAACTCAAATTTTTAGACTTTCCGGAAGTTCGTTCGAATGAGAATATCGTTCGAACGAGTTTGCCAACGAGTTTCCTTATTGGCCACTAGAACATCGTTCGAATTGTCGTTCGAAAGAGATGGTTGTTCCAATGAGATTTCTAATGAGTTCATCTATTAATACACTGGAACTTCGTTTGAACAAAAATCACGTTTGAATGAGATTTGGCGGGGGCAGTTATTTGGGCAGTTTTTGACAGTTTTTCCACTTTTTCCACTAGTTTACCCCACTATCTTTTTGCTGAATAATTAAGTACGGGAACCAACTTTTTTTAATTAACTTTTTCATATCCTTCAACCTCCAAGAGAGAGTTTGAGAGCAAAATTCCAAAAAGAGAAAGTTCAAGTTTGAGTGTTCATTTTTCAAAGAAAAATTCTTAAAACACTTATGTTTTACACCAATAGTTTGTTTCTCTAAGTTCCTTTATATATATCCATTGCTTGGAGTTTTGGCACCGATTTTTCTCTACCACATTGAAGAGAAGTTTGGGTTTTCTTCTACATCCCACAAAGAAGAAGTTTTTTTTACAGCGGCATTCTCAAATGGTGAAAGGCACCATGTGGGGTTGACGGTGTACCTATGTCTCATTGGTGATTACAAGATTCCGGTGGAGCTCCGGGATTATCGACTAGGCGGAGGTGTTTACAAGAAGACACGTCAAGGCTTGAAAGGGGTAGAGTTGAGGAAGTAAGTCATACATCTTGTAATTGTAAAACCATACTTAGTGGACTTAAGGCTAGGGCCGTCCGAGGTTGTTTCCCGCTGTGGGATTTTCCACGTACATCGCAGCGTAGTGATTTATTATTTATTTTATCTTTTACAAAATCACCTAGAACGCATGCTTAGGTAATTCAAGATAAACTTTGGTTTTAATCACTTCTTGTTTAATTTGGTGCTAAATTGATTTGGGTAATGTTTATGTTAATTTAATTCAAGTCATCACTTAATTTGATAAAATTAGTTTGGCCTAATTTGGTAATATTTAAAATATGACTTAGGCAAATTTCTAGGACTTGGGTTAAATTAATTTGGTTTAAGTGAAATTTTAATTTGAAAAGAAATTAAAATTTGTTGTTTTAATTTAACCATCAAAGCTTTCGCATCTCATAAACGAAAATTACTCTTTGTGAAGTAAGAAGGTTTTAAAATTGGGGGCCTCGTGTTCCAACAAGTGGTATCAGAGCATTGACTCAGAAGGGCTTACCTCTTTCAAATTGGTATCAGAGCCGGAGCGCTAATTTATCGCGTCAAAGATCCATTTTTCGGCCAATATGGAATTTTTCCCATTCTCAAAATTTCCTATTTTCGGTGGTTCTAATTACGCGTATTGGAAAGCGCGAATGAAATCGGCACTTAAATCTATCGACGAGAGGGTTTGGTTATATGTAGTTAATGGGTGGTCTCCACCAACTCATTTAATAGATAATGAACATGTTCCCAAACCGACCGATAGATGGAGTGATAGTGAACTTAAATTTTCAAATTTTAATTCCCGAGGTTTAAATGCCTTGCTTAGCACTGTCACACCGGATGAATTCCGTCGCATTATGATGTGTGAAACTACTAAACAAGCCTGGGATATTTTACAACTCACTCATGAAGGTACAAGTGTCGTAAAAGCTTCAAAAGTCCAAAACCTCACCACTCAATTTGAAACCATCAAAATGAACGAAAAAGAAACTTTTGATGAATTTTATCCAGACTTTTCGATATTGTTAATTCATCTTTTAACTCGGGAGAGAAAATAATCGACAACCGAGTAGTAAGGAAAATTTTAAGGTCCCTAACCGATAGATTTATTCCAAAAGTGACCGTTTAAAATTCTTTACCAGCTTTAGCCTCTACGAAATTAGAAGAGCTTGTAGGTGATTTACAAACCTATGAAATGGACATGTTTCCCTCTAAAACTGAAAAGAAAATAGAAAAGGGTGTTCCTTTAAAAGCCCAAAAAGATGAAAAAAAAGTAGTATAGAGTGAAAGTGATAGTGACTCGGAAAATATGGCTATGTTTGCTAGAAAGTTTTGAAAAATTCTTAAATTTAACAAAGATAAATTTAAAAATGATTTTAAGAAATTTGAAAAAACTACGCATGACAAAGCCGAGAAGATCCCTAAAACTATTAATGAAAGCTTAAATAGGGACGAGTCAAATAAGTGTTTTGGTTGTGAATGGTATGGCCATAGGGCAAAAGAGTGTCCCACTAAACTAAGGAGAGAGGGTAAACAACCAATTTCTTTTAATGCAACCCTTAGTGATAGTGATTATGAAGAGGGACCCGATTCCCCCGCTAAGCCCAACTTTGTGGCTTTTATGGCTAGTCATGTGAGCACTGATAATGAATCTTCCCATCAAGATATTCAAACACATGACACTTCCGTGGTTAGAGTTTATGATTCCCTTATTTTTTATGGTAGTGAGAGTGAAGAAGAAAGAGAGAGTGAAAATGAAGAAGAGGTTGATGTGAGTGAACTTCAAAATTCTTTTCAAGAACTGTATGAAGAATCTATTAAATTAAAAAGAGCTAATTTGAAGTTAGAAGCGATTTTAAAAGAGCGTGTCAAGGTCGTTGATAATAGTACGTTAGTGGAAGACCTTAGGACACGAGATAGAACTCTTCGAGAGAAGCTTGAATATGTAGAAGGCGAGAGAGATAGCCGTAGAGGTTTAATGGAATCCTTGAAAAAGAGCTTCTTGAGTTTGAAGAGAGCAATATTTTATTAAAGTATAATATTTTAGGATTAAAAAATAAATTAAAAGACTCTAGAAAAGTCAAATTTGATTCGGAGTGTAGGTCCGAAAAGCTAGATAAAATCTTAGGCACGGTCCAACTCAAAAATGACACTTGTGGTTTAGGCTTCGGTACCTGTAATGAATCAACTCATAAAGCCAAAACCCATGTTTTAAGAGAATCACTTAGGAAAGCTTTTAGAGATCACTCCATTGGTAAGTCTTTTCGCCGAGTCTTTAAGTGCTCACATTGTGGTCGAAAAGGTCATCTTAGGAAATTTTGTTTTGATCTTAAACGAGTTCCTAGAAAATCCAAATGTAAGGCAATTGAGGTAGCTAAGATTCCTACACCCCTAGATTGTCATTCATCATTAGTTTGGGTTAGGATATCCGACTAGGTAGCTTTACAAGATAGGGATTTTGATTCTCATTTACTATCAGATGCTTCCTCACTTGCTAAATATAAAGGTTGAATGTGTTAGTTTTCCTTGCATACTCTAGCTTTTTGTGCTTCATATTATATATCATTGCTAGGTGTATGCATGTTTAATCATTGTTCTAGTCTATACTTCATGTTTTATCACATGCTAGAATTATGATTTTTGTTTATCTTTTGTATTATATTTCTTTCATTTTTGTTTGCATTAAATGAAAAATACAAAAAGATTTTTGTTTATCATTTGGGTTTTTATCTCTTGGTAATTTAAACTTAATGAAAAATTCAAATGATTTTTGTTTGTCTTTTGAGTCAATATTTTTATTTTTGGTTAAAAATTTCAAAAACTCAAAAACATTTTTTGTGTGTGTATTTTAGTTTGACACACTTTATGTGGCATATACTTGTGTTAGAATCTCATCTTTTTCACTCCCACGTGGCTAGAACTTTTGGTTTAGATTGTCAATCCTTATTATGTTCGTTACCATGCTTACATGGAGTAGTTGGATTTTGTGTTGCTTAAATGGATTTTATTTTTATATGACTCTATTCACACATGCACGAGCTCTTTTGAAATTTAATCATCACATGTTACATTTGAGCTTTGTGAGGTTTTCTCCTACCAATCTTGACATCTACATATTCATGATCTAGGAGGACTAGTGCATGTCAAAATCCGTTGCACGTAAGATTTGTGAGATATAAAAATATTATATAAGTGCATGGGGAAGGTCTTCGAAAGGATTTATTATCCTTTGCGAATAGTAAGCCACTGTTTGCTTGGACCTGAAAGAAATACGTGGTCCAAAGGCCTAAAAGAAAATATGGCATTAAAAAGAAAAATAATTGCCAAGGCCTATTTTTGTTTGATATATTCATTCAAATAATATATTCTTATTGAGGGAGATTGGATGGTATATCAACGATTTGCACAATGTTCGTTTATCCTAGTTGCGCTTTCAATGTCATGACTCTATTAGTTTATTGAATCATCAACATGCTAGGCTTGCATTATGTATGTTTGATCATTGAGTTCAATCTATATTGTCACATGAGGTTATATTCAAATGTGATGAAGTTTGCAATCAATTGAGAACTCCATGAACATGTTTTAAGTGATTGAGTCTAAATTTAATTGTTAGTAGTTCACACCCCAACACTTCCGCTTCCATATGACATATTTTTGCCATACGAGTGTGAAAAAACTTATCTTATTTTGTGTCATTTGTGTGTTTATATCTATATATGTGTGTGTGTGCATCCTTGGTATATCTAGAGTATGTATATATATGATATTCTATTTTTCTTTGCCTTGCTTTCTAGTCCATCTAGGCTTTAAATCATAATTGGTATCTATCTTGTTGCATTTTTTGTTGATATCACATGCTTAATACTTTATGTATCCTATTGGTATCATTTTCTTGCATCCTAGGTGGTATTCGTTATTATTTTTTGGATTAGTTATGATTTTGTTTCCCAAGTGCTTTAATGTTCTCATCGCTTTATGCACATTTGCATGTTTAGCTTGTTATCTCATTCTATTTATCCCTTGTTTAGTTTAAGGGGTGTATATGCTTTTATTGGGGGAGATAAGTTACGTTTTGATTCTTTAGCCTTTGTCTATTCCTGAACAAAAGGGAGAGAATGGTGGTATCTAATCCTATTGTAATCGTATCTTAGTTTGGGGGAGATTTAACTTAGGGGGAATCGCTACTTCTTAGGTTGATCATAGTTGATAAAGGGGAGAATTAATTTAGGGGGAGTACTTATTTTAATTGCATTTAATATTTTGATATTCCCTATGCGTTTAATGTGTTTGCTTAAGTGTGCAAGAATTCTTCTATATATGGCAACTTTCATCATCAGCAAAGATATTGATCCTTTGGGTTGTTTGAGTCAAGTATTGTATTTTTATTTTGGGTGGGACATTTTTTGTTAGGTCTAGTAGAGCTTGACTTGTATTTTTATTTTGGGTGGGATATTTTTTGTTATGTCTAGTAGAGCTTGACAGCCCTTTAGGATTTTTGTTCGTTTTTGTCCCATAATAGCCAAAGGGGGAGATTTGTAAGGACACAAATTTCCAATTGAGTCCTTTGTAGTTTTGGCTCAATTCCGGACAAAAACATTTGAGTCATAGGATAGTGTTATTGACCATCCTTCAAGCCTATGATATGCTAAATTTGAAGACGTAGCGGCCAAATTTAAAGCTTCATCAAAATGTCGAGTTTAATGTGTCGTGTTTCTAGGTCAACAACATTGGTTCCATTGCTCCTAAGGTATGAATGCAGTTTGAATATATATATAAGATCTTGGAACAATTTTTATTGGGTGTATTTTGTTTTTAAAATTGTTGTTTATTTTCAGAAAGATTTAATTAAAACTTTAAAAGAAAGTATATAAAGTTTCTGGGCTAAAATCCAATTTTTAGACTTTCTGGAAGTTCGTTCAAAATTGTCGTTCGAACGAGTTTGTCGTTCGAATGAGAATGTCGTTCGAACGAGTTTGCCAACGAGTTTCCTTATTGTCCACTGGAACATCGTTCGAATTGTCGTTCGAACGAGTTCATCTACTAATACACTGGAACTTCGTTACAAGGCTCGGTCGAACGAGATTTGGCGGGAACAGTTATTTAGGCAATTTTTGACAGTTTTCCCACTTTTCCCACTAGTTTACCCCATTATATTTTTGCTGAATAATTATGTGCGGGAACCAACTTTTTGTAATTAACTTTTTCATATCCTACAACCTCCAAGAGAGAGTTTGAGGCAAAATTACAAAAAGAAAAAGTTCAAGTTTGAGTGTTCATTTTTCAAAGAAAAATTCTTAAAACACTTATGTTTTACACCCATGGTTTGTTTATCCAAGTTCCTTTATATATATACATTGCTTGGAGTTTTGACATCGGTTTTCTCTAACACATTGAAGAGAAGTTTGGGCTTGCTTCTACATCCCACAAAGAAGAAGTTTGTTTTGTTGCGGCATTCTCACATGGTGAAAGGCACCATATGTGGTTGACGGTGTACCTATGTCTCATTGGTGATTACAAGATTCCGGTGGAGCTCTGGGGTTGTCGACTAGGCAGAGGTGTTTACAAGAAGATGCATCAAGGCTTGAAAGGGGTCAAGTCGAGGAAGTAAGTCATCTGTCTTGTAATTGTAAAACCATACTTAGTGGACTTAAGGCTAGGGCCGTCCGAGGTTTTGAACTAATATAAGTTATTTTATATTGTTACAAGTACCTCTGAAGTTTGGTGAAGATCTGAGGTTATTGTTTATTTTATCTTTTGCAAAATCACCTAGAACGTATGCTTAGGTAATTCAAGATAAAATTTGGTTTTAATCACTACATGTTTAATTTAGTGCTAAATTAATTTGGGTAGTGTTTATGTTAATTTAATTCAAGTCGTCACTTAATTTGATAAAATTGGTTTTGCCTAATTTGGTAATATTGAAAATATGACTTAGGCAAATTTCTAGGACTTGGGCTGAATTGATTTAGTTTAATTAAAATTTTAATTGTGTGTGTGTTTAATCTTATTTCACTTGGTTTAATTTTAATTTGAAAAAAATTAAAATTTGTTGTTTTAATTGAACCATCAACGCTTCCGCATCTCGTAAAAGGAAATTACTCTTTGTCAAGTAAGAACGTTTTAAAATTCGGGGCCTCGTGTTCCAACAAGTGGTATCAGAGCATTGACTCAAAAAGGCTTACCGCTGTAAAAAATCACTCAAAGACAGGCGCTCCTTCTTGGTCCATGCGGGGTTTTATCGACGGTTCTTTAAGGACTTTAGCGCCATCGCTAGTCCCTTAAGCAACCTTCTTATGAATGACACCCCATTTGAGTGGACAAAAGCATACCATAGCGCTTTTGAAAAACTGAAAACCATGCTTGTGTCCGCTCCCATCATGCAAGTTCGAGATTGGTCCTTACCATTCGAGCTTATGTGTGATGTTAGCGATTATAAAGTAGGGGTTATTTTGGCCTGAAGAAAAGATAATAAGACTCATGTCATCTACTACGCTAGTCGGACTCTTAACGGACCTCAACTCAATTACTCCACTACAGAGAAGGAGTTGCTAGTGGTAATTTTTGCTCTTGACAAATTTTGGTCCTATCTTATCGGTTATACCATTCTTTACTTCATGGACCAAGCGAATAGGAATATTTACTTGCGAAGAAAGATGCAAAGTCGCACCTCATAAGGTGGATCCTACTCCTACAAGAGTTTAATCTGTCCATTAAAGACAAAAAAGGTGTAGAAAACGTCGTTGTCGACCACTTATCACAGCTTTTGTCCGATGAACCTAGTGATCTGGTACCCATAGACGAATATTTTCTGGATGAGCAACTCTTTGCCACCTTTTGTTTGCCCTGGTTTGAGGATATAGTGAACTATCTTGTCACGGGAGCCGTCCCTCCCGATTAGACACTGCAAGATAAGAAGAGGTTCATCACTTGGCCGCACATGTTTTTCTATGACGATCCTTTCCTTTTTAAATATTGCGCTGACCAAATCATCTGACGATGTGTACCGAATGACGAGATCAAAAAACTCATCCAATTCTGTCATTCGGAAGCTTATGGAGGTCACTTTTCGACGAAAAAGATGGTCGCTAAGATTCTTCAATGCGGCCTCTATTGGCCCATAATTTTTCAGGATGTGAATAATTATTGCAAATATTGCGATAGGTGTCAAAGGATGGGGGCGATTACCCGACGAGACATGATGCCATTAACCCCGATACTCATTATTAAGATCTTTGACTGTTGGGGTATTAACTTCATGGGCCCTTTCCCCCATCTTGTGGTTTCCTATACTTCCTAGTCGCGATAGATTACCTTTCTAAATGGGGAGAAGCTATAGCTACCAAGACAAATGATAGAAAAGTTATGATTAAGTTCCTACAGTAACACATACTTTCCCGCTTCGGTGCTCTAAAAGCGATAATTAGTGATAATGGCACTTTTGCAACAGGCCATTCGCAAAGCTCATGAGAAAGTATGGCGTCGTTCACAAGGTTAGAATGAACTATCACCCACAAACGAATGGGCAGGCCAAATTAGCGAATCGAGAAATCAAGAACATTCTTGAGAAATCTGTCAATCTCACTCGAAAAGATTGGTCACTTCGATTGAACGATTCACTATGGGCCTATCATACCGCATATAAAAATCCACACGAGATGTCCCCTTTCCGCTTTGTATATGGCAAACCTTTCCATCTTCCCTTTGAATTAGAGCACAAGGTGTATTGGGCGATTAAGAAGTTGAATTATGACATGGATAAAGCCGGTGAAGCTCGCAAGCTTCAATTAAATGAGTTAGAAGAGATATGCAATGATGTCTATGGGAACGCAAACATTTCCAAATAAAGGATGAAACTCGTTCACGATAACTTTATTCGACGTAAAGAGTTTCTTCTCGGACAAAAAGTGCTTCTCTATAACTCTCGGCTTTATCTATTTTCGGGCAAGTTGCGATCACGATGGTCTGGCCCATTCGTTGTGAAGAATGTATTCCCTTACGGAGCTATGGAATTAGACGATTTAAAAGGGGGAAATACATTAAAGGTTAATGGACAGCGCCTAAAGCCATACCTAGAGGTGTGTGTGGAAGAAGTCGACACCGTTTGGTTATCGAACCCCGTTTATGGGGTCGAGTGAGCTGAAAATGAGAGGTCGTTTCACCCCCGACGCGTATGGGGTGAATTATTGTGGATAGTAGTTGTGTGTGAGTTAGGTTATTTAGGAGTCCGGAGCACAGTTCACGAGAGGGAGCGAGTTAGCACCCTTTTTAAAAGAGCTTGCACGTATTTCGAGGGCATGGTGGAGGAGTTTTTTGGGAACCCGAGGGTCTAGACATCTTTAGGGGCCATACGCATGAGAGGAGGCATGAGAAAACACTTAGTTTTTTAGAGAAGAGAGAAATTCAACTTCTAGGCTAGCAGCCTCCCCCGAACCCCAGGGTGAAGCGGTTCGGGGTGTGAACCGATTTGTGGTACCTGTGAACCGGTTCGGGGTTCCTGGCAGATTCATCTCCCCCCTTTCCAAATTTAACCCCTTTCCCCCTTCATACATCCCCCTATGAAAATTCACCCTCTCAAACTTTCATCCATTCATTTCCTTTTCCAAATTCCTTCCCCCCTTCCATTCCCTCCAATCCCAATCCCATTCCCCACCAAAGACCAACTCCGCACACCTATAAATCAACACTCACCCCTCTCCATTTCCCACACTCCATTTCACTCTTCCTCTCTTCTACACCATAACATCTCTCTCTCTCACCATGCTGCGTCCCCGCCATGCCAATTTTCACCCTCGCAAATATGACAACACCACCATCCTTGATGACGAGGGTAAAGGGGTGTTTCGGTGCGTCCAAGAATGCCATTAGGCCGAGCGCTATTTCTCAGCCACGCGCCCAATCCATATCGAGCGCTTTGTCAATTGGGAGGAACTTCCTGGGGACGTCATCACCCTTTTCAACCGTCGGGGGTGGTGCTCATTCCTCTCTCCTAGGAGCAACAACGTGTTTGAAGCTGCAATTCACCAATTTTACATGACACTCGTTCGCAAATCATCCACGCTTCATGTGGCCTATCTTGACGGAAGCCATAATTGCGCGCAAAATGCATGCCAATGGGTTTATCCTCCCCGTGCCATTCCAACATCCCACAAATGGTGTCCCCCATACCAAAGAAGAATGTATTGCCCAAATGGCACCCTGGGAGGAATGGGCACGGGATTCTTTCCCCATAGGAAGTCTCTCGGATACGGTGCGATTTACGCACCTAATTGCATGTGGAGAAATCCACCAAACCACCAATGACTCGGTGGTCCAGCTACGTCACGCCAACTTCATTTACCATTTCCTCGACCCCAAGAGCACAATAAATATGGCCCAACTCTTCTACGTGGACATCATCAATGATGCCTACGACGAATAGGTCAAAGTTCCACTCCCCTACGCCCGCCTCATTACGAAACTTTTTATTGATGCCGGGGTGGAAGACCCGGGGCAGCAAGTCCGACTCCCCCACCCCATTGGAGGCACCTCTACCACTCAGAGTGAACGCCAAATGCGAGTGGCCCACCCTGACCATCCCATTCTCGACAAGGATGCGGGGGAGGAAGCAAATGATGCCCCAATGATGGATGTGGGGTAGGAAGAAGAAGAGTATGAGGAAGAAGAGGACGATGATTCTGACTTTGAGCCCCCGGGTGCAAATTTTACTAGGCGCCTTGACGGGTTTATCACCCAATATAATCAAGATCAAGAAACCTATCAAAGGGATCAAGCAACTTACTAGAGCGACACGAGCACGATGCATCGTCTTCAAGCCCATCTTTACGAGCTCAACTTGGGTGGACCCCCTCCGCCTTTCTTCTATGATCCATATGATCCCAACACACCCGGGCCCCCCTCAAATTCGCCTCCCCAATGAAGCCCTTGACCTTTGTTTGACGTTTGTCTGTAATGGTGGTTGTTTACATTGTTTAGTTGCTTGATCTACCCTCTCCATTGTAACACATGATTCTCCGTTTCTATAATAAAATTTTGCATTTCTGTTTTAATTTGTTTGTTTTATTTTTTCGCACTTTCAATTCGCTTTGAGTTAGATTTTAGTTCTTTTTGCTTGAGGACAATGCAAAAGTCTAAGTTAGGGGGGGATCACAAGTGCATTTTTTTAAAACTTCACAAATTTTCAAAAATGCCCAAATATCTAAAAAAAAATCATAAAATTTTGAAAAATCCAAAAATATTCTTCTTCAAAAGAAATAAAAATTCAAATTCAAATTTTAAAAAAATATCAGTAAAAGTCAGTTTAAAGTCTCATATTGTAAAAACACAATACACAAAGCCGGAATTTACCAAAGATGGAAATTGAGCGAACATTGACGACTTAATGAATAAGTGTGGAGATTAACAACCCCGATGAGATTTGAGCCTTTCATTTTTGTGAAATTAATAAATCAATCCGAGTTAATTGTTAACTCAAAGTTCTTTTCAGCGGTCTAATAAGTCATCGAGGATCTTAAGTCTTTCACTTTGATCGGTTTTGAGAAATGTGTGTGATATTGCCTTGAAAAATGTGCAAATAAATCTCAAAATTAAATTTGAAAAAGCTGATAATCTCCTTTTATGTAAATCGATGCGGAAGCGTTATAAAGTGATGGTTCAACTTCCAAAACAACAACAAGTTTTAATTTACTTGAAACAAATTAAAATCTTAAACCAAATAATTAATCCAACTCAAGTCCTAGAATTTGCCTAAGTCATAATTATCAATTAACCAAAGTTAGGCGAAACCAATTTTAGCAAATGACTTGAATAAACCAAATTTACCCAATATTTAATTTAGTCCCAAATTAAATGAGTGTGATAATTTAAACCAAATTTTATCTTGAAATTATCCTAAGCATGCATTCTAAATTATGATGCAAGATAAAATAAACAATATCACACTACGCCGCGATGTACGAGGAAAAACCCAAGACGGGAAAAAACCTCGGACGACCCTAGCCACAAGTCCACTAGATACGAAATTACAATTACAAGACAGATAGACTTACAACGACTGACTCGATCCCTCACAAGCCTCGACGCTTCTTCTCGTAGAAACCTCTTCCTAGCGGACAACCTCGGAACACCACCGCGGTCTCGGAATCCACCGATAGGACTTTATATGGTCACCGTCACCCAAGCATGGAGCCTTTCTCCGTGTGGGTAAATCAACATGGAAACACTTCTTCTTTCTTTGTGGGTGGTGGAAGCAAAACCCAAAACATCTCTTCAATTCGGTGTAGAGAAAACCGGTGCCAAACTCCACGCAATTGATAAGTATATAGAACTTGGAATAAACTCAATTGGGTGTAAATACTAGAGTGATGAAAATATTTCTATAAAAATCTCACTCGAAACATGAACATTTTCCTAAACAATTTTTGCTCTCAAATTCTCTCTAAGAGATAAACTAGGTTGGAAAAGTTGTGGAAATGTTTGTTTGGAAAATGTGATTCCCGCACATATTAAACTATGAAAAAGTTGGTTAAAAACCAAGTGGGGAAGTGGGTACAAAACTGCTAAAAAACTGCCAATAACTGTTCCCGCCTGACCTCTTGTTCGAACGACATTTCGTTCGAACGAACTCTCGTTCGAACGAGACTTCTAACGACGCTCTAGTTTGGACTCGTTAGAATCTCGTTAGAACGAACACTCTCATTCGAACGACATTTCGAACGACTTTCAGAATTTTTGTAAAATTCGATTTTGGCCCAGAAACTTTATATACTTTAATTTAAAGTTCTAATTAATTTTATCTGAAAGTAAAACACAGTTTTTTATTAAACATAACACCCAATAAACTTTGTTCCAAACTCCTATATATATATAATTTCATTCATACCTTGGGAGCATGGAACCTTAGTTGATGACGTAGAAACGAGGCACGTAAACCGGCATATTTGATGATGCTTTATACTCTTTGCCGCTACGTCTTCAACAAACACTTCATAGGCTTGAGAATGTTACAATTAAATACTTTCCTATGAATAAATGTTTTTTGTCCGGAATTGAGCCAAAACTATATATGCACTCAATTGGAAATTTGTGTCCTTACAAATCTTCCCCTTTGGCTATTCCGGGACAAAAACCAAACAAAAATCCTAAAGGGCCGTCAAGCTCTACTAGACTCAAAACATTACCCACCCAAACTTGACTCAACCCAAGGATCAAATGCTTTGCCATTGAAAGATGCCACTATAGAATAATTCCTGCACACTTAAGGAAACTCATCAAATGCATAGGGAATATCAAAATATTAAATACAATTAAGTAATTACTCCCCCTAAATTAATTCTCCCTTTAAACACATGACCTACTTAGAAAGACGTCTCCCCCAAGATAAATCTCCCCAAACTAAGATACGATAATAATAGGATTAGATACCATTTCTCCCCTTATCATCATTCTCCCCCTTTTTGTTCAGGAATAGGCAAAGGATAAAGAACTAATAAACAGCATGTTGAAGCTTAAAGAAAAGACATGCCAGCATATGGGCAATAAAAGCAAGGCAAAGACAAACAAATATCATATATATATATACTATAAATATACCAATAAGTACTTGCATATATAGATAGATATAAACACACACATGACACAAAATACAATAAGTTTGCACACTCGTATGGCAAAAATGTGTCATATGGAAACGGAAGTGTAGGGGTGTGAACTAGCAACAAGAAAATTTAGACCCAAACACTTAAGAAACGTTCACGGAGTTCTCATTTGATTGCAAACTTCCTCACAGTTAAATATAACCTCATGTGACAATATAAAGATTGAACTCAATGAACAAACATACACAATGCATACAAGCCTAGCATGATGATGATTCTACAAACCAAATAGAGTCATGACATTAAAGACAACTTGGATAAACGGACATTGTGCAAACCGTTGATATACCATCCAATTCTCCCTCAATAAGATATATATTGTTTTGTTTTTGAATGAATATATCAAACAAACATAGGCCTTGGCAATTGCTTTCTTTTTAATGCCAAATATTCTGTTTTTAGGCCTTTGGATCACGTATTTCTTTTAGATCCAATCAACGGTGGCTTACTATCGCAAAGGATTTAATTCATCCTTTCGGAGACCTTCCCCGTGCACATATTTATTTATCATGTTTTCATTTTTCACACAAATCTCACATGCAACGGATTTTGACATGCATTAGTCCTCCTAGGTCATAGATATGTAGATGACTAGATTGATAGGAGAACACCTCAAAAAGCTCAAATATAACATGTGACATTAAGATTTCAAAAGAGCTCGTGCATGTGTGAAAAGAGGCATATAAAAATAGAATCCATTTAAACAATACAAAATCCAACTACTCCATATAAAACATGGTAAAGAACATTTTAAGGATTGAAAATCTAAACCAAAAGTTCTAGCCACGTGGGAGCGTAAACGATGGGATTCAAACACAAATATATGCCACATAAAGTGTGTCAAACAAAAATACACACAAAACAAAATCTTTTTGAGTTTTTAACATTTTTAATCAAAAATAAAGATATATACTCAAAATAATAAACAAAAATCATTTGTATTTTTCATTAAGCTTAAATGAAATGAATAAAACACAAATGATAAACAAAAATCTTTTTATATTTTTCAATTAATTCAAACACAACATATAATACAAAAAGATAAACAAGTCATGATTTTTAGCATGTGATATGAAATAAGGCAATGACTAGAAAATGACTGAACAAGCATACATTTAGTATATGAATATAGCATGAAGAACAATCACTAAAGTATGCAAAACACTAACACATTCATCCTTTAGATTTAGCAAGGGAGGAAGCATGTGAAATTAAATGAGAATCAAAATCCCTATTTTGTAAGGCAACCAAGTCGGATTTCCAAACCCAAATTAATGAAGAATGACTATCTTGGGGTGTAGGAGCTTTAACTACCGTGGTTACTTTACTATGGGATTTTCTAGGAATTCGTTTAAGATCAAAACAAAAATTCCTAAGATGACCTTTTCGACCACAATGTTTACAAGTAAGAACATGTCGAAAAGATTTGCCTAAGGAGTGATCTTTAAATGCATTCCTAGTAGAATCTCCTAAAATATTGGTTTGGGCATTATAAGTAAATTCATTACAAGTATTGAAGCCTAAACCACAAGTGTCATTTTTAATTTGGACCGTTCCTAACATTTTATATAGTTTTTCCGAACGACACTCCAAATCAAATTTGACATTACTAGAGTCTTTTAATTTATTTTGCAATTCTAAAATGTTAGATTCTAGTAAAACATTGCGCTCTTCAAAAGATAGAAGCTCCTTTTTCAAGGATTCAATTAAACCCCTAAAGCTATCTCTTTCGCCTTCTACATATTCAAGCTTCTCTTGAAGAGTCCTTTCACGTGTCCTAAGGTCTTCTATTAAAGCATTTTCATCAATGACATTGACACGCTCTCTTAAACTAGCTTCTAACTTCAAATTAGTTCTTTTCAATTTAATAGATTCTTTATAAAGTTCTTGAAAAGCATTTTGAAGTTCACTCATATTAACCTCTTCTTCATTTTCACTCTCTCTTTCTTCTCCACTCTCACTATCATAAAAAATAAGAGTATCATGTACAATGACCTTGGAAGTGGCATGTGCTATCGTTTCATCAATCGATGAGTTCTCACTATCACTCACATGACTATCCATAAAAGCCACAAAGTTTTTCTTAGTGGGGGAATCGGGCTTATCTTCCTTATCACTATCACTAAGGGTCGCATTATATGAAATGGGTCGCTTACCCTCTTTCCTTAGTTTATTGGGGCACTCAAAAGCCCTATGGCCATAACCTTCACAACCAAAACACTTATTGGACTCGTCCCTATCTAAATGTTCATTACTAGGTTTAGGGATCTTTTCGGCTTTAGAAATCTTCTCGTTTTTATCATGTTTAGAAGATTCAAGTTTCTGAAAATCATTTTTCAATTTATCTTCATTAATTTTAAGAAATTTTCTAAATTTACGTGCAAATAAAGCCATGTCTTCCGAGTCACTATCACTCTCGCTCTCTACTACTTGTTTGACCTCTTTTCGAGCTTTTAAAGCAACGCCCTTTTCAATTTTCTTTTCAGTTTTAGAGGGAAACATATATAGTTCATAGGTTTGTAAATCACCTACAAGCTCTTCTAATTTCGTAGAGGCTAAAGTTGGTAAAGAATTTAAAACGGTCACTTTAGGAATAAATCTATCGGGTAGGGACCTTAAAATTTTCTTTACAACACGGTTGTCAGGTATTTTCTCTCCCAAATTAAAAGATGAGTTAACAATATCAGAAAGTCTAGCATAAAATTCATCAAAAGTTTATTTTTCATTCATTTGGATAGTTTCAAATTGAGTGGTGGGGTTTTGAAGTTTTGAAGCTTTAACGACACTAGTACCTTCATGAGTTAATTGTAAAATATCCCAAGCTTCTTTAGTGGTTTCACACGTCATAATACGTCGGAATTCATCCGGTGCGACAGCGCTAAATAAGGCATTTAAACCTCGGGAATTAAAGTTAGCAAGTTTAAACTCATTTTTAGTCCATCTATCGGCGGGTTTGATAACACGTTCATTTTCAACTAAGTAAGTTGGTGGGGACCACCTGTTAACAACAGACATCTAAACTCTCTCGTCGATAGATTTTAGTGCCGATCTCATACGCGCTTTCCAATACGCGTAGTTTGAACCATCGAAAATAGGAAATTTTGAAAATGGGAAAAAATCCATTTTAGCCAAAAAATTATTTAAGGATCTTTAACGAAATAATTTATCGTTTTTGGCTCTGATACCAATTTGTAAAAGCTTGATAATCTCCTTTTATGTAAATCGATACGTAAGCGTTATAAAGTGATGGTTCAACTTCCAAAACAACAACAAGTTTTAATTTACTTGAAACAAATTAAAATCTTAAACCAAATAATTAATCCAACTCAAGTCCTAGAATTTGCCTAAGTCATAATTATCAATTAACCAAAGTTAGGCGAAACCAATTTTAGCAAATGACTTGAATAAACCAAATTTACCCAATATTTAATTTAGTCCCAAATTAAATGAGTGTGATAATTTAAACCAAATTTTATCTTGAAATTATCCTAAGCATGCATTCTAAATTATGACGCAAGATAAAATAAACAATATCACACTACGCCGCGATGTACGAGGAAAAACCCAAGACGGGAAAAAACCTCGGACGACCCTAGCCACAAGTCCACTACATACGGAATTACAACTACAAGACAGATAGACTTACAACGACTGACTCGATCCCTCACAAGCTTCGACGCTTCTTCTCGTAGAAACCTCTTCCTAGCGGACAACCTCGGAACACCACCGCGGTCTCGGAATCCACCGATAGGACTTTATATGGTCACCGTCACCCAAGCATGGAGCCTTTCTCCGTGTGGGTAAATCAACATGGAAACACTTCTTCTTTCTTTGTGAGTGGTGGAAGCAAAACCCAAAACATCTCTTCAATTCGGTGCAGAGAAAACCGGTGCCAAACTCCACGCAATTGATAAGTATATAGAACTTGGAATAAACTCAATTGGGTGTAAATACTAGAGTGATGAAAATATTTCTCTAAAAATCTCACTCAAAACATGAACATTTTCCTAAACAATTTTTGCTCTCAAATTCTCTCTAAGAGATAAACTAGGTTGGAAAAGTTGCGGAAATGTTGGTTTGGAAAATGTGATTCCCGCACATATTAAACTGTGAAAAAGTTGGTTAAAAACCAAGTGGGGAAGTGGGTGCAAAACTTCCAAAAAACTTCCAATAACTGTTCCCGCCTGGCCTCTCGTTCGAACGACATTTCGTTCGAACGAACTCTCGTTCGAACGAGACTTCTAACGACGCTCCAGTTTGGACTCGTTAGAATCTCGTTAGAACGAACACTCTCGTTCGAATGACATTTCGAACGACGGACCAGTATAGAACTCGTTGGCAAACTCGTTCGAACGAAACCTGGTTCGAACGACAAACTCGTTCGAACGACTTTCAGAATTTTTATAAAATTCGATTTTGGCCCAGAAACTTTATATACTTTAATTTAAAGTTCTAATTAAATTTATCTGAAAGTAAAACACAGTTTTTTATTAAACCTAACACCCAATAAACTGTGTTCCAAACTCCTATATATATATAATTGCATTCATACCTTGGGAGCATGGAACCTTAGTTGATGACGTAGAAACGAGGCACGTAAACCGGCATATTTGATGATGTTTTATACTCTTTGCCGCTATGTCTTCAATAAACCTTCATAGGGTTGAGAATATTACAATTAAATACTTTCCTACGAATAAATATTTTTTGTCCGGAATTGAGCCAAAACTATATATGGACTCAATTGGAAATTTGTGTCCTTACAAAATTCATCTCGAAACGCATATGGTAACGCAATTAGTATTTTGGATAATGAAGTAGGCCATCGTTTGTTACCTAAAAATATCGGCTATAAAAAGTTGTGAAAAATCATCCCTTTTGTAACCCATTTTGAGCCAAATAAAAGTTTTCCTTTCGTTTGACAACCCGAAAAACCCAAAAAGCCCGAAATTGTGACAAATGGAAAAAGTCATAATTTAAGTTCGAAAAGTGCAACAAAAATAGCAAGAAAAGAAAAGCGTGGCAATAGAAAAAGAAGAAGAAACTGATCAAAAGCCCGGAAAAGCAGTAACGGACATCATAATCAAAATTTTCCAATTCCGAAATTCTTAACCTTTTTCTAATTTTACCCCATACACCTTTAACCCGTAAAAGTCCTAACCGAGTCCAAAATTACGAAATTGGTTACCGCGTGGAGAGATAAAACACCAAAAGATAATAAAAGAGATCAAAAATGTGAATTAGAGGCAATGTTCCCGTTTCTTATATCCGTAATCCTTTGATGAGATCTGATTACCATAAAATTTATGTCCTTTTACTTGTGCGCGTGAACTTGGTTCCAATACATTTACTCTTATAAATCACACGTACCGAGGGACATAGCCACCCCCGAGTGATTCATTTGTGAGAGCATCCCGTGAGAATTTGAAATCAAAACGGACTTTCGAATAAGTAATGTAATGGTTAATCGGTGGAAATTCGCGGTTAAATTTTCGGCTTCGCACACACGCACTATGATTTGAGACTCTTGAATATGAATTAATGATGACTATTTTCTGGAAAAGTTTGAATTATATAATTTTTGCGTATTTTGAATTTTCTTTGAGTCGAATTTTGTGGGTATATTCATTGCAAACCCTCACGAGACAACACTCGTCCTACTAGCGTAACCTAGTGATTTAACGGCTTGTTGCATACGCAAAATGCAATCGCTTACCCGCGAAAAAGGTATTCTATCCCAATAAAGTGTTTAGAAGAGTTGTGACATTTTTCTTTTTTGTTTACATTGCTCGGGACGCGCAAAGTTCTAAGTTCTAAGTTCTAAGTTTGAATTATACAATTTTTGCATATTTTGATGTTTCTTTGAGTCTAGAAAACGAATTTTGTGGGTATATTCACTGCAAACCCTCACGAGACACAACTCATCCTACTAGGGTAACCTAGGGGTTTAAAGGCTTGTGGCATATGCTAAATGCAATCGCTCGCCTGCGAAAGAGGTATTCTATCCCATTTTAGAGTTGGATCGTGTTTTGATTCTTTTACATTGCTCGAGATCAGCAAAGTTCTAAGTCAGGGGGGTTTGATTAGGCATAAATTCTTCCCATTTATCTTCTTAATTTAGAGGTTTATATCGCTCCTTAAAGTGTAATTTGAGTGGATTTATCTCATATCATTTCTATTGACATTTTCTAATTAGTACGCCGAGTTTCGTGTATCTCCTATCTATTTTGCATAAATAGGGATCGAAATACTAGGTGAAAGGGTGATTATTTCAATTAGCACTATGGCAACTAGACATAGTCAATCAGAGGGGCGAATCTGAGGTAGGGTTCACCCTTTCAGTATGGATGACCATATTTTCCTCCAAGCAAGGTTACCATTTTATCGTGAAGGGAAGCCTAAGAGCAGTTCATCATTCGTCCTAATTTTAAGAGTGAGGGTGCTAAATGTGTAAGGAGATAGCGAACATGGTACATGATTGTCCAAACCGAATCAGAGGAGATTTTTAAGTGTCTGACGTGTACCAGTTGGAGGAGGGATTGGTGGGAGGTATTAGGGAGTAGCCGAGGGGAAGAATTGAAGGGGTGTGCGAACCCTCATTGGGTGGTGATGTGCAGGAGCTATCAAAGCAGCTCGTAACTCAATATGGGAGGAGGGAGAGGGAAATATAGATCTTATGCTACGTGTCCTTAAAAAAGGGAGTCCACGAGGATGCCTTTATCCAATGTTTGATGGGAACTTAAATCCAGACACCTATATATATTGTCTTAATGTAATTAATAAGGTCTTCGATACCAAAACACCATCGGGCCAATATTTGACACACTAGTGGCGACAAAATTTCAACGGTATGTTTTTATCTTGAAGGATGACTTTATTCGGAGTAGGGAAGAAAGCAGAAAAGGTTCGATCGATTGATGAGATAATTAAAAGTGGCATTTTAGCTCCTCTCTTATGATAGAGACACATTTTCACGGGTGCAAGGTTTCTAGACAGGATCAATGTTCGTTAAATAGTATACGAAGAAGTTTAATTTTCTCTGCACTCAAGTTAAATTGAACAAGAACACCAAGGAAATGACGAGGTAGCCCATTACTCAGATGGGTTACAAGCACTACCAATGTGAATCAAGTCTCCAAAAATTTCATCCTTACAACAAGCGACGGAGTATGCTTTCAAGGTTAAAGGATACTTCAAGACACTAACCCTTAGCAATGAAGAGGATACTTCAATAACATCGCGAGCAACCAAACTTGTGAAAACCTTATCCCTCACCTAATTCAAGTTCACATTCAGTGCAATATGACATAGGATGATAGAATTACGAAAGGACAAGCACACCATCATACTCATTGCAGGGGCGGAGATGGAATGCACCATCCTACTCACTGATGGGGCGGAGATGGAATAGACACTTGAGGGAGAGGTACAACAGAAGCTTAGATCGCCCGAGTTCGTGCCATAAGAAAATCGCAGGGGCTAATAATTTTTTAGATTATATCTAATAGTCCATTAATTTAGTTAAATATAAATAAAAAAAACACCTAAGTTCTATGATATACATGCTTACATATACAAAGAAAGAGAATCTAAGACAAAAAGTAATTCGCATAAAAAAACAAGGAATGTATGTATACATAAATGAATAAAAAAATGTTTATGTATAGAAATAATAATTTTTAGGGTAAAATGGAAATTTAAGCCTGATGTCTGGGGTGATTTTAATTTTAGACCTTAATTTCCAAAACTTAAAAAATTAACCCCAAAGTATAATTAGTAATGTAGTGTGAGACACCATTGACGTTTTTCATCCAAAAAACGGTTTGTTATATGTGGCAGTTGTTTCATAGCCAACACTTTCAAATCGTTGAAGATGTTTTGAAAGGTTTTGAAGATGTTCACTTTGAAACAGCTGACATCTATAACAAACGAATTTTTTGGATAGAAAAATTTAACTGCATCTCACATTGCATTACTAATTGTACTTCGGGGTTAACTTTGTAACTTTTGGAAGTGAAGGTCTAAAGTTGAAAATAACCTCAAATATAAGGGTTAAATTTTCTTTTTACCCCAATTTTTACCACTACCACCTAACATTGAACACAAAAAACTGTCCCAATTCATCTCTAATGTCCTAAATCAAATCTCTCTTTCAATCAATTCAATGATTTGTTCAAAGTATAAAATTCGAATGCATGACTACGAAGTGCATTAATTAAAAAATGTTCATATTAATTTACACTCGTAAAAATTAAACTAAAAAAACATTCATAAACTTAGGGGCTGAAAAATTAATCTAAAAAAATTGAACTAAAAAAAAATGCACATCTCAACATGATATTACCCTAAATCTGAAATAATAATTGAAATACAATATTTTACTAACCTAGATTTAACCATCAATCCAAATATGGTCATAATACCTTATATTATGGAAACATTAATATAAATCTTATTTGCATTTGTGCCCCACAAACATAATACCTTATATTATGGAAACATTACATAAGGTCCAAAAAAAAATAGCCTATACTCCGAAAAACCTAGGTGGGCGACAGCGCACCCTCGGGACCACCTAGGTCCACCCCTTCCTAAGGGTAAGATATGACGATTTTGGGTGCCACTAAGCATGCCGCATGAGAGAAGGAATCTTAAGCAGACTATCCAAAAAATGAACAACAAATGTTGTGTGTATGGGATGATTCACATGCCTTATCAAAGTTGACAGTTGGGGCAAATTTTCAGTATCTGTCTTTTCCTTGTCAAGAAGGTTATAAACTCTAGCATCCACTTTAGAAGTTTCATGCCATGATTTTAGAGCCAAGGAATAAAACCTTTTCACAGGGTGTCCAAGTTGTCCCACAACATAGCAGATACATGAAGCCATAATGTAAATAAAAAAAATAGGAAATAGGTACAGTATTATAGGTTCCTTAACGATACTAAAACAAATGAACACGATCTTCATGCAGTTTGTTACAAGAAGTCGAATCTTTTCAACAATGAAAACAAAAGACATACCAGTTAAGAAACTATTTGTATTGAAACTCTCAGATTAGCAATTGTATTACATCTAATAATTCATTTATTCGTCCATGCCATACAATAAGTATTATCATTGTTCAATTCTAGAAATTCACTATAGGAGAACTAAAGATAGTTTAACGCAGACATAAGCTAGTAAATGCATCTATGTTTGTATGAATACCATAATTTAGAAACATTTTTGTTCCTTTTTCTAATTCCCCAAAGTTATCCACTGCTCAGACCAACATTTAGATTGACTTTCTGTACAAGGGAATTGATTTCTACTCCACCATCACTCGTGCTGAGTTCAAGGATCTTAACATGGATCTCTTCAGAAAGTGTATGGAGTCAGTTGAGGTGTGTTTGAGGGATGCTAAGATGGACAAAAGCACCATCCACGATGTTGTTCTTGTTGGTGGTTCCACTAGGATTCCCAAGGCTCAACAACTATTGCCGAACTTTTTCAACGGGAAGGCGCTCTGTAAGAGCATCAACCCTTATGAGGTTGTTTCCTATGGAGCTTCTATCCAAGATGCTATCTTGAGCGATGAGGGTAACGAGAAGGTCCAGAACTTACTTCTTTTGTATGTGACCCCTCTTTCCCTTGGTCTTGTAACTGCTGGTGGTGTCATGACTGTCTTGATCCCCAGGAATACCACCATCGCAACTGAGAAAGAGAAAATATCTCTACCTACTCAGATAACCAAACGGGTGTGCTCATTCAGTATATGAGGGTGAAAGAATAAGGACCGGGGACAACAACTTGCTTGGTAAATTTGATCTTTCTGGTATTTCACCAGCTTCCAGGGGTGTTCCTCAAATCACAATTTGCTTCGATATTGATTCCAATGATTATCCTAAATGTCTCTGCTGAGGACAAGACCACTAGACAGAAGAACAGGATAACCATCACCAACGATAAAGGGAGACTCTCAAAGGAGGAGATTGAGAAAATGGTTCAGGAAGAAGAGAAATACAACTCTGAGGATGAGGAAAAGATGAAGCAGATTGAGGCCAAGAATTCTTTAGAGAACTACTCTTACAACACGAGGAACACCATGAAGGGTAAGAAGATTTCTTCCAAGCTTTCTACAAAGGATAAGAAGAAGGTTGAGGATGCTGTCGAGCAGGCCATCGAATGGCTGGACAATAACCAGCGAACTGAGGCAGATGAGTTTGAAGACAAGATGAAGGATCTTGACTAAGTCCCCTATTATTCAAAACTCTATACTAATGGACAACAACACCATCCGTTAGAAAAAGATGAGTTGTGTAACTTGTTTGACTAAGTCTTTTATCATTCAATAGCCTATAAAATGTTTTGTTATATGAAAAATGTATTGCGTGTTTTAATAGTTTGAATAATTTGTTCTCTTATAGTGAGACACTTTTTTTAGTTTTTTATCTATATGAATACTCGACAGTTTTTATTTTTTATTCATATTTGTGACCATATTTTTATTTTGTGGACTAGCGAGGAATATTTTCATTGCAAAAGGTTTTTTTACAAGGATACTTATATTTAATTGCAAAAGGTCTATAGCATGGAGGCTACTGTAACGAATGTTGCAATAAATTTTTTCCTTGCTAAAATATTTTTCCAATGAGGCATTTTTTTTCCTCCTTAAATACCGATTTTGTTGTAGTAGATTTTGAGGTTGGGTATTGTCCCATTGAACTGTTAAGCTTATCCACACGACTACTGATTAGGCATAAATTCTTCCCATTTACCCCTTAATTTAGATGTTTTTATCGCTCCGCAAGGTATAATTCGAGTGGATTTATCTCATATCATTGCTATTGACATTTTCTAATCAGTACGCCGAGTTTGGTGTATCTCATATCTATTTTTCTGGTACTCAGTTCACACAAGGAAGGAGAAAACAAGAAGGAAGAACGAAGACAAATGCAGGAAAGTAAAAAGGCAAAAGAGTAATTTGAGTCAGGAATTCGGACCAGAAATCAAAATGAAAGTCTTTAAAATTATAAGGAGGAAAAGTTCCTGAAAATACAGAACCGAACCGAAGGTCTGGAAAAATGAACCGATCCTATCTTGGGAAAACTTCCTCTGAAGCAAGAAAAGATGGAACCGAACCAAAGAGGAAATAAAAGAACCAAACCGATTCAGGGAAAAACTTTTGTCAAAAAGAAAACCGGACCAAATCACCTTAACAGGATCGGTTCGGGTATCAAAAATTGGACTTATCCACTTGTAAAATAAGAGTCTTGTACGGTTGAAAGTCTTAGAAATTCGTAGAGTATAAGTTTAAAACACATCCTAGACATTAGAGGAGGCTTCTAATTTCATTTAGAGAAGCATTGTAATTAGTTTGAGAAGACAACAATAAGAAACCTCAATTTTTATTCCAGTTCTGTAATTCAAGTAATGTTATTCCAATTCTTGCTTTCATTATTGCAGTAGTTAATTGTCTAGTTAGTAATTTCATTCTTCTTCACCTTCAGTTATTAGTAAAAATGTTTTATTTCATTCAAAACCATTTTTCTTTTAGTTTTAATAAGTCCGGCTAATTTTTCAAGGGTCGGGGTGCATGAACCCCACCCGATATAATTTACGATAATGGCAATAGAGTTTTGAATTAAAATCTCTGGTGAATTGTATCGTAGTTAATGTGATATTGCTTTAATTCTGTAACAACCCGTCCTTTTTAGACAATTAAATTCCATAATTAAATTAAGTGGCAATTTGGAGAATTTTCCTAAATAGTAAATTTTGGGATTTTCGAGGATTGAATGATTTTCGATGGGTGCTGTAATTATTTTTGGGACTATATAGGTCGAAATATTTTAATTATATGTCGTCGTTGAGTAAAGCGACACGAGGTAAGATTTTTTAATTGGAAAACCCGCATTTAATTATTTTGGGTTGGAATAGTGATTTCCGGTCAAGTACCTCTGATGGGAATTTCGACTGAGCCATAATTCTCGGAATGGCCGAGATAGTCGGAAAAGAGTGTCCGATTGTCGAAAATGAGTTTCGGGTAATTTTAGAGGTAAAAGTAACTCGTAATTGGGTAAACGAGTCGTTTTTGGGTTTTAAGGGTTTAAAACACTTTTCTCCTTATAAAAGGAGGAAGAGAGGGAAAGAAAAGAGAAAGAAAGAAAGAAAAGAGAGAGAAGAGAGAGAGGAAGGAGAAAGAGGAGAAGAAATGGGAGATCTCGGGCCAACTCCGCCGGATTCGACTCGAGGTCGTCGAATTTTATCCACGAGGCAAGTGTTTACTTGCTTTATTTATCTTTTTGCATAAATATCTCATACCGTAGTTTGGTATACACAAACCCTAATGGTTTGGGGGTGGGTTATCGTGGATAAAACGGGTTTTGGGGAGTTAAAACAATTAAACCCCAATAATATTTCAATTTTGTGGAACTTAGGTTTAATCTAAATTAATTGGTGGTTTTGGGTTCTAGGATGTTTAGAACCCTTAATATATGTGTAGTTGCAGTTGGTTGAGGTTGTAGGACGTTGGGTGAGGCGACAAAAGCTTGGGAGAAGTTTTAATGGCCGAAATCGTCTCGGAAGAGACGATGAATAGTAACCCGTCACCTTAGGGGGCATTTTTGGCCAGGAAAATAATTGATTTAGCTTTCGGCCAAAACACGAAAGTTGTAGATATTTTCGATACGGTCGCGTGGGCGCCGACCGCGTATTTTTCTGATTTTTCTACGATTTGATATGATTTTTACAAGATGACAGCTCCCGGTTGAAAGTACCAACTCGGAAATCAAATCGGGAATTGGAAAAATAAAGGCTAGAAATTATTGTGTAGATGTTTGGGATGATCTTTGGTGTAGAGTAGAAACCATGAAAATGAATTTGGATTGATTTTTGGGTATTTTGGAGTTTGAGAAATCGCCCAAACTGTGACCCTCGAACAGGCCGAATCGATTCGGGTACAGGCCGAATCGATTCGCCTAAGAGGAATTGGGTTTCTACAATGGGCCGAATCGATTCGGGTACAGACCGAATCGATTCGCCAATTACAGACCTCTTTGCAGAATACTTTCCGAATCGATTCGGATTGGGAACCGAATCGATTCGCCCATCCGAATCGATTCGCAATAGGGGCGAATTGATTCGCTTAGGCCAGAATTTCTAGTTTTCTCCCTTTAAGAGTATGGGGAGTTGAATTACCATTTGGGATTTTTATGGGGATTCCTAAATAAGGGTTTTGAGGATAAATAAACCTTTAAGAGATGATTGAGGTAATTAGTATTGAACAAAGTAAGGAAATACTTTGGGTTTAGTATCATGCTTATATGAAAGCATGATTATGATTCCTCGAGGGAATCTTTGGGATTAATGGTCATCGCTATATATAGTTGGCAAATATGGCCATTTATGTATATTCAAGGATGAATATATGGTATATGTATATACTATGTGATTAAAGTATATATGATATGATGAAAATGATTTTGAAAATAATATATAAATGTTTTCAAAATGGAAAGACAAATGATTTTCATAAATAATAAAAATGAGGATACACACCTCTCTAAATCGCTATCATAAGGGAAGTTACGTTCGTATGGTGAAGCCCCCTGGGTAATGATGCAGGGTGGATATAGTCCTATAGGCCATGTGAGCATTTGTTGTTATATTTTCTGCGCTGGTTAGGAGATTCCGGGTGTGGTCTTGACTATCCTGCAGGCACATGGTCGCTTCCCGACGTCTTTCGATATAGGATCCCAGGTTGTCTTGGAGGCCCTGGAAGATGATAGACATTTAGGGGCGCGCACAGTGGAGAAATCCGGACGGGCGGTGTTAGAACGCGTTTATTAAAGCAGTTCATAATAATGGATTTGCTTTAATTACATTTCCTGGATATAGGAAGGGAAATGGGTTATATTATTTGGCTTCGGTAACACTTCCCGAATGGAAGAAGGGATGTGGAAGCATATGTTATGATCAAAGCATTTTTATAATAATGAAAATGTCTTTGAATACATTTCCTGAGTATAAAAAGGGAAATGGGATAATTGATAAAGGAAAAGCATTTTTATGTTAATAAAATTGGCTTTCAAAAAGTATATGATTTGTTAAAGCAATTCATGATAATGAATTGGCTTCTATAAATTACATTTCCTGAATATGAGAAGGGAAATGGAAGTTTTTGAAATGAAAAGGATAAGTATTCATAAATACTATATGTATCAAGTAATCCTCAGTTCGGGAGATATTATCCGGACGTATATTGTAGATGTACGTATATGTATAAATCGAGTGCCGAGGGTCTAATGGATCCCGACGATCGACCGTGCTGCATAGTAGTGTATCGGGGGGGTTCCTTATTTGGATTTAGCTTTGCGAGACACCCCACGCACGAATATGGCATTGTGTTGAGACTGGGGAGAAGTTTAATCCTTAGTGCTCTAATATTATTAAATGTTTATGGTATATATATTATATATATCTTTCTGTACTGAGGGACTGGCGGATCTCAAAAATCGACCTTGCTGCATAGCAGTGTATCGGGGGGGTTCCTTGTTTGGATTTCGCTTCGCGAGACACCCCACGCACGAACATGGCATATCGTCGAGATTAGAGTGAAGTTTAGCCCTTAGTACATCTGTTTGACTATCTAGGTTAGATAGTGGTTGGGTATTAGACTAGTTTAGCAGGGTAGCTTGACTAGGATGTTTATAGGGATGCGCTAGGTGTGCACTGTTAGAGGAGAGGTGAGGGGTATCTCATGAGAGTGCGATACCAATTTAAATATGAGATAAAAACTATTTTTCTAAAAATAAAGCATTTATGCACTTGCAAAATATTTTCTAAACATTCGGGCTCTGACCCGTTTGTCTACTCTCCTTTCTTTCTCTATACTATATATATATAGGTGTCCAGACACAGGGACGCCTGGATGGAAACTCTTTCGGGTCAGACGTCTGCTGCAGCAGCTGTGGATGCTTGCAGGTTATCGGTAGACGTTTCTTTCTTTGTACTCTAGATAGGAGATATTGTATAAACACTCGAGCCAACGGCTCAATTGCATTTATTTATTCTTTCAGTACAGCATTCGATATGGTTGTATATTTGGACCGAGTGTTCGGTTATTTTAGGTCCTTTCATTTCCATTTCAGTTCATTACGCATTTAATTGTGGATGTTTTAATTTGTTTGCTAAAAAGAGTAGTTAAGTAAAAGTTTTTAACGCTCACCTAATAGGATATTAGTAATTAAATGGATTTTCGACAGTGATGCTAAGAATGATCCATATGAAACTCCTGTTTTAATTTAATATTGGAGTGATCGCCCGGTATCTTATTAGGCGGGGTGTTACATATTGTCACGACCCCGACCCAAAAATAGTAGGGAACTGGTGTCTTGACATGCCACCAAGGCATCCAATATTCTGGCCTTAAAATTTTTGTTTTAAAATATATGTAGCGGAAGTATAATCACATGGTTATGAATCGTAAAATACTGAAAGTGAAGGAATTACATCATCAGAGCTTTCTAAAGGGAACTTCATTTGTATTAAAATATCAACGAGTTACAATTTGACACAAAGAGCTAAACATGCTCTATCTAATTAAACAAACTTCTACTTAAGGTAACAAAAAGAGCTTTAAAAGCTAAATCTTCAACATAGTCCTTTTTCATTCCATCCACAAACTTAATTATTTCCTGAAAAATGGTTATTTATACAACGTCAGCTAAAAGCCGAATGAGATTCAATCTCCAAATATTCCAAGGTTTTCAGAAAATAGATACCTATTCAATTTAGAACAGAAGGTATATACATAGAGATAGGAATTTCAAGTAATATATATAAAGTAAATGACAATATATATATTCAGAATAAACAGTTCAGAACAGAACAGATAAAACAATTGAGCATGTGTCAATTATTCAGTTTTAGTGGCCATGTACGCTCTAATACCCAGACAGATAGCGTTATCAAATGTTTCCACCTGATAACATCACAGACAGATAATCATGATTTCTGGAACAACGCCTTGTTTAGGGCACACCAGCGATAAACCAGCTGGGAAGGTACCACCCAAATATTTCCACCCGGTAGTCAAGGCCAATATAGTAAGAGAGTTTCCATAGGCCGAATCAATAATTTCAGAATTCGAATCAGATGTTTATATGGAGAGATATAAACATATAACAAATGACGGAATCATCGGTATCAGATGCATTTTGAGAATAAAAGCATTTCACAAACTATACATAGTTTTCATAATATAATATAATCAAAATGCGCAAGAAATTGCATAGAGTACTCACCTAAAATAGAGGTCGAAGTTATAGATAACGAGTCTTCGATCGCACGTTAATCTAACAAATACGATAAAGGTTTAAGTATGTGTTCTAAACAAGGTCCAGTCTATATATTGTATTTTAATAGTAACTTGTTTCAAAGGATTACTAATAAAACCATTTTCTTAACTTTTAAAACTTATTGATCGTAATTAAAGGATTCAATTCATAGTTCTTCCTAATCAGTCGGTTCCCAGTAGAGATGGAGGGTCACAGGGGCACCACTTAAATACCATCTCATCTAGACAGAACATTTCCGGATTCATTCCCAGTAGAGATGGAGGGTCACAGGGGAACCACTTAAATACCATCTCATCTAGACAGAACTTCACCGGGCCTGACTTTGGAATTACTTAAATCGGATTCCATAATAACGAGAAATTTCTTTAAAAGAATCATTTTTGAAAGCGTATAATTTCAAACAAGTTTATAAAATCGACTTGGATTTGTTCTAAATTTTAAGTTTTGATTAGTGAATTCTTTATCATATTTTACCAGCATAACTACTAAGTAAAGCTATAAAACAATAAATTAAGACTATAAAGATGCATTATAACATTAAGATTACCTTAAGATGAATATCCCTAAGAACTTCTTCTTAGACTTTCTCACACTTTCTCTCACTATTTATTTCTATAATTCTCAAGGAATTGGTGTGAGTTTCAAATGATCCCCCAAAGGCCCTATTTATAGTTTTCCACACGTGTCTTGGTGATAAGGTTTCACTTTGGTGAGTCGTCGTTCACGTGTCGTGCAACGGATCAGCCTTGCAGTCTTGGTTTACCAAACGGCGACACGTGTTTTTTTCCTTTTTCTAGAGGATTTACATGGGTTTTATCCTTTCCTATAAAGGTGACACGTGTGCAGTGGATGTGTTCAAAAACCGAGCACGAGTTGTCGAGGATAGGTATTAAGGGTATAAGGGTCATTTCGGACCTGAAGGGCATTTTGGTAATTTCACACCATATATTTTCAATATTTCTTAGAGGTCCTTGAAAATATTTTATTTACAAAATGGCCCATTTTATATTTTTATTTTGGTCCCTGAAACTTTCTTTATTAAAACCAAGTCCCTAAAGTTTCATAAAATTGTATTTTCTACCCCAAAACTTATTATTTGCCTTAAGATATGTCATAAGACTTCGATTTGATCCAATTTACGGTTGATTCTTCGTAATTAAAAAATGGGGTTTGTTATATTGATAGCCATTAATACCACATATCTAAAAATACAACATTTATAAGATAATAAGTGACACAAGAGTGTAAAAACAAACTATATACATATGAGCTTATAAAAGTGGGGTCATTACATCCTTCCCTCCTTATAAAAGTTTGGTCCCCAAATTTGACTCATATTAATTTACTAACAAGTACGGATATCTCTCCTTTATTTCAACTTCCCGCTCCCATGTTGCTTCTTCAACTGAATGATTACGCCATAATACTTTGACCAGTGGAATTATCTTGGTCCGTAATATTTGATCTTTACGGTCCAAAATTCTACCGGATGCTCAATGTATGAAAAATCTTCTCTAACTTGAAGAGGTTCGTGACTTAAGATATGTGTTGAATCTGGGACATATTTCTTTATCATTGATACATGAAACACATTATGTACACTAGAGAGTTCCGGTGGTAAGGCTATTTTATACGCAACAGCTCCTATCCTTTCAAGAATTTCAAAAGGCCCTATGTATCTTGGGCTCAGTTTCCCTTTCTTCCCAAATCGTATTACTCCCTTTGCAGGCGATACTCGCAAGAACACATAATCTCCTCTTTGGAATTCTAGCTGTCGGTGTCGATTGTCAACATAACTCTTTTGACGGCTTTGAGCGGTTCGAAGTCGGTCTTGTATTAATTTCACCTTCTCTGTTGTGATCTGAATCAATTCTGGTCCCAACAATTTTCTTTCCCCAACCTCTACCCAACATGTAGTGGAACGACACCTTCTACCATAGAGTGCCTCATATGGAGCCATTTGAATACTTGCTTGATAGCTATTATTATATGCGAATTCAACTAACGGTAAATGATCATCCCAATTCCTTTTTAAATCAAGTGCACATGCCCTAAGCATATCCTCCAAGGTTTGAATAGTTCTCTCCGATTGTCCATCCGTTTGAGGATGAAAAGCAGTGCTAAAATTCAATTTTGTTCCCATGGCTTCTTGTAGGCTTTTCCAGAAGCGAGACACAAATCTAGGGTCACGGTCAGAAACAATTGAAATTGGGGTTCCATGAAGCCTAATAATTTCCCGCACATATAACTTAGCTAACTTCTCTAAAGAATGGGTAATCTTAATGGCAAGAAAATGAGCAGATTTAGTTAACCTGTCAATAATTACCCAAATAGAGTCATTACCATTTGAACTCCTTGGTAAACCCGTCACAAAATCCATAGTGATATGTTCCCATTTCCACTCAGGGATAGGCAGTGGTTGTAGCAATCTTGATGGTCTCTGATGCTCAGCTTTTACTTGCTGACAAACCAAACACTGAGATACAAATTCCGCTACCTCCCTTTTCATGTTATTCCACCAAAATACTTCTCGAAGATCCCTATACATTTTTGTACATCCGGGATGAAATGTGAATCTTGAGTAATGACTTTCCTCCAAAATTTGCCTCTTTAGTTGGGCATCACATGGCACACACACTCTATTTCCAAACCTCAATATATCATCTCGCATCGCAAATTCAGTTCTCTTACCCTCGATGACTTCTTCTCTAATCTTCTTCAGTTGTGGGTCATTTACTTGTGCAATTTTGATCCTCTCCATCAACATGGGTTGCACTTGTAAGTTTGCAATTATTCCTCCTTTGCTATATATATGTACATCTATTTCCATACTTCTCAAATCCCTTAACAGTCCCTCCTGGCTTGTAATAAGACATGCTAAATTTGGTGTAGACTTCCTACTTAAAGCATCGGCTACTACATTAGCTTTCCCCGGGTGATAGTGAATATTTACATCATAATCCTTCATCAATTCTAACCACCTCCTTTGTCTCATATTCAACTCTTTCTGAGTAAATATATACTTCAAACTCTTATGATCGGTATAAATCTCACAAGTCTCACCATACAAATAGTGCCTCCAAATCTTAAGAGCAAAAATTACAGCTGCTAATTCTAGGTCATGGGTTGGATAATTCTGCTCATGGGTTTTCAACTGTCTTGAGGCGTAAGCTACTACTTTTCCATTTTGCATTAGCACACATCCCAAACCATTTTTTGAAGCATCACTATAAATCACAAATCCCCCTGTCCCGGAAGGAATAGTCAAAATTGGGGCAGTTACTAATCGATTCTTAAGTTCTTGAAAACTTTTCTCGGCTTCCTCAGACCATTCATATTGTACCTTCTTTTGTGTTAACCTAGATAGAGGTTTGGCAATGCTAGAAAATCCTTCAACAAATCTTCGGTAATAACCTGCTAATCCAAGGAAACTACGAATCTCACTCACATTAGTTGGTCTGGGCCAATCTAATATAGCCTCAATCTTTTGAGGGTCAACTGACACTCCCTCTTTGGATATGATATGTCCTAGAAAAGAAACACTAGGCATCCAAAACTCACACTTTTTTAATTTTGCATATAATTGCTCTTTCCTAAGGATTTGTAATACCGTCTCTAAATGCTTTTCGTGTTCTTCAATACTTTTGGAATAAATAAGGATGTCATCAATGAAAACAACCACACACTGATCCAAATATTTCCTAAACACCCTATTCATCATATCCATAAAAGCGGCTGGTGCATTAGTTAGTCCAAATGGCATTACAAGAAATTCATAGTGACCATATCTAGTACGAAAAGCTGATTTTGAAATATCATCATCCTTAATCTTCAATTGATGATAGCCTGACCTAAGGTCAATCTTGGAGAATACTTGTGCACCTTCTAATTGATCAAACAAGTCATTTATACGAGGTAAGGGGTATTTATTTTTAATGGTTACCTTATTCAGTTCACGATAATCTATACATAGTCTCATTGTCCCATCCTTCTTTTTCACAAACAACACTGGAGCACCCCAAGGCGATATACTTGGTCTGATAAAACCCTTATCTAAAAGGTCTTCCAATTGAACTTTTAACTCTCTTAATTCTAAAGGTGCCATACGATATGGTGGTTTTGAGATTGGTATAGTTCCTGGAATAAGGTCAATGGTAAATTCTATTTCTCTATTAGGAGGTAGGCCTGGTAAATCATCTGGAAAAACATCCGTAAATTTCTTTGCGATAGGAATATCTTCTAATCTAGGATCCATCATCTCCAAACTAGTAACAGTTGCAAGAAAGCCTTGATATCGTTTCTTAAGAAAACTATAGGCTTGCATTGCAGAAATAATACACATCGGAGATATGATGCCAGTTCCTTCAAAACTAAATTTTGGTTGGTGAGGAATTTGGAAAGTAACACTCTTCTCAAAACAGTCTACCTTAGCATGATGTGATGCTAACCAATCCATCCCCAAAATGACTTCAAAATCTTTAATGTCTAAAACTATCAAATCAACAAATAGTTTATGACTATCAATATCTATGGGGCAAGCCCTGTATACTAATTTACCCATTAATAACTCGCCCGAAGGAGTAGAAACGTGTATGTTATGATTCAAGGGTTCAGGCAATTGATGAAAGCGATTTAATACATGTATAGATATGCACGAATGGGTAGAACCAGGATCTATCAAAGCTTTAAAAGGCTGTGCACATATTGAAAGTGTACCTGACACTACCGCATTAGAAGCTTGGGTATCAGAAAGTCCGAAAACTCTACCCTGTCTGTCTTGATCCTTCCTTGCACTTGAAGGTTTTATCGGAATCCTTGCTGGGTTTGGGCAGTCTTTTATCTGATGTCCTTTCTGCCCACATCTAAAACAAGCTCCTGAATCCTTATAACAAGGTCGTCCTCCATGATTCTTTCCACATTGCTGACAAGTCTGGTTATTATACTGTTTGTTATTACTAGATCCCCCAACATTGGATGTGTTCCTAAAGAAATTTCTATTATTCGGGTTCTTTACTTTTTGTTCCCCAAACTTCCTCTTGCCATCTCTAATTCGATTGTACTCCTCACCATCCCTCTCAGCTATTGTAGCCCTAGTCACGACATCAGTATATGATGTTAATTTCAGGATGGAAATTCGACTCCGAATATTCAACCTTAACCCACGCTCAAACTTCTTTGCTCTTAAAACATCAGTTGCTACAACATGACGTGCAAAACGGGATAACTCAGTAAACTTTGCCTCATATTGACTAACCGTCATATTCCCTTGCACCAGACTCATGAAGTCAGCTACCATTTCGTCTTTCACCGTTTGCGGAAAATATTTCTCATAAAAGATTACTAAGAAATCATTCCAACCTATGTAAGTATTCCTTTCCCCGTGTATTCTCTTAGTCATTCTCCACCAATGTTCAGCCTCCCCTTCTAACATAAATGTTGCAAATGACACCCTTTCTTCGTCGGTACACTTAAGAACATCGAGTATCTTTTCCATCTGCATCACCCAACTTTCTGCTTCGGTGGGATTAGGAGTACCTTTAAAAGATGGAGGATTCAACTTCTTGAACTGTTCAATAGTACATCTACTTATTTCAAGATTCTTTGGTACTCCATTGTTCACCTGCTGCTCCACAATCTTTGCCAGACTTTCAATTGCTTTGTATGCACCTTCCAGTCCTTCTATACTCGAATCACTAGCTCCCATTGATGATCTTCTCTTGGTCATTTTCTACAGTCATGGCCAAACGTAAGATCTACTATACTATATCAATATTGAAAACTAAAAGACCAATTATAAATAATATAACACATAGGGAGGGTTATCACATAAATTAGATTTTTAATACTATCTCCTAAGGATGGAAACATAAAATCCATAACATTTGAAATATATGCTCAGTAGTCTTACGGGTTCATAACCTATGCTCTGATACCACCTCTGTCACGACCCCGACCCAAAAATAGTAGGGAACTGGTGTCTTGACATGCCACCAAGGCATCCAATATTCTGGCCTTAAAAATTTTGTTTTAAAATATATGTAGCGGAAGTATAATCACATGGTTATGAATCGTAAAATACTGAAAGTGAAGGAATTACATCATCAGAGCTTTCTAAAGGGAACTTCATTTGTATTAAAATATCAACGAGTTACAATTTGACACAAAGAGCTAAACATGCTCTATCTAATTAAACAAACTTCTACTTAAGGTAACAAAAAGAGCTTTAAAAGCTAAATCTTCAACATAGTCCTTTTTCATTCCATCCACGAACTTAATTATTTCCTGAAAAATGGTTATTTATACAACGTCAGCTAAAAGCCGAATGAGATTCAATCTCCAAATATTCCAAGGTTTTCAGAAAATAGATACCTATTCAATTTAGAACAGAAGGTATATACATAGAGATAGGAATTTCAAGTAATATATATAAAGTAAATGACAATATATATATTCAGAATAAACAGTTCAGAACAGAACAGATAAAACAATTGAGCATGTGTCAATTATTCAGTTTTAGTGTCCATGTACGCTCTAATACCCAGACAGATAGCGTTATCAAATGTTTCCACCTGATAACATCACAGACAGATAATCATGATTTCTGGAACAACGCCTTGTTTAGGGCACACCAGCGATAAACCAGCTGGGAAGGTACCACCCAAATATTTCCACCCGGTAGTCAAGGCCAATATAGTAAGAGAGTTTCCATAGGCCGAATCAATAATTTCAGAATTCGAATCAGATGTTTATATGGAGAGATATAAACATATAACAAATGACGGAATCATCGGTATCAGATGCATTTTGAGAATAAAAGCATTTCACAAACTATACATAGTTTTCATAATATAATATAATCAAAATGCGCAAGAAATTGCATAGAGTACTCACCTAAAATAGAGGTCGAAGTTATAGATAACGAGTCTTCGATCGCACGTTAATCTAACAAATACGATAAAGGTTTAAGTATGTGTTCTAAACAAGGTCCAGTCTATATATTGTATTTTAATAGTAACTTGTTTCAAAGGATTACTAATAAAACCATTTTCTTAACTTTTAAAACTTATTGATCGTAATTAAAGGATTCAATTCATAGTTCTTCCTAATCAGTCGGTTCCCAGTAGAGATGGAGGGTTACAGGGGCACCACTTAAATACCATCTCATCTAGACAGAACATTTCCGGATTCATTCCCAGTAGAGATGGAGGGTCACAGGGGAACCACTTAAATACCATCTCATCTAGACAGAACTTCACCGGGCCTGACTTTGGAATTACATAAATCGGATTCCATAATAACGAGCAATTTCTTTAAAAGAATCATTTTTGAAAGCGTATAATTTCAAACAAGTTTATAAAATCGACTTGGATTTGTTCTAAATTTTAAGTTTTGATTAGTGAATTCTTTATCATATTTTACCAGCATAACTACTAAGTAAAGCTATAAAACAATAAATTAAGACTATAAAGATGCATTATAACATTAAGATTACCTTAAGATGAATATCCCTAAGAACTTCTTCTTAGACTTTCTCACACTTTCTCTCACTATTTATTTCTATAATTCTCAAGGAATTGGTGTGAGTTTCAAATGATCCCCCAAAGGCCCTATTTATAGTTTTCCAAATATCCCACGGTGTTGACACGTGTCTTGGTGATAAGGTTTCACTTTGGTGAGTCGTCGTTCACGTGTCGTGCAACGGATCAGCCTTGCAGTCTTGGTTTACCAAACGGCGACACGTGTTTTTTTCCTTTTTCTAGAGGATTTACATGGGTTTTATCCTTTCCTATAAAGGTGACACGTGTGCAGTGGATGTGTTCAAAAACCGAGCACGAGGTGTCGAGGATAGGTATTAAGGGTATAAGGGTCATTTCGGACCTGAAGGGCATTCTGGTAATTTCACACCATATATTTTCAATATTTCTTAGAGGTCCTTGAAAATATTTTATTTACAAAATGGCCCATTTTATATTTTTATTTTGGTCCCTGAAACTTTCTTTATTAAAACCAAGTCCCTAAAGTTTCATAAAATTGTATTTTCTACCCCAAAACTTATTATTTGCCTTAAGATATGTCATAAGACTTCGATTTGATCCAATTTACGGTTGATTCTTCGTAATTAAAAAATGGGGTTTGTTATATTGATAGCCATTAATACCACATATCTAATAATACAATATTTATAAGATAATAAGTGACACAAGAGTGTAAAAACAAACTATATACATATGAGCTTATAAAAGTGGGGTCATTACACATATGGTATCAGAGCATCAGGTTCTAGTGTCCTTAGGAATCTGTGCGGACGTACTACGCTTTCAGCGTTGCTCTCGATTTGTTATAGAGCCTCAGGAATAGGATTGTTGATTTCTATTGTGAGATTTCGATCTCCTGCCATATTAGAAGATTATAGAAATCTGTTACGTGCTCGTTGAGAATCGTGTGCGGAGCTCGGAGGGCAGCAGGAGTGGAGCTTAGCTGGGGGAGCTGGTAGAAGATAGGGACGAGGATCTTAGTAGATGCCACTCTCCTTGTGGCAAATGCTAAGGACTGTTGCGACGACTACTAAAGTATAGTAGTTATGAGCAACCAAGTACTACTGTGATAGAAAGTGGTACTAAAGTTGGATTTCCCCGTGAAGATAAGGGTTCCAAAGGGATCTTACGGATAGTTCTCACCGTGAGTCCCCATGAATCAGCAGGACGAGAAGAATGCAGTTTTGGGAATTATTCGCCTAAGGTTCAGCCAGGGGCCGACGGTGAATAAAGAGTATTATGGCAAAGTGAACCTTGTACCTAAGTAAGTTAAGTGCAATGAATATTGAGTCCTTTCCAAGGAGGATGGGCTCACTAAAGAATGGGTATGTTCGAGGACCCCATGGTTGGAAATCCACTCGGAGAAATCGTTATAATGAAATTGTGGTTATGAGTTTTACCTCAATTGAGGAGGTATATTAGGCGTGACTAGATGAAGTCGCGGTATTAGTTAGCCCTAGAATCGTGTGGGTAGTTTGAGTTATGGCGGTATCGATAACATTATATCATGCATGCCTATGTGTTGTCCGCAGTAGCGGAGTTTTATTTTTCTTCATTCGCCATAGAGGCGGGTGCTGATATATGGTATATATATACATATATGGTTAGTGATGCTCGTTTTATTTGTCTATACGAGCATGGTGGTATGAGGAGCCTAATACATTATGGTGTATTTTCGGAGCGATAGCAGGCTAAGAATGGCAAGTCTATCGTGTCCATGGTTCCTCGAGGGAACAGGTTATTGTTGCGATGTCTCACCTAGATATAGGTTGAGTTCACCTTATTTGTTATGGGTTAATGGAACTTCAGTGAGAAGAGGTTTCCTTATCGTTATTTGGGTTTATGGCGACCTTATATATATGAATTAAGGCCGCAGGATTTTCGTTAAGCTGAACATAAAGCTCATTATTGTTTGCGCAAGGACTTAAAAATGAGTGCGAGCGCAGGGTGGTATGACTCTTAGTTAGAGATAGGAGTTTAGATCACCTTTTTGTTGGATTAGGGGATAGGGATATCCCGGTTGCATGTTTAAATGACAGAACTCCATAACCAACGAAGTCAAGGGTTAATGTGTGGAGGGGTTCCTTGTTTGGATTTCGCTTTGCGAGACACTCCACACATGACTATTAACGGCGTCGGGAGTGGGGAGCTGTTATGGGATGCAAGGATGTTGATTTTGTGGAAAGGTCTTATAGTGTGGATGAACCACTATAGGCTATGAGCCACATGATGTTGATATACTTATGGAGATATTGTGCTATGGAAAAGCACTAAAGTGGTCCCCTCGCCACAAGTGGGTGGTTGAGGTTGGACTTAGAGAAATTTGTTTGAGGATAATAACCAGCCTTAATGAAAAGGCAGACTTTGAGAAGATAAATTTTGGGTACTATGTTCGTGACACTTTTTACAGAAAGTGGGCACTTCGATTGATTAGGTTTCCTTCTGTATGGGCAGAAGGATAAGATAGTAGGAATGCGTTCATAGGATAGCCTTGTAGGATTTAGGAAGTCCCGCCTATGTGCCTTGGGTCGCTATATCTTGATGACCGACTACGCGAGGGAGTAGTGTAACGGGAGGGTTCCTTGTTTGGATTTCGCCTTGGCGAGACGTTCCACGCATGAAACCAAGCAATTGTCGGGAGTTGAGAGAGGCCTTGGGAACTAGGGACATACTTAGGATTATATTAGTTTCGCGTAGGTAGGGTGACGCATAGATTATCGCCTTGTTAGGATGTAGGTTGGCTAGAGTTAGCAGCGCCGAGGTTAGGAATTGGAATTTCACGGGTTGGAAGGACCCATAGGTGAGTATTACACCGAGGAAAGGAGACCCTTATTGGGAGAGAGTGTTACGTGTTAGACGTTCGCTACGAATGTGCAGATGTGCACAAGTTAGGAAGGTGTATGGGCACCTTGGTAAGGTGGTTTGGTATACCGCCTAGTTAAGATAGGAGTAGTACGCAAGATTGAAATCCATGCCAAGAGGCATTATAGATGATGGGTATTATGTGACGTATTAGAGTCACTTTACGATCGTGGTAGTCATGTAGCTTATGGTTGGGAACCATTGAGTTAGTATCTTTCTCTTGAGGTTTTAGGATTTGTAGTGATCCTAGTTAGATGGTGTAGGTTATACCTGAATTTCGAGGACGAAATTCCGTTGTAAGGGGGGGAGTATGTAACAACCCGTCCTTTTTAAACAATTAAATTCCATAATTAAATTAAGTGGCAATTTGGAGAATTTTCCTAAATAGTAAATTTTGGGATTTTTGAGGATTGAATGATTTTCGATGGGTGCTGTAATTATTTTTGGGACTATATAGGTCGAAATATTTTAATTATATGTCGTCATTGAGTAAAGCGACACGAGGTAAGATTTTTTAATTGGAAAACCCGCATTTAATTATTTTGGGTTGGAATAGTGATTTGTGGTCAAGTACCTCGGATGGGAATTTCGACTGCGCCATAATTCTCGGAATGGCCGAGATAGTCAGAAAAGTGTGTCCGATTGTCGAAAATGAGTTTCGGGTAATTTTAGAGGTAAAAGTAACTCGTAATTGGGTAAACGAGTCGTTTTTGGGTTTTAAGGGTTTAAAACACTTTTCTCCTTATAAAAGGAGGAAGAGAGGGAAAGAAAAGAGAAAGAAAGAAAGAAAAGAGAGAGAAGAGAGAGAGGAAGGAGAAAGAGGAGAAGAAATGGGAGATCTCGGGCCAACTCCGCCGGATTCGACTCGAGGACGTCGGATTTTATCCACGAGGCAAGTGTTTACTTGATTTATTTATCTTTTTGAATAAATATCTCATACCGTAGTTTGGTATACACAAACCCTAATGGTTTTGGGGTGGGTTATCGTGGATAAAACGGGTTTTGGGGAGTTAAAACAATTAAACCCCAATAATATTTCAATTTTGTGGAACTTAGGTTTAATCTAAATTAATTGATGGTTTTGGGTTCTAGGATGTTTAGAACCCTTAATATATGTGTAGTTGCAGTTGGTTGAGGTTGTAGGACGTTGGGTGAGGCGACAAAAGCTTGGGAGAAGTTTTAATGGCCGGAATCGTCTCGGAAGAGACGATGAATAGTAACCCGTCACCTTAGGGGGCATTTTTTGGCTAGGAAAATAATTGATTTAGCTTTCGGCCAAAACACGAAAGTTGTATATATTTTCGATACGGTCGCGTGGGCTCCGACCGCGTATTTTTCTGATTTTTCTACGATTTGATATGATTTTTACAAGATGACAGCTCCCGGTTGAAAGTACCAACTCGGAAATCAAATCGGGAATTGGAAAAATAAAGGCTAGAAATTATTGTGTAGATGTTTGGGATGATCTTTGGTGTAGAGTAGAAACCATGAAAATGAATTTGGATTGATTTTTGGGTATTTTGGAGTTTGAGAAATCGCCCAAACTGTGACCCTCGAACAGGCCGAATCGATTCGGGTACAGGCCGAATCGATTCGCCTAAGAGGAATTGGGCTTCTGCAATGGGCCGAATCGATTCGGGTACAGACCGAATCGATTCGCCATTTACATACCTATTTGCAGAATACTTTCCGAATCGATTCGGATTGGGAACCGAATCGATTCGCCCATCCGAATCGATTAGCAATATGGGCGAATTGATTCGCTTAGGCCAGAATTTCTTGTTTTCTCCCTTTAAGAGTATGGGGAGTTGAATTACCATTTGGGATTTTTATGGGGATTCCTAAATAAGGGTTTTGAGGATAAATAAACCTTTAAGAGATGATTGAGGTAATTAGTATTGAACAAAGTAAGGAAATACTTTGGGTTTAGTATCATGCTTATATGAAAGCATGATTATGATTCCTCGAGGGAATCTTTGGGATTAATGGTCATCGCTATATATAGTTGGCAAATATGGCCATTTATGTATATTCAAGGATGAATATATGGTATATGTATATACTATGTGATTAAAGTATATATGATATGATGAAAATGATTTTGAAAATAATATATAAATGTTTTCAAAATGGAAAGACAAATGATTTTCATAAATAATAAAAATGAGGATACACACCTCTCTAAATCGCTATCATAAGGGAAGTTACGTTCGTATGGTGAAGCCCCCTGGGTAATGATGCAGGGTGGATATAGTCCTATAGGCCATGTGAGCGTTTGTTGTTATATTTTCTGCGCTGGTTAGGAGATTCCGGGTGTGGTCTTGACTATCCTGCAGGCACATGGTCGCTTCCCGACGTCTTTCGATATAGGATCCCAGGTTGTCTTGGAGGCCCTGGAAGATGATAGCCATTTAGGGGCGCGCACAGTGGAGAAATCCGGACGGACGGTCTTAGAACGCGTTTATTAAAGCAGTTCATAATAATGGATTTGCTTTAATTACATTTCCTGGATATAGGAAGGGAAATGGGTTATATTATTTGGCTTCGGTAACACTTCCCGAATGGAAGAAGGGATGTGGAAGCATATGTTATGATCAAAGCATTTTTATAACAATGAAAATGTCTTTGAATACATTTCATGAGTATAAAAAGGGAAATGGGATAATTGATAAAGGAAAAGCATTTTTATGTTAATAAAATTGGCTTTCAAAAAGTATATGATTTGTTAAAGTAATTCATGATAATGAATTGGCTTCTATAAATTACATTTCCTGAATATGAGAAGGGAAATGGAAGTTTTTGAAATGAAAAGGATAAGTATTCATAAATACTATATGTATCAAGTAATCCTCAGTTCGGGAGATATTATCCGGACGTATATTGTAGATGTACGTATATGTATAAATCGAGTGCTGAGGGTCTAATGGATCCCGACGATCGACCGTGCTGCATAGTAGTGTATCGGGGGGGTTCCTTATTTGGATTTAGCTTTGCGAGACACCCCACGCACGAATATGGCATTGTGTTGAGACTGGGGAGAAATTTAATCCTTAGTGCTCTAATATTATTAAATGTTTATGGTATATATATTATATATATCTTTCTGTACTGAGGGACTGGCGGATCTCAAAGATCGACCTTGCTGCATAGTAGTGTATCGGGGGGGTTCCTTGTTTGGATTTCGCTTCGCGAGACACCCCACGCACGAACATGGCATATCGTCGAGATTAGAGTGAAGTTTAGCCCTTAGTACATCTGTTTGACTATCTAGGTTAGATAGTGGTTGGGTATTAGACTAGTTTAGCAGGGTAGCTTGACTAGGATGTTTATAGGGATGCGCTAGGTGTGCACTGTTAGAGGAGAGGTGAGGGGTATCTCATGAGAGTGCGATACCAATTTAAATATGAGATAAAAACTATTTTTCTAAAAATAAAGCATTTATGCACTTGCAAAATATTTTCTAAACATTCGGGTTCTGACCCGTTTGTCTACTCTCCTTTCTTTCTCTATACTATATATATATAGGTGTCCAGACACAGGGACGCCTGGATGGAAACTCTTTCGGGTCAGACGTCTGCTGCAGCAGCTGTGGATTCTTGCAGTTTATCGGTAGACGTTTCTTTCTTTGTACTCTAGATAGGAGATATTGTATAAACACTCGAGCCAATGGCTCAATTGCATTTATTTATTCTTTCAGTACAGCATTCGATATGGTTGTATATTTGGACCGAGTGTTCGGTTATTTTTGTTCCTTTCATTTCCATTTTAGTTCATTACGCATTTAATTGTGGATGTTTTAATTTGTTTGCTAAAAAGAGTAGTTAAGTAAAAGTTTTTAACGCTCACCTAATAGGATATTAGTAATTAAATGGATTTTCGACAGTGATGCTAAGAATGATCCATATGAAACTCCTGTTTTAATTTAATATTGGAGTGATCGCCCGATATCTTATTAGGCGGGGTGTTACAAATTCATCCTTTGCTTACATATTATGCGGGCTACGATCCCTCATATATGTAATACGTAGGAGCATTAAAAATCAGGTTCATTTGAAATTTTATTTTTGAATCAAGTATCCTATGAAGTGAATTACTAGGGTGTGGGGGATTGTAACCCGAACTATCTTTCTTATTTCATAGTTAAAGTTTTAGTCAATTCGTTATTAGTTCTTCGTTAGAGTAATTGCATTTCATTTATTCATAATCTCATTAATTATTTATTTTCAAAATTGTATCTAATTGTAGTTATTTCACAATCCAAATCACCTTTTTCGTTCCTTTTAGAGTCAAAGTTAGGTTACCTTCGTCTTTCTAATGTCGTTACGACTTCGTCGTCCTGTTTTCCTGAGGATCGATACCCGACTTATCGGATTATTACTTGAGCGATGGGCTTGCACTTCAGCATAAATAGCACACAAACTAGACACATTTGTGGTCGCGTAAAGTTTTTGGCATCGTTGCCTGGGATTTTGGTAGACTTAGGTTACATCAAGTCAATCTAAAAACTTTGACCAAGAAAATCCAAAAACATAAAAAATTAATATAAATATAAATATAAAAAAATTTCATCATCTCTCAAAAAGCCTTTAATGCAAAATCCTGAACATACTCAGACTCCTCTCAACGCTCCAACCAGAATCCACGAAAATCCAATCATTGAGTACAACTCTGAAAGCCCCCACACACGTCGCGTTCCACAATTCTGGTTTCCAATTCCTACTCCTGAGCAGTCTATCCGTAGCTACACTCTGAGTCAAACTTCGAGTCACACATCTAGGACACCGAGAGAGTACACAGAGTCTTTTGAAGTGAGTGAGAGTGTGATGTCTGGTGCAGTGAGTTTCAGTACTGGAGAGGGAGATCTACCCTATCATCCCATGAAAGACTTACTCTTTCCTGAGCGGACTATCAACCCTGGTTGCGTTTTAGTTCCGTATAATGCCTGTCAGTTCCACTTTCACAATGGGATGATACAAATTCTCCTTACGTTTCATGCCATAGATTCGGATACACCATACCTGCATATTAGTGAGTTCGAAGAGGCGTATGACACATTTAGTGATCAAGCTTGCACGCAAGATGTCATTCGCCTAAAGATTTTTCCTTTTTCCTTAAATGATAAAGCCAAGACCTAGCTATGGTCTCTACCCCTGAACTCCGTCACTTCCTGGGGAGATATGCAGTCTAAGTTTGTCTTAAAATTCTATCCATATCACAAAATCAACTCTGCCAAAACTGAAATTCAAGCTTTCCGACAACATGATAATGAGTCTTTTTACAGATGTTTGAAACGTTTCGAAGAGTTAGTAAGCGCATGCCCCCATCATGGTTTTGACAAACACCTAGTGATATCTTTCTTCCATAATGGGTTGACAATATCTTCCAAACAACTTGTGTAAATAATGTGTGAAAGACCCTTTTGGGATTTAAACTATTGCGATACTGAGTCCCATCTTAAGTATGTCGTAGAGACTACTAAACCATATGACACATCTGATCCTAACCAGGCTCGACCTAGACAGCCATTTGTCAATCAGGCCCATCTTAAGTATGTCGTAGACAGCCATTTATCAATCAGACTGCATCCGGTCTATACCATTTAGATAGAAATACCTTAATAAACCGTCGATTCGATCAGTTTTAGAGAGATATGAAAGAGATATGAATTATAGTAGTACAGCTGGGCGGTGACGTTTTGAACGACCGCCCCATAACCCTCATTATAGGACTTCTGCAGATTGTCCTCTTGGGTTTTCTCCATCTTGATCCTATGCTTCTATAGGATTAATATTTTCTTGAAGAGAGGTCTTCATCTTGGATAATTCGAAATAACCCGAAAAACCCACAAAATGAATAAAACTCATTCCCCCACATGTTATACACATTTCTACTCATCATATTCTCTAAGATGTGGACACATTATGAATCCAAGGGCCCAAAATGGGACAACACACTAGTGTGACACCCCGCCTAATAAAGTTACTAACCACCTAGCAATTAAAGTTACTATCACAGTCGAAAACATTTTTAAAGTTGGTAACCACCTAGCAATTAAATACATCGGTGCCAAATTTTATCTTAAATTAATTAACAACATGCGGAAATCAATAATAATTAAACCATTCACACAAACTCATAATTGAATCCAACACAGAAAAATGATATGAATAAAGAAGACCGAATCAACTATCGGTTCAATAATAAAATCCAACAATAAACTGAAGAAATAAACTTAATACAAAAAGTCTTTTGAATAAACTGAAATATTGAATCTGAGGGGCGACATGCCCGAGTAAATACGGAATGAAAATTCCTAAACTATGAATGAATAAACAAAACATCTATAACAAGATCCTGCAAGCCTGCATACGTTCTGCAGCTACGCATCCTCGAACATAATCCTCAAGCTAGGAGTCTTTGTGAATGGACACCTAAAATGGTTTTGGAAATTATATTTTGACACGGGTCAGAGCCCAGGTAAAACATTTTGAAAATATTTAGCAAGAAATTAAAATTAAATGATTTAAAATGCATGAGCACTTTCCATATTTAAGATGGTGTTGCACTCTCTTGAGATATAACTCACCCATCATCTAATGTGCACACCTATCGCTTACCTTCTAACATAACTAGTTATGCTATCCCACTTAACTAGCCTTGTTACACTTCTTTCTATCATGCTACTCTAACTCGAGTATTTCCTACCTTGATTTATAAGTTATCTACTCATTAACTTATTTAATCATTTTAACTTTTACTATTTATATAACATTCGCAATAGTTATATCTAAAGTATCAATTAATCATATAACGTTAACACTAGTTATATCTGAAATACAATCACACTTTATGCATTAAACCAGTATATAATTATCTACCCATTATATACGTACTAGTTTACTACAACATTCACACACATATCGCGTATAATAACCATCTAATTTTGAGTAATAATTCACCAGTTGCTTTGTCTAAAATGCTCTTATATCCCAAGTATGCTCACTCTAACCCAGTTACCTCAAGTCGGACTCACTCACGAGCTTGGCTAAAAATATCGCAAATGTAGTGGAGGCGGTCATATTCCCCCCGAAATTGAGACCAAATCATAACCAAAGCGTCTCACCTCGAAAAATAAATCATACAATAAAACATCAGGCGATATGACCTGGGGATTATACTCTCCATGCATTCACTAGCCAGGAGATTCACCCACATCACGCAGTCACCGATGATAGCACTAGAGGGGTATCTATTCCTAAAAATATCATTCACACTGATATCTATAAATCACACAAATATATATATATACCATCACACTATATTTACTACAACATACACACACATGTCGCGTATAATAACCATCTAATTTTGAGTAATAATTCACCAGTTGCTTTGTCTAAAATACACTTATATCCCAAGTATGCTCACTCTAACCCAGTTAACTCAAGTCGGACTCACTCACGAGCTTGGCTAAAAATATCGCAAGCGTAGTGGAGGCGGTCATATTCCCCCCGAAAGTGATACCGAATCATAACCAAAGCGTCTCACCCCGAAAAATAAATCATACAATAAAACATTAGGCGATATGACCAGGGGACTATACTCTCCATGCATTCACTAGCCAGGAGATTCACCCACATTACGCAATCACCGATGATAGCACTAGAGGGGTATGTATTCCTACAAATATCATTCACACCGATATCTATAAATCACACAAATATATATATACCATCACACTAACCCCGTATATATATATATATATATATATATATATATATATATAAATAAATAAAAGTTTGTCTTACTCATGCCTAACACCAGTAGCACTAGCCCAAAATACCTGAGTCTATATCCCCGACTCTTATTTAATTTAATTTCACATCCATTAAATAATTTAAACTAGCTTCACTTGTTAATATACCCGAACTCACCCAATCGACCCGTAATTAAACAATTATGAATTTATTTCACTCAATTCATTATTCAAGTTCCTCCTTTTTCTCACCTTTATAGGCTCATATACATCCACTTATAATCCCTAGGTAAAATTATCCCGTGCACCCATACCCGGATTTGATTTCTGACTAAAGATTTTGATCTCGGACATCCTTTCATATAAAATTCATAACTAATTAAAAAAATCAGGAAAATACAAAACCGGCGGCCACGCATTCGTAACGAAAATATCTATCACCATGTCCAAAACATAGGGTCCTATGAATGAGATATCAACCTCATTTGAATGAGATAAAAATCTCGTTTGAACGACAACCTGAAATCATTGGAACGAATACCTGACAAATCGATCGCCGATCTGTCGATACCTGAACAAGTCCTCTTATCCGAAAATTATTTTTCTCTATTTTTAACCCTCATACCTCCATGGATTCAACCCAAACTTCAACCCAATTGATACCCCATGTTTATTACATCTATAAACAGGTTCTAACAAAAATAAATATCATCAATAATCACTGATTCTCAATAAAACTTCTAAGGTTCATGAATTGGATTTTTCTCAAATTTCCTAAATCACAAATTCAATTCGATTCAATAATACGAATTCAACAACAATTGCTACGGGGTTTCGATTCCAAATCAATTCTAACATCATCTAATAGTATTCTCACGTTAATTAAACTTCAATTTCACCTTTAATGCTTAAATCCCCCCTAAAAATTCCAAATTTCACATGTGTCACCTTCCCAAAACAAATTTATCAACATATACTATAATATGAACATGCAACTATGCTATTTAAATCGAAAGAAAGTTTAATTACTTGCCTTATAAAATGCATAGGGCCTGATTCAACATAGAAGATGATGAATCTGATAAAGCACGCCCGAATCCCTTTTAAATTTGGTCTCTAAAGCCCTCTTTTTTTCTTCCTTCTCCCTTATCTTAATTTCTAGGGTTTTCTAATTGAGTTATGGCTGTATTTAAGTCCAACACTTAGGTTTAAAACTCTTAAACCTGTAATTAAGCTAATGGGCCAAGCCTAAATGATCCGAACACACCCGTATGGATCCGGTTATGTTTAAAAAGGCTCCGGGACCCAATTTCTACCCCCAGGTACAATATTCCTACTATATCAACCTATTCAAAATCAACTGTAACCTCGAAATCTTCATCCGAGTCACTCTACAATAAAGTCCTATCTCGACCCCAAGCAATCTATACCGACTCCCAGTTGAGATAAAATATCGCCACGTCACTATCACTCGCTAGGACGTAAAATTAACAACTTACTATTCGCTTAGTAATTATATTCCATAAATTTTAACCGTTATCTCTCCCGATTAATATTTTAATTAATAAGTAATAATTAATTGAATTAAATTACGACAGACGTGTAATTTAAAATTATGCGAATTAATTAAATAAATATTCAAAATACGGGGTGTTACACAATCCCCCCTTACAAAGGAATTTCGTTCGCAAAATTAGGATAAACCTGGGTGAATAACTCTGGATACTGCTCTCGCATATCCTCCTTCCTCTCCCATGTCTACTTGTCAACATTGTGGTATCCCCACTGGACTCGAACTAAAGGTACCACCTTAGACCGTAGCTTACGCTCGCTATGATCAAGTATCACCACTGGTCTCCCTCATAAGAGATATCTGGTTGTAAATCTATCCCTCTAACGGAACGTGCCAAAAGTCCCTCTCGCTCCTTCGATACTTCTTTAGCGATGACATGTGAAACGTATCATGAATCTGTTGCAGAGATTCGTGTAGGCCCAGCCTATATGCAACTTGTTTCCCCCTCTCAATGATAAAAAAGGATCCCACTTACCTCATGCCTATCTTCCCTTTTCTTGCCAAATCTCTTGACCTTCCCTTTCAAAGGTAAGTACTCACAATAATTCCTGACCACTCATGCCAGACTTCAAAACTTCAATTCACAGTGACGTAACTCTCACTATGTTCTTAAACTATACAAAATTGATGTAGATTAACCCAATCCTTGTTGACGGACAATAAATCATCTCGAGTTTGAGAAGCTTGTTATTCCCCACTCTTAACCAACGAAACATAGGTGATAAAATTTTCATATGAAGCTTCAAAAGGCCTCGCACAGATAATAAATTGCTACAAGTTATCACGCGTAGCTTTATCAACGGTAATTAATACTCCCAATCGAATCCAGAATATGTATTTCTCAATTTCTCATACAACCTAGTCGCTTCCCGTTTACCCATCGACTTATGGGTGGCATGTCTAGCATAAAATGTAACTCCGTGCCCATCACCTTCTAACACTATCTACCAGAGGTGTAATGGAAGGGTTTCATCCTAAACCACAACAATATTGGGCGGTGCCTTACTTCAGTTCATTTCTTCTCTCTAATGAAATGTTGGGAATACTGCCCAATATTATAAGACACTCCAATTAGTAACAATTTTTTTCCATTTCAGTCAATTCATCCTACAAACCTGAAGGAACTCCTGATCTCTCTGCGTATCCATCCTGTCATAGAAACCATCAATCTATTAAAAAAATGGTGGTTGGTACACTTTCCCATCCATAAATGCTGCACTTGGAGTCAACTTCATCGTATCTTACTTAACAACAATCCCCATTCCTAAAGTTTCACATCATGTGGAACATTTTACTCCCCATTTTTCAGGATATACCAAACTCATGGCCCTTGCATTTGCTCCAAATTGTGCATTTTTAGGGCACTTTTTCGTCTGGTGGTAATCAACATCTCATTTATGCGTAAGACACTCTAGGTATTTAACTAAGTGAGACTCTACTCTACTGTCCCAAGATTATGGGTTCTTCCCTTGTCAAGGGATATGTTTTTACATGTGTTCCCCCACCATTTTTCAACTCCCCTTGGTTGTGATAATTCTCCTTGATATACACATGATCGGACTATCTTCTTTTCGCAACGAAATTCAGTCCATCATATCATTCCACCTATGTTTCTAACTGCCCCACCGACATATATTTGAAATGCTTGTAATCACCTCCCCTTATTTTGGACTATATTGGAAGTCAAACCAACCAGGGAGCCCATACACCCTATAACCGTGCATATTTGTACAAACATCACAAACGTCACATACGTAACATTTTTATCACAAGCTACGCCTCCTCATTCTCAGTGTGGCTATATCATAGGGGTATTCATGATCACCTTGCAAATCCAAATTTAATTTCTTAAGATTGCCCCACCCATCAACTTGTGGTGGAAAAGTTTTCTAAGTGCTTCCTACACAACACTACCTCGCTCCACTGGCCCTATGTTTTTAATAGCTCTCAACTTAAAGTGTTTTTTCCACATGTTCAATGATTAACATTTAAACAAATGGCTTAGCATGCAACAACATCTCTCCAATCCCGACGTTTATTAAGGTTTATGCATGTAACATCCCACAACAAAGCTCAAAAAATCTTTCCCCATTGCATTATCCCCTAGAATTAACGATCAGTTATTTTCGTAGGTCTAAAGCATATAATTGGGACACCCAAAACCCTGTCCCTATAATCATAAGTCTAATCATCGACTCTCGCATCTGTAAAGGAGTCATATAATACTGCGCTCGTAATATCACTAAGTCCTCATCGCTAAGTTAATAACCAACTAAATCAATCCGCTCCACAGTAGAGCCGACATACCCTGAATCACACCAGTAAAATGCCTTACGCACCGGGATCCAATATAACCAGACAACTGTACTCTCTAAAGTCTACTTCATAAAAATATCACCATGAGCTAGACCCTCTTTCAAGTGAGACATCGCAAAAATATAAAATCTTCCCCGGAACAAGAACACGATAGTCTTGCTATAATTGCCCACCATCGCTTAACCATCGTTGATCATTCCATACCTAGGATAAAATCATACATCGCATAACACCTCACAAAATGAGCTAACCTTGTAAAATATATCCTCTCATTATCCACACCCGCTCCCCTGTAGATGGAACTAAAGAGAGACCTGTTACTCAACTTTAATTATATACAACTATAGTTCTATTAACGATAGTTCTACTAAATTCGTTTCACATGCGAATTTAGTGCTAACGATGTAACGCACCGAACTGAATTTATGGGTTACTCGTGAGTCAACCCGATCCAACCCGAGCGTTAGGTGTGAAAGGCAATGAAACAACCTAAATAATGTTACTAGTCCAGTTTTAGTTTAATTAACATTTCACTTGTTAACATGAGATTCCAATTTTCAAGATAAATGTTCCATGGGGAGCACCCCAAAGTCCAAGTAAACAAAGATACTAACATAAACATAAATAAAGCGTACTTACTTGTAAAATGCCCTCAAATACGAGACCGCTCCCAACTTGTCGTAACAAAGTGGGGACGTTAGCTGATCCCCAGTGGGATTTATACAACAGTATAGAAACGAACGATATAAAGAAATACTCACACGCTAAAATCACATGCATGCAAAAATATGTATATATCTACATACGTATACCTTTGAAAATACACATGTCAATGCATTAACCATTTTACTTTCGAAAACCTAACTTATCCAGATTAATTTACCTTATTCTAGTAAATACTTCCTTTATTCATACTTAGCATTTTCACCTTCTTTAACACACGCGGTTCAACACTTGAAACCATTATAACTGATTAGATTCGAACCCATTACCTTACCGGAATTTAACCATTTTATTCATTTAAACGTACTCTAGTATTTTCATTGAAAATCACCTTTTCAACACAAACATTCGTCGTGTTAGAAAATACTTATTTGCTTTTCGAAATTCCTTTTTACAACACATTCTTGTGTTAAATATGGGTTTCACCATGTAGGTTGCTTAACCACCCATTTATCTCTTTCTTTAACCTTTTTCCTTATTTATGGACATTAGTAAGTTTATGCATTAACTTGTCCATTTCACATTTACAAGAACATTTATTGAAATTCTTCAAGTTAGGTTGTATTAACGAATTTACCACACAAACCATTTATTGACATGTTCCATATTTCATTTAACTTTTCTTGGAATCTTCCTATACTGCATACTTACATGGGCTCCACACCAATGGTTATGCGAACTATATGCTCTGGCGAGTGGTTTAGGGATTTTCATCCAAGGGCTCCGGACCCTTCTTGCTTTATCCCGGTGTCATCCGAGTACCTTTAATTTGTTTTAACAATTTACAAATTCACACATTATTTCCTTTCCTTTTTATCCGGTCGAAGCCAAAATCCGGGACTTTACTATCTCAATTTGTGTACAATTTACCATTTTGTATCCTGTACACTTTAACCTTGATTTTTATTTCAAAAATAATATTCATTTAGGACCACTTTGTGTAACACCCTTTCCAACATTTTTATTTCATAAAAATGTTCCAATTTAAGTAAAATTATCATTTTACCCATTGGTTTCCCAATCACACTTTTACTTCGTTTTCACAAGTGTTACTTTCACCAAAACACTATTAAGTTACCTACACCAACTTCTTAAGTGTTTTAACCCTTTAATACCTTTTTACACTTGGAGTAATCTTTTACTTGATTAGAAACACCTTTTATACCTTTACTTCCTTTTAATTACATAAGTGTTAATATATTTAATATATTAATAAGTTACACTCACTAAACATTCCAAGTTTTCCCATTAACACTTAATTAGTACTTTTTTTAATCAACATTCATATTTCTTTACTTCTTTATTTAAGGAATACATTCACACTTAAGACTGCTTTTATAAAAAAAAGTTGTCATTTCTTTTATTTAACATGTATTCCTTTCTTCATACACATTATGTCTTTTAGTCCCAGTTACACATACTTTGAAGACTAAAATTTTAACTTTTATTATTTCTTGTTTAAAACCAACAAAATCTTCCTTAAACTTGTTTATACATTCTATGTCAAAATACTACAAGTTTATATGCATGAGAAGATGGATTTAGAACCCAAAAATCCTACTACAAGGTTTAAACATATTTTTCACCAATTAAAGCTTTATTTCCAAACATTTCATGGAATAAAATGTTTAACACAAAAATTACTAGAAAATACACCATTGAGATAAACATCAACTTTAAATATTTCCAAAAACCTTGAAATAAGTATTCACTTTTTATTTTTAATAATATAGCATTTTTCAACATTTTTATTCCATAAAAATATTTATTATTTCTTTCCATTAGGTTTATGCCAAAATGACATTTTCTAGCATTTTTATCCTATCAAAATGCCTAATTTAGATTTAGTAGAACATACATAACAATATTGTTTTCTAGCATTTTTATTCCATAAAAGGACTCATTTCAGATTACTAAGAACACATTATTTTTCATATATTCCTATTCTTATTCTTACACAACAATAAAACTACAACATTTATCATATGGTGTCTCAAATGCAATAAGAGTAGATTACCCACCTCAAATAACTCCAAAATGGTGGCAGTGGTGAAGATGGGTGACTCCCCCACCTCCAGAGGTTGCCCTAAAGGGAGTCACAAAATGGTCCACCATATAATCTCCAAGAAACTCGATTAAAACCCTTATCTACAAGTGCCCCCAAAAAATACCCAGAATATTATCTTCATCTCTACTATAAAATCACCTTGGGTTTCTATGTTGAAGTGTAGTGTTGCACACCACCAAAAATCATGATCATAATAGTAGGTAATGGTGAGAGTGTGGTAACTATTAATGCAGAAGGCTTTGCTCCCATTGGAGCTCCAAGTCTAGAGAGGGAGGGGGACTTAACATCTAATGGGTCTCCTCCCACACAACATGATTTCCCTTCTTATAATCTAAATAGATGTGATGGTTACCAAATAAGTAAACCCATTACCCACAAATCGTTCCTATATGTGGTATTGGATTCGTCATAAATCGACATCACTAAGGCATGTCAGTTACACCACATATCTCTCTCTCGGATTTTGTATTATCGGTCCAAGAGTCCCTCCTTTGTAGACAGAAGTTTGGAACCCACCATTAAGAGCTCGATAACATAATGAAGGGAGAGATTTTCTAACGTCCTTCGAGCAAACTCCATGGTCGTTCAAACGACCTGCTCACCAATTTTCCCTTTTTGTCCTTAACTTCTTCGGAGATTCCATGCTTTCTAACCCAATATCTTCGTTTATCACCGTGGTACCAATAGTTCCCAATTCTTAGGAGACATATGTATATATATATATATAATAAGGAGTAGAATAGTTGGCACTATTCAATAAGTTCATAAGCTAAGTAGGGGTCATGATTTAGCCAACAAGGCAAAGATCCAATGGGTGAGATTAAATTATCCCTCTTATCATTTTTGCCCCTTAAATATTTAGATTCCCCCTCTTTTGACACACTCTAATTTATTTTCCCCTTTCTTCAAAATTCAAAAACAAGGGTACAAGGGTCTTATACTAAGAAATCTTCAAGAAAGCTTCGTATCTCACTCTCCCTCTCACTTCCCAAGATAACACCAGTCGCTCCCTTTTACTCACATGCCGTCCTACCATCTCTCTACATTCTCTCCCTCTCTCATCCGTCGTCCTCTCATCTCTCTACATGTAAATTCCTCGATTCTCTTACAATACACAGACAATCACATAAACCCACACTTATTTTCTTGATCTCCTATTTTTTTTGTTATTTGTTTTGTTAATCTTAAAATACGGGGCGATTTAGGGCTTTCATTTCGTTTAAGATCTATTGATAAATTTAGGGCTTTGTTGATTTTGATTTCGGTTAAGATCTACTTCGTTTTGTTCATTTTGTTTTAGATGTGATTAAATGTATTTTTATGTTTTGGGATCTAATTATTTTTTGTGTTTTGTTATTTATTTTTTCTTTTGTAGGTGACCAGATTATACTTCAACATCCTAAACAGGTATACTCCTTTTTTATTGTGTCTATTTATATATTTTAGTTTTTGTGTATTTGAGGTAATATTTTTAGTTGTTAAAGACATTTCTAAGCATATTATTCATGTTTTATTACATGCATAGTTTTAGTTGACATTAAAGTATAGTTTTTTAGGTTTATCTGAGACATTATTTATGTAATTTATTTTTTTAGGTTTATCTGAGTCAAAAAACTATGTACACATGCAAGGTTTGATAAAATGCACACAGTAAAAAATTAACTGCTATGTACACAGTCAAAAAATGTATTATTTTAGAATCCAAGTTCTGCTTTGGGCGATTCTCATTATAGTTTTTAGTTTTCACATAGAGTTTAGGTACTATGTGTTTGATAAAATGCCTCACTCATTATATCATGTTGGGTTTTTTTTGTTTTAATTTTTAGTGTTTGTTAAAACATTAAGGTTTCATTTTTTATGAATATCATTACTTTTGTTTCTATAACATATCCAATCTAATCAATTTATGTCGATTTTTATACATGTTTCTTTTTGGGATCCTATGGAAACTGGGGATTGAATAATGTAGCATCCACTACATTCTCAATTAATTAGTTACTTAATATCGGTCAGAGGTAGTAGAACAAAATAGAGGACAACACGCTTAGGCTGGATGATGTACATGGCATTTTTGTGATCAGGTTATGCTTACGGTTTCTTTCATATTTAGAGGACGCAATTTAATTCAGTTTTGAATTCTTAGTAAAAAAATGACATGACCTGCATTTTGTGTTTACAATTTGCGGTTCAATATATTCTTTGCGTAGTTGAATCGTTTGAACCAAGACCTTTTTATAATTTACATTTTGCAGATTTTTTATTTTTATCTTGGAGGTGAAACAACAAATTTTGGGTGAGCCTACATATGCATGTGTGTATTGTTGTTTTTATTTCTATAAGATATCGTTGGGTTGTTTCAGATTTTCATTGCTTGCTAAGTATCATTAGTGATGTACCGGGAAATGTTCAAAACGACACTAATCCCAATCCCTATATCTCTTTGGGTGAAAAACACACTGTATTTGGGCCTCAGCATTTGGGCCTCAGGTAATATTTGTCATGTGTATGCATTCCATGTGTTTACCAAAACGCTTCAGTTATATTTTTAAACCAGACTATCATCTCTATCGCGCGCCTCTTCAGTGTCCCTTATAAAAGGTAACCAGTCTGCCTCTTAATCGATTTAGAGTAGTAGATTTTTTAGCCAATATATTATTCACCAATCTGCCTCTTAATTGATTTAGAGTCATAACTGTTTGGGGAACATATTAGGAGTTAATGTGACACGTATACATAGTTAATATTATTTTATACATGAATTTAGGAAGTGGAACTATTGTTGCGAGTTAACTTTTGTAAATGTTTGAGTACATGCCAAACAAAAAGTGAAAATAATGCACCAATGTTGTGGCGGCAGCAACTGGAACAGGTGGTGAATACTTATAATAATGATGTTGCGGCAGCAATTGCAAATATTCAAGTCTTTGAGATGGAAGCTGATGTCACAGTTGTTTCAGTTGTTAATAATACTGCACGAGTGTTGGCAGTTGAAGCAGGGGACGTGCTTTCTTTTGCAGATATGCTAAAATTATGTTTTTGGGAGGCTACTCTCCAACCCTATCAATAAACTTCATTTTGCAATCATGAACTTAAGAGTGATAGCGTGGGTCGCTTAATATTGAACATTAGAGTGATGGATATACATATATCCATTTTTTCAATCTAAAAATATGTTTTAGTTTGTATGTTTTGTTATAGTTAATTTCGTTATACATTCTGCTTACAATAACCGTACACATTCATATTTTTTCTTATGATTTCATAATAGTATATGTTTATTTAGCAACCACTATTTGATGCACTTCTTTAGTACTTGCTATATTTTTATCTAGCACGTGAGCACTGTCCTTGCCGTGTTTGATACAATTCCCATTATTACCAGATTTAACAGTTTTAATGATCTTTAGTGTCAAATAATGCATCTTAATAACTTTGTCTTATTTAATTTATTTACTAGATGATATATTCTCATTTATATTCCATCACGTAAAACTTATTCTTAGAATGAAGCAGCCCCGTAAATGGTATGCTCCTTCGTGCATTTGTCATACTAGATTTCTTCATTTATTATTTTAGCACCACCAGACTTGACTATTTTAATTGTTTGGATATTAGTATGTCATTCTGGATTCCCTCCTCTGGTTCCCCTTCAAATTCATCATACACCATGAGCCGTGACTTTTTTTTTTATTTAAATTGACTTTTCTTCTTTTTCATGGTTATTTTTCGGCTTTGTCTGGTACTAAAGATGCATATATTCCCAGTGATGTTCAAATTAAAACGTTTAAATATTACCCATCCATCGCATTTTGTTGTTGGTCCTATGCATCATTTTGTCTTAAATAGAAATAAAATGATGATTGAGCACTGTAATTAAGTACCAAATTATGTCTAAGATGGCACTATCTGACATGTAGTTTCCATGTATGTTACTTTTTCGAACTATCAGTCGCGCCTTTAGGCTTGAAAAGTACTCTGCATCGTTGAAAAATGATCAAGAATGTGTTTCGATCGTCCATTTTCAAAGTTTTTTGGTACTATATTTTTAGTGTTTTATTTTTTAATTGCATGCTGTTAGTATTCATATTGTCGAAGTCTGAAACATACCATTTAAACTATAGTATTTACTTTATTAGTTCTCACTTTGATTTGTCTATATTCTTTTCCAAATATCTGTAGTTTTGTCGAACATATTTAATACTCTCTTTTCATTTGTAGTGTCTCTTGAAATCAAGTTAACAGTTTTGTCTATCTTCTTTTATTGGTGTGCGTGTTGCGAAATCAAGCAAACAATCTTCTACTAATTGACATTTAGAGGACTCAACATTATTAAGAACAACAATGACAACTTCTGCATAAACACACACGTGTCTATCGACTTCCAAATTTTTGTCAGATTGCATGTCCATAGTTTTATCTGATAAGAAAATTGATTCCTCCAAAACGTAGTCATACGCTATATTTGTGACATTAGCAGTAATCAAATCATATAAAGGATCAACTAAGTCAGGTTTTTTTATGGGCAGGTGTAAAAGAATGTGAGCAGATCGGTTGGGCCTTTGTCCAACTTTCGTCCCCACCATATTTGGATCCTCTTTTCGTCCCTGTCCAAGATCAAATTTCCAACTCCTGGCCTACTCACATAGTGTGAATCCTCGATCCTACTGTGGATGTAATGTTGCTTGCTGTGAAGACTTAGGAAAGTCATCGTTAAGACTGATAACCAATTGGCAGGGTCAATGGTCGTATAGTGCAGAGCTTTTTGTTTCGGGAACTTCACAAGATGCAAGCCCCAACATCTCATGTGTTTTCAACTGTAGATGTTTTTGAAACTCTGTTATTGGAGGAATTTCATATGCAATGAGTTACGATCAGGTTGGAATTTCATAGCCCTATCATCTCAGAATCTTTGTTTCGCATTATGCTGTTGTTTTGCATTATGCTACTCTTTTTTAGCAATATGTTGTTGTTTTGCATTACTAGCAGTTGTATCCCTAGGTAGTCCAATTTACAATATTCTGATTAGTAAATTCTGCATGACTATTTAATTCATATCTTCTTTTAACCACTGTGTTTAGTAGGAAAGCCTTTAACAACAAATTTTGAAATTTATTTGGTTGATATGACTTCAGATTAAAAGTGTCAAACCTAATTTCATTATATAGGCTGGCATTTGACAATTCTAATTTTAACCAATGTGTTTACGTTGTAGATTTAGATGAATTAGATGAAATATTCAATGTTACAACTTAATTTTAGGAATCAGTTCAACATTGAAGAGGTACGAACAAATGTTTATTCGTTATTCAATTAAAATAAATGTTTATGATATCACATTCTATATTTTGTGTGTGAGAGTGAGAATAAGAGTGATTGACCTTTCACGCCTTGTTTTTCTCCTGAGATTGAAAGGTGGGGAGTCAATACCTGTTTTATCCCTGCTTTCTTCATTCATGTCTTGAATGCATAAGTTTTTTTTATCATTCATTTAACTTCGATGGTTTAGAGTCCTAGATTAGGAAAAACATGCGAAAGTTTGATTTTGAAGTTACGAGAAATAGTTAGGGTTTTTACATGGTATGTAAGTTTAGATTGAGGACAGAAAAATATAATCGTTGATAGATATTAAAGTTTTTTCATGAGGTCGATAAGAAATGAGGTCCTGGAATGTTGTAGATTTTAGTTTTAGACCAGAAAATGATGTTTGGATCGATTAAAATAATACATCACTTGCGTCGTTACAATCAAACAAATAGTATATGTTGGACTTCATCGAAAACTTCACGGGAAGTGGACGGATTTATAACTTATCTGCTTTTTATAATTGTAGAAAAAATAAGTTACCTGTTTGTAAATTTATATTGCTTTGAATGTTTTGTAAACTTCTCTGGTGTCAATAGAGCAAATTAAGTGTTTTATTAACACAATGGCTTACTGAGTATTGGAAAGAAAAAGTACACTGGGAAGAGCTCTGCTGCAACAAGTAGCAGTGGCTTATGAGAGGCTGGAGTTGGAACATGTTCCTAATAGGAGGGGCAGTGCATGAAGTAACACAGGTTATGTATTTCGGAATTAAAAGATTTTTCCTTAAACATCATATATATTTTGTCAAACATGTTTCTGAATCCACATTTAGCAGATTACGCTTTGTTACGCTTTGTTCAGATTTAGAAGCAAATGTACTATAGTTTTTAATTATAGCATCATTTCATTTTATGTTGCATTTTATTAGGCACTACTTTTGGTTGCTTTAATAGTAGATTGTGCTTCACAAACTTTAAAAACAGTTGCATCAAATGTGTACCAATTCTATGTTCTATGAAATAAAGAATGTTCTATCTTTTGAATGTGCATCTATTTTAGATATTTTCTATTGTACTTTATGTAGAGTTGAAGTATACCATTTTTTCGAAATTAATTTTTAAGGTGTCTTTTAGCTTCTTTACATTTTCATGTTATTTTGTTAATAAGTAGGTTTAGGGGGATTTGAACGTCCAACAGAATTGTTGTTTCGAAAACAAGCTAACTCACAGAAAAAACACATTTCTTATTTAGTTATGATTGCGACACTTCTAATGTAAATGTTAGGATTTCTTTTACATCCTTTGATATTCACGTTCTAAATATATTGTTAATTTGTCTTGAGACTAGGTGTGCTTCTCAATAACGTATAATTCAGGTTTTTGAAATTTGGATGTTGTATATTAACAATGTTTTTGTTTTCTGAAGTAATTATACTGACGATTCAATACAATGTGCAGGTACTTTGTCACATGTAGTGGTATTTACGATTGAACGATTAATTGAGATGATTGTGGAATTAGTTGTGTCGATCTAGATTTAATTATTTGTTTATGTATTATAGTCAGTTGTTGGTATAACATTTTGTGAATGTTTGATTTTCCCTTTTAGGGAATGAAATAATATTTTATTTTGATTGATAAATCAGGTATGTTTGAATGTTGTACTATTTTTTAATTTCTTAAAGAGGGTAGTGGATAGAGTCCCATAAACAAAGGGAGTTATGTCCAAATTTGATGAATTTAGACTATTTGAAAGAATGTTGCTAAACTATTCTTTATTTGTTAAGCAGGGTGGATAGTCCTATAAACAAAGAAGATTATATTTTATTTTGTTGGGGAACAATGTTTTTGACGTTTTGCAATTATGTACTTTGGAAATTTTTGTTGTTTTACAATTACGTACTTTGAAAATTTTTGACGTGCCTTTAGGCACGGGCATTTCGCTAGTATATATATATATATATATATATATATATATATATATATATATATATATATATAGAGAGAGAGAGAGAGAGAGAGAGAGCAAGAGACTCACCCACATAAGGCAGTATACATCACACCGTACATCACACCAAATTCTAGGATCTAGAAAACGTTTTTTCAAATTTTATATTTTTCCCTTGAAATTAACCTTCTAATCAACCCATATGCAAAAAATTAGATCAAAATACAGTTTGTAGCTATTTTTAAAAAATCTACAAAAAAACTGGTGGCTCAGACCTTTATAAATAAGGTATTTTTAGAAGTTTTTGTGGATTTTTTAAAAATTGCTGCAAAATATTTTTTGACCTAATTTTTTGCATATGGGTTGATTGGAAGGTTAATTTCAAGGAAAAATATAAAATTTGAAAAAAAAAAGTTTTTTAGGGACTAGAATTAGGTGTGATGCACGGGTGATGTATAGAGCATGATGTACTATAGCCTGACTCTCTCTCTCTCTCTCTCTCTCTCTCTATATATATATATATATATATATATATAATTTATAACTACTAATTCTATAAAATTATATATAATCCATATATAATCCTTATCTAAAAATTCTCTGTAATTAAATCTTTTACTCATAATTTTTTAATAATTATCATCGAGTCCTTATATTAAAATAACTAGGGAAATAATCTAGTCATACTCATTCAAGTCCCCATGTTTTTCGTATTATCACAGTTTTACACAGGATTTAAATAAAACATTTAGGGAGGGGTATTACAAACAAACTACTGTGTCTCGGTCGTGTCACACAAAACATACCCCATTCACCATGGGATAAAACTCATACTTTCAATTGCCAATAACACTGACGCTTCAAATGGTTTATGGACATAATATTCTCATACCAATGGAACCAAAAACTTCTTATAACTGTCACCCCTGCTGGGCATCCCACTCATGTCCCCTAACTTGCTGCGGATAAGATCCACATATGTGTTACTACTATTTACACATAAGACACCTCTCTGTGTCATTCGACCTTTCTGTGGCCCCACTGGCCATGTCGGGGTTATCCTTCTCACGGACCTGGTAGTCTTGACCCTGATTACTACCTCAACTGTCCCTTTGGTTTCACTAGCCCAATGGGACTTATTGCCGGCCTTGACGTCCTGAATGAATCCACCATCACTTGGTAGGAATTCTATTGATCTCAATCATTACAATTTGTCCTCTACTGGGTATCCCCTCCCATGGTGCCTCATTAGAACCGTTAAATTCAGTCTTGCTCTTCCATTAGGTTCTCTAACTCTCTTATCTCCCTTCTTACGAAAGCGTTGGTATCAAATTGAAAATTTACAACATTGATGACAAAGGTACCAGTCATTCTATCCAGGTTTCCCCATCCATTCTTGTATATTATACCTATTAGTCAATTATTAACTTACAAAACTTTTTGATTCTCCGTATCCACCTCTTCAGCTATGAAGTTTGCTAAAAATGACAACTTTTCTTCATGACCGACCACTGTATGGCTCTTATAAAACAAGTATTGAAATCTCTTTGCCTCTTGCTTTAAACAATTGATGAGAGGATTTGTGGTCAAACTGCACCCTAAATTTCTCGTTATTCATGGCATCTCTCCATGGTTGTGGTGACTGATTCCTATCACTACAACGCCGCTCCTATGAACCAAAAATTTTCCCGAAATGTAATACTGGGTGCCACTTCACTCCACCCTACATAATTAACTTTAGATTATCTCCTTCCATTGACCCATCATGCTTCCTCTCTTCCCCTAATCCTTATAGATGGCTCTTTGAAAGAGTTACTCCGACTTTCCCCCCACCTTTACCAACTACGATGGGTGAGTCTGAATTTTTACCACTGCTTCCTATGACGGTGCATAGGGAGATTAATGTGCCCTAGTGATTATTCCAACATTATCTTCCTGAACAATAACCATGGTAACTTGTATCGCTGTCACCATTTCCAGAATATTCCACGGCTTCTGTTGAGCCTCTCCCCCTGCAGTCCTTCTAATGACCGTCGTTGGTCATAAAAAAATATTCGGTGTACGAAGCCCAATTGAACTCCTATATGAATCACATCAACTATACTTAGGAGCAGGAAAACGTTAGTCGCATATGTAAAGGAATACAACAATCCTATAATAAAGCTCTATATCAAAGAACTCTACACGAAAATATAAAAAAGTCGCACAGATCCTGTAGAGTGTAGAACCTGATGCTTTGATACCATCTGTGACACCCCGCCTATTAAAATACTGGGTGAACATCCCTTTATCAAAATAAAAACTTAGTCTCATCTGGCTCATTCTTATTATCACTGTCGAACTTTTTTTTTAAAGTTACTAACCACCTAGTAATTAAATAAACCGTTTCCAAATTTTATCTTACATTAATTAACAACATGAGAAAATCGATAATAATTAAACCAATCACACAAACTAATAACTGAATCCAACATAGAAAAATGATTTGAGTAAAGAAGACCGAATCAACTATCGGTTCAACAATAAACTGAAGTAATAAACTGAATACACAAAGTCTACTGAATAAACTGAAACACTAAATCTGAGGGGTGATATGCCCGACTAAATATGGAATGAAAATTCCTAAAGTGGGAATGAATAAAAAAAGCGTCTATAACAAGATCCTACAAGCCTCCACACGTGCTGTAGCTACGCATCCCAGAGCAGAATCCTCAATCTAGGCGTCCCTGTGGCTGGACACCTAAAATGGTTTTAAAAAATATATTTTGACATGGGTTAGAGCCCGAGTAAAACATTTTGAAAATATTTAGCAAACAATTAAAATGCAATGATTAAATATGCATGGAAAGTTTCCATATTTAAGATGGTGTCGCACTCTCTTAAGATATAACTCACCCCTCATCTAATGTGCACACCTATCGCTTACCTTCTAACCCAACTAGTCAAGCTATCCCACCAAATTGGCCTTATTACACTTCTTTCTATCACGTTACTATAACCCGAGTATTTATTACCTTGATTTATAAGTTATCTACTCATTAACTTATTGAATCATTTTAACTCTGATTACTTATATAACAATCACACTAGTTATATCTGAAGTATCAATTAATCAAATAACGTTCACACTAGTTATATCTGAAATATAATCACACTTTATGTATTAAACCCTTAAATAATTATCTACCCATTATATACATACTAGTATACTACAACATTCACACACATGTCACGTATAATAACCATCCATTTCTCAGTAATAACTCACCGGATGCATTCTCTAAAATGCTATCATATCCTAGGTATGCTTACTCTAACCCAGTTACCTCAAGTCGAACTCATTCACGAGCTTGGGTAAAAATATCACAAATGTAGTGGAGGCGGTCATATTTCCACCGAAAGTGAGACCGAATCATACCCAAAGTGCCTCACCTCGAAAAATAAATCGCACAATAAAACATGAGGCGATATGACCTGGGGACTATACTCTCCATGCATTCACTACCCAGAGGATTAACCCACATCTTGCAACCTCCGATGATAGAACTAGAGGGGTATGTATTCCTATAAATATCATTCACACTGATATATATATATATATGAGAAGGCTCACTTACATCATGCTCTATACATCATCTATACATCACACATAGTTGTGGGACTTAAAAAACTTTTTTTCAAAATTTTTATTTTTTTCTTGAAATTAACCTTCCAATAACCCCATGTTTAAAAAATTAGGTGAAAATACATTTGGTAGCTATTTTTAAAAAATTCACAAAAACCTGTTTAAAATACCTTATTTATATGGGTCTACGCCAGCAGTTTTTTGTTATTTTTTTAAAAATAGCTACAAAATGTATTTTGACCAATTTTTTTGAATATGGGTTGACTAGAAGGTTAATTTAAGAAAAAAATCAAAAAATTGGAGAATATGTATCGTAGGACCTAGAACTAGGTGTGATGTATGGTATGATGTATACATCATGATGTAGGTGAGTCTCTCTCTCTCTTTATCTCTTTCTATACATACATACATATATATATATATATATATATATATATATAATAAAATTCTGGCTAACCCGTGCCTAACACCCATAGAACTGCCCCAAAATACCTGAGTCTATATCCCCGACTCTTATTTAATTTAATTTCACATCCATTAAATAATTTATAGTAGCTTCACTTGCTAATATATTCGGACTCACCCAATCAACTCGTAATTAAATAATTATGAATTTATTTCACTCAAACCATTTTTCAGGTTCCTCATTTTCCTCACATTTCTAGGCTCATATACATACACCTATAATCCCTATGTAAAATAATCCCAGGTACCCATAACCGAATTTGATTCCGATCTCGGACACATTTTCATAGAAAATTCATAACTAATTAAAAAAAATCAGAAAAATACAAAACTGGCAGCCACACGTTCGTAATGAGAAGATCTATCTCCATGTCCAAAACCTAGGGTCCTTTGAATGAGATATTAACCTCATTCGAATGAGATACTAATCTCGTTTGAACGACAACCTCAACTCGTTCGAACGAGTCTTTGACGAATCAATCGATCGCCGATCTGTCGATACCTGAACAGACCCTCTTCTACGAAAATCATTTTTTTTCCATTTCCAACCTTCAAACCTCCATGGATTCAACCCAAACTTCAACCCAATTGATACCCCATGTTTATTACATCCATAAACAGGTTCTCACATAAATATATAAAACTTCTAGGGATCACGAATTGGTGTTTTTATCAAAATTTCCTAAAACACAAATTCAATTCAATTCAATAATTCGAATTCAACAACAATTGATACTGGATTTTGATTCTAAATCATATTTAAATCCTAAAAAAATAAATTTTACATGTGTCACCCTCCCAAAACAAATTTATCAACACATACTATAATATGAACATGCAATTCTACTATTTAAATCGAAAGCAAGTTTAATTACATGCCTTATAGGATTCGTAGGGTATGATTCCATGTAGAAGATGATGAATCTGATAAAGCACACCCGAAATCCCTTTGAATTTGGTCACTAAAGCCCTCTTTTTTCCTTCCTTCTCCCTTCTATCAATTTCTAGGGTTTTCTAATTGAGTTATGACTGCCACTAACTCCAACATTAAGGTCTAAAACTCTTAATCCCATAATTAAGCTAATGGGCCAAGCCCAAATGACTCGAACACCCTTGCGTGGGGCCGATTATGTCTAGAAAGGCCCCGGGACCCAATTACTACCCCCGAGGATACTAGTCTGATGACCTCGATCCATTCAAAATGAGTCGTGATCTCGAAATCGCCACCCAAGTCACTATATATTAAAGTCCTATCTCGATCCCAAGTAGTCTATACTGACTCCCGGTTGAGATAAAATATTGCCACGTCACTATTGCTCGCTAGGACGTAAAATTAATAACTTACTATTCATTTAGTAATTATATTCCATAAATATTTATCATTATCTCTCCCGATTAATATTTTAATTAATACGTAATAATTAATTCAATTAAATAATGAAACATGCGTAATTTAAAATTGTTCAAATTAATTAAAAAAATACTAAAAAATACGGGGTGTTACAACTGGGTCAACTCGAACAGATCAAATTCAGGTGCAATCATTTAAACGACATTTAAGTCTCATTCGAACGAGATTGCTGCTTCGTTAGAACCCCCCCTTCTAACGATAGGAACTAATCAAACTCAGGTCGTCAAAATTTCGCTCGAACCTCTATCAAACTACCCGTTCAAATGAGAATGAACCTTGTTTGAATGACTTCTGTTTTCCCTTAAATAAACATTAGGTCATAAAAACTCCAATTGCGTCTGGGCTACTAAGTTACCCAAATAACCTGTGACCCAGCTCAATAAGGACAAAGCCAATTGATCATACAAAGTCACCAAATCACCAGAGTATGATAAAAATGCGGGGGCGGGTGTTACCGTCGATTGCTTGGTAAGCGACTAATATAGGTTATAAGACCTGTCCATGCTAAATTTAAAGGAAGAAATCATCAATTTCCCGTTCCAATTTTCAATCTCATTTAATAGATCCTTGTTCCGTTGAGCATACTTTCTGAGAACCTCCCCGTTCTTCCTTATGAAGGGCGATTAGACATTTTATCTCAATTTCTGGAATGAGGGTATCAACCTAGGGGATAGCTTCTCAAACCACCTAAGGTCGATATCTCCTTGAATAAAAGGGAAAATCCGACACATAAGAATGTTTTGATGGCTTCAAAATAAGAATGATTGCCTTTAATGTTTCATATGATGGGATGGATCGATCTTTCCATCGTATGTAGTGACTTTTTTTACGAAGAACTTTGTAAGGGGTCTGATAATTTTTATCAACATGAATGGAAACAATGATCTGTGACCCAAAGCTCTTATGGAAATATCTTTTGGCATTTATGCTAAGTTGGGATTCAAGCATCCCTCCAACTCTTTCTTGATAAACTCGTACATATTGTTATGGTTGACGCTCTTCCTTGGAGGTTGAGATTTGGCTAAACTGATGTTGTGGATAAATACAACCGACGAAATTGGATATGTACCATAATCGGTAATTTTACGAATGAAGGAATTCTCGAATTAAGAATAATTAGAATATGTTACTTGCGGGCGTGTGGAGCTCTCTCTCTATATATAGCCATTGATTTCCATCTTCAAAAATAAACCATAGCTTTTAAGCAAATCACAAATCGAAATGTAGTTATGAAATAAAGTCAAAATCTTTATAAAGAAGAAATTAACGAACGATTTGAATATTAAAAAAATCTTTAAAGGAAGAATTTTTTTTGGGAAATTTGTTCAATACATGCATAAAAAGTTAGTAAATGGGTTAAGAAAAAATACCTATCAAATACACCACACAAACTTCTCAAAACATGGGGAAATGAGTTGATTTTCATGGGTCAATAGTATATGGAGGTTATTGTTGAAGTTTTTACATGGGATGACTTGTAAACCTGTAACAATATAGGGGTTTTAGTATAATCTTCCGTAAAGCTATTTTTCCCAATCCTCTTGCATAAGGAGATTCGAAAGGTGGAAGTTATAGTGTAAGTTTTGGCCTTTGGATTTTTCTTGAAAGCTAGCACCACAACTCGCACACCGTGATCATATACACTAAAATTTTGTTCCTCCATGACACAAATGCAGCAAAGTAAAGCAAAGGTAACATCTAATTTTTTTTCATTAGTTTCCCTTAACGAATTGAACATATACCTTCAAACATAATATTCCTTCACATATAGCTTTACGAAAACTAATTGGGACTTTAATTGAGACATTGTTGCTATCTACAATGAGTAGCTAATTCTGATACTTGTGTCTTAAATTCACACATATACATAAAACTTTGCATCCCCTTCCTTTTATCTGGTGGAAATAGTAGACGTGGTCACACAACACCATAACGCCACACAAAATTGACCCGAAGTTGACATATATATGTTGTATTATTGTTGGGTGTTGTAAGACGATATTTTTTGCATAAAAATATTGACTCGTGTCAGTCGTGTTTTACTCACAATTTTGTGTCATGCTATATTTGTGTCTATATGGTGCTTGTCGTGCCGTGTCGTGTCGTGTCGAGTGAGGCTTGAGGTGAAAATTTTCTTTTATGGGTATGCCTATACTATATATATATATATAGGTGGTGTGAATACATATTGCTTGATTTATTAGGTGAAAGACATACATACGCTTCTTGCTATCGAGAGGAGGTTTCGCGTTCTGGATGGTCTTATCCTGACGCGCCCACTTGGGGAATTTTAGACTCGTACCCTGAACATAGGACCTTGGACACGTTCTATTTGAGAGTATGATAGTTTCGACGGTTGAATGGGTGTGTAGGTATGTGCGTGACCCCTTTGGCTGGGGATTATGTTCGCCTCTTAATATGTGTGATTTGTATTTATGGTTCGAGGGTGACACCGAACGGATTGTCCTTATTTTGTACGTGATATAGCAGGACTTGATAGCAGAGTATGCACGCATCGCAGTTGTGACTCGGGGTGCCTGTGTGTGTGTGTGTGTGTGTGTGTGTGTGTGTGTGTGTGTGTGTGTGACACCCCACCTAATTAAATACCGGGTGATCAGTCCTTTATTAAATTATAATCAAGGTGAACGGTTGGTTCATTCTTAGCATCACTGTCGCAAAAATAAATTTTTCAATTTAAACACCCTAAATAATTAAGCTAAGTGTCAAACCCATTTAAAAACATTATTTTCATTTCATTAAATCAAATTATAAAACCTTTGACAATATACAGTTTAAGAATCACACAATTATTATAATGGAAATAAACACCCATGAATTTAATCATTCAAATAAGTAATACCAACTTTAAAACCATAAAGTAAAACCATCCTGGCAGTAATGAAATCTCAAAGAGTAAAATATTACAGATAAATGAACATAGTCTCTGACAAATCCAACTGAATAAGGAAAAAGGGTGACAAATGCCCAACTAATTAAAACAGAACTAAGAGTGGAATCAATAATGAGAATGTCTAAGCAAATGGCCTGTAGCTCCCACATAAGTTGCAGCACGTCCCGTTCAAAGAACCTAAGCATGACGCCCCTGCAGTTGGGCACCTCTAATATATACATATATACACAAGAGAGAAGAGGTAACAAGAAACGGGTCAGAGCCCGAGTGTAAAATAGTTTAAAATTAGTTTAGCAAGTATTTAAAATGCTTACCGGCCAATGCAACAACCATGTTAGTATGTGACACTCTCTTGAGAATTCTCACCTCTCATCTAGTGTGCACGACTATCGTACTAGTAAATATCATCAATTTCCCTATCTTATTCTCCATAAGGTTATATCACGTGAGAAGAGAGGTTATGATATTTACTTTAGGAAATCATTCTCTTCAAGGTTTCTTACGTCATTTAAACCGACGCATTACTGTTATAAAATTATCGAACACTTAATAATAAAGCTGAAGCATTTATTCATTTCTTATCTACTTATATGCACAGTAGAAAGTTCCCATATAAATATACATATATATATTAGTCACACATATAATATATATACTATCGGCACCCCACATAGGATCTAAGGTGCTGGCATACTCTGCTATCAAGTCCCCGTATCATACAAACTAAGGGAAATACTAGTTCGAAATCACTCTCGAACTGTATAAACACAAAACACAAACAAATGGAGGCGAAACATAGTTCCCAATCCTAAGAGGACAGCACATACCCACACGTATCTTAGGACCATCTGACTATAACTCAGATAGCCTATAATCAACGATACTATTTTCTAGGGTAAAAGTCGTTATCCCCCATAAAGGTAAAATCGAGATAAGACTGTCCCGGCACGGAAACCCCCGTGATACCAAGTAGCTCGGCTATGATTTTTACGTAGATATATAATATATGCACAACCACACAGGCATATATATATAAATATTAATATTTCTAAGTTCGTTACGCCCATGACCCAAAATTTTAATCATCCGTCCTTAGTGCATTTTACTTGATTACTTTGCATAATGAACTTGCTATTTTTCTATTCTCATTTATATTTCACTTCATACACACTTACCCTCTCTTGAAGTATCCTAAGTAAAATTTCAGTAGACGTACACTCACTCATCTTCTGGCCTAACTCTCTTACGAGTCTCAATCTTTTATTTAAACGTTCGCATAATCCCAGATGGGTAAATCACTCCCCGTTAACCCTTAATTTCATCTTACATTAAATTCTCACTTATTGGGGTTTACTAAAACCCTACTGGTCCTATTTATATCCCAAAATGTTCTAACAATAATACTCAAGGGTTACTATGCATTTTAATCGGGATAAACCATTATAAGAGGAATGTGCAATTTTTTAGGAGGGGTCGATCGATCGAGGGAAGGGGGTCGATCGATCGATCAAGCAGTTATGGAAAAAACTGCATTTATCCAATTACGGGTTTGCCTCTCCAATCTCAACCAAAACATCATATTTGATTCCCAACTGCCAACAAAGGTTATTACCAGTACTATATACCTAAACACACAATTCTCCATGTAAAATATGTTTCAATTCATCAATTATAACCATATAATAGGGTAATATTTGTCTAGACTTCAAGAACCCTAATTTCTCTTTTTCTTTCAATTCTTCCAATTATTTTCCAGATTTCTTACTTCTAAATTCATACTAATTCGTGGTTTATCCTCTACATGAAAATGAGATGTCCAGAATATGATTACTTCTTCAATGACATGTGAATTCTAGTCTCAAAACTACACTTTCTTCCATGAAACAAGTTCTAAACAACCCTAGACTAACATAATTGATGCATTAACTAAGAATAGAGAAAGATAGATACTTGCCTGGAAATTTTATTTCTGATTTCTGGAAGAAAGTGGTGTGGTTGTGTTCCTCGTCGCGCGATCTACAATTTGGCGGTGAATGCGGTGCAAACAGCGGAGTTTTTTTTTTTGCCTAGAACTCCTTGGAAAGCTTCTCTACTTCTTTTCCAATGGCCCTTCTTTGGTTTTGCTTATGTTAACCCTAGATGACAACTCCTAACATCTGATATATCCTTGGTAAATTAGTGGGTTTAATTACCCAAAAATATGAAATGTCCAAAACGCCCTCCCGGGATGCTAATTAGGCCTAAAAATGCTCCGAGACCCAAACTAAACCCCCGGGTACATTATTTTGACTATCTCGACCCTTCTGGACACATTGAAGCACTCAAAACGACCATACGAGTGACTTATAATTTATTCATTTTTAATAATCATAATTTAGTCCTAACACGACGCAGGCGCGTCTCGACTTAAATTTCCATAATAACCATTTTATTCACTCGTGACAATATTTATAAAATCTAAATAATTTTCCGAATTAATATTAAATTAATTTGTCTCACTTAAATTGCATACATCCCTAAATTTAAAAGCGAAAAAAATACGGGGTATTACAATATATATATATATATATGCTTGTGATTATTCTACTGTGTGGACTTAGTAAATAAGTAAGAAGGTAGAATATGAAATAATTTAGTTTGTGAACATTTAACCATTAATTGAGAAAATCCATGTGTGTGATAAGAAAATGAATAAATATATTAATAAATGGATTGCGTGGGAAAATGTGGTTGGACATTATGAGTTAGAGTTAAAAGAGTTATAATTACAAACTAGTTAGTGGTTGTGAAAATAGCTAGGGAGTTTAGAGGTACGTTAGGCGTGCACATTAGATGAGAGATGAGAATCTCAAGAGAAAGCCTAAAAAGCTAACATGTATATAGCATTTGCTTTACAACATTTTTAAATACTTGCTAAATTGTTTTAAAATATTTTCACTTGGGCTCTGACCCGTTTCTTGCAAATCTATTTTCTTTGTGCAACTATTTTAGGTGTTTAGCCACAGGGACGCCAGGCATAGGAGTCAGTTAATTTGACATGAGGGAGCTATTGTGGAAGTTAAAGGTCCTCAATATTAGACGCCTCCATACCTATCCATTTAGTTTCTGATGTAGTAATTTCAATTTGGGCATGTTGCCCATTTCTAGTTATCATTAATTTATGAGATATTGTACTCTTTTATTTCAGTTGATGGTATTTGGATTCATTATTTAGTTATTTGCATTGAGACATTTAACTAGAACGTTTATTCCAGTATCCTTTATTCAGTCAGATGGTTTCTCATTTATTATTGTTTTATTCATTAGAATGGTGAATGTGGTTAATGGTTTAACCGTTCGTTATTAATCTGAAAGATTAAAAGTTTTTTACACGAGCTTAATTAACTATTAGGTGATTAATAAAGTAAATAGTTTTGACAGTGATGCTAAGAATGAACCAATTGGATATCCTGATTTAATTTAATAAAGGACTAATCACCCGGTATTTAATTGAGCGGGGTGTCACATGATCATACCAAGTCACCAAATCACACAAGTACGATTAAAAATGCAGGGGCGGGTGTTAAAATCGATTTCTTGGTAAGTGACAAATATAGGTTGTTTGACATGTCCATGCCAAATTTAAAGGAAGAAATCATCAATTTCCCGTTCGAATTTTCAATCTCATTTAATGAATCCTAGTACCATTGAGAATACTTTCTAAGAGACTCCCTATTCTTCCTTATGAACGGTGATTAGACATTTTGTATCAATTATCGTCTTGCCGCTAGTGATAAAGTGAGTTGTACATTACTTTACCAATTTCTGGAATGAGGGTATCGACCTAGGGGATAGATTCTCAAACCACCTAAGACAGATATCTCCTAGAATAGATGGGAAAATGCGACACATAAGAATGTTTTGATGGCTTCACAATAATAATGATTGCCTATAGTGTTTGATCTAATGGGATGATCGATCTTGCCATTGTATGTAGTGATTTTTGGTATGAAGAACTTCGTAGGGGGATCTGATATTTTTTGTCAACATGAATGGAAACACTAATCCGTGACCTAAAGCTCTTATGGCAATATCTTTTGGCGTTTGTGCTATGTTGGGATTCAAGCGTCCCTCCAACTCTTTCTTGATAAACTCGCGCATATCGTTATGGTTGATGCTCTTCCTTGGAGGTTGAGATTTAGCTAAACTGATGTTGTGGATAAATTCAACCGACCGAACTAGATATGTACCATGATCGGTAATTTTATGAATGAATGAATTCTACAATTAAGAATGATTATATATATATATATATATATATATATATATATATATATATATATATATGTATATGTATATAGCCATTGATTTCCCTCTTCGAAAATAAACCATAGCTTTTAAACAAATCACAAATCGAAACCTAGTTTTGAAATAAAGTCGAAATCTATATAAGTAATAAATTAACGGAAGATTTGAATATTAAAAAAACCTTTAAAAGGAAGAAAATTGGTTCGGGAAATTTTTTCAACACACACGTGAAAAGTTGGCAAATGGGTTGAGAAAAAAATACCCTATCAAATACACCGCACAAACTTCTCAAAACATGGGAAAATGAGTTAATTTTCATGGACCAATAGTCTATGGAGGTTACTGTTGGTTTTTTTTTAATCGGGTGACTTATAAACCTATAATAATATAGGGATTTTTAGTGTAATCTTCCATAAAACTATTTTTCTTAAGGTTCCTGATATATGCACCAAAAATTTTACTCGAAAACATCCATTTGTTCAAAACACCACATAAGTACCCAATATTTGTCCAAACCACCAAAAACACACAATACCACATGTACCTTCACCCATATAAAACCCCAAAAAAATTTAAACCTCACTTTTTCCCTTTCCCTTTCTCTCTAAGTTCTCTACCAAACCATCATCCCCCTATATCATACAAACTAGAACACCAAAAAATACACAACACCACATTACCCTCAAGCTTCATTTCTAGTACGTTACACTATTAAACCTTACTCCCATTACTATCATGCTATTATTTTGGGCTCTCATTTTGTGTATTAAACCCTAGCATGCAAACTAAATGTAAAAAATCTATTATAAACTCATTAAAATGTAACCCTAATTAATCTAACTAGACATATATTCCATTAAGTTGTTAAAATATCGGGTTTTACACGGTTCGAAAAACCTAGGGTATTCAGATTTGAAAAAAAAAATGGTCTGCATCTTCGGTTTACCGTTACCGAAGGTGGAAATGATATACAACCTAATCTAACCGTTCGTAACCATATACTGCCATTCCCAATCGTAGGTACCTTTTTACGGCCATTTCAAACTGTAGATTGCTTGTCATGGCCATTACCAACCGTAGGTTACTTTTCCCGGCCATTCACAACCGTAGGTTACTTTTCACAGCCATTCACAACCGTGGGATACTTTTACATGCCATATACAACCGTAAGTAATTATTTTTTCTAATAAATAGGTTTTACTAATTATTGTTTCTAATTTTATTTGTAATCTCTTAAAGTACCAATTTATTTCCTATTTCATATATATGGGTATATTTTTAGTAATTATTTTTTCTAATAAATAGGGTTTACTAATTATTGTTTCTAATTTTATTTGTCATCTCTTCAAGTACCAATTTATTTCCTATTTCATATATATGGGTATATTTTTAGTAATTATTGTTTCAAATAAATAGGTTTTACTAATTATTGTTTCTAATTTTAATTCTAATCTCTTAAAGTACCAATTTATTTCCTATTTCATATATTCATGTTGGTACCAATGTTCAGTTGCTAATATAATTTGTTAATTTCTTATGTAGGTCACATAAATGGTGAGAAGAAAAAATCCTCCTACCGCATCCGAGCAGAAGAGGAGGTTGGAGGCATCTAAGGAAGTACGGCCACCCGTATCTTCCTCTAGTGCAAGTGAGGCCACTAATTCAAGCAAAGGATATTCTCCCACAACTTCGTTAGATAAATTGGTAGGATGTTGAGGCGGGTGCTACTTCGAAGTCAATTGAGCAAGTAGTTCAGGAGGTTGTAGGTGATTTAATTGGGGTTAATGAAGGGGGTGAGGTAGGAGTGGGAGATAAAGAGGAGGAGAAAGAAGAAGATAAATCTTGAGAGAAATAGAGAGAAAGAGAAAGTAAGTGAGGAAGAGAGAGTGGAGGAAAGTGAGGAAGAGAGAGAGAGGAAGAAAGAGAGGTAGAGAGAGATGAAGAGAGAGAGGAAGATAGAGAGGAAAAAGGAGAGAGAGGAGGAGAGGAAGATAGAAAGGAAGAGAGGGAGGAAGAAGGAGAGAGGGGAGGAGAGGACGAGTCTTCTTCCTCGAAAGATGAAATCTGACCGTCCACATCAAAAGGGCCAGAGAATAAAGCCTCTAAAAAATAATTCGCTCTGATTCCCAACCGCTCGAGGGGTGCAGGCCCAATAACCCCGAACTCCTAAAAAATTATAATAACCATATTGGTTATTCCATTTGGAATAGATATGGGGAGAGGGTAATAATGAAGTGCGTGTACCACTACAAGAAATTTGCTGAGTGGGACATAGCCACAGAGGATTATTCGATTATAGAGCTGGTGAGGAACTCAGGTTTGTACGATCTTATTAAACACTCCTATCAGTACATAGACTATGTATCGGTGTTGGCATTCATCGAACAATGGTAGCCGAATACAAATTCATTTCATATGTCGTTCTGTGAGATGACCATCACCCTAAATTATGTGTACCTTCTCCTCTAAATATCAATAGTAGGTAAACCAGTGTACGATACTGTTTTGAAGAAAGCCGAGGAGAATACGACCCAAATCCAATGGCTTATTAAATATTTGGGTTGTACCGAGGAGGAGGCCAAGAAGGAGTGTAAGTCTGTATATGCTATTCATTTTGAGTGGATAATGAATTTATGTAAGGGGAAGGTTAAGAAGATGGGGGGACGTACTTCAAAGAGGAGTACTGAGCAGGCTGCTAGGGGATACTTGCTTTTCATGGTCGGTTGCTTGTTATTCCCGAACAAATCAGGCAACCGAGTCCTAGTGTACTACATGCAGTCTTTGCGAAAGGTTGGAAAATGTAAATAATATACTTAGGGGATGGGTGTATTGGCCCATTTATATCGGTAGTTGGGGATTGGCTCTCGGGTAGATGTTCAGCAGGAGGCCGAATATCTTCCCCTTCTCGTGGTACATATTTTAAATCTAACACGTGCTTTTAATTTTGTTTTATAATATAATAATTTCCTAATCAATATGTATATATTGAGTTTTATTTTATTTTGACTACAGGCATGGATATACGACTACTTCAATTTGGCGAGGGGAGGTTATAAATCTTAACTTTCAGCATAGTGAGCTGCTTCTATGCAAATGGAGGGCGCAAACGGTGTCAGGAGATGCCCTTGCACAGATACTAGAGCTAAGGAAAACCTTTGATGATTTAAAAGTTTCAGACGTTAGTATTAATTATTTTAAATTCAGTATTTATTTTCTTTATATATTTTCTTTATTTATGTACATACTAACATTCGAAAATTCGTTTAGGTTGTATAGGATCCCTACTTTGAAAAAAGTGAGGCCTACCCATTTTAGGAGGTCTCATGGTATAATGGCCTCCTTATTTTCTATGATGTCGGGGAACCCTACTACCTGGAAAGGGTCCTACGCCAGGCTAAACGTGTTCAATCAATTCCTAGACCGCCAATGCGCCCTTTGTTAGAGGAGAGGGGGAAGACCCACACCCGATACAAATTAAAGTTTGATATCGAGAAATGGTATCAACTTAACTGGGTCGACCATATCCTATCCGATGCTAGACGTTCGACCATGGTGAGGCCCGTGCCTTGGGAATGTGTGGATGGGTACATGTTTTGGTACCTAGAAAGATACCATCCATATATTCAAAAGCTCAAGCATAGAATACGCAAGCCGGAGCTAAAGCACTTGGATAAAATGGTAAATGTTTTCAAATTAACCCGTAAATTGATTTCCTTTGTTCAATTATCATCTAACGCATTTGATGGTAATCTATATACAGGCTAAGGGGATAAACGTTGACATTAGTCTGCTCCAGGAAGCTATTGATGGAGACTCAAACCAGGAGGTTACTGATGTCCTTGAACTATCACGTGCAACGCTTGATTCCCTGCTTGAGGTCCAGGGAATGCATGTGTATACAGAAAAGGGAAAGGTAACCGTGCATCAGGAAACTCTGACTAAGGCAGGACACGATCTAACACCCAAGTAAAAAGCTTCCAGGGAAATATCCCCTCGAAGAAGCGTTTTAAGAGAAAATAGCTCGAATTTGTTGCAACAATTTGAATGTAACTGTATTTTTAAAAGTTTTGTTTGTAAAGTAACAAAATTGTGTAATATGTTATGTCAACAATTTTGAATTTTAAAATTTTGAATTACATTATAATATTAAGTGTTTGAATGTTAACAATTTTGAATTACATTATAATGTTAAGTGCTTGAATGTTAACAATTTTGAAGTATATTACAAATATTAAGTGCTTGAATGTTAACAACTTGGAATTGTAGTGTATTGTTACGATGAGAATAAAATGTGTAGTGTATTGTTACGGTGTGGTGTCCCCATGATATTGATAAACACGGTGTGGTGTCATCGTCATATTTATACCCACGACGTCATATGATCGTGTAATTTTATGTGAAAATTAGACACGACCATGTATAAATCTCACGGTGAGATCATACTGTGTAATGTATTATTACGACTAGAATTCACCGTGGGTTATGTATTTACGGTTTCATTTGACCATATAATTTGGTGTGGAAATTGGACCAAGACACTGTATAAATATCACGGCCTCATATGACCATTTAATGTATTCGTACGGCTAAAAGTCACTGTGGGTTGTGTATACACGGTTTCAGTTGACCGTGTAATTTGGTGTGAATTTTGGACCAAGACACTGTATAAATCACATGATGATATCAGACTGTGTCATGTATTCTTACGGCTAGAACTTATCGGGTGTTGTGAATTTATGGTTTCATTTGATCATGTATTTTTGTGTGAAAATTGGACCAAGACACTATACAAATCGCATGGTGAGATCAGACCATGTGATCTATTCTAATGGCTATAACTCACTGGGCATTGTATATTCACGGTTGCATTTGATCGCAAGTTTCTTACAATAAGCCAAGAAGTCTAATTTATCACATATAACAAATTTATCACATATAATCAATTTATCACATAATTATTAAGAGCCACAAGACTTTACATATAATAAATGATTGCAAATAGCTACAAAAGTTTATAATCCATTTGCATATAATCACTGATTGTAAAAAGTTACAATCACTATCCCAAGACTTTCTCCAGCAACCAATTTATATATAACCAAAATTTCCAATTCTGATAATTGCAAAATACTTTCACCACTGAATTTAAATCGCTGTCAAGTCCTCGTCCTCATCCGACGATATCAAGCACGGTTCATCTCTCATCGTAATATCTTTAGGACATAGATTATGAAACGTTAAAAATTGAGACTTAAACAAATTAGGCCACTGAAGGGCATCTTGACTGGCCCTTGATTTCCAGTTAGAGGCAATTGGTGGTAGGGGCAAAATCGTGTGCATTTCAAACTCACCCAATGAATATTTGATGAGTTCAGGATGTAGATGATGCGATTATCTTCCATCTTAGGTTTTGGCCCGATCTTAAATGGGACAAACATTAATCATTGAAATTTGTATATCAACACAACCATTAGCTTGAGTGCTTTAGCCGTAAGGTATCCAAACTCTGGCATTATAAACTATAGCTCGCTTGTGTATGAACGTCTAAAATAGTCCAATCTCCCCCCATACTCATCAATATCGTAGGAGGTCATCACCACAGCCCAAAACGATTTGTCCCTACGTAGTTCAGACAACAAACCACTATGAATAGCATGAGAATGTTTCAGTCCATCACCAACACTCACACCTTTAGAAATAGCCCTATATCCATAGTTCCCATCAGATTTTACATCATATATATCATCCATAAATGATTGGAAAAACTCGAGAACGTCCTTCATATACATCTTCTTCTCCCGAGACCACGTCTCCGATTTCACGTCTGTCAACGGGGTCTTATTTATGAAGACTTTTTTAAGTTCCACTATAGATGGTAAGTCGTGCTCCAATGCACAGGGGATTCTTTTCGTAGATATATCGATAAACTTTTTCCCCTTAGGTGGCCTACCCTTTTGATAAATTTATATGGGCTCCATCAAGGGTGTTCTGGAGGGTTCATCAATCTTCATTAACTTGCTCAGCATCATCTTTCTTATGGCTTCACTTGCCTCAGTCAACCTTTTCTTAAATAATATCACCCCGGGTCTATAGTCAAGGTCACAGTACCGAGGGATGTTCGGAATAATGGTAAGTCTCCTCCAATGATCATTTAGTGCCCACACTGGAATTGCTTGACCTAGCTTCTCCCATTAGGCCAACTCACGGATACACGGTAATCCGTATATGCTGCAAAGTACGTGGGAGCATCGTATCTCCGTATATTGGGTGTTAGCGCCTGATTCACTCAATACCGATTGCATGGAATCAATCTCAACAATAATTAGATCCAATACATAGTGTGATTCCCTACCACGGATCTCGCTCAGCAATGTGTATCCATGCTTGGTGGATTGAAGTGATTTCTAAAACTTAGTTTGAATTTGAGTTACTTGGTGGTCAAGTAATGCATCTATACCCATGCACACCGTCGCAAATGAACTGGTGCTATTTGTTAAGTGTTTTTTAGTTGCACATGGGCACCTTCCGCTCTGTTTGTTGTTCGATTACCACAGTGGGGTACGCAATTAGTCCATGCATGCACGAACTAAAAATGAAAAGGCATATAATTCTTTTGTATATACCCAACTATGTTTTGGTTTTCTTGCCAGTTTTGGAAAAAAGCCATCCATGCATTCTCAAAGTCATTCGTACTCTCTGACTCTAACACCCTAATTCAACCTTGCATGAATACCTTCTTGTCCTGATCTTTAATGTTGTGTTTCATAAATGCACCTTCAATGTTCTTTTGTACATGTAATAAGCATAAAAGAATGGTGGAAAGTGGAAACACATTTGGTAAAGCGTTTAAACAAGATTGTAATTTGTCGGAGACAACAATTTACTGCAAAGCTTTTGGCTTGTATAATGATCGCAAATGTTGCAGAGCCCATATAAAATCCTCCTCCTTCTCACTCTTTAGAAATGAAAATGCAATGCAAAACGATTTCCCGGTATAAGTGACCCCAATCATCTCAAATAATGGCATATTGCAACGATTGGTCTTATGAGTTCAATTGATCACAAGCCCCCTCGGGAAACATTTCACCAACAAGCAAGAGGTGGGATGTGCAAAAAATAAATCCGCCACCACATCGGTTTGCTCATTCCTTCGATGACAGTGAACATAATTCTTCTCCCTGAGCAAATGCATCAACTGTTGCATGGAGTTGAGACCTTTCTTCTCAACATTCTTCATTTTTCTTTTAGCGTTATATATTGTTCGTATTGATGAACAATTGTGCTCCAACCTCTTTTTCAATGTCTGGACTACTTCGTTCGGGAGCACCCCATTATTTATCATCTCATTTGTAATGTTCCACTCTTCTTGGGAGAGTCGACCGATATATGGGTGCCCAACAAGTGATTTTGACACCACTTGGTTGTGTACCCCAGAGAGAACTTCAACCTCCCAATAGCCATTATTGTGTGAAACCCCTTTCAATCTAAATGGGGAATCACATTTTTGCGTTCCAAAAGAAAACTACCTCTTCTTTTCCAACACCTTATCTTTTTTGGGTCTATGAAGCTCATTTCGCTCACACCCAAGTATGCCCTACCCACGTAGACTATACTGGCCTTGTCAAAATTCAAAATTATCACGATCGTGTGAAGCTTACGAACAACTTGTTGACACCAATCAATCATCTTGTTCTGGTCATAAAAAATCTGCACACGACGAACATTGTTAAATGAAAGGACAATTTAAATGGAGATTTTAAGTATAATTATAAAATCTTGTTGAGTACAATATCAATAAACAAAACATGCCTCCTCAGTGGTGAATTTGACTGTATGGTCTTGATTAATCGCATTAATATCCAATCTTTCTTTTATTTTCGCATCCTAACAATGCACAAAATCAAATTATGTTATACAATAATGTCATACATTAAATATCTCAAAGTATTGGAAATTAACTATGTGATATGGTTTTTTACCATAGACAATGTGAAATCTGGAAACAAATCACGCAAAAATTTGGGCGAGGTTGATGTCATTGCTTGTTCGCTCATACTCGGTTCACGCATATTCGCTTTCTCGGTGGAAGCACATTCAGTAGATACACTTGGTACAATGAGATTATTTATATCTTGTCAAAATGTATCATTTAGAACCGAGTCATCTAACTGAAACAACAATACAATAATCAGTACAAGAATGAATGGCAATATAATAACCGTTACATGAATTATAACTATATTGAATATTTATACTTTTTTTTATTGAATATTTATTTCTATATGCAAATTTTATATCTATATTGAAATTTTATATATAAAATAATATCACGGTCAACTATAATCGTGGATATAAAAGCACGACCAATAGAGAGCGTGGGGTACTTATCACAGTCAAATTACAATCATGGGTATAATATCACAGCCACATAAGACCGTGGTGAACTTATCAAGGCCAACTAAAATTGTGAATATATTACCACTTCCAAGTAAAATCGTGAAAATAAAACCACCGTGAAGTATCATTACACGGTATAGTGTAATCGTGCGATATCACTATACGATCAACTGTAATCGTGAGGTATCATTACATGACATCTTATGACCGAAACTCCTTGTCACTTTCGGTGACGGGCAACCGTAAGTGCAGTCAGTGATGATGCGAGAAATCGTCCACTTAGTCATTCTCGTACCAGCAAATCACGTGTAAAATAAGTAATGAGCAGAGGGTTTCAGCCCCTAAAATAGGCCTACGTCCACTTTTGTGCTCTACTCTCATTATATGTGTTACATTGTACAGTATAATTAAGTAGTATTAGGCATACAAGTATAAGAATAAAAGAGAATACATGATTGTAGCGATTTTGGGCGTGCCGGAGATCTGGCTATGGTGTAGGTGAGTAGCCCCCAAGCTGTATGTTGAGGTTGTGTAGAGAGAGTTTGGCAAATCTTCGCTAGGTGTTGTAGAAACTGCCCTCGGGAGAGGAATTGATCCCTTATTTCGAGGTGTGGTCCTCTATTTATAGGAAGTATGCGAGTTATGTTACGTGCCTCGGGAACATGACATATATCAAGTCTCAAGTTGCTGTAATAGTGAGGGATGCGACCTGTAAGGTGAGCACATTGAGTGCTGCATCCTGCTTGAGGCTAACACCAAAACTGTTGTGCCCCATACTAGGTAGTGCCGCGGCCTGTTTATAAGGCTAAGTGGTAAGTGCCACACCCTGTACTTGGTAGGGCCGCAGCCCTTTGCTGAGTATAGACGCGACCTTTATACATTTGCGTATGCGGGAGCAACATCCGCGGTAGGGTGCTATATTTGTTCTATCAATAAGCCCCCAAGTCGTAGTGCTAAGAGATTTTGATTGGGGCAGTGACTTAGTTCAGTCTTCTAAGGTGCCGCGATACTTTCATTGCGACGCTTTGTCTTCCCGCGCCCTCTTATATAAATTGTTCCGATCGTGGACTTCATTATGTTTTCCAAATCTTTGAGAGTATATCGATAGCAAAATCTTATTCATACTTCATTTAGGGTTTTTCGACGACCTTTCCAGCCAGTGTGTGGTGGTTCTGATACGCTTCAAGGTGGTTTGAGGTTGAGCACCGCTGGTTTCTTCCTTTCCAAGTAACTTTTTAAACCACCAACCTCTCCAATAGCCTTTTTTTAGTTCACAATTTACAATTCATCATTCACCTTGAACTGAATGAGAGAGAATCATGTTTATCTTGAACTTTTGCATATGAACTTCTGCATTTCTGCGTTCATCTTGAACTGAATTTCTTCATTGGCCTGGAATTTGAACTTGAATCATGTTAGTTGTATCTGAATTTATATTATATTTTTCTGGAATTTGAACTCGCATATCTGTTCAGAGTTGAATTTTCGTCTGTTTGATTGAATATAATTGCTCTTGAACCTTAAATTCAATCTTCATATGATAGAAATAGGCTTTACGGATTGAACATCTGAAATGCATTTTCTTGAATTGCGATAAACAACTGATATTATAATCGTGTTTGTACTTGCTACTATATAACTTTCTGAATGTTCCAATTGTAAGGATCGCTGCGTTTTTTCCTTGTGTTTTTAAGAGAAACCCTTTTGTATTCTAGGGCTTGATTTTGAATTTACAAAGATTGAGTTCTAACTTGTTTAAGTGAGTAGCCGCGGCACTGTAAAACCCCTTAGTAATTTAGGCGATAGCTGCGGAAGGTAGACTATGATGGTAATCCCTTAGGTTTAGATTCCACGGTATTTAAGCCCATAAGCTGATGTTTACGACCTTAGGTTCTCAGATTAGAGTGTGTAGTGTTTTAGCCTATTAGTAACTACAGTAAGGAAATATCTTATCAAATCCACATGTCGCGCGCGATAATTATCTTTTAGGGCTCTAAAACCCCACACTTGGCATATTTAGACAATTAATCTATTCACTTTAATCTTCATATTACTAGTCCTGCAGCGATTTCTTAGAGGCTTTTTAGAACCATATTGGCTGCGGTGCCTAACTGTGGACTTTGCTTTTTAGGTACTGCTGCAGTCATATGAACTTTAACCCAAACGAATTTCTGAGAGGCTTTTGGGCAAAACATTTTGGAGCCTCTCCCCCTGAACTTCCCTTCGTGCCTCCTTTGAAGTCAATACGGTCTTGTCAACTGAAGGATTGCCCCAACTGCATAGTACTAGACTCAGACTTCGCGGATTCTGTCTTTAGGAATGATTTTGAGGCCATGCCAATGGAAGAGAAAGCTAATTCTAGTAACCATCCATTGGATTTAGAAGATGATGCCACAGCAAGGGGTGCCACTGATGTTAGGAACAAACTAGCTGGCCCATCTGGGAGGGCTGAGAGACCTCTTGCTGCACTTGATACCCACAGCATTATAACCCAAGAATGGGTTGATCGGATAGTTGAGGCCTTCGAGTTTCCAAAGAACTTGATGTGCTCAGCACCTGCAGCAGAACAAAGACCCTGTACGGCCCTTGTTGACGATGGGGTTTATTTTCCTTTGCATGGTTTCATCTACGGTTTACGGCTGCTCGTTCCTTTTCCCATCAGGAGAATTTTTCAAATAATGAAATTAGCATCGACCTAGTTAGATCCCAATGGCTGGAGGGCCATTCTTGCAGCCGTCGTGCTTTGAGAAAATCAATTTAGGAAAGATATTACTCCCACGGAGTTTTTCCACTTCTATCGCCCGAAGCAAAACTGTTTAAAGTTTGCTGGTTATTACTATTTCTCCGTCCTCGGCAGGGATAAGACCCTTTACTCTGGGAGGTCGACCAATGTAAAGAACTGGAAGGGGAGAAGGGTGGGAGATTCACCCTCAGGATAATGAGAGGAAGAAGTCATTTAGGATGTCGCGACAGTGGGGGTGTCCCTCCAAGCTAGGTATTTTAATTATATCCGCATCCCCTCTTTATTATTGCTTATTATTCTTTCTATACTAACCTTTGAAATGTTTTTTGTAGTTCTCAACAATTTGAAATTGAGAAAGCGACAAAAGAAAAGAGTTTCCAAGGTCGCGGCCATTCCTGCTGAGGAGAAGAAATTCAGAGACCTTGTAACTTCTACCACTATATTTAAAGCAAGTTACTTCCACAATAAATCCATACCAAAAGAGATGGCTGCGAAAGGTATTAACCTGACCAACAGTTTTGTTCTACGATAATTTATATTTAAATCTTCAATTATATACTATTGCCTTTCTTCTTTTAGGTGATAAAGTTGATAGGGAGATTTTGGCTAACCAATTGGCAGAAATGGACGAGGATGCAACCGTTCTCAATAACGCTACGAGGCACAGAAAAAGGAAGAGGTCAAAGACCAAGGCTCCAGTAGCAGTCCCTTCCAGCGACCAAAATCCATCTGTCGCGGCCCATAATCAAACCGCAGAAAAAATAATCCATGTTGCATTCCCACTCTAAGTTGAGGAGTTTGACGATGATATAGGGGCCAATTTGGCTGCGACACATCTAATGTCAACATCTGATACCGCCATCCATTCAACTTCTCCTCCGCTGCCACCTATTGTTGTAATTAATGCCAACCTTGAGCCTCCTCAATGCCACACCAGGGTTGGTCTTGACAGTCGACCGCGGCCACAGCTCAGACATCCAGACCCTGATTCCTCATGGGACACTACTGCGAGGGCTGCCCGTAGGATGAAGAGGGTCCCCGACACCGCGGACCTTGACAGATTAATTGACGAAGATAATGACGACCTGGAGGATTATGGCCTCCATAGTGTTTTGAGGGTAAGTACAAGCACTTCTCAATTTTAATTTTTCATTCCACACCTTACTCCTAACTTTCTCTTTTCAGGTCGCGGACGTCATGATATCTCAAAAGAGAAAGTATGAGGACCTGTACAAGATAAAAGAGGATCCGAAGAGGGTATACGCCGCTAACTTAGAGAATGCATGAAATTCTTCCTTCGAAGTTAGGAAGCAGTCTGTTGCCGCGGCTCTTCAGGCAGCTCAGATGAACTTAGAAGATGCAATCAAAGCCAAAGAGGAAGCGAAGGAAAATTTCAACCAGGCCGTGGAATCTCTCAAGGTCTCTTAAGACCAAGCTGCGGAAGCTGCCTAAGTTGATGAGTCTTCCAATAATAAGCTCAAACTCCTTTAAAAGATATATGAAGAGTTGGATACCAAGGCTACTCATGATACTGAAGCCCATGCCGCGGTAATGAAGAAAATGGAGGTGGATCATGGCGAAGCCCTTCAACTGGTCATCGACAGTACTATAGAGTCATTCAAGGGCTCTACAGATTTTTACCTTATAAATAATAGGGCCTACCTCCGAGGTTACCAAGAGCTCAAGAACAGAATCATAGAGAACTTCCCTGAGACTAAAGAGATCATTCTTGCCTAGGGACTTGGTGATGTTGAGCATCAGCAATGTATAGCAGAGCTCAAGGACGCAGCCGAGGAGAAAGCCAGGTTGAGGGCAGAGGCAGAGGCAGGGACCGCGGATGAAGAGACCATGGCGGCTGTAGAGGGAGAATAAGGAGATGAAGTCGATGATGCTGAATCCTAGGGTTGCGTCCCTCTTTACCTTTTTGTTGCCTTATCTTTCTGCTGTCTATAATATTTAACATTAATGCTGAATCTTTTTGTTACAACTTGATAAGATTTTTTTCATCCAACTTCTTTATCAAGGTTGCGGCCACATTTAATGTCGACTTTGCTTTCTTTTCTAGTAGCTCTTTTTTCATTTTTTATTGTTCTATTTTGATTGTTGCAACACTTTAAAGAATGCTTTCTATGTACATCTTTAATTTCTTGAACCATATAGTTGTTTGTGATCATCCCATAACCAATATGGAATATAAAAAATGGGCAAGGCCACGGCCTGTAATCTCAACATTTGCCAACTCTTCGCTTCCAACTTTACTATCAAGGCTGCGGCCACATTTAAAAGCCAATGGTTTCTGTATATCATTTGCATGATTTATTCTTCTAATGACTTGATACTTCAACTGACACTTTTATATTTCACTTGCTTGATTAAACCAACCTGATATAGTTTAACGCCATGACATTGTAACATAAATTGTTACCCCCTAAATGTTCTTCACATAGGCTGCAGCCTATTTCCTTAGCCTTGACATTTCCACTTGAATTCTTTTCGAACAAGGTCACGACATCTTATAACTGGATGCACACCAAAATCACTTTTCTTAAACATGGCTACGACAAGTTAACAATCATGCCTGCCCTTTTCTGTTGCGTCTTCGATATGAATCCACTTAATTGTGCAACCATATATATGAGGCTGTGGTGTCTTTTGTAGCTTTGCCATGCTTCATGATTATAGAAACACAACTTCCTTTAGTCACTTCAATTTCCTTTTATGACTTTCCTTTAGTCACTTCAATTAGGTTATTATAAGGCCCCCCGGGGCTAGGTATTATAAAGCTTCCCCAAGCTTATGTGGATATATATAAAGCCTTCCAGGCTATAATAGGGTTATCCGTGGACAATTAAGTCTTTGGTCCCTTCAGGTATAGGATTATCTGTAGACAATTAAGTCTCTGGCCCCTTCAGATGTAGGATTATCCGTAGACAATAAATTCTCCGGCCCCTATGGGTTATTATCAGGCCTTCCCGGGCTAGGTATTATAAAGCTTCCCTAAGCTAATATGAGATCACCTAGTTAATGATGTTTGGTCTCATATACACCAAGTTAATTATGTTTGTCGGGGGAGTAACCGCTCCAGGCCAATGACGCATCCCGAAAGCTAAGAATGATCATTGGAAGCCCTTGCTGTTAATAATGCTTTCTGATAACTGCTTTTGAGAATGTGGTTATTATACCGTGGGATATAACAATTATGAGTTATGTTGCGGGCCAATTCAGATAGTTGATCCCAGTAGTCACTTTTAATATTTTTAGTTATCATTCGACTTCATATAACCCGACGTCATTGCGGGCGTTGCGAGACTATTTAAATAGAGTTATTCCCGATATAATTCGATATCTCCATGTAGCATCTATTTTAAACAAGGAGTTCTTAATAAGATATCATTCAATGGAATCGAGAGATTAAAGTATTATATTCATTAATTATCATAAGCATGGACATAAAAAATCAGGATGAAGGAAAAGATAACGTTCACTATGAACATAAACTGAAGGAGATATAAACTAAATCATAAGTTAAGGGAAGTATGGCCCATCAGTCTAGGCTACATCCCCTAAGCATTTCTGAGGAACCTCTGCAGCATTCCTTGCCCAATCAACCTTTCAATTTCATCCTTCAGAGCATAGCATTGCTCAGTGTTATGGCCATGGTCCTGATGTAATCTGCACCAAGTAGCTTTGTTCCTCTTGTGGAGTGGAGTTTTTCACACGAAACATGTGTACAACATACCTACTAGGGTCTATCTAGAGCAGAACAATCTCTTGGTGCCTAATAATGGCACAATCATGGTAGGAAACCCTAGATCATAGACTGATAAAGTAGCAAACGAGCAAATAAATCCCATCCCTAGTTACTCACCTTTGCGAGGCTATTAACCTTTGCACTTCTCAGTGTCATCTTGGTGAGGTAACATCATCGGGGTATGTAAAAATAGATCTAAGAACATAAAAAGGAGGCTCATGAACATATCTGAATACATGCGATACCCATTTGAGGGAGTGTATACAAAATACGAGTTCAATAACCGAAATCCACCCATGAGATAATGATCCAAAGGATCCCCATGAGTAAGATAAGGTGTTTAAGAACCCAAACATAGAGAAACAAGATTGAAATATCTCGTTCCCACATAGAGCGTCGGATTGATGTTGCAAGAAATCGTCCACTTAGTCATTCTCGTACCAGAAAATCACGCGTAAAATAAGTAATGAGCAAATAAAGCCAGCAAAGGGAGAGGGAAGACAAGATATAGAGTGGTTCAGCCCTAGAATAGACCTACGTCCACTTTTGTGCTATACTCTCATTATATGTGTTACATTGTACAGTATAATTAAGCCGTATTAGGCATACAAGTATAAGAATAAAAGAGAATACATGGATGTAGCGGTTCCAGGCGTGTCGGAGATCTGGCTACGATGTAAGTGAGTAGCCCCCAAGCTATATGTTGAGGTTGTGTAGAGAGAGTTTAGCAAGGCTTAGCTAGGTGTTGTAAAAACTGCCCTCAGGGAGAGGAATCGATCCCTTATTTAGAGGTGTGGTCCTCTATTTATAGGAGGTATGCGAGCTGTGTTACGTTCCTCGAGCACGTGACATATATCAAGTCTCGAGTTGCTGTAATAGTGAGGGATGCGGCCTGTAAGGCAAGCACATTGAGTGCTGCATCCTGCATGAGGCTAGCGCCAAAACTACCGCGCCCCATACTGGGTAGTGTCGCGGCCTATTGATAAGGTCACACCCTATACTTGGTAGGGTCGCACCCTATACTTGGTAGGGTCGTAGCCCTTTGCTGAGTATAGCTGCGACCTTTATGCATCTGTGCAAGTGGGAGAAACATCTGCGGCAGGGTGCTATATATATACTATCAGTCAGTTCAATTTTTTTTCATCTTTTCATCATTTTAAATGTTTTTTTACAGATTATATAGTGTGTAGGGGTATTTTAATACCTCAAAATCATCAAACGATGATTTAATATTTTGAGTTTGGGAAGCTTGATCATAAACTTTCTTTTCATCCCCCATTGCAATGTAGCCCCTTAATCATTGGTTTCTGTATATAAACAACACAAGAAAGACCACAACAAACACACGAAAATGAAAATTTAGGAAGAAATGGTGAAGATGATTTTGGCTAGGTTTAACATTGAGTTTGAGGTTTTCGATGGAAAGAGCAACCGGTTTGATTTTGGTTGATTGTGATGTTTTAGATAATGTGGTGTTAGTTTGTGTTTAATTTTTTGGGGAATATTAGACATTTTAAAGAAAATAAAAGGTACAACACCTTTGGATCTCGTGAGTAAAGTTTATGTTTAATTTTTATGCAGTATTTTGGAGATATTTTTTTGCTGTATTTATCGGCACCCAATTCTTAATCCTCTTGCGTGGGGAGATTTGAAAGGTCGAAGTTATGGTGTATGTTTCGGCCTTTGGGTTTCTCTTGAAAGATGGCACCACAACTCGCACAAAGCGATCATATACACCCAAATTTCGTTCCTCCATGACACAAATGCAGCAAAGTGGAGCAGTGGTAACGTCTATTTTTTCTATTCTATTTTCTTGCCCTCTTCTTTTCATTAGTTTCCCTTAATGAATTCAACCTACATCTTCAAACATAATATTCCTTCACATATAGCTTTACGAAAACTAATTGTGACTTTAATTGAATCATTATCCCTCTCTGCAATATGTAACTAATTCTTATACTTGTGTCTCAAATTCACACATATACATAACACTTTGCATCCCCTTCCTTTTTTCGGGTGGAAATATTAGAAGTGGTCACACGACACCATAACACACCACAAAATTGGCCCGAAGTTCACATATATATGCTCTATTATTGTTGGATTTATTTAGACGAAAGTGGTTGCATCAAAATATTGACTCGTGCTTATCATGTCGTGGTGAGTGAGGCTTGAGGTGCAATTCACTTTTATGGGTTGGGTTTCAGACCGATGCGACACGACATGGAAATGATTTTTTGGACACAAACACGACAAGGCTTTGTGTCTTTTTACATTAGACAAACCCGACCCGTATAGAACACGACACAAATAACGCAAGTTTTTAACTTCTATACTCAATTAAATAAAAAGAGGCAAGATATACTAAATAATAATACATTTGACACGACAAGATACGGTAACACGACTCATAATTTTGTCACGAACACAATACGAATGATTTCGTGTTGAAAAGGCTCGACACAAAACATGAAATATCGTGTAAATTTTGGATTTATTTTTATCATTTCGTGGCATATTTTCGTGTCTTTTGAGAAGTGTTAGCACTCTCTGAGACCCAAACACAACCCAAGAACACGAATTGATGCACCTAAATAGTTGTAGTTACATATTATTATTTTAGTTTTCACACATTAAAAGAAAATTTAGATTGTGCTTGTGTATAAACATGTCTACATCCCCCCCCCCCCCCCCCCCCCCAAAAGGTGTTAAAATTAATTCATAGCTATTTTGCAGCTGTTGTATCTAGTGGTCCTAAAATCAGCTACTGCTGTACCTAGTGGTCCTTAATGAGTTCCTTAATGGTCCTAAAGTCTAGTTTTCCCATTATTATATGTTATAGGGTAGTAAAGTCCGCAGAACAATAATTGTATCTTCCCTATTTTCTTATATGTATTCAGTTGTCCAGAACTTTGAAAGTTGGAAATGAAAAGATTATCTTCTCCACAATACATCTCTTGCTTTCTTCATCACTTATTCTTCTAATACAATAATATAGTTCTCATTTAAACTCCAACAAAAGGAAGTATAAACTTATATCTACAACTTCCTTTTTATGTATGTTTGAGTTTGGTTGTGAGGGTTTAATGATGGGATATGAAACTTGAAAGTTGTGTTAGATTCATTTATTTAACTATAACACAGTACTACTAAGGGCCACTATTCTTTTGCTTGTGTGGGTTTTATTTTAAACGGTTATTGATTTAGTAAATGATAAGCCCATTTTTTTATGAGTATAAAAATTGATAATATATATATTTCAATATTTGAGTTTATATTAAATTGAATAGAGATTGAGTTTTTGAGTTTATATTCATTACATTTTTTATATCGTTCTGGTTGTGTTTTCACTCACGATTTTATTTCGTGCCTGTTCGTGTCTATATGATGCTTCTCGTGTTGTGTCATGTCGAGTGAGGCTTGGGATGGAATTTGTGTTTTTGGGTCGAGTTTCGAACTGACACGATAAGGATTTTTAGGAAACAAATAAGATAAAACTACGTGTTTTTTTACCTGACATGAACACAATCCATATAGAACACGACATGATTAACCATTTTTTTTTAATTTTTATGCTTAAGGAAATAAAAGAGGAATGATAACCTAAATCAAACATTCCAATTTATCACATATAACCAATTTATCACATAATTGTTAAGAGCCACAAGACTTTACATATAATAAATGATTGCAAATAGATTCAAAAGTTTACAATCCATTTACATATAATCATTGATTGTAAAAAGTTACAAAAGTTCCAATCATTATCCCTAGACTTTCTCCAACAACCAATTTACATATAACCAAAATTTTCAATTCTGATAATTACAAAATACTTTCACCGCTGAATTCAAATCGCTGTCAAGTCCTCGTCCTCATCCGACGATATCAGGCACGGTTCATCTCTTGTCGTAATGTGCTTATGACATAGATTATGAAATGTTAGAAAGTGAGACTTAAACAAACTAGGCCCCTAAAGGGCATCTTGACTGGACCTTGATTTCCAGTTAGAGGCAATTAGTGGTAGGGGAAAAATCCTATGCATTTCAAACTCACCCAATGAATATTTGATTAGTTCAAGGTATAGATGATGCGATTGTCTTCCATCTTATATTTTGGCCTAATGTCGATTGGAACAAACCTTAAGCATTGAATTTTAGATATCAACACAACCATTAGCTTGAGTTCATTCGCCACAAGGTATCCAAACTCTGGCATTATAAACCATCACTCGCTTGTGCATGAGTGTCTAAAATAGTCCAATCTCCTCTCATATGTAATAACCCATAATTTTATTGATTTTTATTTAAGGGATTAATTAAATTAAATGAGAATTAATTGGAAATTAATTCGGATGTAAATACTAGCGAGACGTGAGTTGGTATTTGAGTATGATGTTAAAATTGAACATTCCTCAGTACATATATGGTAATATATGAGTATTGAAAATATTAAAATTGTCACGAGGCAGAAATACGACAATTTGGAAAATTTAGTTGGAACGCGCGTATTAGACGCGTCAGGAATGAATTTATTTAAATTAAAAAGTAAATTATATTTTTATCAACCGAATGATCATTTTGAGTGCGCCAAGGTGTTCGGAAGGGTGGAAATAGTCAGAAAATACTAGCCGGGAGTTTAGTTTGGGTCCCAGGGCATTTTTAGTCCAAACCGACAACCTATAAGGGTATTTTGGTAATTTTAAAAATTAAAGGATTAAAACCCACGAATTTTAGAGGTAATTTAATTATTATTAAAAGGGCCACTATGTCCATTATCAGCCAAATGTGAGAGAGTGGGCTACGGAGGTTTTTGAGAGAAGCTAGAAGAGAGGTTAAAGGAGGATCTAAGCCAAACCATCTCCCCACCATCATTTTGAAAGGGATTTGTGACCAGAAAGAAGAAAGAACCAACCTTGATTGTCAATGACTATTTCCCTTCATGTTTAGTGTAGAAAAAGTATTTGCCTTGAAAGTTTTAATGAAAACCAACTGGGATTGATATAGAAACTCTAAAGTTTAGTTAGGGATTGCATGTAGAATGACTATGGACGAATTTGTTACACCAAAACTTAACTTTGATGATTTAAAAACGGATTTATGATGAGTATTTAGGTGTAATTAAATTCTGGATTCATGTTCATAGGGTTTGGGGCTAGAATTGGGGATTTATGATTATTTCATGATTGATTTGTAAGATTTGACCCCAAAAATATGTTAAGGAGTGATCTAGGATGATTTAGAATAGTTTAAAAACGTTAAAATGAAGAGAAAAATGAAGAAAAATGAAATTGGGAAATTCAGGGCGTTTACTGCCATCTCGTTAGAAGACCTGCCCAGGTCGTTCAAACGACCTCATTCGAACGAGCTTCTAACGAGATGACAGTACTCCTTCTAACGAGTTAGTAGTTCGTTCGAAGTCATTCGTTCGAACGACACTCGTTCGAACGAGATTTCTAACGAGTTGACAGAATGGCCTTTTAAGGCCTGATTTTATTTCAAACTTCCAGTAGACTTATTTAATTGAGTGTTAATCTTCCCTTGTTGACTAGTGGATATAGTTGTGATATTGGAGTAGGTTTGGGATTTAAACATAGAATTTTGTACTAAATCGGATAACATATATGGGTTAGGAAATAAGTACTTGAATTTGCGACGTGAGAAGAGTTAATTAGCAAATGATGTATATTATTCGGGGACGTGTAATTGTACTACATTAATGACGGTATAGGGATGTAAAATATACCTCTACTAATATTATAAGATATCTAGGATGTGTGAATTCTTAGTAAATGTGGTTATCTGTGTATGACATACCTACCATACTTGCTATCACGGGAGGTCGACCTTCGATCAGGGCCATCTAATCTTTGTGTGTCTACGGGGGGATTTAGATTGGTACCTCGAGGACATAGATCAGAGAATGACTTATTGAGGAGTTAATAAGTCTGCTGGTCATGGGAGCGTAGGTATGTGCGTGACCCATGTGATGTGAACTATGTCCGCCTCTACTATGTGTGTTTGTTACTTGTTGAAACGATTTCTGAGAGATTCAGAATATGTGATCCTTATGTACGTGATGTACCGGGATTTGATAGCAGAGTATGTGTGCACCACAGCTTAGTCTGGGGGTTCCATTATTGCATATTATGAGGAGATTGATATACTGAATTATTGAAATGAACTGTTTATATAAGTACAAGTGTGAATTAACGTAATATCTTTGTAGAATTAAAAAACGGGAAAATACTTAGAAATTATTTAAGCTAATTTCGAGGAATGAAGTAAAACTCTCAGTTTACATAAAGAAGTCGGGAATTAAACCATGATTAGTGTAGTAAAGATTAGATATTGAATTTGACTAGTTCGATAGAAGAATATCTGGAACGGGTACGGGTACGATAGGTGTGCACGATTAGTTGAGAGGTGAGGAACTCATGTGTGTGCACGCACTATCATGTATTTTATATTCACTGTTTAATGATATTAAACACTTGTTGTATTTTAAACTGTTTTTCACAATCGAGCTCTGACCCGTTTTCTTTCAAATCTATTTTCTTCGAAAAACCTTTTAGGTGCCCAGTCACAAGGACACCAAGCATAGGAGTTCCATTCCAGTGACGTGCTGTAGCTGCTGTGGAAGTTATAGGACCTCGATAGTAGACGCCTCCACTTTTTATCTTGACTCTATTTTTAGATTTACTCATCTGTTGGGCATGTCGCCCCTTTCCTTTTAGAGACATCTTACTTACTCAGTTTTATTTCAGATTTTGGATTGTAATTATTTAGTGATGCAGACCTTGTATTCAGTTTTTATTCAGTATTTCGTATTATTTTTGAGTAGTGTTCCTCCTGATTAATTTATTCCTTTATCATTTTAATGTGACTATAATGTGGTTGTGATATCATTCTTTCATAATTTCATACTTATTGCATGTTAACCGGATTTAATTAAAATTGACAACTCACTTTTTAAATATTAGGTGGCTTGTAATTGTTTAAATGACAGTGATGCTATGAATTGAACTAACTTGACATTTTGTATTAATTTAAATAGAGGAGTAGCTATCCGGTATTTAATTAGTCGGGGTTTCACAGGTGGTATCAGAGCATCAGGTTCTACTGTCCTTAGGATCTGTACGGCTTGTTATGTTTTCGCTGAGCTTTCTTTGATGTAGAGCCCTATATTTCAAGATTGTTGTACTCTATTGTGTATGTTTCGCTCTTCAGCTATTTTGAGATAATAACTGCGAACTAATAAAACCTTACTCTCAATTCATATGCCTCCACGATAAGCACAGCGAGTTCCCAGGGATGCTCAGCCCGAACCACAGCCTGCACCAGTTCAGGGATCCATGAATTCCGCAGAGGTTGCCGCTTTTGTAACCTAAGCGATAAATGCCGCCCTAGCAGTGGTGCAGCAGGCACCGCCCCAGGCGCTGGTAGTAGATCCAGTACAGACTCATGCATTTCCGTCTGCTTGGGAATGTGTTCGTGATGCTTTTCAGAACGCACACCCTCTGGAGTTTGCAGGTAGCTCTGACGTCGTTGTGTCCAGTCAGTGGAAGAAGGACATCCAAATGCACTTGAGGATGTATGAGTGCACGGATGTACATAAATAGATACTGGATACTTTTAAGCTAGTAGGGTCAGCGTTGAAGTGGTTGGAGTCCATTACCACCACGGACGGGAGAGACATCCTTTCTATTCAGGAGTTCTGGGTGCGGTTCGATCGCAAGTATTTTCCCTCAGCCGTTCACACCGAAATGAGGAGGAAGTTAATGAACCTCAAGCAAGAGGGGAGGACCGTGGAAAAGTATAAGGCCGAGTTCACTAATCTCTTGAACATCGTTCTCGATGAGATTCCGACTGAGGAGAAAAAGATTCAGAAGTTCATGGACGGGTTGACTTGGAGGATCCGTCAGCACTTGTTGGGTAATCTCTCATTGGCCACTTATTTTGATGTGGTTAACGCAGCACTGCTTCACTGCCAGGACCACCGCTTTCACGTGTCAAACGGTAAGCAATCAGGAGAGTCTAGCCATCAAGGCAAGACAGGGGGAAATGGTACCGATGGGTCACAATCAACTCAGGGTCAGCACAAGCAGGGTGATCAGGGTTCCCAGCAGGGGGATTTTAAGAGGTTTTAGATATGGGGGTTTTAGAAATGGTCAGGGAGGTTTTCGTCAGGGCCATAATGGCCAACAACAGCAGTTTCATCAGGGCCAGCACGGCCAGGGGAGGAATGGCAACGACCACCAGGGCCGTGGGCAGTAAGGTCAAAGAGGGGGAAATTTTCTGGGGAAATGTTTCACTTGTGGCAAAGTGGGCCAGAAGCGCCATGAGTATCCTGATAGGGGCAGGGCCCCACAGCAACAGCAGGGTGCTCGACATGAGCACTAGAGACCTATGTTTCCCATCGCCCTCCCAGTGCCACCACAGATGCCGGCTTTGCACCCATTCTCGCACTCCCAGTCCAGCAGGGACAACTTCTGTACGGGCAAGTTTATCAGCTCTAATAGGTCGCAGTCCCACAGGATCCACCTGCTATTGAGGGTATGTTCTATATTCAGGGGACTATGGGGCATATTTTATTTGATACGGGGGCCACACACTGTTTCATTGCCATGAGATTTGCATGCACTTTGGGGTTGTTAGACACTGCGGAGAACACGATTACTTGCGTAAATTCACCGTTGAGTAGGGGTTCTGTGATTTCCCTTATTTGTTGAGGTGTGGGTATAGAGATCGGGAGATTTACTTTACCTGCTGATATGTTAGTATTAGAGATGACTGAGTACGATGCGATAGTTGGTATGGATTGGCTAGTTCCATATCGAGCCATGATTAACTGTTTCAGCAGGAGTATTAATTTTGCCATTCCCGAGCAGGAGATGTTTTTAGTGGAGATGCCTCATCCTGAGGGAGGATCGTCCCCTCACTTGTACTATATAGAGGTGGAGACCTGTAAGGAAGTGGTATTACCACTCGATTCGATTCCAGTTGTTAGGGAGTTTGCTGATGTATTTTAGGATATACCTAGATTACCTCCTAGTAAAGAAATAGATTTTATTATCGATTTGATGTCGGGTACTCGGCCAATTGCCCGTGCACCTTACCGTATGGCTCCAACAGAGATGAGAGAGCTAAGGGATCAGATATAGCAGTTATTGGGTCAGGGGTTTATCTGAAGGAGTAATTTGCCGTGGGGTGCCCCTGTGTTGTTCGTAAAGAAGAGGGATGGATCGTTGAGATTGTATGTAGACTATCGGGAGTTTAAAAAAGTCACGATACGGAATAAGTATCCGTTTCCCCGAATCGACGACTTATTCGACCAGCTGAGAGGAGCTTCCTTCTTCTCAAAGATTGACTTGCGATTGGGATACCATCAGTTGCGTATTAGGGAACAGGATGTCTCTAAGACTGCTTTCTTGGCGAGATATGGTACCTACGAGTTTCGAGTTATGCCTTTTGGCTTGACCAACGCTCCAGCCGTGTTTATGGACTTGATGAATAGGGTGTTCAGAGAGTTCCTAGACTAGTTCTTCATTGTCTTTATTGATGACATTCTGGTTTACTCCCAGACAGAAGAGGAGCACGCTGAGCATTTGAAACAGGTTTTGCAGACATTGCGTTAGAACGAGATATATGCAAAATACGAGAAATGTGGGTTTTGGCTGAAGGTGGTTCAATTTTTGGGACATATCATTTCAAACCGGGGGATATCTATTGATTCGGGGAAGGTATCCGCAGTGAGGGAGTGGGGACAACCCATGACACCGACCGAGATTCGTAGTTTCTTTGGCTTAGCAGGATACTATAGGAGTTTTATTAGGGGTTCTCAAAGATAGCGGGTCCCTTGACACATCTGACTCGCAAAGGTGTGCCATTCATCTGAAGAGATGCCTGTCAGTTGGCATTCGATGAGTTGAAGGACAAGTTGACCTCAATGCCTGTGTTAGCATTGCCCAGACCGGGAGTTGAGTATCTAGTCTACACCGATGCGTCCTTATAAGGACTTGGAGGTGTATTGCAGCAGGAGAGTCAGTCTATAGCTTATGCTTCCCGTAAGCTTAAGCCTCATGAGAAGAATTACCCCACCCACGACTTGGAGTTAGCGGCAGTTGTATTCGCTCTTTGGATTTGGAGACACTATCTCCTGGGGGAGAAATTTCGGTTGTTAACAGATCACAAGTCTCTACAATACCTCATCACCCAGAAGGAACTGAATATGCGTCAACGTTGGTGGCTTGAGTTTGTAAAGGACTATCAGTTTGATATCCAATATCACCCAGGGAAGGCTAACGTGGTAGCAGACGCGTGAGCCGTAGGCCAGTAGATGAGGTGGCCGAGGTGTGGAAAGCTAAGTGGAAGGAGTTGGGACACCAGGATGCAGTGGCTCGATCATTCATGTCTGTGATGGCTGTTACACCTCAGATTGTTACGAGAGTGATAAAGGCCCACGCAAAATACTCATTCTATCAGGAGCAGATAGTTCGATTACTAGCAGAGGGGGACGAGTCCTATACCGTTAGTTCAGATGGCGGATTTTTCTTCAATGGAAGACTGGTCGTTTCGGAAGGGGAAGACTTGCGATAGGAGGTAATGACAGAGTCGCACGGCTCACGATTCGAGGTACACCCTGGTGGGGATAAGATGTACCAAGACATGAGACGACAGTACTGGTGGAGCGGGATGAAGAGGTATATTGTCGTGTTCATTTCTAAATGCACCACTTGTTAGCTAGTAAAGGTGGACCATCAGAGACCGGCGGGACTTTTACAACCATTAGAGGTTCCGATATGGATATGGGAGAGCATATCCATGGACTTTATCATGGTATTACCTACGTCATAGAGGGGTAACGACTCCATATGGGTAATTTTTGATAGGTTGACCAAAGTTGAGCATTTTCTGCCCGTGAGGACAGACTACACTATGGGACAGTATGCCCAGATTTTCATTGCGGAGATAGTGAGACTTCACGGGGTCCCTCTAAATATCATGTTTAACCGAGACAAGATATTCGTTTCATGATTTTGGGAGAGTTTCCAGGAGTCTAGGGGTACGGAATTGCGGCTGAGTACGACGTATCACCCACAGACTGATGGGCAAACATAGCGAATAAATCAGTTTTTGGAGGACATGTTGAGTATGTGCATACTAGACTTTGGAGGTGGTTGGGAGTAGTACCTTCCACTGGTGGAGTTTGCTTATAATAACTCCTACCAGTTCACCATTGGCATGGCTCCATTCGAGGCGTTGTATGGTAGACCTTATCATTCCCCAGCATGTTGGTTAGAGGTAGGGGATAACAAACCTCTTGGACCGGAAGTGATTCAGGATACTTCGGCAAGGATAGAGATGATACGGAGCCGTATTTGGGTAGCTCACGACCAGAAGAAGAGCTATGCTGATGCAAAGAGGTTCTTCAGAGAATTCCAGGTAGGGGACCAGGTACTACTCAGAGTATCTCCTATAATGGGGATTATGCATTTTGGGAAGAAGGGGAAACTAGCACCAAGATATGTGGGGCCATTTCCTATCATCGAGCGAATTGGGCCAGTTGCGTATAGACTTGGGTTACCGGAGCACTTGCATAGGATTCATGATGTGTTCCATATTTCCTCGCTAAGGAAATATTTTAGGGACAATTTGGCCCATACTCACATTGTTTTAGAGGACATCGATATTCATCCTGATAGTTCCTACGAGGAGGGGCCGATTGCTATTTTGTACCACAGCGAGAGGAAACTGAGGTCGAAGATAGTACCATTAGTACGCGTGCAGTGGCGGCATCATAATACCGAGGAGTCCACATGGGAGCGCAAGGATGAGATGCGCGAACGTTATCCAGAACTATTTTTACCAGGTACTCTTTAGTTCCGAATTTTGGGACGAAATTCTGTTATTAAGGGGGAAGTATGTAATACCCCGTAGTTTTATTGATTTTTATTTAAGGGATTAATTAAATTAAATGAGAATTAATTGGGAATTAATTCGGATGTAACTACTATCGAGACGTGAGTTGGTATTTGAGTATGATGTTAAAATTGAACATTCCTCAGTATATATATGGTAATATATGAGTATTGGAAATATTAAAATTGTCACGAGGCAGAAATACGACAATTTGAGAAATTTAGTTGGAACGCGCGTGTCAGCCGTGTCAGGAATGAATTTATTTAAATCAAAAAGTAAATTATATTTTTATCAACCTAATGATCATTTTGAGTGCGCCAAGGTGTACGGAAGGGTCGAAATAGTTAGAAAACACTAGCCGGAAGTTTAGTTTGGGTCCCGGGGCATTTTTAGTCCAAACCGACAACCTAGAAGAGTATTTTGGTAATTTTAAAAATTAAAGGATTAAAACCCACGAATTTTAGAGGTAATTTAATAATTATCAAAAGGGCCACTAAGGCCATTATCATCCAAAAGTCAGAGATTGGGCTACGGAGGTTTTTGAGAGAAGTTAGAAGAGAGGTTAAAGGAGGATCTAAGCCCAACCATCTCCCCACCATCATTTTGAAAGGGATTTGTGACCAGAAAGAAGAAAGAACCAACCTTGATCATCAACAACGAATCAGAACATCGTATTTAAGGCAAGTGATTTGATATTATTAAGTTCAATGAATATTTCTTCCATGTTTAGTGTAGAAACTGTATTTGCCTTGAAAGTTTTGATGAAAACCTAATGGGATTGATATAGAAACTCTAAAGTTTGGTTAGGAATTGCATGTAGAATGCCTATGGACGAATTTGTTACCCTAAAACTTAACTTTGATGATTTAAAAACGGATTTATGATGACTATTTAGGTGTAATTAAATTCTGGATTCATGTTCATATGGTTTGGGGCTAGAATTGGGGATTTATGATTATTGCATGATTGATTTGTAAGATTTAACCCCAAAAATATGTTAAGGAGTGATCTAGGATGATTTAGAATAGTTTAAAAACGTTAAAATGTAATTGGGATGACCTTGGGATGGATTTAGAGGAGAGAAAAATGAAGAAAAACGAAATTGGGAAATTCTGGGCGTTTACTGCCATCTCGTTAGAAGACCTGCCCAGGTTGTTCGAACGACCTCGTTCGAACGAGCTTCTAATGAGATGACTGTACTCCTTCTAACGAGTTGGTAGTTCGTTCGAAGCCATTCGTTCGAACGACACTCGTTCGAGCGACCTCATTCGAACGAGATTTCTAACGAGTTGACAGAATGACCTTTTTAGGCCTGATTTTATTTCGAACTTCCAGTAGACTTATTTAATTGAGTGTTAATCTTTCCTTGTTGACTAGTGGGTATAGTTGTGATATTGGAGTACGTTGGGGATTTAAACTTATAATTTTGTACTAAATCGGATGACATATATGGTTAGGAAATAAGTACTTGAATTTGCGACGTGAGAAGAGTTAATTAACAAATGATGTATATTATTCGGGGACTTGTAATTGTACTACATTAATGACGGTATAGGGATGTAAAATATACCTCTACTAATATTATAAGATATCTAAGATGTCTTAATTCTTATTATATGTGGTTATATGTGTATGACATACCTATCATACTTGCCATCACGGGAGGTCGACGTTCGATCAGGGTCATCTAATCTTTGTGTGCGTATAGGGGGATTTAGATTGGTACCTCGAGGACATAGATCAGAGAATGACTTATTGAGGAGTTAATAAGTCTGCTGGTCATGGGAGCGTAGGTATGTGCGTGACCCATGTGATGTGAACTATGTCCGCCTCTACTATGTGTGTTTGTTACTTGTTGAAACGATTTCTGAGAGATTCAGAATATGTGATCCTTATGTACGTGATGTACCGGGATTTGATAGCAGAGTATGTGTGCACCACAGCTTAGTCTGGGGGTTCCATTATTGCATATTATGAGGAGATTGATATACTGAATTATTGAAATGAACTGTTTATATAAGTACAAGTGTGAATTAACGTAATATCTTTGTAGAATTAAAAAGCGGGAAAATACTTAGAAATTATTTAAGCTAATTTCGAGGAATGAAGTAAAACTCTCAGTTTACATAAAGAAGTCGGGAATTAAACCATGATTAGTGTAGTAAAGATTAGATATTGAATTTGACTAGTTCGATAGAAGAATATCTGGAACGGGTACGGGTACGATAGGTGTGCACGATTAGTTGAGAGGTGAGGAACTCATGTGTGTGCACGCACTATCATGTATTTTATATTCACTGTTTAATGATATTAAACACTTGTTGTATTTTAAACTGTTTTTCACAATCGAGCTCTGACCCGTTTTCTTTCAAATCTATTTTCTTCGAAAAACCTTTTAGGTGCCCAGTCACAAGGACACCAAGCATAGGAGTTCCATTCCAGTGACGTGCTGTAGCTGCTGTGGAAGTTATAGGACCTCGATAGTAGACGCCTCCACTTTTTATCTTGACTCTATTTTTAGATTTACTCATCTGTTGGGCATGTCGCCCCTTTCCTTTTAGAGACATCTTACTTACTCAGTTTTATTTCAAATTTTGGATTGTAATTATTTAGTGATGCCGACCTTTTATTCAGTTTTTATTCAGTATTTCGTATTATTTCTGAGGAGTGTTCCTCCTGATTAATTTATTCCTTTATCATTGTAATGTGACTGTAATGTGGTTGTGATATTATTCTTTCATAATTTCATACTTATTGCATGTTAATCGGATTTAATTAAAATTGACAACTCACTTTTTAAATATTAGGTGTCTAGTAATTGTTTAAATGTTTTTGACAGTGATGCTATGAACCGAACCAACTTGACATTTTGTATTAGTTTGAATAAAGGAGTAGCTACCAGGTATTTAATTAGTCGGGGTGTCACATCATACTCATCAATATCGTAGGAGGTCATCACCACAACCCAAAACAGCTTGTCCCTACGTAGTTCAGATAACAAAACACTACGAATAGCATGAGAATGTTCCAGTCCATCACCAACACCCGTACCTTTAGAAATAGCCCTATATCCACATTTCCCATCATATTCTACATCATATATATAGTCCACAAATAATTGGAAAAACTCGGGAACGTCCTTCATATACATCTTCTTCTCCCGAGACCATGTCCCCAGTTTCACGCCTGTCAACGGCTTCTTGTTTGTGAAGACTTTTTTAAGTTCCACTATGGACGGTACGTCTTACTCCCGTGCACAAGGGATTCTTTTCGGAGATATATCGTTAGACTTTTTCCCCTTAGGTGGCCTACCCTTTTGATGAATTTGTATGGGCTATATCAAGGGTGTGCTGGAGGGTTCATCGATCTCCATTAACTTTCTTAGCATCATCTTTCTTACGGATTCACTTGCCTCAGTCCACCTTTTCCTAAACAATATCATCTCGGGTGTATAGTCAAGGTCACGGTACCGAGGGATGTTCAGAATAATGGCAAGTTTCCTCCAATTATCATCTAGTGCCCACAGTGGAATTACTTGACCCAGCTTCTCCCATTAGGCCAACTCGTGGACATATGGTAATCCGTATATGGTGCGAAGTACGTGGGAGCATCGTATCTCCGTATATTGGGTGTTAGCGCCTGATGCGTAATACTGATTGCATGGAATCTATCTGAACAAAAATTAGATCCAATACATAGTGTGATGCCCTACCACGTATCTCGCAAAGCAATGCGTCACTGTGTCCATGCTTTGTGGATTGAAGTTATTTCTAAAACTCAGTTTGAATTTGAGTTACAAGGTGGTCAAGTAATGCATCCATACCCTTCCACACCGTCGCAAATGAATCGGTGTTATTTGTTAAGTGTTTTTTAGTTGCACATGGGCACCCTCCGCTCTGTTTGTTGCTTGATTGCCACGGTGGGGTACGCGATTAGTCCATGCATGCGCGAACTAAAAATGAAAAGGCATATAATTCTTCTGTATATACCCAACCATGTTCGGGTTTTCTTTCTAGTTTTGGCGGGAAAGCCATCTATGCATTCTCAAAGTCATTCGTAGTCTCTAACTCCAACACCCAAATTCAACCTTGCATGAATACCTTCTTATCCTGATCTTTAATGTGTTGTTTCACACATGCACCTTCAATATTCTTTTGTACATGGAATAATCATAGAAGAGTGGTGGAAAGTGGAAACACACTTGGCAAAGCATTTAAACAAGATTGTTATTTGTCAGAGACAATAACTTATGGCAAAGCTTTTGGCTCGTATAATGATCGCAAATGTGGCAGAGCCCATATAAAATTCTCCTCCTTCTCACTCTTTAGAAATGCAAATGCAATGCAAAAAGATTTCCCGGTAGAAGTGACCCCAATCATCTCAAATAATGTCATATTGTAATGATTGGTCTTATGAGTTCAATCCATCACAAGCACACTCGGGAAGCATTTCACCAACAAGCAAGAGGTGGGATGTGCGAAAAATAAATCCTCCACCACATCGGTTTGCTCATTCCTTCGATGCCAGTGGACATAATTCTTCTCCCCGAGCAAATGCATCAATTTTTGCATGGCGGTGAGACCTTGCATCTCAACGTTCTTCAATTTTCTTTTAGCGTTATATATTGTTCCTATTGATGAACAATTTTACTCCGACCTCTTTTTCAATGTCTGGACTACTTCCTTCAGGCGTACCCCATTTTTTATCATCTCTTTTGCAATGTTCCACTCTTATTGGGAGAGTCGATCAGCATATGGGTGCCCAACAAGTGATTTTGACACCACATGGTTGTGTACCCCACAGAGAACTTCAACCCCCCCAATAGCCATTATCGTGCGGAACCCCTTTCAATCAAAATGGGTAATCACATTTTCGCGTTCGAGAAGCACGCTACCTCTTCTTTTCCAAGGCCTCATCTTTTTTGGGTCTATGAAGCTCGTTTCGTTCACACCCAAGTACGACCCTACCCATGCGGACTATACTGGCATTGTCAAAATTCGGAATTATCACGACCGCATGAAGCTTGCGACCAACTTGTTGACACAAATCAATCATCTTGTTCCTGTTATAAAAAATATGCACAATGTGAACATTGTTAAATGAAAGGACAATTTAAATGGAGATTTCATGGATAATTGTAAAATCACGTTGAGTACTATATCAATAAATAAAACATGGCTCCTCGGTGGTGAATTCGGATGTATGGTCTTGATTAATCCCATTAATATCCAATCATTCTTCTATTTCCACATCCTAACAATGCACACAATCAAATTATGTTATACAATAATGTCATACATTAAATATTTCAAAGTATTGGAAATTAACTACGTGATATAGTTTTTTACCATAGAAGATGTGAAATCTAGAAACAAATCACGCAAACATTTGGGCAAGGTTGATGTTGTTGCTTGTTCGCTCATACTCGGTTCAGGCATATTCGCTTTCTCGGTGGAAGCACATTCAGTAGATACACTCGGTACAATGAGATTGTTTATATCTTGTCAAAATGTATCATCTTGATCCGAGTCATCTAACTGAAGCAACAATACAATAATCAGTACACGAATGAATGGCAATATAAAAACCGTTACATGAATTATATCTACATAATATTTATGCTTTTTTTTATTGAAAATTTATATCTATATGCAAATTTTATATCTATATTGAAATTTTATATATAAAACAATATCACGGTCAACTATAATCGTTCATATAAAAGCACGACCAATAGAGAGCATGGGGTACTTCTCATAGTCAAATTACAACTGTGGGTATAATACCACAACCACGACCAACAGAAACTGTGAATATATAACCAGTGCCAAGTGAAACCGTGAAAATAAAACCCCGACCAAGTATCGTTACACGGTCAAGTGTAACCGTGTGATATCAGTATACGGTCAACTGTAACCGCGAGGTATCATTACACGACATCTTGTGACCAAAACTCATTGTCACTTACGGTGACGGGAAACCGTAAGTGCAATCAGTTCAATTTTTTTCATCTTTTCATCATTTTAAATGTTGTTTTACAGATTATATAGTGTGTAGAGGTGTTTTAATACCTCAAAATCATCAAACGAGCATTGGATATTCCGAGTTTGGAAAGCTTGATCATGAACTTTCTTTTCATCACCCATTACAATGTAGCCCCTTGATCATTGGTTTATGTATATAAACAACACAATAAAGACCACGACAAACACACGAAAATGAAAATTTGGGAAGAAATTGTGAAGATAATTTTGGCTAGGTTTAACCCTGAGTTTGAGGTTTTCGGTGGAAAGAGCAACCGGTTTGATTTTGATTGATTGTGATGTTTTTATATAATGTGGTGTTAGTTTATGTGTAATTTTTTTAGGTATATTAGAAATTTTAAAGAAAATAAAAGGGACAATACTTTTGGATGTGGTTAGTAATGTTTAGGGTTTATTTTTATGCGGTATTATGGAGATTTTTTTTCGGTATACCCTTTTCTTAATCCTCTTGCATGGGGAGATTCAGAAGGTCGAAGTTATGAAAGGTCGATGTTAATGGTGTAAGTTTCGGCCTTTGGGTTTCTCTTGAAAGCTGGCACCATAGCTCGCATAAAGCGATTATATAAACCAAAATTTGTTCCTCCACGACACAAATGCAGCAAAGTAGAGTGCAGAGGTAATGTCTATTTTTTTCTATTCTATTTTCTAGCCCTCTTCTTTTCATTAGTTTCCCTTAACGAATTCAACTATATCTTCAAACATAATATTCCTTCACATATAGCTTTACAAAAACTAATTGGGACTTTAATTGAATCATTGTCGCTCCCGGTAATATGTAACTAATTCTGATACTTGTGTCTCAAATTCACACATATACATAACACTTTGCATCCCCTTCCTTTTGTTGGGTGGAAATATTAGAAGTGGTCACACGACATCATAACACACCACCAAATTGACATATATTTGCTCTATTATTTTTGGGTTTTTTGAGACGAAAGTATTTGCATCAAAATATTGATTCTAGCTTGTCGTGTCATGTCGTGTCGTGTTGAGTGAGGCTTGAGGTGAAATTCTCTTTTATGGGTTGGGTTTAAGACCGATGCGACACGGCATGACAATAATTTTTTGGACACAAACACGACAAGGCTTCGTGTCTTTTTACATTACACAAACCCGTCCCGTACAAAACACGACAAAACTAACACAATTTTTTAACTATACTCAATTAAATAAAAAGAGGTAGAATATACTGAATAAAAATACATTTGACGTGGCAGATACGGTAACACGACTCATAATTTGACATGAACACAATACGAATGATTTCGTGTTGAAAAGGATCGACACAAAACACGAAATATCGTGTAAATTTCGGGTTTATTTTTATCATTTCGTGGCATATTTTCATGTGTTTTGAGAATTATTAGCACTGTGTGAGACCAAAACACAACCCAAGAACACGAATTGATACACCTAAATAGTTGTAGTTACATATTAGTATTTTAGCTTTTTTTTAAAGTGTAATTTTAGTTTTCACACATTAAAAGAAAATTTAGATTGTGCTTGTGTATAAACATGTTTACATTCCCCCCAAAAGGTGTTAAAATTAATGCATAGCTATTTTGCAGCTGCTGTATCTAGTGGTCCTAAAATCAGCTACTGCTGTACCTAGTGATCCTTAATGAGTGCCTTAGTGGTCCTAAAGTCTAGTCTTCCTATTATTATATGTTATAGGATAGTAAAATCATCAAAACAATAATTGTATCTCCCCTATTTTCTTATATGTAGACTTTGCAAGATGGAAATGAAAATATTATCTTCTCCACAATGCATCTCTTGCTTTCTTCATCACTTATTCTTCTCATACAATAATATACTTCTCATTTAAACTCCAATAAAAGGAAGTATAAACTTATATCTACAGCTTCCTTTTTATGTATGTTTGAGTTTTGTTGTGAGGGTTTAAGGATGGGATATGAAACTTGAAAGTTGTGTTAGATTCATTTATTTAACTACAACACACTAGTACTAAGGGCCACTATTCTTTTGCTTGTGTGGGTTCTGTTTTAAATGGTTATTGATTTAGTAAATGATAAGCCCATTTTTTTAAGAGTATAAAAATTGATTATATATCCATTTGAAAATTTGAATTTATATTAAATTGAATAGAGATTGAGTTTTTGAGTTTATATTCATTACATTTTTTATGGTGTGCTGGTAGTGTTTTTACTAACGATTTTTTTTCGTGCATGTTCGTGTCTATATGATGCTTGTCGTGTTGTGTCATGTCGAGTGAGGCTTGGGGTGGAATTTGTGTTTTTGGGTCGAGTTTCAAACTAATACGACGAGGATTTTTTGGACACAAATACGACAAGACGATGTGTTTTTTACCTGACATGAACACGATCAGTATAGAACATAACACGATTAACAATTTTTTTAATATAAATTTATGCTTAAGTATATAATAAGAGGCATGATAACCTAAATAAAAACACAACTGACACGACAAGACACAATAACATAACTTATGATTTTGACACGAACATAACACGTAACGACTTTATGTCAAAAAGACCCGACACGAATATGAAATATTGTGTCAACTTCGTGTTAATTTTGTATTGTTCTGTGTCATGTTTTCATGTCATTCAGAAAAATTTCACCACTAAACGAGCCCGAAACACAACTAAAAAACAAGAATAGAAATTCCTAAACATAACTGCACTTACAGATTAGTGTTTTAGCTTTTAAAAACATAATTTAGGCTTTTCAAATATGAAGAGAAAATCCAAATTGCGTCATGTATAAAAATGTCTACATTCCCCCTAAAACATGTGTAAACATATATCTACATGTTTCCTTCTATGTATATTTTATTTTAGTTGTGAAGTTTAATAATGGGAACATCAGCAAAGCCAAATAAATTTTGGCCACCAAAAAGGAGGAGTTGGGTTGTCCAGAGTAGATAATTTGTTGTGGTGACCTTGAGAAATTATGAACAATAAAACACGATGAACAGTATCCTGTGTATGAACAGTACCACCGCGTATGAACAGTACCCCCATGTATGAAGTGTACCCTGCACGAAATTAAAGACAAACTCCATAGGAAAGGCACAATTGATAATAATAATATTATGAGAGATGAATTTTTCTATTGATCTATCCTACATGTTGGAGAGCAGACCTTTATTTATAGATGCATTACAGTGGATTACAAAAAGGACGGAGATTGAATATGTGAGGGATAGGATGAGTACAAAGGAAGTTTGATATGAATGTGAAGTCTCAATTTAATAAGTTTTGGTTGTGTTCATTTTCAGCATGACTTATTGACTTGATAGAGATGTTTTGGTTTAGATAAGAAGCTATTATGATTCGGAAAATTTGTTGTTTGGATGAGAATCCGTAATATGCAACCAATGACATTTTTTTTAAATTATTGCAAGGATTTGAACAATACAAAAAATGAAAAGGGTGGAAAAGAAAATATATTTGATGGTTATGGTTACAAGTAAACATCTATAATTTCATAGACTCATCCTATACAATGATAATAATAACTCAGAATTTGTTAGTCAAAATCATTTATTCTTTGTATTATGGACTCCTAAGTTGTTCTGTGTTAAACATCAAGGGTGAATATAAATTGTAATTCTTTATGGATCCTATACTGTAAGTCGTGTTATTTGGTATATAAATTCTGAATACTTTAGCTACAAATGTCATAATTTCCAGACTCCAAATAGAAGTATGTGTTTTAGTTGAATCAAGTCATAATTTATTGGTTAGAATTATTTACTCTTCTTTGTATTAAGGAGTCAAATTTTTTTTAGTACAATATCATGTTTTGGCGAATACAAACTATAATTATCAATGGGTCTTTTTGCTGATTGTTGTGCCCACCATTTACTTAATTACCCTCTTTCTTTTTTGATTGATGTGCCCTATCATGTTTTCTTAGAATTGCTTGGGTGATTTCTGTGAAGATTAACACCCTAGCCCTAACTTTTTTTTTGTGCACTTATTTGGGTGATATTTGTGCCATGACTTGAATTTTTGATGAGTTATTTGTATATTTTTGTCTTGCACTTAAATCTAAAATCATATTAAGTTTATTATTTGTTTAATTGACCATCATCTCTACGTTGCATCCTCCCTGTCGTTTATTGTGCCCTATCTTATTTTTGTTGAATTCCTTGACCGATTTTTCTATGACCCCAACCCTAACTTTATTTTGATGCATTATTTGGGTGATTCAATTTTGTCCCCTAATTAATGATGAATTATTTTCGACTTAATTCTGAAATCAGTTTGGGTTTATTATTTGTTTAGTTTTCAAGACCCTCGATTTCTTTTGTTGACAGACTTTTGTATTGATTCTACTTGTTGTAGGATTTGTGCCATATATAAGGCTTATTTGTTTTGTCATTGTGTTGAGTTCTAAATGGCTTCGGACTTGGAACCAGTGTTTTTGGAATATGTGGATTGTGAAGATGACTTCCTGCTCCTAAATTTGATGACATTCCAACGATCTATGTCAAAGAAGTCGACGAGGATTGTGAAAAAGATGATATTCCTAAATTTGATGACAAAAAACGTAAGCATGTGGTTGCATATTATAGCAGCGCCGATGATGATGGGTATGATGGCGAGGTGGATACTCCTAAATTTTATGACAAAGCTGAGATGAATGTGGTCGAATATTCAAGTAGTGACGAGGATGGTGATTACGTGGATGTGGATGGTTATCATCCAATGACCAAGGAGTATGCTCTTTACCCAAAACAATGCGATGTAAGTGCCGTAAGTGTTGAACTCCTAACTCTTCTTTAATGTATTCATTTCCTTTTTCGTATCCAATTTATATATATCCTATGTTTTTGTTTTAGGGGTTCGATGTTGATGCTTTCCCCAAAGCACTTATGCTCCATAAGATTATACCGATCAGGCGACAAAATTCAAAAGCCTTTCCCAAACTGCACATCTTAGCTAATTTAGCAATTGTTGATTATAACCAGAGGAATAACGATAAAGTATGTGTTTTTAATCTTTTGCCATCATTACATACATGCACATTTATATACGATTTTTACCCCTACTTATATTTGGATGAACCTATTTCTTGTATAAAGGAGACTATTCATTTATGCGAATCCTCAAGGCAAATGCTTAGGCCGGTTATGGGATAATATACTATATTAACTTTGAGGCCAAGGCACCATGTTCCGATGATATTACGACGTTTCAAGCTGAGGTGTTGGATGGAATTTGGTCTACAGAGGTGTATATGGTCCAAATAAAACCTGCCAATTAATCGCAGGTGATTTCTATCTTCATCTTCATGTGCCATTCAGAGTATTGAACTTTTCAGACAACTAGTTATTGTGCGACATACATGTATATGCCATGTTCTTTATAACGTTCTAGTTTGGCTTGGTTGAATATACTAGATATCAATTATGCCACTGAAAAAAAGTCACCTTATTGTTTCATAGTTCTTTATGTTCTGTAGTTTTGAGGGTGTTTTCATAGTTCTTTAAATGATTAATACTATTGACTAACTGTTTGTGTTTCCTTCTTTCAAGTCTTGGATTTAAATATCCTTGATCACAACGAGAAAATACGTGGCTGCACCGTGCACCATGTGTCAAATCTACTTGCTACACCCGCACCACTCTTCTTTTTTTAGGTTTCTTGTTAATGGAAGTTAGCATTTTCTCTCGCAGGTTGAACGTGGCATTCAAATCTGAGTTTTTTTGTTTATAGTAAATGCTAACTTCCATTAACAAGAAAACTAAAAAAAAAAAGAGTAGTGCGGGTGTACCAAGTAGATTTGACACGTGGTGCACCACAAATTTTATCGACAACAACTTGCCTGATCCTATGAATGTATTATCATTAATGATTGAATTATCTAGTTCCTAATGTTTGTGAGAAAAATATTCCAGCTAATTGATAAATTTGTTATGGGGTGAAAGATGTAAATTTCATATTGCTAACCTGTTTTTGTTTCAAATTATCTATTAATTTATTATCTTTTTGTTTATATGGTTTTCAATAGGTTGGGGATTTGTTGGAAGAAGAAGGTTCAACAGAGAGGCAAACAAAATGAAGATGGATTGAGTTATTTTGGGATTTTATTAATGTTGAACCTGGTTTAGACGATCAAGTTTTTAGATTTACTGGAGCTATTTTTTTAAGAGATATTCTGAATTTTATTTCTCTTAGAAGAGATATGCTTGAATTTCTTTTTTTAGAAGACGTATGCTGGAAATTGTATTAGTCTCAAACGTAATGTAGTGACAATATTTTCTATGGTTTCAGCAATGTTGCAAGTAAGGGTGTGCAAAAAAACCGATCGAACCGAAAACCGAACCGAACCAGCCCGAATCAAACCGAAACCGGCGGTTTTTTTAGCCCGGTTCGGTTTGCGGTTTAAGGATTTAAAAAACCGATAATATCGATTCGGCTGTCGGTTCAGAAAAAGAAAAAACCGATTCGAACCGAACCGAACCGACATCAATATTATATATTAAAAAACCCTTAAATATCTTTTATTTTTATATCCAAAAACCATTAACTAACCTCCAAAACCGACCAAAACCGAAAACCGACCTACAAAAAACTGACCAAAACTGAAAATCGATTAAAACCGAACCGAAATCAATGGTTTTTTTCATCTTCGGTTCGATTTTGGTCTGATTTTTTCCAAAACCGAACCGATCGGTTCGGTCTGAATTGCAATCCAAAACCGAACCGAATCGACCCGTGCACACCCCTAGTTGCAAGTGTCATATTTCATAAGATATGTCCTGTTCAGCAGCCAAAGCTATGAACCACTGACACTCCTATAGGGGTGACACGTCCGTATTGGGTGTGTATCGAATCGGACACATGTCCAACACTTTAGAGAATTGTTCTTGAGTTAATCAATTTATTTATTTACAGGTAATGATTTAGACAACCAAGACAAATCATATTCCTACTGTCTATGTCCTAATTTTTTTAGATATGTTGAAATGTCGAGTCTGTATTGTGCTCGTGTATTTTGGTTCTTAGAGCCGAAGTAGTATTCTTGTATTGTAAGATTATGAACAAGTAGTTAGTCCATGTTTTAGACAAAAAAATTCTTGTTTGTCTTCAACCTTATTTGATCCATTTGAAGTATAGAAATTGGCTAAATTGATTAATCTCCTCTAGTGGGAAAAGACGTATCCACTCTTGGAGAAGTCGAGGCAAAGCAACCATTAATTCTACTGTAATGTGGAATAACATATACTCGCATCAAAGACTTGAAATACAAATCTATGTTTGAAGCTAGTTGTAGATTGTGGTTAATAGTATTTTGTTCATTTTTTTGATATATTAGTTGAGGAGTAATTCTAGATTGACTCGTGATTTCTGACACATTTTGATATACACTTAAGTGTTGTTTCTATATTGGTTAGTGTTTCGGGCCAACTCATTATCATTTAAATCACAAATTAATGGTGGCATGACATGTCAGTGTGTACCAAACTGTGTTCGAAGAATCCTGTACTGGTCAAGATTTACCTATTAGTTGACATACGGATGTGTTTTACTCCTTTCCCTTGCTCAGTCCTAGGAATTTTTCGACTTGCACATATTAGCTAAAGTGGCAATTGATGATTATAACAAGAAAAATAATACTAAAGTACCATGTTTTTTTATCTTTTGCAAGTATTATGCGCATTACAACACATGCACATATATATATATATATACACACACACCCACACACACACCCACGCACAGTTATATACAACGTTTTACCCCTACATATATTTGGATGAATCTATTTGTCGTAGAAACGAAACTATTCATTTGTGCGAGTCCTCAAGGCAAATGCTCAGGCTGATTATGGGATTCTATACTACATTACCTTTGAAGCCAAGGCACCCGGTTCCGATGTTATTTAGAGGTTTCAATTGTGACCAAGGATGAGTATGCTCTTTACGTAAAATAATGCAATGTGAGTGACGTAAGTGATGAACACCTAACTTCCGTCCACTCTAATCGTTTCCTTTTTCACCATCCAATTTATATATCTTATGTTATTGTTTAGGGGTTCGATGTTGATCCTTTCCCCAAAGCATTTATGCTTCATAAGATTTCTCCGATGATTTAAAGGCCTTTGCCGACTTACACATCTTAGCTAAAGTGGAAATTGATGATTATAACAAGAATAATGACAATAAAGTCCGTCATTTTTATCTTTTGCAAGCATTACAGCACACACACATTAATATACGATTTTTTACCCCTACTTTTATTTGGATGAATCTATTTCTCATAGAAATGAGACTATTCATTTGTGCGAGTCCTCAAGGCAAATGCTCAGGCTGTTTGTGAAATACTATACTATATTACCTTTGAGGCCAAGGCCCCCTGTTCCGATGCTATTACGATGTTTCAAGCTCAGGTCCTTGATGGAATTGAGAGTACAGAGGTGGGTTTGGTAAGAATAACCTGCCAATTAATCATAGGTGATTTCTATCTTCATCTTTGCGCGCCATCGAGTGTTATTGTACTTTTCAGACAACTAATTAGTATGTTAGATACATGTATATGACATGTTCTTTATAACTTTCCAATTTTGCTTTGTTAAATATACTAAATATCAATTATGCCACTGAAAAGAAAGTGGCCTCATTGTTTCATAGTTCTTTTAGGTTCTGTAGTTTTGAGGTTCTTTCATACTTCTTTAAATGATTATTACTATTGACTAACTGTTTGCGTTTCTTGCCTTCAAGTCTTAGATTTTGTTAGCTTTGATCACGAGGAGAAAATACGTGGGTGCTCCACGTGTAAAATCTACTCGCTATACCCCACCATTAGATAAGGTAATTTGTATAGCTACGATCATATTTTGTTTAAATACCTTATACACATCACTTCAATTGTTCATAGCATATATACATTATCATTACAAAACTAAGTTTCTTATAAATTTATCAATTAAAGATTTAAATGGCATTGCACAGGCATGGTCTATAGAGAGTTATACGCACACAATATACAAATATGCATGTGCACATATATTTCATTTCACATTAATTTGTGGGATCTTTATTTTGGCATGAATATTTATGTGATTTAAATTTTTGCATGACTGATACAGATAATACACAATCCTAAAATATCAACAAATGAATAAAAACAAAGTCATAAAACAAGTTAGACAAAATTATGCATAAAAATTGTCGACAAAAAAGCCAAAAGCGTTGATGCTAGAAACTCATATCAATCCAAGTACAAAAATATACCAATATATAACCAAATGGAAAGGAAGCAGAAAATTAATAAACAATAAAGAGAACTGGCAATGTCTATTGGCAGAGATCATAATCTACATGACAAAACACAAAGATTTTTAAAAATTTATGTCCAAAGGACCACAACAGCTGCGATCACTCTATTTTGCACCAGCAATCACATGTAAACCTTCGTTTTCAAATGAAATCAACTATTATACGAAATAATACATGATCACGGCCATATAGAACTTTTTCTTGGGCTGTGATTGTCTAAAAACATCACAAGCACATGTATTGTGAGTTAAATCCACTAATTTCTTCTCCGTCAGATCTTGGAGGCGATTGACACTAAATTTATGTACAGGGTTGAATAAAAGTATCACTAAAATTATTATAGCTAGAGATTGGGTGAGTTTCTTTCAAAAATCATCTCTAAAGAGCATTGTACGTTTTTTAGGGCCGCAACATTAGCAACTTTTTACTGGCCTAAAAGATGGTGACATACGTAAACAAAAAATCTTTGGGGTATAAATGCCTTATTCAAATTAAAATTTTCCAAAGCATGTGATCTTATCTCGTGGCTTCTTATCATAAACGTTCTTAGCAAATCTGAATTCTCGAACATATTGAATAATTGGTTCTCAATTTTTATCAATGGTGTAAGTTGTGAGTTCTTCAAATCTAACAAGGAGAGGAAGGGGGGACTGCACGTCCCCCCTTCTATTCATATTGGCAAAGGATGCATGATATCTTTAAGCATTCCGAGAGGATGCACTCTTGTATCTCATTTATCATATGCTGATGACTTCCCTATATTTACTAATGGGAGTACTAAATCATTTAAAACCTCAAACTCCTGTCCTTGTTCGAGTTATTTATAGGAGAAAATCAAATCATGTTATTTTCACGCAAGTCTCCCAGCAGGTTGTGCAAGGAATCCACAGGCTGTTTGCCCTTTTTTCGGGGTGAGGGTGAGCAGGTGGGGAAATAAGTTTGCCCACCGGAATCACTAGATGTTGATATAGATGCGGTATCCCGACCTACGAAAGGGACTTGGGGGTGAGAAATCTTATTGATTTGACTTTGATGTTGTTTACGAAACATTGGTTTAAATTTCTTCAAGGAGATTCGCTGTGGACACAATTTTTTACTACCATTTTTTGTCCTCTTTTTCGTCCTTCTCTTTTTTCTCCTCTTTTTGTCTGTTCTTCTATATAATTTAAAATTTTTGATTCAGCCCCTTTAAATATCCAATTTATAAAAACATATTGTTCCGCTGTCCATCCCACCATTGTCAACTTGAAAATTTTCGTCAACTTGTTGGAAAAGGGTTTTAAAGCTGGGGGATGAGGTTGAGTAAAAAATTATGTGGAAGTTTGGTGATGTCCTTGTTGATATTTGACATGATAGGTGGGCTAGAGAGTTTACCCTTAGTGAGATTTTCCAAGAAAAAAATCTCCCTACCCAAACCAAATGCTTTTGGACCCAAAATGGTAACTGGGACGAGAATCTGATGCATGAATTTTTCAATGTTCGATTGTTGCGTAATTTCATAAAAAAACTTAGCCTCTACTGGATAGATAAGGATAACTTGATTTGGTACCCAGCTTCTACCAATATTCTCTCTGTCAAATCTGCCTCGGAGGATATTACAAATAGGGGGCAGCCTTGTTTCATTTTGACTTTGTGCTGGGATGCGCTGATTCAAAAAATATGTCCATCTTTTAATCATAAGTTTATTGACAATGCATTAGGTTTGGAATCAACGCATCCCAAATCTGCCTTGGAGGCTTCTACCAATATTTTCTCTGTCAAATCTTTCTCGGAGGCTATTACAAATAGGGGCAGCCTTGTTTCTTTTTGAAATTGTACTGGGATGCATTGATTCCAAAAAATTGTCCCATCTTTTAATCATAATTTTATTGATAATGCATTAGGTTTGTAATTATTTTTACAACTTCTTTGCTTTGGGATACCCAGGGTGCACAATTTTTCCGTGCATCTTGGATTGGTGGAAGGATAATGGCATCATCTCTTTGGTTTTGCAATTAACTGGTGGTTGCGTTGTGGTCTTTGTGGGATTTCAGGAACAAGCCCAAATATGAAAGAAAAAAATTGAGCGTTACAGAAATCTTTTCTAAGATCAGGTATATAATTAGATATTGGTGTAGTGCAGTACCATCAAATTATTTAGTTGATGATCTTTTTTTACAATTAATGTCAGCTATCCCCCCTCTAGACACTGGTGAATTTATCCTTATTTAAATTCAGGAACACAGTAAGGATTCTTTGATAGTGGGGGCAAAATTAGTGGCTTAAGCCCGGGGATTCCACGACGGGAGTCTCCGAGCTGATTTTTAAAAGTTATTTTGGAGTTTTAACAAATACTTACTAAAAAAATCAATAATTCATGTGAGTACTTCGTTATTATCATAATAAATTATAATTTGATGCCCTCATTATGTTTATTATTGTCACAAGTGTTAATATATATATATATATATATATATATATATATATATATATATATATATATATATATATATATATATATATAGGAGAAGGCTCACCTACATCATGCTCTATACATCATCCATGCATCACGCTTAATTACAGGCCCTAAAAAACTTCTTTTTTCAAATTTTATATTTTTTCCTTAAAATTAACCTTCCAATCAACACATATGCAAAAAATTATATCAAAATACATTTTGTAACTATTTTTAAAAAATTCACAAAAAACTGCTAAAAATACCTTATTTATAAGGGTCTGCGCCAGCAGTTTTTTGTGGATTTTTTAAAAATAGCTAAAAATGTATTTTAACCTAATTTTTTGCATACGTGTTGATTGGAAGGTTAATTTCAAGGGAAAAATATAAAATTTGAAAAAAAGATTTTTTACGACCTAGAATTAGGTGTGATGTACGGTGTGATGTATAGGGCATGATGTAGGTGAGCCTTCCTCTCTCTCTCTCTCTCTCTCTCTCTCTATATATATATATATATATATATATATATATATATATATATATATATATATATATACCTCTAAATGATAGTTATGTTAGCATTTATAATTTGGTACTTATTTTCCTATATGATTTTGCCTTTAATATTTTATGTGATGCTTTGGTTAATAGGTTCATAAGGGCTTAGAATTGGGTAGCTACAGTTGTTATATTAAGGCTCTTTATCTTATCAAATGGCGTCAGATTGTTAGAGATTTGAACTAAATGGAGTTTGAGGTCTATTTATGATTGGTTATTAGTCTGGTGTTAGCTATGTTATCCAACAACCTTTCTTCTAGACTTGCTAAGAGATGCCACATTCAGTAGTTACTTTTGTGAAGACCTGAAACACGGAGATGACTAGAATAGTAGGTTCACAATAACCAAGGGCCTCGGGTTGCTCTTCAGGGAGGGGAAGGATTTAATCATGTCCTGACGAATTATTTTTTCCGCCTAGTGTATTTTGTTCTTAACCTATACCTAGTGTTAATTATTTTTTCCGCTTTATTTTATATTATCACATATTTGAACAGACCTGTAGTGAATCATAACCTTCTACAACCTACTTTACAATGTCAAAATTTGTAGTGTTTGTTATCTAAAAGAAGAGTTTAACATGTTAACTTCATTTATAAAATTCTCTATGAGAAAATTAGCACCAATGGACATAAATTATCTACATAAGTTAATGGATCTTGACTGGCCATAACGATTTGTAACGAGTGAAGCGGGTTAGCACAAAAACCACTCTTTAACTATCATGTCTTATTGGGTTAATTCTAAATGTTGTCATGTCGCGTCTTAGTTTTCACAGTATATATTCTCCTATCTTTTGATGTGTCTTGGGCATAGATTTACATCAGGCCACTTTTTCATTTTTTTTGTTAACATAAAAGTCTGGGTCATATGTGTATAACTATAAAGTTAAAGGTTCTATTTAAACTTGAGGGTAAAAACTATCAAAACTTCAATGAGATATACGTGGTAAAGCAAAAGCCTAAGCAACCTTCCCAAGTGTAACTGCCTCTTTGTGCGGTGCTTGTTGTCCTATTTTTGATGAATTGTTTTCGGTGATTGCTGTGCCATAACTTATTTTTGTGAATCATCTAGATGATTAATGGCCTAACTTATTTTGATGAATTGTTTTGGTGATTTTTGTCATAATTTAATATTGATGTATTATTTGGTGATTTTTAGTGCCTGAGCATATCTGCGTAAATATTTTAAACAATTGTTCTAGACTTAATTTTGAAATATGATTATATTTATTAGTTTAGTTTCGTTTTCGTTTTCAACCCCTATTTGTTTCTTTAGTGTTGATTTTGTATTTATTTTACAAATGAGTAAACGACAACAGTTAAAGTAACTAGTTTTCTATCTGTCTGTTCATTTGTTCTTAGATTTAAGGGATTAATTCGGTGTATTACATTTTTTGGTATGAAATATTTCAAGTTAAGAGGTCACACTTTAAACTTTATCAATTTTGCACTTCTATTTTATTTTCTTGATCATTATAAGTATAGTATATTCTGCCCCCAAACTAATATCATGGATCCTTCTTACGCTAGCCCCCCGGTATAGCGCTCTATTTAATTCATAAGAATTCTCAAAATCAGACTAAACTAAAAAAGTGAGCCTAGGCAAAGGTAGCAGGGCGGGGCAGGGCTATGCGGATATTTTAGTGTTTTCTCCTTAGATTAGTTTGTTAGAATCTCAAACTACTTTCAATACTTAACATGATTTATTACACAGATTATTATATTATCAAGTTTTTAAATATTGATGTGAACAAGCGCTTACCGCTGTACCAAAAGCCTTAGCTGATAGTAATGGCGCAACTTAATTCACATATACAAAGGGTGAATCTTGCCCATGAGTTGAAGCCTTAAGAGCCTCGGTCAGCCTTTCCCCATTTTATAGGGTGGAGCATGCAAAGTTGGTTGTTAGCACTTTGCATCATTTTAGATGCACCTGCATCAAATTCCTCCCCATGGGTTGTTACTGGTTGCCTATCTTTGTGACTCAAACTCATGACCTCGCTCTGATATCAAACCCCACCACCTTCTTAAAACCCCCAAGAAACCAGCCCCACTATTTTTACCCTATTTTTACGCTTTCCCCACTCATTTATGCCCAACCTCAATCAAAGCTAACAAAAGTGTGCTTCCTTACTACGATCCAATCCCCCACCCTCTATTTGACCTCAAATCTGATCAAGATTGGTATTAGGGACTTTTTGTGACAAAACATACGACTTTAATGAAAAATGTGTCCCACTTGGGATCTATATTCTGATTATTTTCAATTTTAGGTTTGACTTTCTGGAATGTTGCCGCCTTCAATCCACTTGTTTTTCCATCGTACTCGCAAAGGTGCAGTAGCCGGAGTTCCCGTCCAGTCAGATTCAAGGGTGCACCACTCAAGTTGCAACCATGTACTCGTGGTGTCGAGAAGGTGTGTATGGTCGTCAGTTTTTGGTTGTTTGGATTTCGTAGAGGGACATCGCCGGGATTTGGGTTTATTGGACCCATTTTTGATGAGGTTCATTCGCATGGGACTAGATTTTTAATATCAGGGTGTGCCAATTTACTGTTTTTGGTGTAGTGATTTCTCAGGTTTATGAATGACTTGGCATAGAGGAAGGTCTATATAAATGATAATAATAGCACTTACAGGTACGACTTCATTATTTTGGAGGATTCAATCATAGCTAAGGATAACTTCTCCAGTCTAGAGTTATAGATTTATGCTGCATAATACACCTTGTTAGTGTAATTGTAATAAATAGGCCTCTGCACCCCAGCTTCTTATCAGACTAATGTCGAACTGATAGACAACTCTAATACGATTAAGTACAAATAGATCTTCTTACCTATGAATGGCCTTGACAGTAGTAGTGATGATCCAAAATACCTCTTTAACTCCAGGAACACATCATCACACTCTTCGTTCCATTCGAAGGTCTTTCGTATCACCTTGAAGAATGAAAGACATCTATTAATAGCTCTTGACACAAATCTGTTCGGTGCTGCCACACGTCCTATCGATCTTTTGAATATCTTTCTTGATCATGGGAGGAAACATACTAATCAACACTTGGATCTTGTTCAAGTTGGCTTCAATGCCTCTCTGGTTGACTATAAAACCCAAAAATGCCCCTTCTTGACCCTAATGACACATTTCAGGGGGTTGAGTTTCATCTGGTGATTTTCTAACTGATCAAAAGTTTATCCCAGATATTTGATTTGGTTTGATGCTTTCTTGATCTTGGTTAGCATGTCATCAACATATACCTCCATGGTTTTACCAATCTGATCCTCAAAAAACTTATTCACCAACCTATGATATGTTGCTACAATGTTTTTGAGCCTAAAGAGTAGGACATTATAGAAATAAGTACCCTAAATAGTGATATATAAGGTTTTCTCCTGATCCTGTAGCTTTATCTTGATTTGATTATGAAGAACGTGTGTGCTCGCGTTCAAATGATCAAATTATATATAAAACCCTTTAGACCCTAAACATGCAGCAGTATGTGATTGAATAAATTGATAATCTGCTTAAGAACATTCAAACACATGCAATTAAGGAAAAATCCCCCAAAGGGGCAAAACCATTTATTTTCACTATAATTTGTAAGAGAACGGCTTACAATCGGATTACAATGAAAATACAAGTTGACTAAGAATTACCCTCGGGTATCGGATTCTTTAGTCGCGGCTGGAATTATCCCTTTCCAGTAGGGCTGCAATGAAGAAGAAGAACGGTCTCCTCCACAAGGGTTGAACAAACCAAAGTTGTGTTCTTGGGTTGCTAAAGGATTCACAAAGATATGGCAATGATATGTGAATTAAACCATGAGTTTGGGAACTCAAAAATATGAAGACTAGATGTATTTGGACTCTCAAATTCGTCTCCTAAAGTCTTGCAAAACAACTCCCCCGAAGTTGGTATTTATAGGAAAAAATATGAAGAGTCCCACGTTCTTAAAACTCTAAAATTCTATCCAGCGTACCAAAAAAACAGCATTTTTTAAGGAATTTTATCTATCTTCAAAAGGTCATAACTCCTTCACCGTAGCTCGGATTGAGGTGATGTTTTTTCCAGTATCTTCGTTGCGGCGAGCTCTTCAACTTTCTAGTTGACCAGACCTCCTAACTATGGATGTAAAATTACGAAAATTCCCTTGAACACTCCTATCGTGCCTTTTTTCACTGTTTTGACTTCCCTTGCGTACCACTTGCATTAAGTCCCTAAAATCGTGAACCGTGAAGTCGTTGAGGCAGATGTGGGACACATTAATGGAGATAATGCATGCTTGATTCCCGGAATTCAGATAGAGGCCGTCATGTGAGATCTTGAGGTGACGTGCCAAATGTAGCGGCGTACAACATAAATAAATGAAACATTTCGGACATGAGAAAAATGTCCTTACAAATCTCCCCCTATGTCTATGCCGGTACATACATAAAAAATCCGAATTATCAAATATGAAATTGCCTATACAAATCTACCCTCCCATGAACCCAAAACTGGAAAAGGTACAAATGAATAGTCTTCATCGTTTGTTTTTCAAATCTTCAGGAATCACAGATCTTTTCTCATCAGGGTGTGCAATTTAGTGATCATCAATGTAGTACCTACACACATGAGATAAAGCAAAATACCAAGTGACATATTGAGTTTCAAATGATGAGATAAACATATATATATCAATTTATGAGCAAACTCAAATTTCAAAAAACTCCCCCATAATAAGATAATTCATTCTCCCCCTTTTTATGATGTCCCCAAATAGACAAATGAGAGAAATAAATCAAATAAGCAAGTGCGGGGTGTCACACGGATAAAATCACACCATGAATGAACACAAAGCAACCAAGTCAATGATAGCGTAAATGAAGTGGTGTGATCAAATTCGATAGGAAAATCAATGCATACAAACATGACATATGTGCACGATGAATATTGGATATTCCTAGCGAATGAACTCAAATGCTTCCTTTGGTGTAAAAGAGTGACAGTATAAGATATTGACTCAATCAAATCAACAAATCAAAGCTCAAAATGATTTTCACACCAATAACGTCCAAAATGATTTTATGCTTTTTCAGGACTTTCAAGGAAGTGCAAACCCGTTTATATTCTCCAACCAAACTCCCTCAGATATTATATTGAATAGAGGCATTCAAAATTCTCAAACTTTGGAGAATTGATGATGAAACCTAAGTGGCCCATATTTGGCATGAATTGCTTTTTATTGCCTGTAATGTTTTTTTTGGGCTCTTTTAACCTCTTTGGACCTCGGATATTAAAATTCCTCCATTTTTTAGGTCCTTTTTAACGGTGGCTTTTGCGCAAAGGATAGATGATTACCTTTCGCAGCCCCTCCCCGTTATACAAAAACACACAGTCTCACCAAAACGGTTTTTACATGCATTCCAAGCTTGTCAAGTTTTATTACATATTGTACATTGTATAGACAGGATTGAGATGAAAACACGCAAGCCAACATGAGATAGACAAGTGCAATAATCAAATATAGCCGTGCTTGTGTGCAATAAAGGATATAGGAGTCAAACATGTAGCAAGATATCACTAATTACATCTCAAAGACTCCAATCAATGTAAAGCACATGGATGAAATGGTGTAGCCTCTCAAATCTCTATCAAACAGTCACATGGATATATGGAATGAAGTTGTGACTTGGCTATCTTAAATGCACATCCATAAAAGGTACATAAAAGTACAAAAATCTTTTTGGTCTTTTTCAAATATTTTATCAAAATAAAATCTTTTTGTGCTTTTCTTAAACAAAATAAAGAAAATATTTTTGTATTTTTTTCAAAAGAAATATAAAAAGCAAAAAGAATGAAACAAAGCTGTACAACTAAGCAATGGTACATATAAAACAGACTAGCAATAGGAAGCATATGATATGAACATGAAGAAGCATCCTATTCTAGACATAGACCAACCCCTCAGTCAACTATGCAAATCCCCAAAGACTTCCTAAGACTCTCAAATCTAAGGGCATCTAAAGGTTTCGTGAAAATATCGGCTAACTGACGGTCGGTAGGAACAAAACTCAGGGATACGACTTTCTCTTCAACTAACTGACGAATAAAGTGCTCACGTATCCTGATGTGTTTTGTGCGCGAATGCTGAACTGGATTGTGGGATATGTGTATCGCGCTCGTGTTATCACAGGAAATGGTCATGATGTCCTGTGATATCCCATAATCAACCAGCATTTGCTTTATCCACAAGAGTTGTGTGCAACAACTCCCGGCGGCTATGTACTCAGCCTCCGCAGTGGAGAAAGAGATGGAATTTTTCTTCTTGCTCAGCCAGGAGACAAGAGCAGAACCAAAGTAGAGACACCCACCAGAAGTCCTCCTACATCCATCTACATCCCCAGCCCAATCGGCATCCGAATAGGCGGACAGACGGTCATCGGTATCAAAGGAATACCAAATCCTGTATGAGAGAGTCCCACTTACGTATTTAATAATACGTTTCAGAGCAAGTAAATGTGACTCTTTTGGGGATGCCTGATATCGCGCACAGACTCCAACACTAAAGGCGATGTCGGGACGACTGGCAGTCAAGTAGAGAAGACTACCTATCATACTCCGATATAAGGTTTGCTCTACGTCCTTGCCTGAAGTGTCCTTACTAAGCTTGGTAGTGGTACTCATAGGTGTACGTGCATGCTTAGCGGAGTCTAAACCAAATTTCTTCACTAGGTCTCTAGCGTACTTGGATTGGGAGATGAACATCCCATCCTCTAGCTGACGAACCTGGAGACCAAGGAAGAATGTAAGCTCACCAACCATGCTCATCTCAAACTCACTTTTCATCTCCTCCTCAAAGTGGTGAGCATGCTGGGAGCATGTGGATCCAAAGACTATGTCGTCCACATAGACCTGGGCAACCAAAATAGCACCGTCATCTCTCCTAATGAACAACGTCATATCTACTCCCCCTCTCTTGAAGCCATGAGCTAAGAGATAGGAAGTAAGCCTCTCATACCAAGCACGGGGTGCTTGCTTCAAACCATACAAGGCTTTCCTCAGATAGTAGATGTGCTCAGGGTGCTGAGGGTCTTCAAACCCTTTTGGTTGTTCCACATAAACCTCCTCCTGTAGAATGCCATTCAAAAAGGCACTCTTGACATCCATCTGATACACCTTGAAGCGCAGATGACATGCGATGGCGAGCAGAAGACGGACGGACTCAAGCCTCGCAACAGGAGAAAATGTCTCCCCAAAGTCTACACCCTCTATCTGTGTGTATCCTTGAGCGACCAACCTAGCCTTATTTCTGATTATGGTACCATATTCATCCATTTTGTTCTTGAAAATCCACCGGGTACCTATCACATTAGTCTCACTAGGTCGGGGGACTAATTCCTAGACATTATTCTTTTTAAACTGAAGCAACTCATCCTGCATAGCAGATATCCAGTGTTCATCCTTGAGTGCTTCTTTATGGTTCTTGGGTTCGACTTTGGACGTGTAGCAAAGATGGCTAACAACGTTCTCTAGCTGAGCACGAGTCTTGACCCCTAGAGTGGGATCACCAACAATGGCAGAAGGGTCATGACTCTTGCGACCCCAAGCAGGCGTGTCCCCTAACTCGGGAGTAGGGTCCACAGAGTGTGAGAGAGGAACAGGTAAATCACTGTCAGAACAATCCTCATCCTCACACTGAAGGTTAGGATCAATAACCGTCAAAGGTTCGTCATCTTACACGATAACGTTTATTGATTCCATAACCCTAGAGCTCTTCAGGTTAAATACCCGGTATGCTCTACTATTCGATGAATATCCTAGAAATATTCCCTCATCGCTCCGGGAGTCGAACTTTCCTAATTGCTCTCTATCCCGTAGGATGTAGCATTTACTCCCAAAAACACGGAAATACGCCAGGTTGGGATTCTTGCCGGACCACAACTCATAAGGTGTCTGTAGTGTGTGTGGACGCAAATAGACCCTATTCACCGTGTGGCATGCAGTAGACACTGCCTCTGCCCAAAATCTCCTAGAAACTTTACGACCTAGAAGCATAGATCTAGCCATCTCTTGGATCGTTCTATTCTTTCTCTCAACAATCCCATTTTGCTGACGAGTTCTCACAGCAGAAAACTCATGTTTGATCCCAAGGCTATCACAGTACAAATCCACCTTTGCTTCCTTGAATTCAGTGTCGTTGTCACTATGTATTCTGTTAATAGTGACACCGTGTTGATTTTGCAGGACACGGCACTTGGTCGTTAAAAATTCTACAGCATCGAATTTCTCTCTCAGAAAACCTACAATGGAGTGTCTGGAGAAATCATCTACCATCACGAGGATGTACCTCTTACCACCTAGACTCTCAGTACGAGTGGGACCCATAAGATCCATGTGAATCAACTCAAGAACACGAGAGGTGGTAATGGAATGCAACTTCCTATGAGGACTACGAATTTTTTTTCCCAACTGACAGGGTCCATAAATGGTCGAAGTTCACTTTCCAAGAGATGGTAAGCCACGTACTAGGTCCTTTTTAGATAAACGATTGAGATCTCTAACGTTCACGTGACCTAGACGTTGGTGCCACAGATCCATAGGAGTGATCGTGGCGCTGTTGCAGACAAGTGAGGTTGTGGGCTCAGTCCCATAACAATTATCCTCAGTCCTCACCCCTTGCATCAATAGTTTACCGGCTTGATTGTAGACTTTACACGTGTCTCGGTCAAACTTTACTGCAAAGTCAGTGTCGCACAGCTGGCTAATGCTGAGAAGTTTTGCTTTCAAACCTTTGACGTACAAAACATTTTCTAGCTTAGGAAAACCAGGTAACTCGATAGTACCTCGTCCTATAATGCTAGACTTACTCCCATCTCCAAAGGTGACTCTGCCATCTTGATAATCCTCAAGAGTAGTAAAAAATGAGGCATCACCTGTCATGTGTCTGGAGCACCCACTATCAAAATACCACTGAGAGGTATTATGTGCTTTGAGAGCAACATGAACAAGAAAAGCCTTTTTATCTTTCTTAGGAACCCAAGTCGAGATGACCTTTTGTTTGCCTTTGTTGTTGTTGATTTTAGCTGGAATGTGAGAAGCATTCACTAACGGCAAAGAGATCCGTCGAAATTCTTCCATTAAACTTTGAGTCGTGGCAGCTAAGAACTCAACTCGCTCTCTCAGACTAGAAAACTCATCAGTATGACGTGGTGGAGCAGTAGTACGTCATGTCCGACCCATGCTATAGCAAGTTTCCCTAAGTTGGCCTTTTCTTTTGCAATAAGTACAAAAGAGCACAGTCAAAGGCGGACCTTGGTTTGCTTTTCTTGGTCGAACTCTCCTTCGAGGTTTTTTACGGTGACCATAAGGAGTTGTAGTAAATTCAGGAACTGATCCATGTGCAATTTGGGACGTGGAGGCACCATCATAACCAATTCCTTGTCGATCACCAAAACCTAAAGCGGGGCCGAGGAGCATCTTTCCCATCTTCCCAGATTTGTCCTCGATTTGTACCTTGACTTCCCGTTCTTTCTCAAGATCATGAGTCAGCTGAGCAACAAGGGCTTCAAGTTTCTTTCGAGTCTCCACGGAGGAATGGAGCTGACTCGTAAGACTAGCCACTTGTTTAGTCAAGTCCCCTCTCTCTTTCTCTAAAACACTCTCTCTCTCTCTAAACAAATTCTCATTCTCGACACATGTAGATTCTCTCTCTCTCAGGGCGGTGCAGGTGGAGAACTCTCTTTCTCTCGCTTTCTTTAAATCTTCCTCTAAGCAGGTGATCTTAAGAACTAACGCTTTGTTACGCTTTTTAGTTTTAAATGACTCAGAATATAACTCAGCGTAGGCGCGTTGTATATCACTCTCGCTCTCACTTGTGTCATCCTCCCCCTCACTCACATCGATCTCACTGTCGAGGTGTCCCTGTGAAGCATCATCCTCAGCGTCGTGAGGAGAACTAGGAGTGCTCACTTGGCTGGCCATGAATGCGGTGAAGTTACACTCATGCGGTGACTCATCTCCTGAATCCACCGTCTCGACCTCACTGTCGTCACTAAGGGTAGCATTAAGGACATCTTTCCCTTTCTCTCTATTCAGACGATTGGCACACTCAAAAGCTCTATGACCCCTACCACCGCACTCAAAACATCTCTCACTTTCTTTCAGAGGAGGATTTTTGGAATCTTTTTCATTTTTCTTTTCAAACTTATTTGTCTCAAATTTCTTTTTATCTTTAAAATTGCCATTTTTCTTAAATTTGAGAATCCTCTTGAATTTTTTTGCGAAAAGAGCCAAATCATCTAAGTCAAAATCGCACTCAGAATCTGACGTGTCAGTCTCTCTCTTTCTAGATGACTCTACCCTCTTTCTAGCTGACCCCTTACTCCTTCTCTCTTGGGCTTTAAGTGCAATTCCCTTATCTTTAGATTTAGCATTTTTAGGGAACATATCAATTTCATAAGTTTGCAAATCTCCTACAAGTTCTTCCAATTTTAGCGTATTTAAATTACCCATAGAATTTAGCACAGTGACTTTAGGGATAAAACGCTTAGGCAAAGAACGAAGAATCTTTTTAACAACTCTAGCATTCGGAATATGTTCACCAAGATTAAAACTAGTATTCACAATGTCAGAAAGTCTAGCATAAAATTCATCAAAGCATTCAGAATCATGCATGGTGATTGTTTCAAATTGAGTTGTCAAGTTTTGCAACTTAGACTCTTTCACAGCATTAGTTCCTTCATGGGTGAGTTGTAAAACATCCCATGCCTATTTTGATGTGGTACACGTCATTATGCGTTTGAACTCATGAAGTGTGACAGACCCAGAAATAGCACTTAGACCCTTAGAATTAAAAGATGACCATTTAATTTCTTCATCAGACCAAGAAATGTCAGGTTTCAAGTTGGTCACATTATCAACAGTCACGGTGGGAGGAGTCCGCCCTCGTTCAACCAAAATCCAGACACGTTCATCAATGGCTTTTAAAGCCGACCTCATACGGGCTTTCCAATAAGCATAATTTGTCTCGTCAAAAATAGGCATTTTATAATATGATTTCTCCATTTGAACACGCACATTTTCAAAAATCAATTTTTTCAGAAAATTGATATCTTAGAAAAATTTTGCGGAAAAAGGAATACGCGATAGATTAGCGTAACCTGCTATGATACCAATTTGAAGAACGTGTGTGCTCGCGTTCAAATGATCAAATTATATATAAAACCCTTTAGACCCTAAACATGCAGCAGTATGTGATTGAATAAATTGATAATCTACGTAAGAACATTCAAACACATGCAATTAAGGAAAATCCCCCAAAGGGGCAAAACCATTTATTTTCACTATAATTTGTAAGAGAACGGCTTACAATCGGATTACAATGAAAATACAAGTTGACTAAGAATTACCCTCGGGTATCGGATTCTTTAGTCGCGGCTGGAATTATCCCTTTCCAGTAGGGCTGCAATGAAGAAGAAGAACGGTCTCCTCCACAAGGGTTGAACAAACCAAAGTTGTGTTCTTGGGTTGCTAAAGGATTCACAAAGATATGGCAATGATATGTGAATTAAACCATGAGTTTGGGAACTCAAAAATATGAAGACTAGATGTATTTGGACTCTCAAATTCGTCTCCTAAAGTCTTGCAAAACAACTCCCCCGAAGTTGGTATTTATAGGAAAAAATATGAAGAGTCCCACGTTCTTAAAACTCTAAAATTCTATCCAGCGTACAAAAAAAACAGCATTCTTTAAGGAATTTTCTCTATCTTCAAAAGGTCATAACTCCTTCACCGTAGCTCGGATTGAGGTGCCGTTTTTTCCAGTATCTTCGTTGCGGAGAGATCTTCAACTTTATAGTTGACCAGACCTCCTAACTATGGATGTAAAATTACGAAAATGCCCTTGAACACTCCTATCGTGCCTTTTTTCACTGTTTTGACTTCCCTTGCGTACCACTTGCATTAAGTTCCTAAAATCGTGAACCGTGAAGTCGTTGAGGCATATGTGGGACACATTAGTGGAGATAATGCATGCTTGATTCCCGGAATTCGGATAGAGGCCGTCATGTGAGATCTTGAGGTGACGTGCCAAATGTAGCGGCGTACGACATAAATAAATGAAACATTTCGGACATGAGAAAAATGTCCTTACAGATTATACTTAGAGTAATCATCCATAAAGCTGAGTAAATCATGACCGATAGTAGCATTGACCTACTAGTCAATCTTGGGCAAATGATAATGATCTTTGGTACATGCTTTGCTCAAGTCTGTGAATTTAATGCATATATGCCAATTATCGTTCTTGTTTTTTACTATGACCACATTTGAGAAACATTTTGGGTACTTGACGTCCTCAATGAAGTCTGCCTTCTACAACTTATCAACTTCCTTATGTATTTCCATGTTTTTATCCTGGATGAACTCACGATATTGTTGTTTTATAGGTTTGTCATATTTTATTACGCCAAGCTCACGGTAGACAAACTCTAGATCTATCCCTGAAATTTCCCTGTGGCTCTAGGCAAACACATCTTTCCTCTTCCCAAAAAAACTGCTAAGTTTTTTTTAAGGTCTAGGTTCAGTGACGAGTCGAATTGGGCTATCCTTTTTGGGTTCTCGCCATCCAGAATCACCGGTTATATTTCTTTAACTACTTGGCCTTTGACCAACTTATCTTCATCCCGGGGATCTAATATCTCGATCTGATACGTTGTGTTGAGTTTATTTTATTCTTCCTATTTTGCCAATGTTCAATAACAGTCCTCATTTTGATCCGATTTCCTTTCACTTGCCAAACCCATAATTCGCAAGGAACTTCAGTCAATAGTGAACGGTGGATGGGAAAAATTAAAACTTATTTAATCTCACCCTTCCAAATATGATGTTGTATGTTGAATGTATGTTGTTATCCAAGATAAATAAGTTAATTATTTATGTTTGGTAGGTAGGCCAAGTGACGATCATAACTTCCAGCTCAATTGCCCTATGGGAATACCTTCTACCCTAAAAAACTAATGAAAGGCCTATGGTATGCCTTAAATTTTCAATCTCTCAACCTCAAGTTCTTGAAACATCTATATAAATAAGACATCGACTGAACTGCCTTTATCGACTAGGATTCCTGCCACTTTGAACTCATACACGATCATTGTGACGGCCAGAGGGTCATTGTGCGAGTAGAACACACATGATAAGTCATTTTTAGAAAAACAAATTATAAGACAATCTTTATTTACCTTTTCGGGGCGAGTATCCATTAAGTAGTCAAGTTAATTTGTATGATATGAGCATAAGCCTTCCCTTCATTGAGGTAGGCTTTCCTTTTTATCGGTTCATCTCCATTGCCAACATCTCCTCCTGCTATAAAGATGCACCCATAGGATCATATTGACTTTATGCACAGGTACCTTAGGCCTCTTAGCCAGGTCTGGGTATTCCCCTGAATCATTATCCCTACATCTTTTCTTCTTGCCCGCCTTCTTACATAGGGATTTTGATCGTCTTCTGGGTTTCTCATTGTATCTCTTATCTGATCGGACACCTTTATCAAGAAACTTCATCAATTTGGATCGTTTAATGAGATTTTTAACCTCATTTTTCAGAGCAAGATAATTGTCAGTGTTGTGACCACGATCTTTATGGAACTCATAGTATTTTGCTTTATCCCCCCTATTTGTAGAAGCCTTCAATTTTTTGAGCCATTTTGGGACCTTACTCCCTTGAATCTCATCAAGGATGTGGTGCATGCCTATACTCAATGGGGTTTACTCGTCAAAACTCTTTAGCCTATCAGCCTTCTTATCTTTGGACTATTTCTTCTCTGATGTCTCACTAGTATTGGCCTTGGATTTGTTCAACTCTTTTATAGTGTCGGCTTCTTCAACGTTCTTGATCATGCTATCTTTATCCAATAACTCAACCATTATTTTCGATGCTCCTTAGCCAAAACCCAATATAACTTCCCGAGCAACAAACCACTCATCATTGATGTGATTGCGATGTTCTCATCATAATCAATTACCTCTACATTCTCCTTATTAAAATGGGTGATGAACTATCTTGTTGTGTTGTTCATTTTATGATGGACTTTCAGCTAATTACTGCCACACTTTTACTAGGCTTGGTCCAACTAATTACTGAAAGTTAGAGCTCTGCCCCCTCGACAGGCTGTTGTACTAGATTTGTGTAGACTCAATGATTGTACTGGAGAATGATGGGTAATGCATCTCATAATGAACAAAGTAAATATTAGTTGAAGCTTAGTACAACTCTACATGCAACATAGGGTCATATTTTCCATCGTACTTTGAAGTGATAACAGGTGATTTGAACTTCGTAGGGATTGGATAACCCACGATTGATGAGGTAAACGATGCCCATTATAATAAGCCCCTTTACAAAGGTTTCTTAGTCCTTACTATCTTTCCTAAGTGATCTTCCAACCGTTATATTGACCCTTTATAAAGATGTTCTTCTTTATCAGCCTTAACTATGATCGAATTTCCTAATTAGCCTTAGATTTTGGTTGAGCTCTCTTACTGAGAAGTCTAATCATCTCGGGCTGGCTCGCGTACACTTGTCCTAAATCTAGCCGAGCAATCTGTTCCTCTCGTTATAAACCTCATAGGCTTTTTTATGTTCTCTCTAAGTTCTCTTAACTCTATATATTATTGTACCCTTATTTCTCATAGGACGAGATGATTAAACACAGAGCCCTTACTTAGCCATTCCATCACACTTGGTTTCTCCTTAGAGTAGGTTTGTTTATCCTTATAACTAGTCATCTTGAGGGTTAAGGCTGCCCCTGGGCAGTATGACCTATCATACTATGATCCAGAGTTCCTAGATCTTTCTCATTTGCCTTTTCATCAAGTATTTCGTATTTTGTGTATCTCTACTGTATTTTATAGGTATTTCATGCAAATTAGTGCGAAAGAGAACGCAAAACAGTGAAAGAAAGAAAGAAATGGGGAGTTCAAGGGCATTTTTGTAATTTTATAGCCATATTCCAGAGGTGGGGAAAACTAGAAAGTTGAATAGCTCTAAATTACAAGAACACGGGAAGAAATGACAATCAAATCGGAGCTCTAGATCAAAATATATGGCAAGTCAAAGCTGGAGAAAGAAAGTCAAAGTTGAAACTGATTGTGGAAGCTGAAGAGTTTCAACTCTTTAAATTTCTTGTATAATTCCTTTTTATTAGTTGTAAAACGTGGAGAGGCATTGGAAAAGTCATATTTGGGTATTATAAAAAGCCAATCCCTGGAGTAATAAAGAAAAGAAGAGATGGGAGTTCCTTTTGGCATATAATTTCATATTTTCTTAGGATTTAGAAACCCTGGTTTGTAATTTAAATAAGAGCTATTCAAGATTCAAGTTTAGATTTTCTTCTTCTATTCAAGTATTGCTAATTTTTACTTTCCATTTCTTCCATATTGTAAGTTTAAATTAATCTTGTAGTTTAATTTTGTTTCTCAATTCAAGTTTCTTTTCAATGCATAATAGACCTATGATTTCTTGCACATGTAGAAAATAGAATTTAATAAAATGTCTAGCTAAACAAAACTTAGTTAGACATGATTTTATTAAATGAAAACAAGAGCAAGAAATTATAGGTCTATTATGCATTAACCCATCCCAATGTAAATTACATATGTAGAAAAAGAATTTAAATTAAAATTTTGAAAGAGTCGTGTAAGATAATTCTACAATCATTATAGGTCTTTTAATCTCTCTTGCCCTAGGTAATTGGGATGTTTAAGAATATAATGTGCGTAAAATTGTTTCGCACCGCTTTATATTTCCCTTTGATTTCATATGATGCGGGATTGAACCTCATATATGTAATTCTTAGGATCTATAAAGATTGGATTCATTCAAACTTATAATTTATAATTTTAGTATTCTGCCAAGTAATTACTAAGGATTGGGAGATTGTATTCCCAACCCGTTTCTTCATTCATATTAATCCCTTCTTAGTTATTTAATTTTTCTTGTGTATGTTGATTTAATTGAATATAGTTCATTCATAGATAAAATTCAAAAATCAATCATCTTTTTCTTTTCTTTTCTTTTTTTCATCAACTTTAGGATTAAACTACCTTACATTTGTCGTCATGTTCACACGTCCTAACTCCCTGTGGATTCGATATCCAGACTCGCCACTATACTCCTTAAGAGTGTAGTTACAAGTTTAGATTTTTTGTATTGAAGTTGGAAGCCGATAACAACGACTAGCGTATTACACGGACGCACGGTTTCCACCTCGATCAAAATAGCACTGTTTCCAGGTAAATAGGTAGACTTTAGGTTAGGTTGGTTAATCCCGAATTTTACCTTGAAAAAAATTCCGAAAATATGGGTGTCATGTTTTTTAATTGTCGAGTTTGAAATGTTTTGTTTTAACTCATTTGGTGGCTTTAATTGTTATGATAATAGTGAGGAGGAGGCTCTTAAGACTAATGAACACTGGATCAATATCACTAAAGATAAGTCTAAAAAATACAAGCCTAGTGCTAAGCCCATCCAAATTTATCAAAATGAAAGGCTTGAAGAAGAAAGGCGTGAAAAAGAATATATGGAAAAAATATCTTTTTTTGGAGCAAGAGTTGGATGCATTATTTGAATCCAATGACGATTTTTATTCCGATATTTTTGAGACTAAATAATGTTTTCAACCAAATGAGGAATCCAATGAAGAATCACCTGAGCTTGAATTTATGTCCTCGCCATTCTCATTCACTGTTATTGAACAATTAGAGTTATCACAAGAGTCAGATGAAAGTCTTAACGACGTTGAGGACAAGGAATCTTTGCTTAAATTATTTTTCAAGATGGACTCTTTCTGTTTGTGTGCTCCGCTTCCCATACTAATTGAAAAATCTATGGGAGGTGATTATATTTTTCTTGGATTCCAATGGTACTTGTCCCCTTATGCACCCAAATACCTCATTATCCCCCTAAATTTTTTAATTGGTGATGGTTCATTTCTTCCGCTTTGCACATGCCTTCCGTTTTTCCAACGGAATTCTTATTTTTTGGGCGGCATGATTTCTAGTGAGGGCACACCATTAATCCCTCAAAGTCACATTTTGTTTTAGGTGGACCCTCAAATTTTTCGACTTCTAGTGTATGATTTATTAGCCATTCAAATTTTAGGTTGTAAATAAATTTTTTTAATATTACTTTTTCTATTTTAATATAGTCTACTTTCGATGATAGAGTTTTAGTTATTCTTTTTGCTATGCTTGGTTCTAACGTGTTTTGTAGATTCAATGGATTCGTACTTATCGGGGATCGCTCCATTTGGGTAATATATTTCTTTTCCTCTCTTTATGTCGTGTTCTTGATTCGCATTGAGGACAATGCAACATTTAAGTTAAGGGGTGTGGGATATCCTTCCCATTTATTGTGTAGATTCGTTGATTTGATCACATGTTTGTTCCAATATGTTTTTTTTTTAATCCAAAATTTCCCAAAAAATTGAAAAAGTTTGAAAAGGCCAAAAATATTTTTATTCAAAATGAATAAAAATGAGAATTTAAAATTTTCAAAAATATCACCTTTATTTTATTTAATGTCTGAAATTGTTAAAAATCAAAATGCACTAAGCCAAAATTGACCAAAGATGGAAATTGAAAGAAAATTGACGACTTAACAAATAAGTGTGGAGATTGATCAAACTCGGTGAGATTTCGAGCCTTTCAATTTTTTATGAGTTTTTAAATCAATCTGAGTTTATGATTAACTCAAAGTTCTTTTCAGCGTTTTAGTAAGTCGCTGATGATTTCAATCCTTTGTTTTGATCGGTTATGGGAAATGTGTGAAATGTTGTCTCGAAATTCATGTTAAATATATCTATAAACTTAATTAATCTCGAGATGCATATGGTAATGTAATTAGCAATATGGACAATGAAGTAGGCCCTCTTTTGTTTAACCCAAAAATATTAGCCATAATAAAGTTGTGAAAAAATTATCCATTTGCAACCCACTTTGACCCTAATAAAATATTTCCCTTTCGTTTGATAACCCGAAAAACCCAAATAGCCCAAAATTGTGAAAAATTGGAAATTCATCAAGTAAGTACAAAGTGTGTAAAAAAAGGGCAAGAAAAGAAAAATAGCAAGAAAAAAAAGGAAAATAGAAAAAGAAAGAGAAAAATGAGCAAATGCCCGAAAAAGCACTAATGGACATCATAAGGACATTTTCCAATTCCGAACATTCCGTCCATTCCCATTTTTACCCTATATATTTTTAACCCGAAAAGTCCTAACCGAGTCCGAATGGTGAAATTAATTACGGCATAGAGAGCTAAGACATGAAAAGATAATAAAAGAGATTAAAATGGTTTGATTAAGAGATGATGTTTCCCATTTTCTAATAACTGTATTCCGACGATGAGATCTTTTCACCATATATTTCCTTCTTTTCAATTTTGTATGCGTGGATTTGTGTCCATTATATTTACTCTTGATATCATGCATACTGAGAGAAAACAACCACAATACGAGTGATTCATTAGTGAGTGCATCCGTAAGAATTTGAATGAAAATGAATTTTTGGAAAGTAACATAATGCTCAATCGGTGGAAATTTGAGGTTTAATTTATGGCTTTGCACACAGACACTATGGTTTGAGACATTTGAATATTAATTTATGGTGATTATTTTTTAAAAGTTTAAATTGTACAATTTTTACGTATTTTGATATTTATTTGAGTCAATAAAGAATTTTGTGGGTGTATTCACTGCAAAACCTCACGAGACAAAACTCGCCCTACTAGGGTAACCTAGGGGTTTAAAGGCTTATTGCATATTCTCAATGCAATCGCTTGCCTGTGAAAGTGGAATTTTATTTTAATAAAAAGAATTTCAAAAGTCAACTCATTTCTCTTACATTGCTTGGGATGCGCAAAGTTCTAAGTTAGGGAGATTTGATTAGTCATAAATTCTTCACATTTATCCCCTTAACTTCGGTATTTTTATGATCCCGTATATTGTAAATATCTTGGAATTGTCTTATATTTATGCTACTAACCCTTTTCGGAAAGTATTTCGTATTTTGTGCATCTCTTATGTATTTTATAGCTATTTCATGCAAATTAGTTCGAAAGAGAACGCAAAATAGTGAAAGAAAGCAAGAAATGGGGAGTTCAAGGGTATTTTTATAATTTTACAGCCATATTCTGAAGGTTGGGAAAACTAGAAAGTTGAAGATCTCTAAATTACAAGAACACGGGAAGAAACGGCAGTCAAATCGAAGCTCTAAATCAAAAGTTATAGCAAGTCAAAGTTGGAGAAAGAAAGTCAAAGTTGAAATAAATCGTGGAAGGTGAAGAGTTTCAACTCTTGAAATTTCTTGTATAATTCATTTTTATTAGTTGTAAAACGTGTAGAGGCATTTAAAAAGTCATATTTGGGTATTATAAAAAGCCAAGCCCTAGAGTAATGAATAAAGGAAGAGGTGGGAGTTCCTTTTGGCATATAATTTCATATTTTCTTAGGATTTAGAAACCCTAGTTTGTAAGTTGAACGATTGCTATTCAAGATTCAAGTTCATATTTGCTTTTTCTATTCAAGTATTGCTAATTTCTACTTTCCATTTCTTCCATATTGTAAGTTTAAATTGCTCTTGTAGTTTAATTTTGTTTCTCAATTCAATTTTCTTTTCAATGCATAATAGACATATGATTTCTTGCACATGTGGAAAATAGAATTTAATAAAATGTCTAGCTAAAAAAAATTTAGCTAGACATGATTTTATTAAATGAAAACAAGATCAAGAAATCATAGGTCTATTATGCATTGAACCCATCCCAATGTAAATTACATATGTAGAAAATAGAATTTAAATTAAAATTTTGAAAGAGTCGTGCAATATAATTCTACAATCATTATAGGTCTTTTAATCTCTCTTGCCCTAGGTACTTGGGATGTTTAAGAATATAATGTGTGTAAATTTTTTTAGAACCACTTTATATTTCCCTTTGATTTCATATGATGAGGGATTGAACCTCACATATGTAATGCCTAGGATCTATAAAGACTGGATTCATTCAAACTTCTAATTTATAATTTTAGTATTCTGCTAAGTAATTACTAAGGTTTGGGTGATTGTATTCCCAACCCGTTTCTTCATTCATATTAATTCCTTATTAGTTAATTAATTTTGCATGTGTAGGTTAATTTAATTGAATTTAGTCAATTCATAGATAAAATTCAAAAATCAATCATCTTTTTCTTTTCTTTTCTTTTTTTCATCAACTTTAGGATTAAACTACCTTACCTTTGTCATCAAGTTCACACGTCCTAACTCCATGTGGATTCGATACCCAGACTCGCCACTATACTCCTTAAGAGTGTAGTTACAAGTTTAGTTTTTTTGTATTGAGGTTGGAAGTCGATAACAACGACTAGCATATTACACGGACGCTCGATTTCCACCTCGATCATCAACGATTCGTCATCTTGCACGGTGACGTTTATTGACTCCATAACCTTACAGCTACTCAGGTTAAAAACTCGGTATGCTCTACACGTCGATGAATAACCTAATATTATTCCCTCGTTGCTTTGGGAGTCGAACTTTCATAATTTCTCTCTATCCCGTATGATGTAGCATTTGTTCCCCGAAATATAAAAATATGAAAGGTTGGGCTTCTTTCCAGTCCACAATTCATAAGGCGTCTGAAGAGTGTGTGAACGAAGGTAAATCCTATTCACTGTGTGGCAGGCGTTAGACACCGCCTCTCCCCAAAATTTCCTAAGAACTCTATTACCTAGAAGCATAGATTTATCCCTCTCCCGAATAATACGATTCTTCCTCTCAACAATTCTATTTTATTGAGAAGTCTTCACGATCGAAAATTCATGTTTGATCACGAGGCCATCAGAGTAAAGATCTACTTTAAATTAAGTGTCGTTATCACTCCACATTCTATTGATGGTGTTGATTTTGCAAGACATGGCACTTGGTCCTAATAAACTCTACAACATCGAATTTCTCTCTCAGAAAATCTATTATCTAGTAACGAGAGAAATAATTTACCATCACGAGGATATATCTCTTACCACCCAAACTCTCAGTACGACTAGGACCCATAAGATCCATGTGTATCAACTCAAGTACTCGTGAAGTAGTAATGGAATTCAACTTTCTGTGGGGGCTACATACTTGCTTTCCTAACTGACAGGGTCCAAAAATCGTGAAAGTCGGCTTTCCAAGTGATGACAAGCCACGCACTAGGTCCTTTTTAGCTAATCGCTCCAAATCTCTAAAATTCACATAACCTAGACGTCACTACAAGAAAAAAGAAAACTTGCGACATGTTTCAGGACATCATCTTTTCGTGTTGCCAAAGGGTATACTTTTGGCGACATATATAATTTTTGTGTCGCGAAAAGTTGTTATTTTGGTGATCTCCCTACTAACATTTCCCCCCAAATGTCATTTACATTCAGCGACACTCGATTGATGTCGCAGATTTAGTCCCCTACTTTCGGCGATATGTGTTGTATGTCGCAATAATATCACTCACATTTGGCGATATGGGTGTCGTGTTGCGAAATGTTATACACTTTTAGCGTCATCATATGCATGTCACGATATATATTTTAATTTAAATTAAAAAAAATATAAACTCAAAATTTATCCCCCTCCTTTGTTTTAGTCAAAATATTATTCTCCCCTCAAAATCCTCCGAAAACTCTCTCTTAAAAAATAAAGTCCTAAAAATACACCAAAAAAATCTCTCCTCTCCGCTCTCTCCCCCATCTCTCCACTCCACCCGTCTCCAACCCCTCTCTACGCTTTCGGTTGTGGCCACTTGTCTCCAATCCCTCTCTCTCTCCTCCGACATCCGTCGTCTCCCCGGCCAACCCCCCCCCCTCTTTTATAGTTTTCGTCAAAATATTAGTACGATGAGATTTGTATATAATTTCTTCTGATTTAAGAATCTTCAGCTCTGAGACTCATAGAACTTTTTAGTTACATCTTTTACATTCATTTTTTTAATTTATTAATTCTGATATGTTTCGAAATAATTGATGCATTTGAATTGCTCAACTTCGTAGAATCACTTCTAGTGTATGTTTAAACTAGAGCTTAGTCTTAGGAGTGGCAGTTTCACAAATTAAGTCAGAACTAGTTTATGCCGTACCAGGTGTTTATTTATTCAACTTTGTGTATTTTTATCTTCTCCTCTTAAATTTGTAATTTGTATTTTATTGTAATGGGGAATTGGGGATCTCAATGTGATTCATTTTTTTTTTTCACGTGAAAGTGTGAATGTCAGTTTGTACTAGTTGTATGCAACTGTCATTGGCCTTTCAATTACAACATTTTCTCCCCTTAACTGGATTTCAAATTAATTGTTTGGTTTTTTACATTTGGTCTTATGTCGGTTGACACCCCACCTCCCATTTACTGTCTCAATTCAATGATTTCATAGGAATGTTAGTTGTTGCAACTGTATATTTGAATATAGATATATGAATGGGACCTATTGTACTTCTATTTAAGACCTATTTACATATATTTTCCTTCAAAATATTTTTGTTTTTGTAACAAACTGTAGAATTATTAGTGCATTTATATGTCAATGGTCGGGCTTCATCCATGAATTGGAGGAAAACATAGTTTCATAGATGATTTTCTTTGAACCTCAACTTCAAGGGTGATGGTTTTAAACCATACTCAAATGTTCCGATGCAGTCTAGTAGTCATTTTTATCCATTGTTCTAAGGCTTAACTGATTTTGCTTTGGGTATTACTGTGATCATTAATGACAACAAAGCTTCCTGTAAGCGCGTGTGTTTAGTGCAAAGGCTCATCGTCAACTTTTGTACTAAACTTACATGTATTTAATTCAGTATTTACAGTGATCTTCAAATATCAAGACATGAAAATAATTTTTCTTATATGAATCCGAGTCGGATTAAACCTTTCAAGGACCTAAACTGATAAGATATATTCTATAAATATGTTATAATTATAATTACACGAGTACCATTTGATCTCAGTTATCAATCCAATGGTGATCATTAATTTAGTTAGATATAAACTATTGAAACTTGTATTAATTGATTCAGTTGGTCTACTTATAGATTCGTTTAACGAATCTAAATCCGTTGGATTTACCTAAAAACTTGATCCATTTACAGACCTAGCCCCACTATGATATCAACCCCTTCCTCGCTTTATATGCTCATTCCGTTGGATTTAGATCAGAACTTGATCCATTTATTATCTCATTTTATTATTTTTTAGTATTAAATGTAATAAAAGGGGACCGGGCATGCTTCTCTTAGATCAAAACTTGATCTATGGATGCATGAATCCCCCCTGACGCTGATTATGAACTGTGGAGTCTAATTATGCTTTTGCAATTTCAAACTTCCCTTAATTTTACTCTGATTTGTTTTATAATCCAACAGATGACCTTGTTTCTTCAGTTTAAGCTAATGAAGTTGCATATTGATGTTAGACCTTTCTTTTTTTCAGTACAGGCATTATCGGTTCTTGCAATTCAAACTCTTAAGCTCATAGGGATTTTGTTCATTTCTGTTTGTAAGTGTGACTGAATGTTGATTAATAGTAAAAAAAAATTATGTTTGTTACGTGATTTTAAATGTTCAAGTTCACAAACATATTTTGTGGCTGTTAAAAGTACCCCATCCTTGATGGTTTTTGTTTCACTAATGATTCCACATATATGTTTTGTTTCACTTATCTTGTGGATTTTTTTATTTAGAACATGTGTGATAGTTTATAGATTTACTTTTGATATAATGGGCAAGGTTTCATAAATGATTGTCTTTAATTTTTAATTTTTTATAGCACCTCGAACAAGGTTACTGCTGTTGCTGCTGCTGTGTATTATCCAAGAAACCGTGGTCACTGCTGCTGTTAGAGCAAAATACATGAAAATTTTGGCTACTACTGTTGTTAAAGCAAGAAGATTATATCGGGAGTTAAATGCACGAACTGTCAGGCATTTGGATAAGCTGGATGAATATCTCGGGGTCATGTTTGCTGTCAACAATGCATATTCGGCCAGATAAAATGCTTTATTAACCGTACAGACTCTTGTATCAGAGCTAGCGTCATTGAATTCAAGAATTGAAAAGCTTCAAGCTTATTCATCTTTGATATTTGGTGTGAACTCTAGTCTGATATGAAACTATCTAAGGAGTTTCTTAGTAGGACTGTCAAGTTGGATACCATGTTTTCTTCTCACATTATTTGGTACTGCTTCTGGAAATTACACTCGTGGAATTGAATTCAAGAAGATATTCAGAAATGGTATTGTGACAATTCCAGATGGTATCATTCTACTTTCTCATATTTGCTACCTATTTGAAAAATGTGGCATTGGATCATAATGAGATACAAGATCAATTATCCAATTCCTAATTGTTCAAAAAATTTCGTTACTTGGATAAATTAATTTATTTATATTTTGAGATTGGAAAGCTAAGTGGTGATATTTTAACTCGAGGATGTTTTATTTACACGTTATATTAATGGTAGACTTTAATGGGATTTCATATGTTTGTACTGAACACAGGTCACTTTTACTGAACCGATTCAAACCAAATAATCACGAAAGATGGAAAGAGCAAGAGGGAAAAAAGATAGAGGTTCTCTAGGAATTGAAGTTATTGATATCAGAGGTGGTTTCCAAATCAGCTTTTGCGAGAAGCTATATAAAAGGGAAGGATAGTTTCAAGATGTTGATGAAATTTTGTTAATTATAGCAAGAAATTCTTTCAAATTTAGGTTTCTCGGGCTCAGGTAAATTCACCCTTCGATATGCATACATTTTCTACATTTCATGCTCACTAGGTTACAATAAAACATTGCCAAGAAGACACTAAAACCGTTCACACCAGCATATACATTTATGCAGACAAAAAGTTATTGTTTCAATGAGAGCTTGCCATCAATACACAGAAGAATTCTGCAAAAATAATAGCATTTCAATTTTTTAAAACCACGAACTAGGGAAGACACTCGACATTATTATACCTACCTATTAACACACGCATTCACGCACTTATGTTATACCCCCCCACACACACACATGCACCACACACACACACACAATGCCTAATTAGTATACACACGCGCTGCACTAGACATACACTCACTGCCACATTGTTGCGCAGCACTGAAGTAAACACACACAAGAAAAATGCTTCTAATGATTTCCACGTTGCACGAGTCGGGTTGTTAACAAGGAATGGGAATTGATGTTATGTTGTAGTATGGTTGTTGCAATGAAGGTACACATAGCACCAGAAGAGAGTGTGATCCCATAATAAGGCAAGGAGCATTAAACCACCGACTTGAAGGTATATCAATCTCAGGGACTGCTAGGTCCTGGTTTTACCCGCAAGAGATAGCAGGATACGTGTGGCTACCTCCATCTGTGATTTCTACTAACTTATTTGTGGATAATCGTTTGACTCATCATAATGAAAAGTTGAGGAACTTGAAATAGAAGATATCATCTTTTGAAGAACTAAACGCCGCTCAGAATAAAAGATTTTAGAATTTGATAACATTGCTGGAGCAAAACGGGATACTTTCGAGAAGTCATGGCGGGGAGAGCTCATCGGATGGCTATCAAAATGCAAATGAAATCTGGTTAGTCTTAAAATCTCAAATTCTCTTTAAAAATTGTAGCATTAAATAGCTAAATGGTCTGAAATAGCAGCAAAAAGTAGCCAAACGTAAAATGACTTAGTTTATGAGCTTATTTTGTTAAATTGGTGGAAGGGATTTGCTGGTGGTTTGGTTGTGGAATTTTCTGTTGTGGTTGAGTTTATTTTAAATGTTAAAAATGTTGGATTTAATGAAGAAATAAAGGAAATTTTGTCAAAATTTTCTAAAATAATAAACGTTCTAAATTGATTAAAAACATGTCGTTTGATGGTGAAAACTCAAAATAACTCCCAAATGATCTCGTAAGAGGCACAAACACCTCACACGGGACCAATGTAACATGTAGGAATTGACCGTCAAGTCGCGGAACTCCCGGTTTGAGAATACGATGATAATTTGCAAAAATTCAGATTTATGCTTAAAGCATGCCATAAGAGTGAGAAAACCTAAAATAACCCCCCAAATGGCCCCGTAAGAGGCACGAACCCCTCGCACAGGACCAATGTAACTCGTAGGAACTGATCACGTAGTCACAAGAGTCCTGGTTTGAGAATACAGTGATAATTTGCAAAAATCCAGACATAGGGTTAAAAACATGCATTTAAAGCGAGAAAACTCAAAACAGCCCCAAATGGTCCTGTAAGATGCACAAACACCTCGCACGGTACCAATGTAATCCGTAGGAACTGACCGTGTAGTCTCGGGACTTTGGATTTGAGAATATGATGATAATTTGTAAAAATTTAGACTTAGGCTTAAAACATGCCGTTAATGGGTGAAAAACTAAAATAGCTTCCAAACGGCCCCGTAAGAGGTACGAACACCTCCCATGGGACTAACGTAACACGTAGGAACCGCCTGCGTAGTCACGAGACTCCCGATTTGAGAATATGACGATAATGTACAAAATTCTAGGCTTATGTTTATAACATGCCATTAGAGGGTGAAAAATCAAAGCAACCCCCAAACGGACCTGTAAGAGGTACACATATCTCGTACGGGACCAATGTAACACGTAAGAACTTACCGCGTAGACACGAGACTTCGATTTGAGAATACGACGAGAATTTGCAAAAATCTAGACTTAATGCTTAAAACATGTCGTTGTAGGGTAAAAATAAAAAAACAACCCTCAAACGACCCTTTAAGAGGTACAAACACTTCCCACGGGCCCAAAGTAACATATAGGTACTGATCGCGTAGTCACGAGACTCTCGGTTTGAGAATACGACGATAATTTGCAAAAATCTAGACTTAGACTTAAAATATGTCGTTAGAGAGTGAAAATCTAAAACAAATCCAAAACGGACCCGTAAGAGGCACACACACATCACACGGGGCCAATGCAACACGTAGGAACTGACCGCGTGTCACGAGATTCCCGATTTGAGAATACGATGATAATTTGCCAAAATCTTGACTTAGGCCTAAAACATACCGGTAGTTGGTGAAAAATAAAATTAGCCTACAAATGACCCTGTAAGAGGCACGAACTCGTCACACGGGATCAATTTAACAGGTAGGAAGTTATCGCGTAGTCATGGGACTCCCGGTTTGCGAATACGATGATAATTTGCAAAAATTTAGACTTTTGCTTAAAACATTCTGTTAGAGGGTGAAAATGAAAAATAACCCCCTAAGAGGCATGAACACCTCCCTCGGGACCAATGTGACACATAGGTACTGATTGCGTAGTGACATGACTCCCGATTTGAGAATAAGATAATATTTTGCAAAAATATAAAGTTAGGCTTAAAACATGTCGTTAGTGGGTGAAAACCCAAAAGAACCTCCAAAAGGCTCCGTAAGAGGCGCGAACACCTCCCATGGGACCAACGTAACATGTACAAACTTACTACGTAGTCACGGGACTGTTAGGTTTGAGAATACGAGGATAATTTGCAAAATTTAGACTTAGGCTTAAAAATATGCCGTTAGCGGGTGAAAATCCAAAGCAGCCCCAAAACGATCCCGTAAAAGGCACGAACACCTCCCACGGGACCAATGTAACATATAAGAACTTACCGCGTAGTCACGGGACTCTCGGGTTGAGAATACGACGATAATTTGCAAAAATCTAGACTTAGGCTTAAAAATATGTCGTTAGCGGGTGAAAACCCAAAACAGCCCCTAAGCGGCCTCGTAAGAGGCACGAACACCTCCCATGGGACCAATGTAACACGTAGGGACTTGCCACGAAGTCACAGGACTCTCGGGTTGAGAATACGGGGTTCATTTGCAAAATTTGGACTTAGGCTTAAAACATGACTTTAGAGGGTGAAAATCCAAAACAGCGTCCAAACGATCTCGTAAGACGCACACGACCACCTCACACGAGACCAATGTAACATGTAGGAACTTACCGCGTAGTCATGAGACTCTCGCTTCTAGAGTACGATGATAATTTGCAAAAATCTAGACTTGGCTTAAAAATATGCCCTTAGAGGGTGAAAATTCAAAATAGCCCCCAAGCGGCCCGTAAGAGGCACGAACACCTCGGACGGGACCAACGTAACACGTACGGACTTACCACATAGTCACGGGACTGCCGGGTTTGAGAATACGATGATAATTTGCAAAATTTAGACTTAGGCTTAAAATATGACTTTAGAGGGTAAAAATCCAAAACAACGCCCAAACGACCACGTAAGAGGCATGAACACCTTACACGAGACCAATGTAACATGTATGAATTTACCGTGTAGTCACGGGACTCTCGGGTTGCGAATACGATGATAATTTGCAAAAATATGTACTTAGGCTTAAAAATATGCCTTTGACGGAGGAAACCCCAAAACAGCCCCGAAATGGCCCATAAGAGGCACAAACACCTCCCACGCGACCAACGTAACATGTAGGGACTTACCATTTAGCCACTAGACTCCTGGGTTGAGAATACGAGGATAATTTGCAAAGTTTAGACTTAGGCTTAAAACATGACTTTAGAGGGTGAAAATCCAAAATAACACCTAAACGACCCCATAAGAGCCCAAACACCTCACACGAGACCAATGTAACATGTAGGAAATTACCGCGTAGTCACGGGACTCACGAGTTTAGAATACAACGATAATTTGTAAAAATCTAGTCTTGGGCTTAAAAATATGCCATTACAGGTTAAAAATGCAAAACAACCCCTAAGCTGCCCCATAAGAGGCACGAACACCTCCCACGAGACCAACGTAACACGTACAGACTTACCACGTACTCACGGCATTACCGGGTTTGCGAGTACGATGATAATTTACAAAATTTAAACTTAGGCTTAAAACATGACTCTAGAGGGTAAAAATTCAAAACAACTCCCCAACGATCTCGTAAGAAGCACGAACACCTCACACGAGACCAATGTAACACGTAGGAACTTACCGCGTAGTCACGAGACTCTCGTTTCTAGAATACAACGATAATTTGCAAAAATCTAGACTTGGGCTTAAAAATATGCCCTTAGAGATTGAAAACCCAAAACAGCCCCTAAGCGGTCTCGTAAGAGGCACGAACACCTCCCACGGGGCCACCGTAACACGTACGGACTTACCACGTAGTCACGGGACTGTCGAGTTTGAGAATACGAGGATAATTTGTAAAATTTAGACTTAGACTTAAAACATGACTTTACAGCGTAAAAATCCAAAACAACGTCCAAACGGCCTCGTAAGAGGCACGAACACCTCACACGAGACCAATGTAACATGTATGAATTTACCGCGTAGTTACGGGACTCTCGGGTTGCGAATACGACGATAATTTGTAAAAATCTAGACTTTGGCTTAAAAATATGTCGTTGATGGGTGAAAACCCAAAACAGTCCCTAAACGGCCCCGTAAGAGGCACATGCACCTCCCACGGTACCAACGTAAGACGTAGGGACTTACCACGTAGCCACTAGACTTTCCGGTTGAGAATACGAGGATAATTTGCAATGTTGAATTCTGTTTTCTGTGTTTAAGTACAATTCTGGTAAAAATTTGTGTTTGGCAACCTGTTTTTAAACACTGAATTATAATATTTCTTTTTATATAATCATGTTTTTCAGAAAACAGCAAAAGGGTGTTTTATAACTTCTGTTTTTTATTTTTCAACTAAGAATTATTCATTCATAATATTTTAATGCATTTATACCTTAATATATAATATACATACACAATACATTAATATATGTGCAATTATTATAAATAAAAAATATATATGTACACGTACACAAAAGTATGTATATTTATGTTATTAAATTATATAATATACTAAGATCCATATGTTAAATAATAATATGAATAGATACATGATACTTCTATATAGTTTTATACATGTATTATTAATGTATTGAATAATATAAAATATACATATATTACATATGTATTAAAAAATATTATCAATTCATGTATGTATATAATTTTATTGTGAAGTATACATGCAATATCATTATATAGACACACACACACACACATGTGTGTGTGTGTGTGTGTATGGTTAAACTTCCCAACATACCTCATTAAATATACATAAAAATACATGATATTAAATGCACATGTATATAATTTATGATGTATGTGTGTATGTATGTGAGCATGTATATATGTATGTATGTGTATATGTATACTTTCATGTATCATGTATGTATGAAAGTTTTATGTATTTGTTTATATATACACACATATATGTATAATATAAATATACATGTTTGCCAATTTTGTCAAATTTTCAAAAAATTGTATTTAAAAACAAGTTTACCAAACGCACACCAATAATTATAACACAAAAAATTGAATTTTAAAACTGCATTTAAAAACAACATTTAAATCGAGTTTTCATAATAGAGAACCAAACAGGCCCTTAGGCTTAAAACATGACTTTAGAGGGAGAAAATCCAAAACATCGCCCAAACGACCCCATAAGAGCCACGAACACCTCACACGAGACCAATCTAACATGTAGGAACTTATCGCGTAGTCACGGGACTCACGGGCTTAGAATACGACGATAATTTGCAAAAATCTAGGCTTGGGCTTAAAAATATGCCGTTAGTGGTTGAAAATGCAAAACAGCCCCTAAGCGGCCCCATAAGAGGCACGGACACCTACCACGGGACCAACTTAACACGTACGGACTTACCACGTAGTCACGGGACTGCCGGGTTTGAGAGTACGATGATAATTTGCAAAATTTAGACTTAGGCTTAAAACACGACTCTAGAGGGTAAAAATCCTAAACAGCCCCCAAATGACCCCATAAGAGGCACGAACAACTCACACGAGACCAATGTAACATGTAGGAACTTATCTAGTAGTCACGGGACTCTCAGGTTGAGAATACGATGATAATTTGATACAATCTAGACTTGGCTTAAAAATATGCCATTAGAGGTTGAAAACCAAAAACAACCCCTAAACGTCCTCATAAGAGGCACGAACACCTCCCACGAGACCAAGGTAGCACGTATAGACTTATCTCGTAGTCACAGGACTCTCGGGTTGAGAGTAGAGGGATAATTTGCAAAATTGAGACTTAGGCTTAAAACATGACTTTAGAGGGTGAAAATTCAAAATAGCCCCTAAGCGGTCCCGTAAGAGGCACGAACACCTCCCACGGGACCAACGTAACACGTACGGACTTACACGGGACTGTCGGGTTTTAGAATACGAGGATAATTTGCAAAATTTAGACATAGGCTTTAAAATATACCGTTAGCGGGTGAAAACCCAAAACAGCCCCCAAACGGTCCCGTAAGAGGTACATAGACAAACTTAACACGTAGGAACTTACCGCGTAGTCACGAGACTCTAGTTTCGATAATACGACTATAATTTGCAAAAATCTAGACTTAGGCTTAAAAATATGCTGTTAGCGGGTGAAAATCCAAAACAGCCCCCAAACGGCCCCGTAAGAGGCATGAACACCTACCACGGGACCAATGTAACATGTAAGAACATATCGCGTAGTCATGGGACTCTCGGATTGAGAATACGACGATAATTTGCAAAAATCTAGACTTGAGCTTCAAAAAATGCCATTAGGGGTTGAAAATCGAAAACAACCCCTAAACGTCCCCGTAAGAGGCACGAACACATCCCACAGGACCAAGGTAACACGTAGGGACTTACCTCGTAGTCACGGGACTCTATAGTTAAGAGTATGATGATAATTTGCAAAATTTAGACTTATGCTAAAAACATGACTTTTGCGGATAAAAATCCAAAACAAAGTCCAAACGACCCCGTAATAGGCACGAACAGCTCACACGAGCCAATGTAACACGTAGGAACTTATCGCGTAGTCAATAGACTTTCATTTCGAGAAAAAGACGATAATTTGAAAAAATCAAGACTTGGGCTTAAAAATATGGCGTTAGCGGTTGAAAACGTAAAACTGCTCCTAAGAGGCCTCGTAAGAGGCACGAACACCTCCCACGGGATCAATGTAACACGTAGGGACTTACCACGTAGTCACGGGACTCTCGGGTTGAGAATATGAGGTTAATTTGCAAAATTTGGACTTAGGCTTAAAACATGACTTTAGAGGGTGAAAATCCAAAACAGCGTCCAAACGATCTCGTAAGAGGCACGAACACCTCACACGAGACAAATGTAACATGTAGGAACTTACCGCGTATTCACGAGACTGTCGTTTCTAGAGTATGGCGATAATTTGCAAAAATCTAGACTTAGTCGTAAAAATATGCCCTTAGAGGGTGAAAATCCAAAACAACCCCTAAGCGTCCCCTTAAGAGGCACGAACACCTCCCACGGGACCAACGTAACACGTACGGACTTACCAGGTAGTCATGGGACTTCCGGGTTTGAGAATACGAGGATAATTTGCAAAATTTAGACTTGGGCTTAAAATATGACTTTAGAGGGTAAAAATTCAAAACAATGCCCAAACGACGCCTTAAGAGGCACAAATACCTCACACGAGACCAATGTAACATGTATGAATTTACCGCATAGTCACGCGACTCTCGGGTTGCGAATACGATGATAATTTGCAAAAATCTAGGCTTGGGCTTAAAAATATGCCTTTGACGGAGGAAACCCCAAAACAACCCCTAAATGGTCCCGTAAGAGGCATATACACCTTCCACGGGACCAACGTAACACGTAGGCACTTACCATTTAGCCACTAGAATCTCGGGTTGAGAATACGATGATAATTTGTATAATTTAGACTTAGGCTTAAAACATGACTTTAGAGGGTGAAAATCCAAAACAACGCCTAAACGACCCCGTAAGAGCCACAAACAGCCCACACGAGACCAATGTAACGTGTAGGAACTTACCGCGTAGTCACGGGACTCACGGGTTTAGAATACGGTGATAATTTGCAAAAATCTAGAATTGGACTTAAAAATATGCCGTTAGAGGTTGAAAATGCAAAACAACCCTTAAGCTGCCCCATAAGAGGCACGAACACCTCCCACGGGACCAACGTAACACGTACGGACTTACCACATAGTCACGGGACTGTCGGGTTTTAGAATACGAGGATAATTTGCAAAATTTAAACTTTGGCTTAAAACATGACTCTAGAGGGTAAAAATCCAAAACAGCGCCCAAACGATCTCGTAAGAGGTATGAACACCTCACACGAGACAAGTGTAACACGTAGGAACTTATCGCGTAGTCACGAGACTCTCGTTTCTAGAATACGATGATAATTTGCAAAAATCTATACTTGGGCTTACGAATATGCCCGTCGAGGGTGAAAATCCAAAACAGCTCCTAAGCGGCCCCGTAAGATGCACGAACACCTCCCACGGGACCAACGTAACACGTACGAACTTACCACATAGTCACGGGACTATCGAGTTTGAGAATATGAGGATAATTTGCAAAATTTAGACTTAGGCTCAAAACATGACTTTAGAGGGAAATAATCCAAAACAACGCCCAAACAACCCCGTAAGACTCGCGAACATCTCACACAAGACCAATGTAACATATATGAATTTACTGCGTAGTCACGGGACTCTCGAATTGCGAATACGACAATAATTTACAAAAATCTAGACTCAGGCTTAAAAGTATGCCGTTGACGGGTGAAAACCCAAAACAGTCCCTAAACGGCCCTGTAAGAGGCACATACACGTCCCATGGGACCAACGTAAGATGCAGGGACTTACCACGCAGGCACTAGACTTTTGGGTTGAGAATACGAGGATAATTTGCAAAGTTTAGACTTAGGATAAAAACATGACTTTTGAGGGTGAGAATCCAAAACATCGCCCAAACGACCCCATCAGAGCCACGAACACCTCACACGAGATCAATGTAACATGTAGGAACTTATCGCGTAGTCACGGGACTCACGGGTTTGGAATACGATGATAATTTGCAAACATCTAGGCTTGGGCTTAAAAATATGCAGTTAGTGGTTGAAAACGCTAAACAGCCCCTAAGTGGCCCCATAAGAGGCACGAACACCTCCCACGGGACCAACGTAACACATATGGACTTACCACGTAGTCACGGGTCTGCTGGGTTTGAGAGTATGATGATAATTTGCAAATTTAGACTCAGGCTTAAAACATGACTCTAGAGGATAAAAATCCAAAACAGTGCCCAAATATTCTCATAAGATGCACGAACAATTCACACGAGACTAATGTAACATGTAGGAACTTATCTAGTAGTCACGGGACTCTCGAATTGAGAATACGACGATAATTTGCAAAAATCTAGACTTAGGCTTAAAAATATGCCATTAGAGGTTGAAAACCAAAAACAACCCCTAAACGTCCTCGTAAGAGGCACGAACCCCTCCCACGAGACCAAGGTAGCACGTAGGGACTTATCTCGTAGTCACGGGACTCTTGGGTTGAGAGTACAGGGATAATTTGCAAAATTTAGACTTTGGCTTAAAACATGACTTTAGAGGGTGAAAATCCAAAACAGCCCCTAAGCGGTCCCGTAAGAGGCACGAGCACCTCCCACAGGACCAACGTAACACGTACGGACTTACCACGTAGTCACAGGATTGGTTTGAGAATACGAGGATAATTTGCAAAATTTAGACATAGGCTTTAAAATATGCCGTTAGTGGGTGAAAACCCAAAACAGCCCCAAAACGGCCTCGGAAGAGGTACATACATCTCCCATGGGACAAACTTAACACGTAGAAACTTACCCCAGTGTCACGAGACTCTCATTTCGAGAATACGACGATAATTTGCAAAAATCTAGACTTAGGTTTAAAAATATGCTGTTAGTGGGTGAAAGCCCAAAACAGCCCCCAAACGGCCCCGTAAGAGGCACGAATACCTTCCACGGGACCAATGTAACATGTAAGAACTTACTTGTAGTCAATGGACTCTCGGGTTGAGAATATGATGATAATTTGCAAAAATGTAGATTTGAGGTTATAAATATGCCATTAGGGGTTGAAAATCGAAAACGGCCCCTAAACATCCCCGTAAGAGGCACGAACACCTCCCACGGGACCAAGGTAACACGTAGGGACTTACCTCGTAGTCACGGGACTCTCTGGTTGAGAGTACGATGATAATTTGCAAAATTTAGACTTAGACTTAAAACATGACTTTAGATGGTAAAAATCCAAAACAACGCCCAAACGACCCCATAAGAGGCACAAACAGCTCACACGAGACCAATGCAACAGGTAGGAACTTACCGCGTAGTCACGAGACTCTCGTTTCTAGAATACGGCGATAATTTGGAAAAAATCCAGACTTGTCTTAAAAATATTCCCTTAGATGCTGAAATCCCAAAACAGCCCCGAAGCGGCCTCGTAAGAGGCACGAATATCTCCCACCGGATCAATATAACACGTAGGGACTTGCCACGTAGTCACCGGACTCTCAGGTTGAGAATACGAGGATAATTTCCAAAATTTGGTCTTAGCCTTAAAATATGACTTTAGAGGGTGAAAATCCAAAACAGTGCCCAAACGATCCCGTAAGAGGCACGAACACCTCACACGAGACCAATGTAACATTTATTAATTTACCGCGTTGTCACGGGACCCTCGTGTTGCGAGTACGACGATAATTTGGAAAAATCTAGACTTAGACTTAAAAATATGCCGTTGATGGTTGAAAACTCAAAACAGCCCCTAAACGGCCCCTAAGAGGTACATACACCTCCCATGGGACCAACGTAACACGTAGGGACTTGCCACGTAGCCACTAGACTCTCGGGATTAGAATACGAGGATAATTTGCAAAGTTTAGACCTAAGCTTAAAACATGACTTTAGAGGGTAAAAATCCAAAACAACGCCCAAACGACCCCATAAGATCCACGAACACCTCACACGAGACAAATGCAACATGTAGGAACTTACCGCGTAGTCACGGGACTCACGGGTTTAGAATACGGAGATAATTTGCAAAAATCTAGACTTGGGCTTAAAAATATGTCGTTAGAGGTTGAAAATGCAAAACAACGCCTAAGCTTCCCCATAAGAGGCATGAACATCTCCCATGGCACCAACGTAACACGTACGGACTTACCACGTAGTCACGGGACTGTCGGGTTTGAGAGTTCGATGATAATTTACAAACTTTAGACTTAGGCTTAAAACATGACTCTAGAGGGTAAAAATCTAAAACAGCGCACAAACGATCTCGTAAGAGGAACGAACACCTCACACGAGACCAATTTAACACGTAGGAACATACCGCGTAGTCACGAGATTCTCGTTTCTAGAATACGACGATAATTTGCAAAAATCTAGATTTTGGCTTAAAAATATGCCCTTAGAGGGTGAAAACCCAAAACAGCCCCTAAATGGCCCCATAAGACTCACATACACCTCCCACGGGACCAACGTAACACGTAGGGACTTACCACGTAGCCACTAGACTTTCGAGTTGAGAATAGGAGGATAATTTGCAAAGTTTAGACTTTGGCTTAAAAGATGACTTTAGAGGGTGAAAATCCAAAACAACTCCCAAATGACCCCGTAAGAGCCACGAATACCTCACATGAGACCAATGTAACATGTAGGAACTTACCGCGTGGTCACGGGACTCACGAGTTTTGAATACGACGATAATTTGCGAAAATCTGGGCTTGGTCTTAAAAATATGCCGTTAGAGGTTGAAAACGCAAAATAGCCCATAAGCGGCCCCATAAGAGGCACGGACACCTCCCATGGGACCAACGTAACACATACGGACATACCACGTAGTCACGGGACTGCCGGGTTTGAAAGTACGATGATAATTTTCAAAATTCATACTTTAGGCTTAAAACATGACTCTAGAGGGTAAAAATCCAAAACAACGCCCAAATGACCCCATAAGAGGCACAAACAACTCACACGAGACCAATGTAACATGTAGGAACTTATCTAGTAGTCACGAGACTCTCGGGTTGAGAATGCTTAAAACATGCCGTTGTAGGGTAAAAATAAAAGAATAACCCTCAAATGACCCTTTAAGACGTACGAACACCTCCCACGGGCCCAAAGTAATATATAGGTACTGATAGCATAGTCACAGGACTCTCGATTTGAGAATACGACGATAATTTGCAAAAATCTAGACTTACACTTAAAATATGTCGTTAGAGGGTGAAAATCTAAAACAAACCCAAAACGGTCCCGTAAGAGCCACACACACATCGTACGCGGCCAATGTATCACGTAGGAACTGACAGCGTGTCACGAGATTCCTGATTTGAGAATACGATGATAATTTGCCAAAATCTTGACTTAGGCCTAAAACATACCGGTAGTTGGTGAAAACTCAAAATAGCCTCCAAATGGACCTATAAGAGGCACGAACTCGTCACACGAGATCAATTTAACAGGTAGGAACTTACCGCGTAGTTACGGGACTCCCGGTTTGCGAATACGACGATAATTTACAAAAAATAGACTTTTGCTTAAAACATGGTATTAAAGGGTGAAAATGAAAAACAACCTCGTAAGAGGCATGAACACCTCTTCCGGGACCAATGTAATACATAGGTACTGACTGCGTAGTCACGTGACTCCCGATTTGAGAATAAGATAATAATTTATAAAAATATAAAATTAGGCTTAAAACATGCTGTTAGTGGGTGAAAACCTAAAAGAGCCTCCAAAAGGCTCCATAAGAGGCACTAACACCTCCCACGGGACAAACTTAACACGTAGGAACTTACCGCGTAGTCACGAGACTCTCATTACGAGAATACGATGATACTTTTCAAAAATCTAGACTTAGGTTTAAAAATATGCCATTAGCGGGTGAAAATCCAAAACAGCCCCCAAACGGCACCGTAAGAGGCACAAACACCTCCCACGGGACCAATGTAACATGTAAGAACTTAGAGCGTAGTCACGGGACTCTCGGGTTGAGAATACGACGATAATTTGCAAAAATCTAGACTTAGGCCTAAAAATATGCCGTTAGCAGGTGAAAACCCAAAACAGCCCCGAAATGTTCCTGTAAGAGGCACGAACAGCTCCCACGGGACCAAGGTAACACGTTGGGACTTACCTCGTAGTCACGGGACTCTCTGTTTGAGCGCACGATGATAATTTGCAACATTTAGACTTAGGCTTAAAACATGACTTTAGAGGGTAAAAATCCAAAACAACGCCCAAACGACCCCGTAAGAGGCATAAACAGCTTACACGAGACTAATGTAACAGGTAGAAACTTACCGCGCAGTCACGAGACTCTCGTTTCTAGAATACGACGATAATTTGCAAAAATCTAGACTTGGCTTAAAAATATGCCCTTAGATGGTGAAATTCAAAAACAGCCCCGAAAGGGCCTCGAAAGAGGCACGAACATCTCCCACCGGATCAATATAACACGTAGGGACTTGCCACGTAGTCACGAGACTCTCGAGCTGAGAATACGAGGATAATTTGTAAAATTTAGACTTAGGCTTAAAATATGACTTTAGAGGCTTCAAATAAAAAATAATGCCCAAACGACCCCGTAAGAGGCACGAACACCTCAGACGAGACCAATGTAACATATATGAATTTACCGCGTAGTCACGGGACTCTCGGGTTGCGAATACGATGATAATCTGCAAAAATCTATACTTAGGCTTAAAAATATGCATTTGACGGAGGAAACCCCAAAACAGCCCCGAAATGGCCCGTAAGAGGCACATACACCTCCCTCGGGACCAACGTAACATGTAGGTACTTACCATTTAGCCACTAGACTCTCGGGTTGAGAATACGAGGATAATTTGCATACGTTAGACTTAGGCTTAAAACATGACTTTAAAGGATGAAAATCCAAAATAACGCTTAAACGACCCCGAAAGAGCCCAAACACCTCACACGAGACCAATGTAACATGTAGGCACTTACCGCGTAGTCACGGGACTCACGAGCTTAGAATACGACGATAATTTGCGAACATCTAAACTTGGGCTTAAAAATATACCGTTAGAGGTTAAAAACGCAAAACAACCCCTAAGTTGCCCCATAAGAGGCACGAACACCTCCCACGGGACCAACGTAACACGTACGGATTTACCACGTAGTCACGGGACTGCCGAGTTTGAGAGTATGATGATAATTTGCAAAATTTATACGTAGGCTTCAAACATGATTCTAGAGGATAAAAATCCAAAACATTTCCCAAACGATCTCGTAAGGGGCATGAACCTCACACGAGACCAATGTAACACGTAGGAACTTACCGCGTAGTCACGAGACACTCATTTCTAGAATACGACGATAATTTGTAAAAATCTAGACTTGGGCTTAAAAATATGCCTAAGAGGGTGAAAACCCGAAACAGTCCCTAAGCGGCCCCGTAAGAGGCATGAACACCTCCCACGGGACCAACGTAAAACGTACGGACTTACCACGCAGTCATGGGACTGTCGAGTTTGAGAATACGAGGATAATTTGCAAAATTTAGACTTAGGCTTAAAACATGATTTTACAGTGTAAAAATCCAAAACAACGTCCAAACGACCCCGTAAGACTCACGAACATCTCACACGAGACCAATGTAACATGTATGAATTTACTGCGTAGTCATGAGACTCTCGGATTGCGAATACGATGATAATTTACAAAAATCTAGACTTAGGCTTAAAAGTGTACCCTTAACAAGTGAAAACCCAAAACAATCCCTAAACGGTCCCATAAGAGGCGCATACACCTCCCACGGGACCAACGTAAGATGTAGGGACTTACCACGTAGCCACTTGACTTTCGGGTTGAGAATACAAGGACAATTTGCAAAGTTTAGACTTAGGCTTAAAACATGACTTTAGAGGGTGAAAGTCCAAAACATCTCCCAAACGACCCCCTAAGAGCCACGAAAACACCTCACACGAGATCAATGTAACATGTAGGAACTTACCGCGTAGTCACGGGACTCACGGGTTTCGAATACGACGATAATTTGCAAAAATCTAGGCTTGGGCTTAAAAATATGCCGTTAGTGGTTGAAAATGAAAAACAACCCCTAAGCGACCCCATAAGAGCCATGGACACCTCCCACGGGACCAACGTAACACGTACGGACTTACCACGTAGTTACGGGACTGTCGAGTTTGAGAGTACGATGATAATTTGCAAAATTTAGACTTAGGCTTAAAACATGACTCTAGAGGGTAAAACTCCAAAACAACTCCCAAATGACCCCATAAGAGGCACGAAAACACCTCACACGAGATCAATGTAACATGTAGGAACTTACCGCGTAGTCACGGGACTCACGGGTTTCGAATACGACGATAATTTGCAAAAATCTAGGCTTGGGCTTAAAAATATGCCGTTAGTGGTTGAAAATGAAAAACAACCCCTAAGCGACCCCATAAGAGCCATGGACACCTCCCACGGGACCAACGTAACACGTACGGACTTACCACGTAGTTACGGGACTGTCGAGTTTGAGAGTACGATGATAATTTGCAAAATTTAGACTTAGGCTTAAAACATGACTCTAGAGGGTAAAACTCCAAAACAACTCCCAAATGACCCCATAAGAGGCACGAACAATTCACACGAGACCAATGTAACGTGTAGGAACTTATCTAGTAGTCACGGGACTCTCGGGTTGAGAATACGACGATAATTTTCAAAAATCTAGTCTCAGGCTTAAAAATATGCCATTAGAGGTTGAAAACCAAAAACAGCCCCTAAACGTCCTCGTAAGAGGCACGAACACCTCCCACGAGACCAAGGTAGCACGTAGGGACTTATCTCGTAGTCACGGGATTCTCGGGTTGAGAGTTCAGGGATAATTTGCAAAATTTAGGCATAGGCTTAAAACATGACTTTAGAGGGTGAAAATCCAAAACATCCCCTAAACGGTCCCGTAAGAGGCACGAACACCTCCCACGGGACCAACGTAGCAGGTACGGACTTACCACGTAGTCACGGGACTGCCGAGTTTGAGAATACGAGGATAATTTGCAAAATTTGGACATAGGCTTTAAAATATGCCATTAGCTGGTGAAAACCCAAAACAGCCCCCAAACGGTCCCGTAAGAGGTATATAGACAAACTTAACACGTAAGAACTTTCCGCGTAGTCACGAGACTCTCGTTTCGTGAATACGACGATAATTTGCAAAAATCTAGACTTAGTCTTAAAAAACTGGCGTTAGCGATTGAAAACCCAAAACAGCCCCCAAACGGCCCCGTAAGAGGCATGCACACCTCCCACGGGACCAATGTAACATGTAATAACTTACCGCGTAGTCACGGGACTCCCGGGTTGAGAATACGATAATAATTTGCTAAAATCTAGAATTGAGCTTAAAAATATGCCATTAGGGTTTGAAAACCGAAAACAGCTCCTAAATGTCCCCGTAAGAGGTACGAACACATCCCACGGGACCAAGGTAACACGTAGGGACTTACCACATAGTCACGGGACTCTCTGGTTGAGAGTATGATGATAATTTGCAAAATTTAGAGTTATGCTGAAAACATGACTTTTGCGGATAAAAATCCAAAACAAAGTCCAAACGACCCCGTAATAGGCACGAACAGCTCACACGAGACCAATGTAACACGTAGGAACTTATCGCGTAGTCAGTAGACTTTCATTTTGAGAAAAAGACGATAATTTGCAAAAATCTAGACTTGGTCTTAAAAATATGGCGTTAGCAGTTGAAAACGTAAAACTGCTCCTAAGCAGCCTCGTAAGAGGCATGAACACCTCCCACGGGATCAATGTAACACATAGGGACTTGCCACGTAGTCACGGGACTCTCAGGTTGAGAATACGATGTTAATTTGCAAAATTTGGACTTAGGCTTAAAACATGACTTTAGAGGGTAAAAATCCAAAACAACGTCCAAACGATCTCGTAAGAGGCACGAACACCTCACATGAGACCAATGTAACATGCAGGAACTTACCGTGTATTCACGAGACTCTCATTTCTAGAGTATGGCGATAATTTGTAAAAATCTAGACTTGGGCGTAAAAATATTCCCTTAGAGGGTGAAAATCTAAAATAGCCCCTAAGCGCACCCCCGTAAGAGGCACGAACACCTCCCACGGGACCAACGTAACACGTACGGACTTACCACGTAGTCACGGGACTGCCGGGTTTGAAAGTACGATGATAATTTGCAAAATTTAAACTTAGGCTTAAAACATGACTCTAGAGGGTAAAAATCCAAAACAGCACCCAAATGACCCCATAAGAGGCACGAACAACTCACACGAGACCAATGTAACATGTAGGAACGTATCTAGTAGTCACGGGACTCTCGGGTTGAGAATACGATGATAATTTTCAAAAATCTAGACTTAGGCTTAAAAATATGCCAGTAGAGGTTGACAATCCAAAAACAACTCCTAAACGTCCTCGTAAGAGGCACGAACACCTCCCACGAGATAAAGGTAGCACGTAAGGACTTATCTCGTAGTCACGGGACTCTCGGGTTGAGATTACGGGGATAATTCGCAAAATTTAGACTTGGGCTTAAAACATGACTTTAGAGGGTGAAAATTCAAAACAGCCCCTAAGTGGTCCCGTAAGAGGCATGAACACCTCCCACGGGACCAACGTAACACGTACGAACTTACCATGTAATCACGGGACTGTCGGGTTTGAGAATACGAGGATAATTTATAAAATTTAGACTTAGGATTAAAAATATGCCGTTAGTGTATGAAAACCCAAAAGTGCCCCAAACGGCCCCGTAAGAGGTACATACACCTCCCACGGGACAAACATAACACGTAGGAACTTACCCCGTAGTCACGAGACTCTCATTTCGATAATACGACGATAATTTGCAAAAATCTAGACTTAGGTTTAAAAATATGCTGTTAGCGGGTGAAAACCCAAAACAGCCCCCAAACGGCACCTTAAGAGGCACGAACACCTCCCATGTAACCAATGTAACATGTAAGAATTACCGCGTAGTCACGGGACTCTCGGGTTGAGCGTACAATGATAATTTGCAAAAATCTGGACTTAGGCTTAAAAATATGCCGTTAGCGGGTGAAAACCCGATACAGCCCCGAAATGTCCCCGTAAGAGGCACGAACACCTCCCACTGGACCAAGGTAACACGTTGGGACTTACCTCGTAGTCACGGGACAATCTGGTTGAGAGCACGATGATAATTTGCAAAATTTAGACTTAGGCTTAAAACATGACTTTAGAGCGTAAAAATCCAAAATAAAGCCCAAACGACCCCGTAAGAGGCACGAACAGCTCACAGGAGACCAATGTAACAGGTAGGAACTTACCGTGTAGTCACGAGACACTCGTTTCTAGAATACGACGATAATTTGGAAAAATCTAGACTTGGCTTGAAAATATGCCCTTAGATGGTGAAATTACAAAACAGCCCCGAAGGGGCCTCGTAAGAGGCATGAACATCTCCCACCGGATCAATATAACACGTAGGGACTTGCCACGTAGTCACTGGACTCTCGAGTTGAGAATACGAGGATTATTTGCAAAATTTAGACTTAGGCTTAAAATATGATTTTAGAGGGTAAAAATCCAAAACAACGCCCAAACGACCCCGTAAGAGGCACAAACACCTCACACGAGACCAATGTAACATGTGTGAATTTACCGCATAGTCACGGGACTCTCGGGTTGCGAATACGATGATAATTTGCAAAAATTTGTACTTAGGCTTAAAAATATGCCTTTAACGGAGGAAACCCCAAAACATCCCCGAAATGGCCCGTAAGAGGCACATACACCTCCCACGAGACCAACATAACATGTAGGGACTTACCATTTAGCCACTAGACTCTCGGTTTGAGAATACGAGGATAATTTGCAAAGTTTAGACTTAGACTTAAAACATGACTTTAAAGGATGAAAATCCAAAATAACGTCTAAACGACCCCGTAAGAGTCCAAACACCTCACACGAGACCAATGCAACATATAGGAACTTACTGTGTAGTAACGGGACTCACGGGTTTAGAATACGACGATAATTTGCAAAAATCTAGACTTGGGCTTAAAAATATGCCGTTAGAGGTTAAAAACACAAAATAACCCCTAAGCTGCCCCATAAGAGGCACGAACACCTCCCATGGGACCAACGTAAAACGTACGGACTTACCACGTAGTCACGGGACTGCCGGGTTTGAGAGTACGATGATAATTTAAAATTTTAAACTTTGCCTTTAAACATGACTCTAGAGGGTAAAAATCCAAAACAGCGCCCAAACGATCTCGTAAGAGGAACGAACACCTCACAGGGGACCAATGTAACATGTAGGAACTTACCGCGTAGTCACGAGACTCTTGTTTCAAGAATACGACGATAATTTGTAAAAATCTATACTTGGGCGTAAAAATATGCCCTTAGAGGGTGAAAACCCAAAACAGCCCCTAAGTGGCCCGGAAAGAGGCACGAACACCTCCCACGGGACCAACGTAACACGTACGCACTAACCACGTACTCAAGGAATTTTTGAGTTTGAGAATATGAGGATAATTTGCAAAATTTAGACTTAGGCTTAAAACATGACTTTATAGTGTAAAAATCCAAAACAACGCCCAAACGACCCCGTAAGACTCATGAACATCTCACACGAGACCAATGTAACATGTATGAATTTACTGTGTAGTCACGGGACTCTCGGATTGCGAATACGATGATAATTTACAAAAATCTAGACTTAGGCTTAAAAGTATGTCTTTGACGGGTGAAAACCCAAAACGGTCCCTAAACGGCCCCGTAAGAGGCACATACACCTCCCACGGGACCAACGTAAGTAGGGACTTACCACGTAGGTGACTTTCGGGTTGAGAATACGAGGATAATTTGCAAAGTTTAGACTTAGGCTTAAAACATCACTTTAGAGGGTGAAAATCCAAAACATCGCTCAAACGACCCCGTAAGAGCCACGAACAACTCACACGAGATCAATGTAACATGTAGAAACTTACCGCATAATCACGGGACTCACGGGTTTCGAATACGACGATAATTTGCAAAAATTTAGGCTTGGGCTTAAAAATATGCCGTTAGTGGTTGGAAACACAAAACAACCCCTAAGCGGCCCCATAAGAGGCACGGACACCTCCCACGGGACCAACGTAACACATACGGACTTACCACGTAGTCACGGGACTATCGGGTTTCAGAGTACGATGATAATTTACAAAATTTAGACTTAGGCTTAAAACATGACTCCACAAGGTAAAAATCCAAAACAGCGCCCAAATGACCCCATAAGAGGCACGAACAATTCACACGAGAACAATTTAACATGTAGGAACTTATCTAGTAGTCACGGGACTCTCGGGTTGAGAATACGACGATAATTTGCAAAAATCTAGACATAGACTTAAAAATATGCCATTAGAGATTGAAAACCAAAAACAGCCCCTAAACGTCCTCGTAAGAGGCACGAACACCTCCCACGAGACCAAGGTAGCACGTAGGGACTTATCTCGTAGTCACGGGACTCTCGGGTTGAGAGTACAGGGATAATTTGCAAAATTGAGACTTAGGCTTAAAACATGACTTTAGAGGGTGAATATCCAAAACAGCCCCTAAGCGGTCCCGTAAGAGGCACGAACACCTCCCACGGGACCATCGTAACACGTACGGACTTACCACGTAGTCATGAGACTGCCGGGTTTAAGAATACAAGGATAATTTGCAAAATTTAGACATAGGCTTTAAAATATGCCGTTAGCGGGTGAAAATCCAAAACAGCCCCCAAACGGTCCCGTAAGAGGTACATAGACAAACTTAACACGTAGGAACTTACCTCGTAGTCACGCGACTCTCGTTTCGAGAATACGACGATAATTTGCAAAAATCTAGACTTCTGCTTAAAAATATGCCGTTAGCGGGTGAAAATACAAAATAGCCACCTAACGGCCCCGTAAGAGACATGAACACCTCCCACGGGACCAATGTAACATGTAAGAACTTACTGCGTAGTCACGGAACTCTCGGATTGAGAATACGACGATAATTTGCAAAAATCTAGACTTGAGCTTAAAAATATGCCATTAGGGATTGAAAACCGAAAACAGCCCCTAAACGTCCCCGTAAGAGGCACGAACACATCCCACATGACCAAGGTAACACGTAGGGACTTACCTCGTAGTCACGGGACTCTCTAGTTGAGAGTACGATGATAATTTGCAAAATTTAGACTTATGCTGAAAACATGACTTTTGCGGATAAAAATCCAAAACAAAGTCCAAACGACCCCGTAATAGGCACGAACATCTCACACGAGCCAATGTAACACGTAGGAACTTATCGCGTAGTCAATAGACTTTCATTTTGAGAAAAAGACGATAATTTGCAAAAATATAGACTTGGGCTTAAAAATATGGCGTTAGCGGTTGAAAATCTAAAACTGCTCGTAAGAGGCCTCGTAAGAGGCACGAACACCTCCCACGGGATCAATGTAACACATAGGGACTTAACAAGTAGTCACGGGACTCTCAGGTTGAGAATACGAGGTTAATTTGCAAAATTTGGACTTAGGCTTAAAACAAGACTTTAGAGGGTGAAAATCCAAAACAGCGTCCAAACGATCTCGTAAGAGGCACGAACACCTCACACGAGACCAATGTAACATGTAGGAACTTATCGCGTATTCACGAGACTCTCGTTTCTAGAGTATGGTGATAATTTGCAAAAATCTAGACTTGGTCGTAAAAATATGCCGTTAGAGGGTGAAAATCCAAAACAGCCCCTAAGCGGCCTCGTAAGAGCCACGAACACCTCCCACGGGACCAACGTAACACGTACGGACTTACCACGTAGTCACGGGATTGTCGGGTTTGAGAATACGAGGATACTTTGCAAAATTTAGACTTAGGCTTAATATATGACTTTAGAGGGTAAAAATCCAAAACAATGCCCAAACGACCCCTTAAGAGGCACGAATACCTCACACGAGACCAATGTAACATGTATGAATTTACCGCATAGTCATGGGACTCTCGGGTTGGGAATACGACGATAATTTACAAAAATCTAGACTTAGGCTTAAAAATATGCCCTTGACGGGTGAAAACCCAAAACTGCCCCTAAACGGCCCCGTAAGAGGCACATACACCTCCCACGGGACCAACGTAACACGTAGGGACTTACGACGTAGCCACTAGACTTTCGGGTTGAGAATACGAGGATAATTTTCACAGTTTAGACTTAGGCTTAAAACATAACTTTCGACAGTGAAAATCTAAAATAATGCCCAAACAACTCCGTAAGAGCCACGAACACCTCACACGAGACCAATGTAACATGTAGAAACTTACCGCGTAGTCACGGGACTCACAGGTTTGGAATACAATAATAATTTGCAAAAATCTAGGCTTGGGTTTAAAAATATGCGGTTAGAGGTTGAAAATGCAAAACAACCCCTAAGCGTCCCCATAAGAGGCACGGACACCTGCCACGGGACCAACGTAACACGTAAGGACTTACGACGTAGTCACGGGACTGCCGGGTTTGAGAGTACGATGATAATTTGCAAAATTTAGACATAGGCTTAAACATGACTTTAGAGGGTAAAAATCCAAAACAGCGTCCAAATGACCCCATAAGAGGCACGAACAACTCACACGAGACCAATGTAACATGTAGGAACTTATCAAGTAATCACGGGACTCTCGGGTTGAGAATACGATGTTAATTTGCAAAAATCTATACTTAGGCTTAAAGGCATGCCATTAGAGGTTGACAACCAAAAAAAACTCCCAAACGTCCTCGTAAGAGGCACGGACACATCCCACAAGATAAAGGTAGCACGTAGGGACTTATCTCGTAGCCACGGGACTCTCGGGTTGAGAGTACGGGGATGATTTGCAAAATTTGGACTTAGGCTTAAAACATGACTTTAGAGGGTGAAAATCCAAAACAGCCCCTAAGGGCGTAAGAGGCACTAACACCTCCCACGGGACCAACGTAACACGTACGGGCTTACCATGTAGCCACGGGACTGTCGAGGTTTGAGAATACGAGGATAATTTTCAGAATTTAGGCTTAGGCTTAAAAATATGCCATTAGTGGGTGAAAACCCAAAACATCCCCCAAACGGCCCCGTAAGAGGAACATACACCTCCCACGGGACAAAATTAACACGTAGGAACTTATCGTGTAGTCACGAGACTCATTTCGAGAATACGACGATAATTTGCAAAAATCTAGATTTAGGCTTAAAAATATGCCGTCAGCGGGTGAAAACCCAAAACAGCCCTATAAGAGGCACGAACACCTCCCACGGGACCAAGGTAAAACGTAGGGACTTACCTCGTAGTTACGGGACTCTCTGGTTGAGAGTACGATGATAATTTGCAAAATTCAGACTTAGGCTTAAAACATGACTTTAGAGGGTAAAAATCCCAAATAACGCCGAAACGACCCCGTAAGAGGTACGAACAGCTCACACGACACCAATGTAACAGGTAGGAACTTACCGCGTAGTCACGAGACTCTCGTTTCTAGAATACAACGATAATTTGCAAAAATCTAGACTTGGCTTAAAAATATGCCCTTACATGGTGAAATCCCAAAACAGCCCTGAAGCGGCCTCGTAAGAGGCACGAACATCTCCCACAGGATCAATATAACACGTAGGGATTGCCACGTAGTCAAGCGACTCTCGGGTTGAGAATACGAGGATAATTTGCAAAATTTGGACTTAGGCTTAAAATATGACTTTAGAGGGTGAAAATCCAAAACAGCGCCCAAACGACCCCGTAAGAGGCGCCAACGCCTCACATGAGACCAATGTAACATGTATGAATTTACTGCGTAGTCACGGGACTTTCGGGTTACGAATACGATGATAATTTCCAAAAATCTAGACTTAGGTTTAAAAATATGCCATTGACGGTTGAAAACTCGAAATAGCCCCTAAACGGCCTCGTAAGAGGCACATAGACCTCCCACGGGGCCAACGTAACACATAGGGACTTACCACGTAGCCACTAGAATCTCGGGATTAGAATACGAGGATAATTTGCAAAGTTTAGACCTAAGCTTAAAACATGACTTTAGAGGGTGAAAATCCAAAACAACGCCCAAACGACTCCGTAAGAGCCACGAACACCTCACACGAGACCAATGTAACATGTAGGAACTTATCGCGTAGTCACGGGACTCACGGGTTTAGAATGCGGCGATAATTTGCAAAAATCTAGACTTGGGCTTAAAAATATGCCGTTAGAGGTTGAAAACGCAAAACAACCCCTAAGCGGCCCCATAAGAGGCACGAACACCCCCCACGACACCAAGGTAACACGTACGGACTTACCACGTAGTCACGGGACTGTCGGGTTTTACAGTACGATGATAGTTTACAAACTTTAGACTTAGGCTTAAAACATGACTCTAGAGTTTAAAAATCCAAAACAGCGCACAAACGATCTCGTAAGAGGAACGAACATCTCACACGAGACCAATTTAACACGTGGGAACATACCGCGTAGTCACGAGATTCTCGTTTCTACAATATGATGATAATTTGTAAAAATCCAGACTTTGACTTAAAAATATGCCATTAGAGGGTAAAAATCCAAAACAACGCCCAAGTGACCCCGTAAGAGGCACATACACCTCCCACGGGACCAACGTAACACGTAGGGACTTACCACGTAGTCAGTAGTCTCTCATTTCGAGAATACGACGATAATTTGCAAAAATCTAGACTTAGGCTTAAAAATATGCCGTTAGCGGGTGAAAACCCAAAACAACCCCTAAGCGGTCCCGTAAGAGGTACGAACACATCCCCCGAGATCAATGTAACACCTAGGAACTTTTCGCGTATGCTTAAAACTTGTCGTTAATGGGTGAAAACCAAAAATAGCTTCCAACAAGTGTACCTTTTTATCGGTTGAGTTATTTCTGAGCTTATTTATGTTTAATCGTTGGAAGGGAGTTGTTGATTATTTATTTATGGCTTTTGCTGATGTCGTTGAGTTTATTTAAATGTTAAACATGCTGGATTTCTTCAATAAACAAAGAAAATTCTGCCAATATTTTTTTTTGAAATTATTGATTGTTTTAAATTGATTAATTCAAAAATAAGTTTACGAAACATGTTGAGAAGTGGGGGTGGAGCGTGTAACTAAAGTAAGACCATTGTTGGAAGGGAGTTGTTGATTATTTATTTATGGCTTTTGTTGATGTAGTTGAGTTTATTTAAATGTTAAACATGTTGGATTTCTTGAATAAACAAAGGAAACTCTGCCGATTTTTTTTGAAATTATTGAGTGTTTTAAATTGATTAACTCAAACATAAGTTTAGGAAACATGTTGAGAAGTGGGGGTGGTTCGTGTAACTAAAGTAAGACCATTGTTGGAAGGGAGTTGTTGATTATTTATTTATGGCTTTTGTTGATGTCTCCGAGTTGATTTTAAATGTTAAAACAGGTTGGATTTCGTGAATAAACAAAGGAAACTCTATCGAAATTTTTTAAAATTATGAATTGTTCCAAATTGATTAATTCAAACATACCCGAATTTGAAAATTGAGCGTCGAGGCGCGAAAATGTCAAACGACTATCAAAAATAGCAAAAAGGGGCACACTTATGATAAAAGTAATTTTTTTTTTCATATTATGCAATTTGATTATGGTTAACATGTGTTTATTTGTTTCTTGTCACAGATTGATGATGGATTTCTTGGGGGTGGAGCGTGTAACTAAAGTAAGACCATTGTTGGAAGATATTTGTTGATTATTTATTTATGGCTTTTGTTGATGTCTCCGAGTTAATTTTAAATGTTAAAACATGTTGGATTTCGTGAATAAACAAAGGAAATTCTGTGGAAATTTTTTAAAATTATGAAGCTTTCCAAATTGATTAATTCAAACATACCCGAATTTGAAAATTGAGCGTCGAGGCGCGAAAATGTCAAACGACTATCAAAAGTAGCAAAAAGGAGTACACTTATGATAAAAGTAGATTTTTTTTTTCATATTATGCAATTCGATTATGGTTAACACGTGTTTATTTTTTTATTGTCACAGATTGATGATGGATTTCATTGGGCTAGGTGATTGGATGACTCAAAGTTTCTCGCGAAATGTGAATTATTTTTGTAGTTGGTGTTACTTTGAACATTTGTTGTAATCATATTCATTTGAATAAAATGAATTGCCTTTTAACGAAGAATTGTTGATTTGAATATGGTGTCATTTTATGTGATAGTTTGGATGCACATTTATACAGGTTATGTCATGGCAAAAATTTATATTTATGCATCTTTCAATCTTCTTTTGGATTTATTTATTGGAAAAAAATCTCTTTTAGCGACATAACTTGGGTGTTGGTAAAAATCAAATCATATTCTAAATATTGACTTTTAGTGGCACTATAAATGACGTTTAGCAATACACTATTGTCTAATTAGATGACATTTTGCGACGCGGTTATCATGTCGTCAAAAGAAGACATTTCGCGACATCCTATGTATGTTGCCTAAAATATGACATTTCGCGACATGCATTACATGTCGCCTAAAGAATGACATTCTGCGACACGTAATGCATGTCGCATAAAGAACTACATTCTGCGACATGTATGGCATGTCGCGTAAAGAACTACATTCCGCGACATGTCATTATGTCGCGAAAGGTATGATATTATTTAATATGAAAAATAAATTTTAATATATATTTTAATAAATATATACATTTCGCGACATGCATCCTGTCGCGATTATTATATACATTCCGCGACATAGATATGTATGTCCCGGAATACATTCCCAAATGGGGCTATCGCAACACGGTCGCGACATGCAATCTTTTGTCGCGAAGTGTCTTTTGCGACATAATTAATATATTTCGCGACATATTTTCTGTGTTGCGAAATGTGTTTTTTCTTGTAGTGCGTTGATGCCACAGACCCATGGGAGTGATCGTAGAACTGTTGCAAATAAATAAGGACATGGGCACAATCTCAAAAAAATTATCTTCAGTCCCCACCCCTTGTAATAGAAGTTTACTCACTTCATCATAAATATTGCACTCGTTCGGGTCAAACTTTACTGCAAAGTCAGCTTCGCACCGCTGGCTAATGCTGAGAAGATTTGTTTTCAAACCTTTGATGTACAAAATGTTCTTTAGCTTAGGTAATCCTAGTATCTCTATTGTACCTCTCATACTACTATGCTAGACTTCTTCCCATCTCTAAAGGTGACTTTACCTTCCTTACGATCCTCTAGGTAAGTGAAAAATGAGACATCACCAGTCATGTGCTGGAGCACCCACTGTCAAAATGTCACTGTGAGGTGTTATGTGCTTTAAGATCAACATGAACAACAAGGTCTTTTACGTCATGCTTAGGTACCTAAGAAGTCATAACCTTATGATTTCCATTGTCATTGTTGGTTCTACCCGGGATTTTATAAGTGTCCACTAACGGCAAAGACATCCATTGGAACTCTTCCATTAAACTCTGAGATGTGGTAACTAAAAACTCAACCTACTTTCTAGGACTAGTAAGATTGCTAGTGGTATGTGGAGGAGCAAAAGTACGTCGTGTCCAACCCAAACTATAGCAAAACTCTCTAAGGTGTCCTTTCCTCTTACAGTAAGTACAAAAATAGACAGTCTTAGGCCAGCCTTGTTTTGCTTTTCTTGGCCAAACTCTTCTTTGGGGTTTTGGATAATGGCCATATGGATTAGTAGTAAGATTAGGAATTGGTTCTGGTGTCACATGAGATGTGGAAGCACCATCAAAACATAGTCCCTACTTTTCACCAAACCCTAAAGCAGTGGCGAGGAGCATCTTTCTCATCTTTTCAGATCTGTCATCTATCTTTACGTTGATCTCCCGGGCTCTCTCAAGGTCATAAGTGAGTTGGGCAACAAGGGATCCAAGTTTCTTCCGAACCTTCATGGAGAAGTGGAGATCACTCGTAAGACTAGCCACTTGCTTGGTCAAGTCCCCTTTCTTTTTATCAAAACAACTCTCTCTCTCTCTCTCTCTCTCCAAATTGACTCTCTTTACACACAAACTCTCTCTCTCAACACAAACTTTCTCTCTATCTCTAAAGACAGTGCTAATAGAGGACTCTCTCTCTATTTCTCTCGCTCTCTCTCTCTCTCTTTCTCTCTCTCTCTCTCTCTCTCTCTCTCTCTCTCTCTCTCTCATCTCTCCGAAATCTCTCTCTAAGGCGATGATTCTAAGAGCTAACATTTTATTACTCATTTTAGTTTTAAATGAATCAGCGTACAAATCTTCGTAGGTGCATCATAGATCACTCTCGCTCTCACTTGCAGCATCCTCACCTCACTCACCTCACTTTCACTATCGACGTGTCTCTCTGAAGTAGCTTCCTCATCATTGTGAGGCGCACTGTCAGCACTCACATGACTAGCCATTCATGCGGTAGAGGTCAATGTCGTCACTGAGGGAGGCATTGAAAGTATCTTTGCCTTTGCCTTGACGTTTCAACTTAGTTGGACACTCAAAAGTCTTATGACCTTTACCGTCACACTCATAACATCTATCTTCGTCTCTTTTAGGCGTTTCCTTTTTATCCTTATCATTTTTCTTTTCAGATTTTATTTTTCTCAAAATTCTTTTAATCTTTGAAATTTCAATTATTTTTATTTAATTTGAGAAATTTCTTGAATTTTTTTGCAAACAAAGTCAAATCGTCTAAATGAAAATCAAACTCTGAATCTGGCATCTCTTCCTGTTCTCTCTTAGACGACTCACCCCTCTTTCTTGTTGCCCCTAACTTTTTGTAGCCTGGGCTTTAAGTGCAACCCCTTTATCTTCTGATTTAATCACATTAGGAAACATGTCAATTTCATAAGTCTGGTGGTCTCCTAGCAGTTCTTATAATTTCAGACTACTCAAATTTCCTATAGAATTTAACATGTGACTTTAGGGATAGAACGCTTAGGCAATGATCTCAAAATCATTTTAATTACTCAATCATCATGATTATGTTCACTAAAATTGAAACTAGTGTTAACAATATCATATAAACGTGCATAGAATTCATCAAAACACTCAGATTCAAGCATGGTGTTTGTTTCAAATTGAGTAGTTAAATTTTGCAATTTGGATTCTTAACTGTATTAGTGCCTTCATGGGTAAGTTGAAGAACATCCCATGCTTCTTTTGACATGGTACACGTCATGATGCATTGGAACTCATCGGGTGTGGAGGCTCCGAAAATTTCACTTAGTCCACCTGAGCTATATATGCTCAATTTATAATCGTCCTCAGTCCAGTTAGTCACAGATTTAACATTAGTGACATTATTAGCGGTGAAAGTGAGAAGAGTCCACCCACTTTCACATAAAACCCAAACACCTTCATCAATGGCTTTTAAATGGGATTTCATACAAGCTTTTCAATATGCATAATTTATCTCGTAAAAAATTGACACTCGATTATACAAGTTTTCCATTGAATTTGTGGTTTTTTTCAAAAATCAATTATTAGACCAAAATTGATATCCAGAAAAATTTTGCGAAAAAATTACACGGTGTAATTGGCTCTGATACCAATTTGAGAGTGCACTAGCAATCAATGAACAAACTTGTTTAATTAAATTCTAATTTTATGCCCAGATTTTAATTAAAATCATAACTCTTACAAATAATTGTGATTGGCAGAATATACATAATCAAGCATGCACACAATTACAAACACAAATTTGAGAAATCCCCAAAGGGGTAAAACCTTTTTATTTCACTATATTGTGTAACGACTTACAAATACATAGAAATATAGCTGGTTGTGACACACGAATACCTGTAGGCGTTGGTTCGTTGTTGTCGGTAAGAGATCCCGCAATAGATCCAATGGTCAGTAATGGAGAAATAGCCTTCTTCTCCACAAGATGAGTAGAATGAGTAACAAGGGTTTGGAATGATTCACACATATATTTGGGATAGTTTAATGAATCAAAAGTGGTTTAAAACTCGGAAGATGAAGTCTTAAAATCGCAGCAACTTTACAAAAAATGGTGTTGTGAAAAACCTTGATGTAGAAACATGTATTTATATAAAAAGTTAAGTCTGCGCAATCGCTCGAACGACAAGGGGATGTCGCTCGAACGACATACGATGTCGTTTGATCCCAGTTTGCGCAGCCTATCAAATGAAGTAAAAATACCAAAACAGTACGGGTTCATTTGATGACTGCTTCAAGCGAGCTTAGAACGACCTATCTCGCGATATGTTAATAAAATTAGGTATGTGATGTACGCAAGCTGATTCGGGAATAACCATCCCTTCCTTAATTTTTTTTCCCAAAAAATAGTGAGTTAAACATTTTTCTAAATCCTACGTAATCAAGTACAACACCATACATACAAATAAGAAAAATTCAATTTGCAGATACAGAAATTTATCGAGGATTGTACCGACTGAGTTGGCTAAATAAAAGGGTGAGTTTGTGTGTGTTAATCTGACTTTAGCACTGATATTTAATACATAATAAAAACTATATAGTTTTTTTTAATTAAAAAAATCATAATCCATAACATAAATATAATATGTAAGAAAAAAAGACTAGTTATAAATATTATTTAAAAAAGTTTTTTTTTTAAAAACGTTTTTAACTTTATATAACTATTTTAAAAAAGTTATATATAAAGCAAAATGTTTAAAAAACTAAAAAATTGTATCTTTAATAAAAGTCATTTTCAAAAAAACTGATTAAATGACGTGGGTCCGCGCCAGCGACACTAACCATTCGCGATGATGATGTGGGGTCGTGCCAGGGTCACTAACTAAATGCGATGATGCTGTGTGTCCGATGTGACAACCTGCTATCCGAAATAAAGGGTGGCCAGTCCTATACCCCGATAAAATATGAATCATGGATAGATATCATTCTCAGCATCACTACAATATACAAAGCATAAGGAATAACCACACTATATTCCAGAAAACGGGTTATCAAAAACTTTGGTTTTGAAGTAAAAAGAGAACATTTTCAACAACCCATAATAGAAATAGAGGGTGGAAACCCCCACAAGCGAATATAATAAGAAACCCAAAAGATACAAAAGGACCGAAATGAAGGTTCGGTCAATAACAACCATACAACATACAAATAGTTTCAGGTTTTACATTATAGATCCATTATACAATTTCAACGGTTTGGGCAACACGCCCGAATAACTGATCATAACTAGAAAACATAAACGGAGGCGTCTACACAAAACATCCCGTGAAACCCGCACGATGTCACGGCTCCTCAAAAACATGTGGAAGGAAAGGTCATTACGGGCGACCGTGCGGCGAAACACCTGAACGGATTATATATATACATACACAACAAGAAAGGAAAACCGGTCAGGGCTGGGTATATGTGATCAATAGATAAATGACAGGTATGACAATGATGCGCAAGTAATCATGGATGATAGTCTAGCATGGTAACATCATGTAAGGAAACTAAAGCTGATAAATGACTATGTAGAATGAAATTCATATAAAACAGAATTAAAAGCACATATGAGCCTTTATCATTTTTCAACATATTTCGATATCAATCTTCTTTTCCATTCCTTATCAGGAATGTGATTATCATCATGTGCTCTTTATGGCACTAATCTCAATAGCATGCTCTTTGTGGCATAAATTAGCTCTTTATGGCATTAATGTTCCATCGAGTCCAACTCGATAATTAGAATAGTCATAAATATAAATATAACGATTCTAAGACCGCCCGTTCGGGTTTCATCACTGTGCGCGTCCCTAAATAACCATCATCTTCCAGGGCCTAACATAAGACAACCTGGGATCCTATCAAAATCGTCGGGAAGCAGCCATATGCCTGCGGGGTAGTCAAGACCACACCCAGAATCTCCTACCCATCGCAGAAAAATATAAAACAAGCGCTCATATGGCCTAGGACTTTATCCACCCTGCATTCATTAGCCAGGGGGCTTCACCTATCGCACGGACTTCCCTTAAGATGGTATTTAGAGAGGTGTGTAACATTCATTTTATTAATTTCCATTACATGATTTAGTAAATTATCATTTACCTTATCAACTTCCCATTTTAATAAATGTATAAGCTAAATCGGGACTATACGTATTACGTACCGTCATAACATCCTCGATAAGGAATTCAGACTCCAAAGTTATCCCCAAACCCTCTTTTAGGCTTTAATATAAACCATCAAGTCAAATCTAACTCGAGTTGAATTCTAAAGTCTCCAAATTGACCTTAATATATTCTAGACCCTTATAAAACTACAAGACAAAAGAAATGCCTAAGCATCACTTTAAATTCCCCCTTGAATGAACCCTAGATGAACCCTTTCGAGTCTAGGATGTCGACCCAACTCAACTAGTACTCTAAACCCTATGTTTACTTCATTTAAGAAGGTCCCTAATCACTAATCCTAAAGAAAAGGGGTTAAAAATGAAAAAGAAAAATTTGAAAAAGTGCAGGGCTACCGAATCGATTCGCCCCTTGGCCGAATCGATTCGGCCAGAAAATTTGAGTTTCTGCATAGTTGCCGAATCGATTCGGATGGAAGCCGAATCGATTCGGTCAGAAGATTTGGGTTTCTGCATACTGTCGAATCGATTCGGACCAATTCCGAATCGATTCGATTCACAAGACCTGAGCACTGGACCTAACCGAATCGATTCGCCTAGGGGGCCGAATCGATTCGGGCCTACGATTTTGCCAAGAATTGGTTATGGAGTCTTGGACTCCATTTTCTACCCCAACTCAAATTTATTCAAACCAAACTTATATACCAACACCAAGATAACATCAATGATACTATTAACCATCTTAAACCTCATGAATCATCCTAATCATCTTTGAATGAATCAAAACCCAAAAATACATGAGAAAAACCCTAAGTTTGCTAAACCAAAAATCAATACGTCATTACCACAACAAATCATCTATCTCAAGACACAAATAGCAAGTAAAAACTTGCCTTGATTCAGCAACTTTGCAGATTTCTTGGTGTAGTAGCAAATCCTCTCTCAATCTCCAAATCTTTCTCTCTTCTCTTCTCTTTCTCTCTTCTCTTCTCTTTCTCTCTTTGGTTTAGGAAGGAAATTAGGGGAAAATTGGAAGACTTAGAAGGTTTAAGTCGTTACCTAAGACCAAATCCCACTTAATTAACTAGTAGTGCGATAAAATAATACGCAATAGCATAATTAAGGCACAACCAGTCAAAAATGCCCAAAACTACAAAATACAATATGGCACATTATTTGACTATTTCGCACATTCCGGAATCAACTGCAACCTCCAAATTATCATCTGGACATTTTAAAATTCAATTTAGGTTCCGGTCTCATTATTAAGCCAAATATCATTTTGAGTTCAGATGATATTAATAAGCATGACATCGCAATATTTACCCATAATTATGATATGTATGCAAACTCATAATAGATATCAATTTTTCTACATTGAATTAACATTGAAATCATAACCCAACACTGGTCTCTAATTACTATACTAAGTAATTACTATAAAATACGGTCTCATAAGCGAGGGTTATTACATACTCCCCCCCTTATGAGGGAATTTTGTCCCCAAAATTCAGGCGTACCTCATAAGAAAAGATGTGGATATTTCTCCCGCATCTCATCCTCATGTTCCCAAGTTGATTCGTTTGCATGATGATGACTCCAGTGAACTCTCACTAGGGGAACCACACGAGATCTTAATTTCGGCTCCCCAAACTCAAGGATAGCAACCGGTTGTTCTTCATAAGAAACATCGGGCTGCAAATCGATATCTTCGAAAGGAATGTGCCAAAGGGCACCTTCACACCTTCTGTACTTCTTCAAAGAGGAGACGTGAAATACATCATGAATTTGTTGTAAAGGTTCCGGCAAGGCAAGTTGGTATGCCACGGGACCAACCTTTGCAATCACTGGGAAAGGTCCAACGAAGCGCGGTGCAAGCTTTCCTTTCTTCCCAAAACGTTTAATGCCCTTCATCGGGGACACTCGCACCAACACTTGATCTCCAACCTCCAATTCCATATGTCTCCTACCCGCATCGGCGTAGCTCTTTTGACGATCTTGGGCTATCCGTATGCGATTTCGAATAAGCTCAATCTTCGAAGAAGTGTCTTGGATCATTTAAGGTCCAAGGAACTTATTATCACCCACTTCCAACCAACAAGCGGGCGATCTACAAGGCCTGCCATACAGAGCTTCATAGGGTGCCATTCCAATAGTGAATTGGTATGAGTTGTTGTAAGCAAACTCAACCAACGGAAGGTATTGTTCCCAACTGCCTTTAAAGTCGAGTATGCACATACGAAGCATATCCTCCAACATCTGGTTTACCCTTTCGGTCTGACCGTCTGTTTGAGGATGATAGGAAGAGCTTAACTTCAACTCGGTCCCCATAGCTCCCTGGAAACTCTGCCAAAAGTGGGACACAAATATTTTATCCCGGTCGGAGATAATATTCAAAGGTACCCCGTGGAGTCTGACGATCTCCTCAATGAACAACTGGGCATAACGAGCGGTATCATAATCGGTGCGCACGGGCAAGAAGTGTGCCGACTTAGTCAAACGGTCGACAATCACCCAAATTGAGTCGTGACCCTTTTGTGATCTAGGCAAGCCCGTAACGAAGTCCATCGAAATGCTCTCCCATTTCCATACGGGAATCTCGAGCGGTTGTAACAAACCTGTCGGTCGCTGGTGGTCAATCTTAACCAAATGACAAGTAGTGCATTGAGACACAAACTCTGAGATATCCCTCTTCATACCCGCCCACCAATACAAACGACGCATATCCTGGTACATCTTGTCCCCGCCTGGATGCACCGTGAACTTTGACCCATGGGATTCCGCCATTACTGCACGTCTCAAATCCCCATCGTCGGGAACCACAAATCTTCCATGGAAGCTTAGTCCACCCTCAGAACCAATTGAGTACGACTCCGCTCCCTCAGACAACAGTTGGCGTGTATGGTCTTGACAAACTTTATCTCTTTTCTGAGCTTCCACAATCTTTGATATAATCGTCGGAGTAACCGTCATCACGGAAAGGAATGCTCTCACCCCTGCATCCTCCAGGCTGAGTTCTTTCCACTTAGCTTTCCACACCTCAGCTAAGTCTCCATCAGGCTTTCTACTCAAGGCATCTGCTACCACATTCGCCTTTCCGGGGTGATAATGAATATCCAATTGGTAGTCTTTCACAAACTCCAACCAACGACGCTGGCGCATATTTAAATCCTTTTGGGAGAATAAGTATTGTAGCGATTTGTGGTCGGTGAAAAGACTAAACTTTTCCCCTAAGAGATAATGCCTCCATATCTTCAGGGCAAATACAACGGCGGCGAATTCCAAGTCATGTACCGGATAGTTCCTGTCGTGAGGCTTCAACTTACGAGAAGCGTACGTAATGGGTTGTCTCTCTTGTTGAATAACACCTCCTAACCCCAGAAGAGATGCATCGGTGAAGACGAGATATTCTAATCCCAGCTTTGGCAACGCCAGGACTGGAGCCGACGTTAGCCTATCCTTGAGTTCATCAAAAGCCGCTTGACATGAACTGTCCCATACAAATCTTACTCCTTTCCGGGTTAAATTCGTCAATGGGATAGCAACCTTAGAAAAGCCCTTAATGAATCGACGGTAATAACCCGCCAAGCCCAGAAAACTACGAACTTCAGTGTGCGTCGTGGGCTATCCCCACTCCTTTACCGCGATCACCTTACCCGGATCCACACACACGCCTTGGGATGACACCACATGCCCCAGAAATTGAACTTCCTTCAACCAGAAGCCATATTTCTCAAAATTTGCATACAATTGATGATCCCTCAATCTCTGCAGGACCAACCGCAAGTGAGCAGCGTGATTCGACTCTGTCCGAGAGTAGACTAGGATGTCATCAATAAATACAATGACAAACTGGTCAAGGAAATCCCGAAACACCCTGTTCATGAGGTCCATAAACACTGCAGGGGCATTGGTTAGCCCAAAGGGCATAACCAAAAACTCATAAGATCCATAACGGGTCAGAAAGGCCGTCTTGGATACATCTTACTCTCGTATCCTCAATTGGTGATACCCCGTCCTCAGGTCGATCTTGGAGAAGTAGGAAGCTCCCCTAAGTTGATCAAACAAGTCGTCGATGCGAGGTAAAGGGTATTTATTCCGGATGGTGACTTTATTCAACTCTCTATAGTCCACGCATAACCGGAGAGAACCGTCTCTCTTTTTCACAAACAATACCGGAGCGCCCCACGGTGAGGTACTACGCCTAATGAAGCCCTGCTCCAGTAGCTTCTGAATCTGATCTCTCAGCTCCCTCATCTCCACAGGAGCCATTCGATAAGGAGCTTTGGTGATCGGTCGAGTTCCCGGCATTAAATAAATCACAAACTCTATTTCCCGACTTGGAGGTAATCCCGGTATCTCCCAAAAAATATCTTCAAAGTCCCTAACGATTAGCTCCAATGAGCTTCTAAGGTCTCCCAAACGTAATAAAGCATCCCCTAGTATAATAGAAATCAACTAGAAGAAAAAGTGCCCTAACATCAATAGGCCTAACCCCGGAAAAAAACCCCTCCTAAACCATTTCTAGACTAGGGTAGTAACCCAACTCATCAAGAACTCTAGGACTCTAAGTTTACTTCATATAAGAAGGTTCCTAGTTCCTAGTAAGGAGAATGAACCTGGGAAAAAAAATAAGGTTTAAAGGTGAAAAACAGGGGACCGGTCGACCAGTCCCAAGACCGCGGTCGACCGCGTCTCAAGGTTTTGCCTACGAAAGAATGCAGAAAGCTCAAACTGGAATGGCCGGTCGACAGGTCAGGGGACCGCGGTTGACAGCGCAAGAATTTTATGCCTTTGTGGGAAAGCAGCAAGCCTGCCCCCCGAAGGCCCGGTCGACCGGTCAGGGTACCGCGGTCGACCGGTCATAGTAGACCTAGGGTTCTTCCTACTTCCAAAACCTAAACGCAAAGCCCAAATCTCTCTCATTTTAAACACAACCAACCACTTTTATCTAGCTAGAGGTTATCCTGTATGATTCATAACCATTAAAACTCACAATTTTATCTTCAACACCAAATCTAGGTTTAAATACCATAATTTCAATTTTGATCTCCAAACATATATATACACACAAATATCACACAATTTATTCATCTTAAAACATATATTAGCAAGTAGAAAACTTGCCTTAGAGTAGGAATCTCATATTTGTTTGAGTAGGAGCATCAATCCATCTTCAATTTTTCTCTCTATGTTTAAGACAAGAAATAAGGGAAAAGAAATAAGGGCAAGACTTAAAATCATGGCTTAAGTTAAAACTCCCAACTTAAATGGTTAATACCACATTAAAATGACTTTCAAATACGCGTTTAAGCTCAAACCAGGTAAAAGTGCCCAAAACACCAAAATACAATATGGCACTTATTTTCACTGTCTCGCACCTTCCGAGACAAACTACCCCCTCTAAACTGGCATCCGGAAATTTTATAATTATTTCGAGTTCCAAAATCATTTAAACTAAAAGGCCAATAAAAAAATACATGACACTACTGACATGCAACCTGATGATATTTACTTTCACATACCGTAAATATACATCAATCTAGTAAATATTAACTTTTAATTCATTAAATTAATATTTACTCCGGACCCCAAATATTATATAATTACCTTATGCGGTAAAATTAATATAAAATGAGCCTCCCAAAATCGAGGGTTGTTACAGTGAGGAGGGAGACAACTAAACAAGATGAGGGAGGGAGAAACCATTAAAGCTAGAGGAGGAGGTGAGGGAGAGTGCTCTGCCTACCACCGTTGATTAGAGAGAGAGACGAGAAAATAAGAATTGAGGGGTTAGGGTTATGTTGTGGTTGGTGTTAGTGGAGCATGAGTTGTTATTAAGGTCTAATATATATATATATATATATATATAAAGTCCGATCTGGTCCAAACCCAATTTTTATGAGCCAAGACCGAAACCGAATCGAATTATGCGGTCCTACATATTTTTAGACCGAATTAAGACTGAATTAAAAAAAACCGCAAATGTGTGTTCGGTTCGGTTCGATTTTTTCGGTCTATTCGGGTTCGTGCACATCCCTAATAATTACCATGTCTCTCAAAAGGACCACCGTAGAAATTAGACATACTCTGCTATCAGTTCGCGTACCTCCCGTACTAACATAAGGACTATTGGTTCGGTATGTCTCCTTGAACCCAAAATCAAATAACAAGTAATGGAGGCGAATATAGTTCTAAGACTTTGGGCTACGCACATACCTAACATACCCAGATGACATGCCGGTCCTACTAATATACGATACATAGTTGGCCGACGTAAGTTCTATGTTTTAGAGCATAAATCCAGACCTCACTGGAATCGGCATGGTGGGATCGGCCACTGCACGAAAACCTCCGTGATAGTAGGCAGCATAGGTGTTCACGTACAATCACCAATTATATAATAGGCACACAAACAACCTATACATATATATATATATATATCGGTATACACACAACCCCATTTATCGTATTTCATACGTAGTATTAATCCCTCGAATACTCAACGTACTATCATGTTACAACTACTCTCACCATTGCAATTACTCAAGATTTATTCTTTATTTTAAGGTCCACAGTTACCCCTGATTATAATTTTAGTAGTTAAGTCCTTCTTACTCTACTAGTCCTCATCATAGGTTCATTCGAAACATCCGTAATTTATTCTCTTCTTCTGGAATAAATTACTTTACAATTTAAGCCTAAATAATTTTAGCCTTAATTCTATCAATAATACTACTGCCCGATTCTATCATGGACCTATTGTATTCTCATAAGTCCCTCATAATAATTTAAGGAAGCAACAAAGGTCACCCAAATAATTTTTCAAAGTTCCTAGGCTTAAATAGGCAAAATAGGCAATTCTGGGCAAACCGAATCGATTCGCCCAAAAGCTGAATCGATTCGCCTTTACCAAATCAATTTTCCTTACTGAATCGATTTGCCTATGGGTCAAATCAATTCGTTTTGCACCAAGTCATCTTCTTCCTTACACGAGTGCATTTTTTCACCATTTTCATTCACCTAACTTACATGTATCTCCACCAAACTTGAAACCAATTGTCCCAAACCTTTTATACATGTATTAGGATAGTTTCTAACATAATTTTAACATCAAAACATTATGACTTTCATTCGAGAGCGGATTGACTCCTATATTCCTAAAAAAACTAGGTTTCATTATTCTCCGTTATTATTCAGAATAAACCCAGATTAAAACTCATGATTGTTAACACATAATCTCTGATTTCTTATCTTCTACAGACGTTCAATCACACTACATGAAAATTCCTACCCAAACATGAATTTAAATTATTCTTTTCTTCCAAGAATGTCAATTAAATCAAATTATAATGAAACCCTCACAACATGGGCATTATAACCTTAAAAGAAGTTGCAATAAACACTTGTCTTTGATGAGTAGGGTCTGATTTTATGATTGAGAGGTTGGTTTGATTGACTTCTCCTCCAATCCCCACTCCAAGTTTATTGTGATGCAAGAACACACTTTAATTATTCAAGAACTCTTTAAAACCTCTGAGAATTATCTCATTTTCTCCTCTAATGGATCCCTTTTATTTTCTACACTCTTAACGCTAGCCCCTTCTCTCTAACGTATGATATAAGGCTATGAAATTCGTATCTATTTCTACCCTAGACTACCGAAGGACTAAAATACCCTCATACGATGCCAGTTAAGTCTAAAATTGCCCCAGGACCCAAATAATACCCCCGGGTATACTATTCCGACTATTTCGACCTTTTCGAAATCATTCGTGAGCTCAAAATCATCATTCGAGTCACTCTACATAATGTTTTCTATCTCAACATCAATTTAGTCAATACGCGACTCTCAATTGAGATAAATTCAATTTCGCCAATTTCACTTGTTATGATGTGTCAAAATTTCTGTAACTTATTTAACATTAACTTAGTAATTTTTTAATTCATAACATTAATCATTATTTCTTTCTCTTCATTAACATACAATAACCATATTTTTATTTAATTTCATTTGAAAGAGTGCGCGTGCGTTCAAATAGAGGTATTATATAATTAAAATCATTTTTTATCAATTAAGTCCTAAACATGCATCTATATGTGATTGAATAAGATGATGAAACATGCAAGAACATTCAAACACACACATGTGAGGAAAAATCCCCCAAAAGGGCAAAAACTTTTATTTTCACTATAATTTTGTAAAATACAATTACACGGATTACAATGAAAATACAGTGACACAGAAATATCGGCGGGTGTCGGTTCTGTAGTCGGTGGCTGGAACTTTCCCTTTCCAGGAGGGCAGCAATGAAGAAGAAGTACGGTCTTCTCCATAAGAGTATGAACAAACACACGGTTGCGTTCTTGGGTTGCAAACGGATTCACAAAGGTTTGGCAAAGTTGTGTGAATCAAAACATGAGTCTTGGGACTAAAAAAGGTGAAGACTAGAGTAATTAGGACTCTTAAATTCATCTCTGAAAGTCTTGCAAAACAACTCCCCCGAAGTTGGTTTTTATAGGGAAACAAATGAAGAGTTCCACAAAATAAAAACACTGCCAGCGTACTGGGTACTCGAACTGGTTTGGGTCCCCTGCGAACCGTTTCACCCCCCGAACCAGTTCGGCCTTCGATTCGGGGAAAATCGCTGGAATAGGAGCTTTAAACACTTAGTAAAATTGTAAGGTTTTTCATGGAATTATCTCCATTTTCAGCAGGCCATAACTTGTTCACCATAGCTCGAATTGAGGTGATGTTTCTTCCAGTATCTTTATTGTGGCAAGCTCTTCAACTTTTTGGTTGATCGATCCTTTGGACGGTGAATGTAAAATTACCAAATTGCCCTTGAACTTCCCTATCGTGTCTTGTTTCACTGTTTTAACTTCTCTTGCATACCACTTGCATTAAGAGCCTAAAATCATGGAACATGAAGTCGTTGAGGCAGATGTGAAAAGACGTGAGACTTGGAAATAAATTTACCTAAGGGACACTCTCCTCGACCACAATGAGGGGAAGAGGGACCTCTTGCTCGGAAGATAATTCAAAGGAGGCTGGAGTAGTTGTCTCTGGTTGGCCAGATATTTTAATAGATCCAACGGTAGCAGCTCCCGTAGCAGCTTCTTTGGCCCGTTAGGAGGACAAATGACGAGATTAGGTAACACTTATCATTGGGGAATGGGGAAGAGTGGTATCGTCTTGAGAGATACCTCAATGCCCCCTCACGAAATGGCTTATAGGGGGACTGGGGGGACTTAGCCATTCATTTCCAACTCCCTGCACCAAAAACTTATTAAGAAATAAGCAGATGCAGCTTACCATAAGAACAAGGGAATAGGAACAAAAATGAATGCACACATACCTCAGATCCAGAGGGAGAACGAGATGATATAACCACTGTTAAAGGTGGCGAGGAGGAAGAAGCAGAAGGAGCTGGGGATGAAGGTATCTCAGTTGTCCGTTTCTTCTGGGACGTAGTGCCCAGAGTTTTCTTCCTTATGCCCATTACATCAGTACCTTCAGGTATCCTCAAACTTTTTCTCCTCTTTTTCGTTATCTCGATTGGATCAGCCATGATCATAGGGAAGGCAGTAGAAGGGGGAACAATGAAAACGTGTCATTGAAACTCAGCGTTTATTCGTTATACCTCTGCCCGGGCTTGCCTTCTCAATAGTGAATGCCTCCAAAGGAGTTTATACCTAAACTTGGGGCTTAGAATTTGAGGACTTGGATTTTTTGGCCTTCTTAGTAGGTGGCTGAGAAGGCCCTTCTTCTATTGTAGTTTCGACCGAGGGAGCAGGTGGTTTGGGGGTTATAGAAGCCTTGGGTTTGGGCGTGGCAATAGGGATCATGGGGCAGTGTGGAGGAAGTTTTGTAGGAGGTACTTTGGGGGTCTGTCTTAAAGGGAACTCAATACCAAGAACGAAATTACCCTTCAACCCCAACTCCAAGGAAGAAAACAAAAAAACTGGAGGATACACGAGATCCCCCTCGATGAACTAAAAAATTTGGGCCAGTTGCCTCAGACATTACTTTGTTACAAATAGAGGGGTCACGTCCCCTTGCCTGGTGATAATGGGAATGGTGACTCGCCCAGTCATTGTAGAACTTACTCCCAATGCAGTAGTTAAGTAGAACAGAGAACTTGCTTCGTTAAAGGAGACCTTGGGGTTAGATAATTGAAAAACTGGGTAAGGAGCCCCTTGAACGAAGACAAACTGTCGGCTGCATCGATTGGGATTATAGTGCTCATTGGTGTATCCCCACTCGGTGTAAGAGGGAAGGTATCTCGACGAAAATATAAGGACCACAGCTAGTGAAGGGTCTTCAGTAATGAGGTCTAGAGTAGTTTCCCGGACCACTCTTGCTTCATGTTTGAAAAAATCACAAGTGTGGAGAAAGATATCCTCTTCATAGGGCCTCATCACAAAATTCAAAAAATCATCGATAATGGAAGTTAACTCCTTTCAACTTTGTCTCTTGTGATAAACAAAGGAGCGTGGGGGCAGAATTATTTCCTCCGAAGGAGGGTGATTGGTCTTAGCTGCTACGATGGGGAAACGCATATAGAGGAAGCCTGTTAGGAGGACACAGTTGGCAAAGTTAGCTAGGTTGTAATGACTAAGAGATCGTTCCATATCGAAAAGAGTTCTATCAAGCCATGTGTAGGGGGATCCCAAGGCGATTGCAGCCAGAGGAAGCTTGATACCCCGAGCCAAATGGAGGGATATGTTGATGAGATCCCTTCGAGGTTGGTCATTGGATTTTCCCATTAAAATAAAGTGAGAAAGAATGATAAGAATATAGGCAGGAAGTTCCAACGATGTACCTTGTCCAGGGGGAACCTCAGAGGAGCTACCTTCAGAAGGATCCTTGAAGAAATAGTTGATAAGAGGAGTAAAGGTAGATTTGTTTGAAATATTGATGCACCTTCGGTATATACGGTCTAACTCCAAATGGTTAGCAGGCTCTTGGGCATCCAGGGCTTCATCAGAACAGGGCTCATAGCATGTTGCCTCAAGGCCTAGGAGCTCACACATGTTCTCCAATGTTATTATAAATTTGCCCCACACAACAATGAATGTATGAGTGGTAACATTCCAGCGAGACACCAAAATGGGAAGGGCAACATTATTCTTGGACAATGTGAACTCACCAAACCACTTAGCCCGATGAAGCCCAATATTCGTGAGGGTATTAGCATGGGAACTCTGCATATGGGAGTTCCAAGAAGCAAAGTGAGCAAGAGAGCCCCCAAGCCCTTCGAAGTCGATGTGGGACCATAGGAAGTCCCCTCGGTCAAGACGAAATCGAAGAGTCCCCTCTGGAGGTAGAATGCCCCAGTCATTAGCACTCTCATCTTCATCACCAAGTGTCAGGTCATCATACTTGGCATTAAAAATGCTAGTCTTAAAAGACCCAGCAAAGTTATCACCCTTGCCAAAAGTAGGGGACCGACGGTAGACGCGCAACTATTCCTGGCGGGCAGTAGTCAATGAAGCGGTAGTAGAGGTGGTGACAACAAAGGTAGTAGGTGGAGCACTGGTGGTAGGTGTGGTAGGGTTGCTTGAGGAGGCCATCGTAGACAACAACGAAGTGCAAGAAAAAAGCTTGGTAAAAGAAGGGTTGGTAATGAAGATGGATATGCACAACCATAGGTGGTGGCATAAAAGAGGAGAGAAGGAAGAAGCTAGGTAAGAGCTTAGTACATAATGAATTTAACACAAAGTTCTCTCTCTCTGAAGAAGATGGGATCGTGAAGAAGATGAAGGAAAGAGAAGAGTTTGAAAAAAGAGACGTTTGAAACCTTTTAAAAAACCTGTCTGTTGAGTTTCCCACCACTACACGTGCAAGGCTGCCTATAATCACTTCAAATGAACACGTGGTAATTCGGAAGGCATCTTCACAGTTGCAAAGATAGCGCCATGACATTAATGAAGTGATGCTTGGGAAATATAAGGGGATCTCCTTTTCAAGGAAGTTTGAGTTTGGCGCCAGAATTTTCACCAGACATATCCAATAACTCCCAAAGAAGGCAGTGCCCCAACGATTTAAAAAAGCTACGATGTCCCTTCGCCACAAGTCCAAACTTGTTTAAATTGTGACTCAACTACATCGGGGAGAATTTTTGCTTTTTCGAACATGGAAAAATGTTACAAGGGAGAACTTCACAAATCCCAATGATAGGGTCAGTCCTAATGAAAACTCATGAAAAATGAGTATTTGGGAAGATTAGTTGGCCTTTCGGGAGAATTTCAAATAGTAAAGATACGTCGGCTGAAGCTCAGTGAAAGGAAAAAGTGGCGATGTCCCTTCACCCAAGCAGCAATAAGCTGCGGCGCTTCGGCTTAAGTACATCGAGGAGAATTTAACTTTTTCTTAGAGATTCTAACGCTGGGGTTCTAACGAAGGAAACGAGGCCATAATTTTTACAACACAGATAAGGTTCATCGGATTGAGAACTTTTGGTGCAGAAATTCCCTATTCCCGCAATAAATCTCTCCACTAAGGGGAAAATATAGAGGGGGCTTGAAGGTAATCTCGAGATTAGGGATAGTTCCCCTATTTGCAATAGTTTTTTGGGATTAAGGCACCGAGGCAGCTCATGCATGGCAGCTCAAGCATAGCAGCTCATACTTTATCTTATTTTATTACTTAGTCATATTGTATTTTTTGTTTATATTGACTATGAGCTATAACGGTTGCAATGATGTAACTAGAATAATAATGAGTTTTAATGTGAGGTTCAACGGTACTCGCGAGAGACCAGGCTCGACAGGGCCTTGGAGAGCTTTCATGCTCTATCGAGTGACCTCACCATGGGAACTCTAGAGGGACTTAGTTTGGAGGATTGAAAAGTGAGGCACTATTGTGGCTTTTCCTGACCATCTTAGATACACTTGGTAAAACACCGAAGAACCCTGACCGTGGAACCTCGGGGGGAGCAACCTTGAGTTCCATCGGGTGTTGAGTTGTGAACCAAACAACCCTATACTTAATGTCACATCTACTGTAGGTGATGTCACTAGCCAGCTAGACAATTTTAGATCTGCACTTGAGTAAACCACCGTGGTATTTGGGTCTGTCAGACAGGTTGTAATCCGCCTCGGTGGCGACAGCCCCCTAACACACAGTGGTTAGGCAAAAGGCATATCTTGGCATTTAATGTCTATGACGTGGAGATAACTAGTGCATCATGTAATTAATGTTGGTGACATAAAGTATGAGGGATGTCTTTCACATGCATTGATGACTGAGTTGTCTCGAGAGTGGTGTGGGGACTATTTAAGGACCCCAACCACCTCTGGGGAGAGGATGATCTTTTCAGAGTTCAGAAGTTATTACTAGAGATAATATACATCAGAAAGAGCTATTACAAACTCGAGGGTTTACTCACTTGCCACTGTCATTTACTAAGAAGCTTTAATACTTGACAGAGATTCTTGAGGGTGGTTGGTGTGTTTGGCTGCCTGCCAAGGTGTATCTGGGGTGCTTATTTCTCTCTCCCTCTAGCTAATTTACTTCTAAGTTCATTACCATCTTCTGAGTTATACATGGAGATTTGTGAGTTTAAACTGAGTTCATTTTCATTAAGTTTGTGTTTGTACATCCCATAATTAATCCAAGGTTTTGGCTAATTAAGTTACCATTACCATACTCAAAAGGGTTACGCCTCCATCTTATCAAAACTACCCTCTTGTAGGGGTCAATACCAGGCATATCCTCGTAGCTCTAAGAGAACACATTCTTTTCTGCCTTAAGAACATCACTAGTTACTATTTAAGAATAGGATCTAGTGTTGAACCTATCTTTGTAGTCCTTTTTAGCTTGTCGTCATCCAGTATGATGCTCTCAGTAGCTTCCACAACCTCAGATTCACTATTGGGCTCTATAAAATCCACTTGGTAAGTAGTAGTCTTCTTCTTCAGTTATTCCAGGTCTTCTTGCTCGGCAAAGGATTATTAACATTCCTTGGATACCTTTTTATTACCCTTTATAACACCTAATCCAAATTTGGTTGGGAACTTTAAGCATTGATTGAAATTGGAAGGAATAAATTCAAACTTCTTTAATCCTACCCTATCCATGATCATATTGTAAGCGAATTGAACATTCTTATCCATAAAAAATAGATGTACTTTCTCGATCCGACTTGGCTAGGTGCCAAGAAACACTTCCAACTTGATTGTGCCTAAGGGATATACTTTTTCACAAGAGAAGCCAATTAAGGTCCTCTGATAAGGATCCAATTGGCTAAGCTTTAAGTTTAATTTTTGAAAAAAGGAGTTGAATATGATGTCTGTCGAGCTCCCATTGTCAATTAATACCCTGGAGATTATTGAATCTTGGATTCTGAACTTGATTACCAGGGGATCGTCATAGGGATAAAGGACTCCAAAAAGCTCATTATTGGAAAAACCAATCACCGACTTGTCTTTATTGACCTACCTCGGTCGATCTTCCTATACTAGATTGATTATTTAAATATATGAACAAGCTTAAGGCTCATTGAGGTAATCTTTTCTTTCAGTAATATTATCTCCTCCTCCAGCGTCTCTACCTGTAAAAATCTGACAGTCAAAGGAACTAAAACTAAGCATAAATACCTCATATTTTGGTTGCATGGGTTTCTTACGTAGATTGGGGTCATCTTCATGAGTTCTATTATTTTCATATCTAGGCTTGCATGGAGATTTATACCTTCGTCGAGTTCCTCTGTCGTCCTGCCATCAATGAACTTGTCCAGTTTTCCTCGACGGATGAGAGTTTCTATTTTATTTTGTAGAGAAATACAACAAGCCATCTTATGTCCATGGTTTTAATAAAACTCACTGTACTTAGATCTATACCTCTTCCTAACAGGTGCTCCTAACTTCTTAGGCCATCATATCTCCTTGATATGCTTGATTTCCTCCAAAATATGGTAAAGACCCATATTTAATGGAGTATAATTATTGTACTATTCGAGTCCATCATCCTTCATTTTCTTCGATTCCTTCTACTCTTTTTGCTCCTTTTGATTCTTCTTTTCAGTTTTAATCTCAGGTTTTGTGATCGAGCTCTGCTTTGCTGCCATTGCTTCCTCGACATTCATATGTTGGTTGCTTTATACATCAATTTAGTCATAGTCTTGGAAAGATCTTTGGCAAGAGTGTAATAAATCTTCTGGGGAAGTAATCCTCTCATGAGAGTTGTGATGGTTATCTTTTCCTCATAATCAATCACTTCTAAATTCTCATTGTTAAAGCGAGTGATGTACTCCCTGATGCTTTCTCCTACTCGTTGTCTCACGCTTCACAAGTGAGCTACTCTCTTTATTGACTTGGCTTTAAAGAAAAATTATCGATAAATAGCTCGGTCAATTGCTTAAAATCAACAGTTTTCCCCCGAGGTAAGCTATTGTACCATACTTGGGTAGGATTCCTTATGGTACCTGAGAATACCCTACATCTAATCTCATCGAGGATGACATAAATGGCTGTTGTTGCTTGGTATTGTTCTATGTGAAGAATAGGGTCAGTTTTCCCATCATACTTGGGAGTAATACCAGGAGCTTTGAACTTTGACAGAGTAAGAAATTACATAATAGCTTGAACAAAAGGAGAACCTTTCACAAAGCTTATTTGTAAAGGGTTTGATGCCTTCACCATTTCTCCCAACCTATCTTCCAACCTATGGATTGAGACTTTCCATGCATGATTACCCGAATTAGATTTATGCAATGAAGCTCGGTTGTTTTGACCAACTATTTGTGCTGAGCTCTCCTCCTGAGAGGTTTTCTCGGCACAGACAGTTGGTTGGGAACATGGTCTGGATTGGGTCGAGGCCTCATATTGGTTGACTGGTCTTCGTGTATCCCTCGATAATGCCCTGGGAATATTTTTACTCCCTCTAGGTCCCAGACAATCAAAGGGCGATGCTCGGCTAAGCCTTTCTAAGGAATTTATCCTTTTAAGAGATAAAGACGGCTCCTCATAAGGCTCTGAAGTCCTGAGGTAAGAACTTTCTCTTAACGATAGGATGTGTCTTTGGACATCCTGGAGTGGCTATGTCTACTAGTTAATAGAGGCAGTGATGACTTCTTTCTATGAATAGACAAGGTAGGAGAGACGGCTTGTAGCGTTTGGGCCAATTGCGTGATCATATCTTGTATGGACTCCTGTCTTCTAGCAAGACTAGCTAAGATTTTGGTCAGATCATTATTTGTTAGAGGCGAATATAAAATAGGTGGATTGCCATCATTTCTGGCCCTGGACCTAGGAATGTCAGTCATCTTTGAGTTATCGTAAATAAATGAGAGTGGAAACATTTAAAAATATGTTCCCACAGACAACACCAATCTGTTGATCTAACAAAATAGACTAGGTCTAATTATTTAATCACAGATAAATATATGGAAATAAAAAATAGAGACAAAAGGTCTTTAAAGTGGTTCGGCTATAAGGGAAAGCCTACTTACATTATGTTTCTTATTGACTTGTATTATGTCTTTCCTTTCGTACTTTAAATGGCTTTAACGTCCCTTCATGAAAGGATTACATTGTATTTATAGCCAAATAAGGAGATAGAGACATGGAATATTAATGGATGGAATGCCTTTATAAATTAGGCATTTACATCAGTACATAACGTTCATAATGCTCTTGGATGTTGGCATTCTACTGATCAGGCTGGTAGGCCTTCCTGGAGTTAGTCATCATTATGTATGTTGGTTGGCGATGCTATAACTTGCTAACTAGGATTCTTGCCAAGTAGGATGACACGTGTCCGTCTCTAGTAGGTCCAAAAAAGTGCATAATTTTTTGTATCAACAATTCCTAATATTGTTTTTTCTTGAAACCTTGTATATTTTATCCTAATTATCATATTTAATCATAATAGTAAGGGTGATTTTTCCATAAAGGAATATTAAATAATAATTTTTTGAGTCATTATGCTTCCTTATATGCATCTGTTAGGGCTATGAATTCGTATTGCATTTTTAATCAGAAACACATATTTGTTTCTTAAATCCCTAATAAATAATCATTCCTCCTAGCGTAAATATCCAACTAGTAGTGGACTTAATCCCAACTCGAATCACGATATCCTTATAATAAAGATGAATATCGTATATAATGTAAGTCATAATCCACAACACTCTTCAGGTATCTAAGCACTCTAAAAATTGTATTCTAAAGATTTTGTTCAGGATTTCTTGTAAATCTACATAGTACACCTACTGAGTAGGCAATGTCTCGTCTACTGCAATGCATGAGATACATAACACTTCCAATGATACTGACATTTTTAGGTTTATCCATAGTATGCCTAATAAGTTTTACTAATTTGATATTAATGTATTAGGGTGGATATTGGCTTAAGTTCAAAATGATTATATCTCTTAAGAACTTTCTCTATATATAGTGAGATTGAGATAATGAAATTGTATTATTTTTCCTAACTATTTTGATTCCTAAAATCACATAAGATTCTCCAACATCCTTCATGTCAAAGTTTGATAATAGACATCGTTTGGTTTCTTCTACATATTTTAAACTTAACTCAAATATAAGCATGCTATCCACATATAAAAAAAATACTCACACCAACACCATTTTCAAATTACTATAAAAACATTTGCTGATTTCACTTACTTTCAAACCATGGGATCTTATTATCTATTTATTTTTATGAAATTGCAAAAGAGCTTGTTGTAGGTCATAAAGATATTTTACTCGTTTACATACTTTCTTTTCTTAGTTAGGAAAAACAACCCCTACATTTAAAAAAGTGATTTTTACATCCACTTGATGAATCACTAAATTTTGAATGGATGCAAGAGATATTAAGAGTTTGTGGAAAACTGATACTTGCAGTGGGTGCATATGTGTGTCAAAACAATCAATTGCATCGTTATGTTTATAACCCTTAACAACTAATCTTGCTTTAAATTTATTAATGGAACCAACCAGGTATAATTTCCTTTAAATATTAATTTTCACACAATTGGTTTTGCTCTAGGAGAAAGATCGATAATAACCCAAGTTTGATTTGTCAAACTTAAGTTTAATTCATCATTGATTGAACATCCTTTTAAGTTACCACTTCATGAAATGTAGTCGGTCCATATCCAATATTAAGAACAAACTTGGTTTTGATTTTAGTTTCATTAACACCTCCCTCTACAAGATAAACTACAAAGTCAGGTCCAAATGTCTTTCAGTTCTTTGTCTCGTACTCCTTTTGGGTTCAACGTCATCTGTTGATTCCAAAGGAGACATTGGTTATTACGGTACATTAGAAGGTGAGGCGTCGATAATCGAATTATTATTTTTCTAAATCTTAATTTAAAGTACTTGGTTTTGTTAGATGTTCCAATAATTTCATATCTACCAACTCAATAATAACATGAGTTTCAAGGTTAAAAAATCTCTCTCTTTAACTATTGTTAGAGTATCCAATAAAAGCACATTTGTATGTCCTATTTACTAATTTGGGTCTCTTAGCTTTGGGTTTTTTTAAAGAATAAAAATAGCCCCGGTAAGAGAAAGGGTATGCTCAAAATTTCCATACGATTAGATTGTCTTATCTTCTTCCAAAACATTTTCAGTTGTATTCTAAGTTGATTCGAAAAGTTTCATGTTCAAGATTACAAAATTGAACTTCTTCATCTTTATCCAAGAGTTACCTCATGTCATGAACAATGAGAAGTCTAATTTAAGATAAAGGTAAAAGACTTAGTTTGAACTATAGTTTAACATAAATAACATTTGGATTCTCTTAAATTGGAAAATGTGTTAAACTTGTCTCTGAGTTTTTGGATGAATAGTCAAATACACTCTGCAATATACTTTTCATATAAAAAACTATTTTATTAAAAACTATATCTTTATGTGTGTATTTTAAGTATAAGTGTTACAGGTTGATAAAAAATTACTTTGCCAAAAAATATTTTCAAACTTTGGTAGGCAAAAACTGGACAACCCCTCGACATTTTGCCACATCCTTCATCGAAGCATCGCCGCAGCAAAAATATTACTCGTTGTAGTGATTAACCTTTCCCTAAATTCACACTTTAACAAAGTTTTCATTCATTTTACTGCGATATGGCTTCACTATATGTTCTCCTCCAGTGATGACTTTCTTCGTTGCAATTAAGGTACTAGATCTAGCGTAAAAAGTAAATCTTTCCAAAAAGTTGTATTGTAAAACGTGTAAATTATCTTTTACTATTATATCTTTTAATGTGTTAGAGAGGCAACTTATTTGTATATACAACAATAGTTAGGTCTTCTTATAAATCGTGTCCATAATTTTGAAATGGCTATTTAGTTCTTCTTCTTTGTATAAACAAGCTAAGGCTTTTAAAAGATCTTTGCCTCAAGATTTTATCATAAATTTTTCTAGAGAGGAAAATCTTCTTTGTATATGTTAAATATTGAAGCTTTTAAACTCTGATATAAAATATTTTTTATGTTTCATTACTTCACCATTAAACCTTAAACAAAATCCTTTTAATTTGTTCTTGTTTAATTTTAAAGTTTTTTGCATCTCAAAAATACTTCATAAGTTGTGAGTTTATTTTGATTAGCCAAACACTTTTAAAACTTCCATTAACCTTTAGGAATCTCAAAACTTAGGAAGTAGAAATACACATTTGTATCTTATCAACCTTGTTCCAAAAACACGTAACGTGAAGTTTTTTCTTCCACTTTAAAAGGATAATTGTTGATTATGGCTAGAATAAGACATTAGTTACGGACCAAAATCACTGGTGGTTGTGTAGAGTTCTCCAGTTTTTAGCGCTTTCCTCGAAGGATATGGTGGGAAAAAGTTTATAGTCGGTCATAACATTGTTTGACTTTAAGTCTTTATCATTTAGATGTAATAATCTACCATAATACATTTGTTATGTTGTCGGCTCGATTTTTTTCCCGTTGTGGAGTTTTCCTCGTACGCCTTGGTGTTATGATATATTGTTTATCTTTTTTGCACTTAGATTAGGTAACCTAATATTTATGATAAAACTTGGTGTAATCTAACTGGTAAATAATTTGTCGCATAGACCTTAGGTGTTATCCTGATTACCCTTAATAAATAATTAAAGGAAAACATTGTCTCTTTCTTGACAAGTGATTTTAATTGGGTATCCACCATCCATATTAATTTCAAGCCACCCTCAACCCCAAACTTTAAGACTTTTAAGATTAGCCTTTCAATTAAACCATAATTCATACGGTGCAATAGCCTTGTTTTACATGGATGTCTATTTAAAATACAACATGCACACAAAACTGTTTCAACCCACATAGACAAAGGCAACCTAGAACTAATTAACATTGCATCGACCATTTTAACCAAAGTCCTATTTTTCCTTTTCGCGGTTCAATTTTATTGCGATGTATATGGTGTCATAACTTAATGGATTATTCTATGAGTATTTAAAAATTGTATAAAATCATTTGGGTAGTATTCACTCCCTCTATTAGATCGTAAGACTTTGATTTTTCGATTGTGTTGGGTCTTAACTTCCACTTTAAAAATTAGAAATTTCATGAATACTTCTATGACACCTCATAAAATCCATAAATAGATTGATCAAGTCTAACATAAAAATCAGAGGAATAAAAACTTTTGGTAACATTCTCAACATAAGAAATAATCAAAATCGAATGAACAATGACAAGATAATGAAATACCGAATCAACACAAAACCAACTTTGATACCAATCACTGCCAATACAACATAAGTAATCTCTAAAATGTGCCCATACAAAAAACTCTGAATTTAAGTATACATGTATAGACTAACTGAAAATAAAACAGTATAATTATAGACTGAGTTATAGTTTTTCGAATCCTATAATTCTAGGAGTAAGAAATGGGACGTCGATGGAGATGCTCCTCCAACGAACCCACATCTACGGGAACTACCACAACAAGAACCTGTGAAAACCGTTTCAAAAGAAAATGTAAACATAAAGCCTATGAATAATTGAATCTGGGACACATTATAACTACACATATTCCTATCATGTTTTAATATATTTTAAGTTATTAGCTAACCAACCCAACAACCTAAAATATCATGCGGTTCTAAATCTCAAACCCATATATAACCCATGTGATTAATGTTTTACAGCATCATTCTTTAATTTTAATCGCTAACTATAATAGGTTAATCTCTTTCAATATAAGTCACATGATGTACTGAGAGGTCAAACCCAAAGGTACTTCTCACAAAATAACCATTACAGCAATAAAAGGCCCATATCGCAAATCTATCCACATTTGGCTATCGAATACCAATAATGCATTATCCACATATGTAGTATAGGTAATACACAAATCTGAAACATAAGTGCGTAGGTGTGCATCCCTACTATAATTCATATACATCTCTAGTATAATGATCAAGGGTGAAAAGTAGTGCAGTGTCAGTACATCAGTCGTTGTTTTCGTTTCACTGCCTCAGTACAAAAATATAAAATATTAACTACACTCTTTTAAGGGAGTATATCAACCAGTATGGGTATCGAAATCCACAGAAACTAGCTATTAGAATACCATTGATTTAATACTTCAGGAATAAAAGTGTAAAAGATTATTGTTAACACAAGAAAAGAAAATTCTAGGCATGTGTTTAAACTAAGATTAACAAAGGGAATAAAAAGTATAGATTAAGACGAATATCCCTCACCTCAGATTAATTAGTGCAAACTGTTATATGGAAAGACAAGTTTAACAAGATTCAATCTCATTTAAGTAATTAATTAAATATAGAGTTACCACCACCTAAATCGTTATAAAAGCCTACTATGATTTTGGCGTCAATAAACACCCCAAAAATTAGACACGCATGGTCGTAAATACGTAGCATACATGATATACCCCATTAAATCTCCTAGACGTAAAATCAAGAACAACCCAATCGAATTAAACTCATAAAATCTGTAAGGGAAAAATTCCCATCGAGTCATTTGTAGTGTTGTCTTAATTTCAGACAAAACTATTTGTGTTATAGAATAGATGTTTGTTGTATCATTTCAAGCCTTTAACAAGTTAGTTGAAGATGTAGCGACCTAGAATTGTAAAGATTTCATCCTTGCCAGTTTACATGCCAAGTTTTGCATCATCAACATTTCGATCCCAAGGTCTCAAAAAGGTATGAATGCATTTAATATATATACAGAGTCTTGGATATTTTTTTTTAGTGTTCTTTTAAAACGACTTCTCATTTTTTTCTTAGAAAATCTTTTTCAAAATTTTCATAAAAAATTTGGTCTTAAAAATTAATTTTGGGTTATTTGGATTGTCGTTTGAACGGAAATGGGATCTCGTTCGAACAAGATGCCTAGTTCGTTCAAACGAGATTACCAACGAGATTCAAATGAACTCTTGCCATTTTTTTGAATTGTCGTTGGAATCTCATTAGAACGACATCGTTTATATGGGTTTTATCTAATGAGATTTTGACCTATTTTGCATCTGAAATCTCGTTCGAACATTGTCATTCGAACGACATCAAAAAGTCATTTGAAAGACTATTCGTGGAAATAGTTTTTTTGCACTTTTTATTTCCAATTTCCCACTACTTTTTATCAGTTTTAAATGTGCGGGAATGAAGTTTTTGAGTGAGGACTTTTCATAACTTTCCAAATACTTTGAGAGAGATCCTTCCAACAAAAAGGACCCTTTTATGTGTTAAGTTTCAAGACCAAATTTCTACCAAAAACACATGTTTACACCCATTCTTTGTTTGATCCAAGTTATTTAATATATACATTTGCATGAGATCATTTTGCACTCGGTTTATTATCTACCCATTAAGAGGAAAGTTTGGGTTTCTTCTCTACCCCAAAAAGGAGATTGAATTTTCCGTGATGTACTCATACAGTGAAAGACACCGTGTTTGGGTTGACGGTAGCCAGACCCCATTAGTGGATTCCAAGACTTCGGTCGACTCTGGAGTTGTCGACTAGGCAGAGTTTGAAGAGTGAATGAGCGTCAAGACTTGAAAGGAAAGTCGTTGTTGTAAGGTCTCTTGTCGTGTCTTTTGTAAAAATACCATACTTAGTGGAGTTGTAGGTTGGGCCGTTTGATGTTTTTCCCATTGTGGATTTTCCTCGTACATCGCACCTTATATGTGTGTGCTTATTTTTATCTTACAAATTTTCACTTAGAATCATGCTAGGTTAATCAAGATAAATTTTTTAGTTTGGGTAATTTTAGTTTAATTTAATTCAAGTTCAGATGATTAATTTGGCAAAATACATGCATTAGTTTGTTAGGCATAATTTTAACTTGAATTGAATTAATTTTTTTTAATTGATATGAAAAGAAAAATTCAAATATTTGGTTTGTGTTGTTTAACTTAATTTTAATTTTGAGGAAATTAAAATTTGTGTGCTTTAATTGTTAAACTTTAAAGAAATTTTAAGTGTGAAATTTTTGATGAACCATCCCGTATTTGGAATTTTAAACTTAGGGCTTTTTCCTCTTTCAGAGTGGTATCAAAGTAGGAAAGCTAACTTATTACGTTAAGATCCTTATATTTGTTTGGTTTAAAAATGGAAAATTCACCATTTTCGAAATTCCCTATTTTATATGGTTTTAATTACGTGTATTAGAAAGTGCGTATGAGGTCGGCGCTTAGATCCCTAGATGAGCGGGTTTAGATTTTGGTAGTTAAAGGGTGGACCCCACCAACATACCTAGAATTATAGGTTCGTGTACCTAAACATGTTAAGAGATGGAGTGAGATTGAGCTTAAGTTAGGTAATTTTAATTCTCGTGGTTTAATTGTTGTTTTTAATTCAGTCACACCAGATGAGTTACGCCGGATTATGACATGTGAAACGTTTAAGGAGGCATGGGATATACTCCAACTCAACCATAACGGAACTACTTTCGTGAAAGCTTTGAAACTCAAAACCCTCACCACTCAATTTGAAACCACTAGAATACTAGAAAGTGAGACTTTTGATGAGATATATGCTAGATTGTTTGAGATTGTTAATTTATCTTTCAATTTGGGACAAAAGATACTCGACAATTGGGTTATAAAAAAAAATTTGAGGTCTTTACCGGAGATATTTAATGCTAAGGTGAAGATTTCAAATTATTTAAACACTTTAAACTCTACAAAACTTGAAGAGCTCAAAGGTAACTTACAAACCTATGCACTTGACTTGTTTCCCTCCAAGGATTAGAAGAAGAAAGATAAGGGCATAACTTTGAAAGCCCGTAAGGAGGAAACATCGGTTTTGGATGATGAGTTTGAGATTTACTCGGATGATATGTCTTTGTTTACTAGGAAATTTAGAAAATTTCTTAAGACTAATAAATAGAAACTTAAGAATGATTGTAAGAAATTTAAGAAATCTAGGCATAGTAAAGCCGAAAAATTCCCTAAAAATAGAAATAAAGATCTTAATAGGGACGAGTCAAATAGGTGTTATGGTTATGAGGGCTATGGACATAGTTCATTCCATTATCCCACTAAACTAAGGAAGGAGGTAAAATAACTAATTTCATACAATGCCACCCTAAGTGATACTGAACTGGAAGAGGGACCCAATTTCCTCATTGAGTGCAATTTCAATGCATTTATGGCAACTCATGTGAGCACCGATAATGAATCTTCCCATGAATATATCCCTTTACATGACACTTTCGGGGACATTATTTATGAGTCCCAATAGTTTGATGGTGTAGAAAGTGGAGATGAGAGTGAGAATGAAGAAGAGGTTGAAGAGAGTGAACTGCAAGTAGCTTTTTGTGAGTTGTATGGGGAATGTTTGAAATTAAAAAGGGATATTTGAAGTTAGAAGATTATTTGAGAGAACATTTCAAAGAAAATAATGAGAGTGTTTTAGTAGAATATCTTAAGGCACGTGAGAGATCTCTTCGTGAGAAACTAGAGTACGTAGAAGGTGAGAGAGATAGACTTAGAGGATTAATGGAGGCTATGAAGAAAGATCTTGTTAAATTTGAAGAGAGTAGGCGTTTACTTGAGTCCCGAATAGTGGAACTTGAAGAAAGAATAAAAGACTCAAGTCAGGTAAAATTTGATTTAGAGTGTAGGTTGAAGAAATTAGATAAAATCTTAGGAACCGTCCAAATAAAAAGTGACACGTGTTGTATTAGATTTGATACTCAAATGCTTCTAATAATAAAGTCAAAACTGTGTGTTTGAGAGAATCCTCTAGGAACACTTTAAAAGGTCAATCCCTATGCACTACTTTTTGTTGGGTCTTTACTTTTACACATTGTTGTCGAAAAGGCCACCTTAGGAAGTTTTTTTTATCGTTAAAATGGTCGTAGGAAATCCAAGGGTAAAGTCACCAAGGTAACTAAATCCCGAGAGCATCACGCTTCACTTGTTTGGATTAGGAGATCTGATTTGGCGGCTTTACAAAATAGAATTTTTTATACTCATTTGCTTGCACGTGATACCTCCCTTGTTAAATCTAAAGGTTGAATGTGTTAGCTTTGTTTACATACACTAGATTTTGTACATCATATATATTCCTGCTAGTTTTATGTTTGTTTGTCATTTTATAGTCCTTACTTCATCATTTATGTATTGCTACAATTATGACTTTTGTATATTTTGTATTTAATTTGTATTTATTATGTCTCGTTGAAAAATACAAAAAGATTTTTGTTTTGTCTTTTGGGTTATCCTTGTGTTTGGTTAAATTTTTTAAAAAACTCAAAACAATTTTTATTTGTGTGTATTTTAGTTTGGCACACTTTATGTGGCATATACTTGTGTTTGAATCCAATTTCACCCCCACTTCCATGTGGCTATAACTTTTGGTTAAGATTTTCAATCCTTAAAGTGTTATTTATCATGCTTGCATGAGTAGTTTGAGTTTGGCTTGCTTAATGGATTCCCTATTTATATGCCTTAATTAACACATGCACGAGCTCATTTGAAATTTAACTTCACATATATATCTGAGCTAAGTGAGATGTTCACCTATCAATTTAGTCATATATATAGTGCTATGACTATGGAGGATTTGTGCATGTAAGAACTGTTTCTCAAATTTTTAAAAAATAGAAAAATATTTATATGGTGTTGTTGTTTATCAATGGAATCGGGCTGCGAAAGACAAAATTACTTTGCGTGAAAAGCCACCATTGAAAGTTGGCCTAAAAAAAGTGTCATTGAAAAAAAAATTAGCCAAGGCCTTCATTGTTTAGTTGCTATGTTCATAAAGAAAAAGAAAAATATATTAATGAGGAAGTGTGGTTGGATATATCAAAGGGTTTGCACAATGACAATGTATCCTATTTATGCTAGTTTTGTCATAACTTTATTGGTTTGTCGAATCATCAAAATTCTAGGTTTGTGTGCATTGTGTATGTTTGTTCCGTGAGTTCACTTTACATTGTCACATAAGGCTATATTTAAGTTTGATAAAGTTTTTCAATAAAATGAGAACTCCGTGAACATGTTTAGTTGATGAGTGTATAATAATTTAGTATCTTGTTCACACCCCTCCACTTCCATTAACCACATGTATTTAGACAAAAAAAAATTCATATGAGTGTGGAAGGTTTAATGTATTTTGTGTAGTATGTGATGTTTATACCTATGTATATGTTCTTGTGAGTTATTAATATATTTGTGTATATATATGTATAGTATTTCTTTATTTTGAGGCTTTACCTTGTTATCTAGTCCATGTATGTTTTAATTCATATAGGTATCTGTGGTGAAAAAAATCACAAGATAAATAATAATGAAAGAAAACAATCACCAAGAAAATAAGAACAACAAACAATCACAACTCAAGAATTTACGTGGTTCGTCAACTTGCCTACGTCCATGGAGAGGTCTACTGTTTTTATTAAGTAACTCTTGAGATGGTGTTTTGCTACATGACCCGGGCTAGGGGTACAATATATATTCAGTTAAGGGAAAGTGTTAGTAACTAACACATTGGCCATGTATCCCACGAATATCTCTCCAAAATTTTTGGGGATAGACTCGGCCACATCTTTTACTCTAACTGTTACTCAAGACTCATAATTTGGGTTGGGCACCTGATTCATTTATTTGGGCTTGGTCGACAATAGGTACCCACAATTGCCCCTAAAAATTTTGGGGTCACAATTTGGGCTCACAAATTTTAAAAAGTAATTCCTCTACCCTAAATAATAAAATTATTGTAATTCGTGCCATCTAAAGGGGCGTGTATCGTCATTTGGCAGGGAGTTTAAGTGCCAAATCTTCTTCGATCATTGTGAGCCATCATTGAGGAGTTTAAACTAAAGTGTTGGACGATTCTATCATCATTTCAACTCTTTGCTTCCTCCACTTCTAAACTATCTCTTGATCACAAGACGACGTTTGCTCTTCATCTTCCAAATTTTTGGTTTTCCATCATTTCAAGCTTCATTCTTTCCTTGTAAGTTCTCAGTCCCTTCTCTTTATGTATTTCCTTTCATTCTTGATTTTCATGCTACTGTAGCTAGGGTTTTCTTATGGCAAGAATATACAACAAATATTTGGTTGCATTCAGGAAATGCTACGATATCCGCATCTGGGTGGAATTGAGTGTGCCCCTCTTCTTCGTAATGTCCATGGCATTGAGGATGGCCACTGGATTCATGTTCTTCTACTATCTCAAGGGGGTTTAACCTTTCCCACAGATCATTTGTTCTTGTATTCTCTTCAATACTTCGATATAGTTCCAGCTCAATGTTTTCCAAATCTTTGGAACATCCATAGAATAAACCAACTTTATGCCACCAACTTAGGATTGGTTGAAATTTACTTCTTTTATACCTTTTCTCGCACGAGCTCTGGTCTTCTTTATTTAAAATCAAGGAGTCTAAATAGGGTATTTGTATTGAACTTGGGGACCTCGGATCCCTACATTTGGGGAGGAGTATATAGGTTATTGTACAACCTTGTTGCATGTTGCTTGTTTATCTAATGTGTTCTTCTCTGATATTTTCTTTTCTTTTTCAGCGAAGTCTAAGAATCAAGATCCTGCACTTCACGAAATCTATTTTGTTGAGTTGATTAAAGCTTGGAAAATAAGGGACTCCATTGTAGAAGGTGAAAACACGAGGTCGACTGTCTTTTTATTGGAATAGTAGAACAATACCATCAATTTCGTCACCCGTCTAGTTGACTCAATTCCCCATCTTGATATCCCAGAGGAAGAAAAAGATGAAAAATGTTCTCTCAAACCCATCGAGCTAGACGACAAAGAGGAGAGCATCTCGAAGACTAGTGTTTTTATCAGTGGCAGAGGTGGTAGTGGTGAGGTAGGATCCAGTGAGGAGGTATCCAGCAAGGAAGAATCTGGTGGAGAGAGATCTAGCACGGGAGGTTTTAGTTCAGGAGATTCCATGTCAAAAAGTTCTAGCGAGGAAGATATGGCTCCCCCTAGAAGAAAAAACTTGATTCATGATGATGACGATGATGATGTACCGATATCTAATATGATGAAGATCCATAAACCAAGGTTTGGGGATACTGCTAGTGGTATCCAGACAACGGATCATGAGAAAGAGGTGGAGAGGAAGAGGAAAGAATAAGATAAGAGAGAGAGAGATATATATATATATATATATATATATATATATATATATATATATATATATATATATATATATATATATATATAGAGAGAGAGAGAGAGAGAGAGGAGGAGGAGGAGAAAAACAGAAAGAAGAGGAGAGGTGGAGAGGAGAAGAGAGGACGAAGAAAGCACATGCTTCTCTTGTGCCTGTGGTAGTCCCAGTTAATAGGGTCTCCATGGCTCTGACCCCTCATCTCGCCCCAATGATACTCAAGAGAGTTGTGCTCATGGAGGACCGTGAGCCATCTTAAAAAACGTGCCTAGACTAGTTAACCCTGAAAGTAGATCAAGGTATTGCTTTGGTAAGGCCACTTCCCATTTTCTTAATTCCTTTGACTTGTAATTTCTTTGAGCTCGATTTACTAACCTTTTTCTCTTTTTGTAGTTTGTGTATGACTATATCATCCTTTATTACAGTCTAAATGAGCTGGCGAGGAGGAAGTCCAAGCTCGATAAGAGCCTAAAGACTGCTAGGAGGCCCAAAAGTCCTCCGTGAAGGCTCTTACAAAGGTTGAGGCTTCTTTTTTTAAGGAGAAGGCTGAAGCGGACAAGGAGCTGAAGGAACTCCGTGAGGCCTACGAGCTGGTTGTGGTGAGTAAACTGGCCATAATAATTGAAAATAAAGGTCTTACCGTGTAGGTGAAGAGTTTGGAAATAGAGGTGGCTACTGTCAGAGAGAGTGGCTACAACGAGGGCTGGGAGGTTGCATATGTAGATGTCAAAAAATAGATCAACTATATCATTCGGTCAAACTTTAAGAAAGGTTGGGATCGAGCCTTAGTTACTGCTAGAGATGTGGCTGACTCTTTTATGTTCGGAGAGGACAATCCTGGTCCCAAACTGGTCATTTATGAAGAAGTCCCTACAGCTCGGACTACTACTTCTCCTGCTGCCGATGTCCCTTCTGGTGACCAGGCAGTGAATCTTACCCCGAGAGAGGGAGGTGTACTTGGGGCTGAGATGAGTGAGGTTGTGGCCAACTAGTGGAAGAAGCCAACCTCCATCGAGCAGGTTGAGGTCACCTAGTAGACTTCTAGTTTTTTTTTCCTTTACTTGTGTATTTTTTTTCCTTTATTTTTATCATCTGATGTATCTGTACCTGGCCAGTGCTATTTTTTAAGAAATAAAGAGATTATATTTATGTATTCACTGATATATGGGTTTTGTGTGTTAGATGTCCTGTAGTTCATCAATATTGATGATTGTATTCCTGCCTCCTCTCATTTAGGCCAAATCCTTGGTTCGAATGTAAGCGACCAAGTTCGTGAAGTTTTTATCAAGATTTGTAAATCCATCAGGGCAAGGAATCAGGACTACAAAGTTCAGTTCGATGTAGTTGCCAGACTGAAGGATAAGCTTCAATATATGGGGGAGGTTAATGCCTCCGTTCAAGAAAAAATGGATGCTCTGAAGGCTAATCTGTTGGACGCATCCGAAATCAATCAGGTTAGGGATGTTCTATAGCAGTAAAATAATGCCTTAAGGAGGGAGATTGCACGCCTTAAGGAAAATGCTCCAAGAAGTGTTTCCTGGGTTATTTAAGGTTCCTCATCATCATCCACGCGACGAGCTATGAGAGATGACGGCAGTTCCAAGAGGGAGATTGCCAAGCTGAAAGGGAACATTTGGTGAGCATACGTAATCACTGTCAAACTACAAAGAGATGTCACAAATCTATGACATTTATTTTGAAAGGGACCTCGATAGGTGTGGGCTGACGGCTATGACCAAGGCTGGATAAATGCCCCCACAAAGCTGAAAGAAATGAAAGAGCTGGCCTTTATTAGAGGATGGCTAAGTGCCCTCAGGGAGTGATTGGTTCCCCAAAACTCTCCCTTGTGGTATAGGCATGACATCACTCCCCCCATCTTGGATACAAATCCCTTTCAAAGGGATGATTGATGGATCCCTATAGATGTTATTCCAAGGCAGCAACTGGAACCGAGCTCGGAGGATGCTGTGGAAAGCTTCGCCCCTCACCCTGATGATGGTCGGAGAGCTCGAGTAGTGGACTACCTTGCCCAGCAACTTGGATATTCTTAGTGTTGATTTATTTCACTAATGTTATACATATAACTATGTAATTCTTAGTAAGAAATAAAATATTTATGTTTTGGGCATAGACCGACTAAACAAGTGTTGCTTGCTTTTGAATTACTAATAAACTCTAGTTATTCTGGGCACTTCAGCCGACTAAATGTCATTTAAAGTTGAATTTTAATTGGGCATTCCCCCAGTGCAGTATGCCTTAGTCATACAATTCCACCCACTTTACCTTTTAGGTTGAGTCGTCATACTACTTTAGGCCTAAGTAGGGCAATGAAGAGAATACACCTGATTAATAGATAATCCACCTGAGCAGGATTTTGGAGCCAAACTACGTTGGCGGCCAGCCTGAGTTGGCCGTATTGCCCAAGGATCCCCTTTTAGTCTTTATTTATTATCGGATCAACCTAGGAGGCCAATTGTGTCTTAGAACAAATGCCAGAGGAGGGTTATGCTTTCAGTGAGTGACGCGACTAAGAATGTGTCTCAGAAGTGCGTACTCCCTAGGCTCAAGTGCAAGCCTATCGCGTTAGTAATAAACCCAGTAAGTCAGGAACGTATCCACAGGGAAATAGGACAATGGAATTGTAACGACGTTTGACAGATGAATGAATCCTAACTCTGACTCTAAATAAAAAGGAAAAAATGATTGGTATGAGAATTTATTACAACTAAATGCAAATTTTTGAAAATAATTATTTAATGGACGAAAGTATGAATGAAATGCAACTACTCTAAATTACTGATGAATTGACTTGAAACTGTAAACTATATGATGAAAGAACATGACGGGAATACAATCCCCCAACCCTAGTGTATTGATGATATAAAACTAATCGCAAATTTAAATGATTAATTAGACCCAGAATTTAGTACTCCCAAGCATTACGTATATGAGGTTCCAGCCCGCACCATACTTAATCGGAGGACGAGTAAATCGGTATTGTGATAGTTTCACTCGAATTGTATTCTAAACCATACTAGTTACCTGGAAGCAAACGAGATCCAAAGATCTACAATTGTCATGTTTCTATGCAATACGGTCATAATCAAACCATTAAATTTAGAGGATTAATTTTATGTACATACAAGTACATACAACTACCACATCGGGTTGGATTCATGTATCCCGACCCTTAAAAGTCTAGCCTACCATAATGAAATTAAGGAAAACAATTTTGGAATTTCAGGAAGTCATCATTAAACTAAGGAAAATTGGTAGAATGATGTAAACGAGAAATTAAACAGAAGAAATTACTCACTAATCTTACCAAAGCACTCAAAGCATTAACTACAATCACTGGTAATCACACAAAACTGAACAATCTTCAATCTTGAAATTAAAATTATAAGCTATCTCCAAACTAGGGTTAATCTGAAATGAATGGAAAATTAGATCAATTCTCCATACTAAGAACGCTAATAAAACGGGTTTAAATACCCTACAAAACTTCAGGAGTTTTAGCTGCACTAGGACTCTCCATTAGAGGAAGTTTAGAAAATTAAAATTCGACAGTCGGATCAGTCTGGTCCTCTTGCGGTTCAGTCTGGTTGGAATCCGGATCGGTTCTTTTATTTCTTGGGCGGACCGGTCCTGAATGGATTGGTTCTTTTATTTTCTTGCAGCTTTGATCCGTCTTCGGTTAGGGGTTCTCTAGAAATTGACATTGCGGATCGATCAGGCCCGGATCGGTCCGGGGTTTCCTTTGACTTTTTCTTCAGACTTTGACTTCTCATAACTTTCACATCGAGACTCCGATTGAGGTGTTGTTTCTTCTTACGTGCTCATGAACTTGATTTCTTCAACTTCTCTTTAGATGCCTCATCCGAATTTCGGGTAGAAATTATAATTTTGCCCTTTTGACTTTCTTTCTTTTGTTTCTCGATTCTTCTGGTTTCTTTCTTAATTTAATTGACATCAAATACCTGTAAAATCAATACGAAATACCAAAAACTCGGGGTACTCATTATAATAAGTCAATAGTAAGATTATGAGATAAAATCAAATTGATTATGCTGATCGAGGTGCTAAAAGTAACTAAATTAAAGGGATAAATTTGGAAGAATGTATGCCTAATCAAATCCTCCTAACTTAGAACATTGCATGTCCCGAGCAATGAAAAAGAATCCTAGCAAGGCTCAACTCTTGAAAATCATTTTATTGAGATAGAATACAATGATTTTCAGTAAAAGGTATTCTATAGTGATTGAATCTCATCAATGGAATAGGGTTCGAAACACGGGAATATTGCCTCTTATACATACACATTCAATCTCTTTTATTATCTTTTGGTGTATTATCTCTCCACATGGTAACCAATATTTGCAATTCGGACTCGGTTAGGACTTTTCGGGTTTTATGGTATATTGGGTAAAACGAAAATGATGCGGAAGGTTGGAATTGGAAAAGTCATTTTTGATGTCCATTTGTGCTTTTTTCGGGCTATTGCTCATTTTTTCGTCTTTTTCTCTATTTTTTTTCTTGTTTTTCAGTTCTTTTCTTTTCTTGCTATTTTTGTTGAGCATAACTATATTTATTTCTTTCCCTTTCTTGTTGCACTTTTCGAACTTTATTCGATAAATATTCGATTTTCTCAATTCCTGGCTTTTGGGGTTTTTCGAGTTGTCAAACGAAAGGAAAAATTATTCTACTCAATTTGGGTTACAAAATGGATAATTTTTCACAACTTTTTATGGCCAATATTTTGGGTAACAAACGAGGGCCTACTTCATTGTCCAAAATACTAATTGCATTACCCTTTGCGTCTTGAGATTAATTTAATTCAGAGATTTGTAGCACGCTTTGTATGGCAATATCACACACATTTATCAAAACCGATCAAAATGAAAGGACTGAGATCCTCGACGACTTTTTAGGTGCAGAAAAGAACTTTGAGTTAACAATTAACTCGGATTGATTTATAAATTTAACAAAGATGAAAGGCTCGAATCTTACCGGGTTTGTTAATCTCCACACTTATTCGTTAAATCGTCAATTTTCGCTCAATTTCCATCTTTGGTCAATTTCGGCATTGTGTATGTTGAATTTTACAACTTGAGACTTCAATCCGACTTTTAATGAAATTTTTGAAAAATTTGAATTTGAATTTTTATTTATTTTGGAGATATTATTTTTTTATTTTTCAAACTTTTATGATTTTTTTGAGATTTTTGGGCATTTTTAAAGATTTGTGAAGTTTTAGAAATACGCACTTGTAACCCCCCTAACTTAGACTTTTGCATTGTCCTCAAGCAAAAAGGACTAAAATCTAAATAAGGCAAAATAAGAAGTGCGATAAATAAAACAAACAAATGGAGAAAATGCAAATTTTTATAAAACAGGATTGTGGTACAATATTAGGGAAAAGCATACAACATGTGGCCAAGGGAAACAACTAAAAACTGTCACAAACAACCGAGGCTTCACTGGGGCGGTGGTTGGGAAGAGCTGGGCACGTCGGGGACATAGGGGTCATAGAAGTAGGATGGCAATGGCTCGTTGGGATCCCCTTGGCGTCGATACAAGTCCGCTTGCAAACGAAACATCATGCATGTATCGCTACGGTAGTCGGTCAAAAAACTGTTGAATCTCGTCTCAACGGCCAACATACGGTTAATGAGGTCGCTACCCGCCCATTCAAAATCCGGGTCGTCGTCTTCTTTGACTAACTCTTCATCCGCACCTATGTCACCCATCTCCACATCAGCCCCTGCTTCTTTTTCCTCTTCCTCTTCCTCTTCCTCGTCCTCACTCGAGGCGGCATCATCCTCGTCATCACTTCCCCGCCTTGCTCAGAGGAAGGCTAGTTGTTTAGCGCTTTGCTTCCCTGTCCAAAAGGACCGGGGAGGCGAGTACGATTAAGCGGTGCCTCAATGCCGGCGTCCTTGAGGATGGAGGTAATCAAACGTGCATATGGAAGTGGTGTTGCACCTTTCTCATCCAAGGCTGCGACCATGATGTCGGCGTATAGGGTGCGAGTCAGGTTAATGGAAGTGTTGGGATCAAAGAGGTGGTAGGTCAATGTGGCTTGACGGGGCCGCATCGCTGAATCATTGGATGTTTGCAAAATATTTGCACACATAATTTGGAAGGTGAGGCGTGCTTTCTCGTTAAGACGGTCAACAGCGACAGTCTGCCCCCTCCATGCAACATTGGGGGCAATGCGCTCCATAATCATTTCTTTGGTGAGCGAGGCGACATTCCTTGGGTAGGTGAAATCTCTGACATCGGGAACGTCGTATTTGGCCAACTTGGCCGTGAGAAGGGCCAATGAAAAAGGGATGACGGTACCATCAACATATGCTTGAGATTCGAATTGGCACGTTCGAACAAGGGAGCCATAGAAAGATAGGACCTCAGCTTCCCAAACCTCTTCGTAGGGTTGATTAAGGAATCGATACCAACCCCTAGGCATGAAGAGGGCGGTGACATAATTGGGCAGACCTCACCATTGGACAGCGCGCTCCATGTGGAGTTTGCGATTCGAACCAAAGAACCGATTGCACCACCACTCCTCATGGAAGGAACGGAATTTACCATGGCGAGAGGGAAGAATTTCGATAGAGTCGTATTTGACGGTGGCAGGTCATTGGGCCATGATAAGGGGGAGAGTGGGCAGGAAAATTAGGGAGAGAGAGAAAAGAGGAGTGATGTGGTTGAAGGTGTGAAAAAAAGTGGAGGCTATGGGTGGGTATTTATAGGGGAGGGGTGGGTAGGGTTTTGAAGTTTGAGGGAAATAAGGAGTGTATTTGGGAGGGAAATTGAAGGGTTGGTTATGGGGAAACTAATTGGGAGGGAAAGGAAGGGATTGGGGAGAAGGGGGTGCACCTGGGGAATAGGACAAATTCTATAGAAAGCGGACCGATCCGCCTGGGGGCCGAACCGATCCGGTCCTTTAATCTTTGAGCTTTTTAATTGTCAGATCGATCCGTCTGTAAAGTAAAGGAACCGATTCGGGGCAGACCGGTCTGGCTCAAAAAGAAAGGAACCGATTCGGTTCTTGCAATGAGATGGATTTCCCCCCTAACTTAATCGTGATCGCTCTCCTCTGAAAGTTTTCAATTCTCATCATGCTCCCTATCAGTTTGGACTCAAAATTCTCTCGATTTCTACGGTCAACGAAACTTGACTCAATTTCCCGAAATATGTGAATGCTCTCACTTTATTCTATCCTAATCCTATGGACTCTCACTACTCACACGACTCTTTTCTACTATACATAAGAATTCACCCCATATGCATCGGGGGTGCGACGACCTCACCGTAGCAGCTCACACTACCCCGTAAATGGGGTCCGACTACCAAACGATGTTGACTTCTTCCACACACGCCTCCAGATATGGGTTTAGGCGTTGTCCATTTACTTTGAACGTATTTCCTCCTTTTAAATCGTCTAATTCAACAGCTCCGTGAGGGAAAACGTTCCTTACAACGAACTGGCCAGACCATCATGACCGCAACTTGCCCGGAAAGAGATGAAGCCGAGAGATATAGAGAAGCACTTTTTGTCTGGGAAGAAACTATTTCCGTTGAATGATGTTATCGTGAGCGAGTTTCATCATTTCTTTGGATATTTTTGCATTCTCGTACGCATCATTGTGTATCTCTTCTAACTCTATTAATTGAAGCTTGCGAGCTTCACCGGCCTTATCCATGGCATAGTTTAACTCCTTAATCGCCCAATACGCCTTGTGTTCTAATTCCACGGGAAGATGGCAAGGTTTTCCATACACAAAGAGGAAAGAGGACATGTCGAGCATATGTTTATATGTGGTACGATAGGCCCATAGCCAATCGTTCAATCTAAGTGACCAATATTTTCGGGTAGGATTGACGATCTTTTCGAGAATGTTCTTGATTTCCTGATTCTCTAGTTCGGCCTGCCCATTCGTTTTGGGTGATAAGTCTTTCTAATCTTGTGAACGACACCATACTTTCTCATGAGCTTCGCGAATGGCCTATTGCAAAAGTGCATGCCATTATTACTAATTATCGCTTTCGGAACACCGAAGCGGGAAAGTATGTGTTCTTGTAGGAACTTAATCACCACTTTGTTGTCATTCGTCAAGGTAGCTATAACTTTCACCCATTTAGAAATGTAGTCTACCGCAACAAGGATGTATAGGAAACCAAAGGATGGGGGAAAGAGCCCATGAAGTCAATACCCCAACAGTCGAAGATCTCAATAATGAGTATGAGGATGAGAGGCATCATGTCTCGTCGGGTAATAGCTCCCATCCGTTGGCACCTATTGCAAGATTTACAAGTGTTGTTCACATCCCAGAATATTATGGGCCAATAGAGGCCGCATTGCAGAATTTTAGCGGCCATATTTTTTATCGAAAAGTGGCCTCCATAAGCTTCCTAATGATAAAATTGGTGACTTTTGGGATCTCGTCATCCGGAACGCATCGTCGGATGATTTGGTTAGCGCAATATTTAAACGGGAAGGGATCATTATAGAAAAACATGTGCGACCAAGTAATAAACCTATTATTATCTTGCGGTGTCCAGTAGGGAGGGACGGCTCCCGTGACAAGGTAGTTCACTATATCACAAATCAAGGCAAAGAAGAGGTAATAAAGAGTTGCTTATCCTCAAAGTATACGTCTATGGGTATTGGATCACTAGGGACGTTGGACGAAAGCCATGATAAGTGGTTGGCAATGACATTTTCTACTCCATTCTTATCTTTAATGGAGAGATTAAACTCTTGTAGGAGTAGGATCTACCTTATGAGGCGCGGTTTTGCATCTTTCTTTGCAAGTAGGTATTTCAATGCCGCGTGGTCGGTGAAGCAAGTAATGGGAGAACCGATAAGGTATGATCGAAATTTGTCAAGAGTAAAGACTACCACAAGCAACTCCTTCTCGATAGTGGAGTAATTGAGTTATGGTCCGGTAAGAGTTCGGCTAGCGTAGTAGATGACATGAGCTTGTTTGTCTTTTCTTTGGCCCAAAACAGCCCCTATCGCATAATCGCTAGCATCACACATAAGTTCGAATGGTAAAGACCAATCCGAAACTTGCATGATGGGAGCGGACACAAGCATGGTTTTCAGTTTTTCAAAAGCGCTTTGGCATGCTTTCGTCCACTCAAATGGGTTATCCTTCATAAGTAAGTTGCTTAAGGGTTTAGCGATGGCGCTAAAGTCCTCAACGAACCTTCGATAAAACCCCACGTGGCCCTAGAAAGAGCGCACATCTTTGAGCGATTTTGGTGGGGGTAGATCGGCTATGACATCTATCTTAGCTCTATCAACTTCTATCCCCTTGGATGAAACTATGTGTCCAATAACTATTCCCTTAGTGACCATGAGATGGAATTTCTCCCAACTCAGCACTAAGTTCTTTTCCACACACCGGGCAAGTACCTTTTCTAGTTTTTCAAGACAAAGATCGAAAGAGGTGCCAAAAATGCTGAAATCATCCATGAACACTTCAAGTCCTCTCTCGACCATGTCGCTAAATAGGCTCAACATGCACCTTTGAAAGGTCGCGGGTGCATTACACAAGCCGAATGGCATCCGTTTGTAGGCAAACGTACGCAAGTGAAGGTTGTTTTCTCCTGGTCAAGTACATCTACCACAATTTGGTTATATCTGGAATAACCATCAAGGAAGCAATAGTATGGGTGGCCCGCTACTCTTTCAAGCATCTGATCAATAAATGGCAAAGGGAAATGGTCCTTCCTAGTTCCCACATCGAGTTTTCGGTAATCAATGAAAATGCGCCACCCGGTGGTGGTACATTGGGGTACTAGCTCTCATTTAGCATTCTCAATCACTGTCATGCCCGACTTCTTCGAGACAACTTGAATAGGGCTCACCCATTTGCTATCCGAGATTGGGTAGATAATCCCAGCATCCAATAGCTTAATTATTTCCGTCCTCACCACTTCTTTCATATTAGGGTTTATCCTTCTTTACATTTCTCTCGAGGGCTTGATATCCTCTTCGAGATGAATCTTTTGGGTGCAAATCAAAGGACTTATCCCTTTCAAATCAGCAATGCACCAACCAAAAGCACTTTGGTGCTTCCTCAGAATCTTTAGCAATTTACCCCCTGCTCTTCATCCAGGCTAGAGGAGATAACAGCAGGAAATGTCTCATCCTCTCCTAGGTATGCATATTTAATATGGGAGGGGAGTTTCTTCAACTCGAGGATTGAAAAAATTTCGTTGGAGGGAACTGATAAGCACCCAAAACTGTACAATTTATACTCCAAATAGACGTACTTTAGTTGCTATTTCTCGACAATATGGGTCTTATGTGCTTAAATGTTTATCTTGTAGGTCAAATGCACGTTTGCGATGTCAAAAGTTGTATTTCAAGGCAATTGTGCATTTTATGGATGTAAATACCTCTCCCTTATCCCGTAACCTAACCTACCCAGACTTAGCCTAAACTGTCCCAAACCCTCTGTGTGTTTAGTTTGTGTCCTTTTTATTATTTTTTAGATTTTTAGTTTGAGTCATTTCTATTTTTAGAATTTATTTAGAATTTCTAGTATTTATTTTAGGATTATTTTAGAATTTTTAGGCTTATTTTATATTTTTCTATTTTATTTTATTTTATTTTTCATTTTTATTCTATTAATTTTTAGTTTTAGTTTTATTTTATTTTATTAGGATTTTAATTTTTAGGATTTTAATTTATTTATTAGTTTTTACATTTTCTTTTTAGGATTTTAATTTTAAGTTTTATTAGATTTTATTTGTATTTTTTTTATTTTTTCTAGTTTCATTTTTAATTGAGTCTTTGTTTTATTTTAAATAGGATTTTATTTTAATAGGTTTTTATTTTATTTTATTAATTAGTTAGTGTCATTTTTAGTTGGATTCAAATGAAACACACACACAAAGACTCACCCACACCCCTACATTCCTATACCCTCACCCCCACAATAAACCCCAACTTCATCTTCCCCAACAACTCACCCTCTCACCTCTCTCCAAAACACAAAAACCACCATAACCCAACAACACACCCATCTCTCTCTCATCAAAATCACCAGCACATCCCCTTTCACCCCTGATCCTCTCACGTCCGGCGACGCGTCCCACACCGCCGGTACCTCCTGAAATCGACATCTGTCCGGCACCAACCACGACCCGGCTGCGTCCCTGATCCGAACCCTCTCACCACTCCGGCGATACCACCGTCGCCCAGAAGTCCCACCTTCGGCGACGTTCAACTCACCACCTCGGATCCGTCACAGCCCCTCAGACCACCTCTTCGGTCGGACTTCAAATCGATACTTGCTACTCTCTCCCTAATCCGACCCTGCACCACCACCTGCTCGGACCCCCATGCAACTATCCAAACCCAATCATCCCACAACCCACAAAACCCATTTCACAAATCCTCTTATCCAAACTTTTCACTTCCTGCCAAATGCAAATCTAAGACCCATTTTCTAAAAACTCATTTCAAACCCCAAACCCATTTTCAAACCTTACCCATTTCCCATTTCTCCAAGCCACGATGTTACCACCTGCTAACAAACAAACCAAATGCCAACAAATTCCCCACATGCCATAAAACCTCTCTTAAACCTTTTACCCCCTTTTTCCTATTCTTTACCCAAACTACCCTTAAACCATATCTGATATTTATTCTCCCATTTTCCCACTTGTCCCCACACCTCACACAATCCATGCACAATTGTGCATTCTCTCCATATTACCCTCACCCATATATCCTCATACCTCACACCCCTCACGTGCACATTCTTATTCTCCCAATTTAACCCCTTAGCTCCAATTGCATATAAAAGAAGACCTCAAGGTCATTTGAGAAGAATCATCAAGTAGAGAGAAAATTCTAGAGAGAGATAGTTTAGTTTAGAAAATAAATTTTTGTGAATAGTTTTTCATTTTTTATTTTTAGATATTTGTGAGATTAAATATTGTTAGAGAATGAATTGAGTGGATAGTTGATTTCATATCATTTGGAAGATCAATTAAGAGGTGTATGCTTCAATTTCAAGGATTGGAGTTCAACATGATCAAAGAGATTTGGTTTGATTGTTCTCTTCCCTTCTTTTATTATTTTATGCCTTTGAATATTAATTTGTCATATTTCATACCATGTTAGGCTAAGGGTGAAACCCTTATTTGATATTATTTTAGTTTAATTAGTTTGCTTACTTTAAATATCCCTTTGAATGTTAATTTTGATCCCTCACCCTTAGATTTACGCCTCGAGAGAGGGTAAATGATTTTCGAGAGAAAATCGAAATTCTAGTGATAATACCCATTTTAGATTCGAACTAGAGATAGGGGTTTCTTAAGTGGGGTATTATCACTTGAATTTCAACTCTAAATTTAATTTCTAAGATTGACATAAATTCTAATTGATCGATCCTAGCGGGTGATTAATTAAAAGGAGTGTAGATCTAATTTTCTAGAGTTGTGAGGTGTTAATTTTAATTTTCTAAAAGATTACTATTCTAATTACACTTGCAACGAGAGTTGGTTTGTAATTTTAATATTAATTTGGGAGAATTCAAATAATTAAATTAATTAATTAGAATAACTAAAATTTGTGGTGTAATCCCACTCCTTGATTGTTCTCACAATTATTTACCTCACTTTATCTTTTATTTTAGTGATAGACTTTATTTTCATTTTAGTTACTTTCTAGTTAGTTATTATCATTTTACATTTAGTTTATTTTAGTTTAGATCTCACCTCACCCTTTTGTTTTAATATTGAAAAAGCTAAAAAAATAGAAAAGTGAAAAAGCACAAAAAGAAAATAAAAAGTGAATTACAATTGAATTTGTCTCTATCTTACTCCCTAGAAAGTGGATTGATACCCTTACTTACCTCTACACTTGAGTTTATTATTATTTGTAGGTATTTGAGGTTTTGACTAACTTGGCTTTCAACAACAACGACATATACGCAAAAGTTACGTTATCAGGAACCATGCGTGTATCCCTCGGTGGTAATTCCTCGAATCTCGAAACCTAACTTACATCTCTCGCGTCCTCGTCCGACGCTCTCTCATCAAATAACTCTCTCAACTACTCAACCTCCCTCTCGAATGTGGTGTACGTCCCCTCACTCTCGTGACTTGACACTAAAGTGGACCCTAAGGCATCTTCACAATAAGTTTCCTCGAAATAATCCTCTACGATCTCGTCTATTAGGCTCACTGCGTGAAGATCATCTTCTTCCCCCGTCTGTTGGGTGATATGGAAGATGTTGGTCTCTAAAGTCATGTTCCCAAAAGTGAGTTGCATTTGCCCATTCCGAGTATTGATGATTGCGTTAGTCGTAGCTAAGAACGGGTTCCCAAGAATGATAGGAACATGGTTGCTCGAGGTGAAGGAGGGCTCCATGTCCCAAATGACAAAGTCTATCGGGAAGTAAAAAGTGTCTACTTGGATGATCACGTCCTCAACTATGCCTCTTGGGATCTTCACGGTTCGATTCGCTAACTAGAGAGTGACCTTGGTCGGATTGAGGTAGCCCAAATCAAGTTGCCTATAGATGGCGTAAGGGAGAATATTGACACTTGCTCCTAAATCAAGTAAGGCTTTCTCAATTTTATTTTCTCCAATGGTGCAGGAAATGGTGGGTGCACCGGGATCTTTGAACTTGGGCGGGAGATCATTGAGTAGGATGGAACTCACGTTTTGTGCTAAGAAGACATTTTTCTTTACCTTCATCCTCCTCTTTACCGTAACTAAGTCTTTGATGACTTTTGCATAAGCTGGAATTTGCTTAATCGCATTGAGGAAAGGTAAATTTAGCTTCACTTGCTTTAGTACGTCTATCACTTCATCACGGGGATTTCCTTTATGGGAAGGAACCAACCTTTAAGGAAACGGTGCCGCGGTGGGTGGTTTCACTACTACCTCAGGCTCACTAGTGTCCTTTTTTTCACTTTCCTTCAAGGGGACATCTTCGGTCGCTTTCGTGCCAGGCCAAATCTCCTTGTCTTTGGTTGCATTGTGTGGAGGAGGTGATAAACCAACGACTCTCCCACTACGAAGAGTGGTCACAACTTGACATTTCTCCTGATGTTCTGTCGAGGTGGAGCTAACACTAGTTTGAGCTTGGGGCGGTCCTTGGCCCTGGGCAGGAAACTTGCCCTTCTCTTGGATACTCAACGATGATTGCAACTGTGAGATGTTCGCATTCATGTCGTTCATCATGCGTTCATACCTAGCATTAGTTGCCGTCTGGGTATTGATAAAGTGGTTGATCGTATCCTCGAGACTTCTCTGCGGTGGAGGGATGTATGCTCCTTGAGGTGGTGGTTCTTGCACATGTCCTTGCATGTGTGGAGCTTGTTGAAAATTCGGTGGAGGAGGAGGGACAACATGTGAATTAGGATTCATCGCAGCATGTTGTTACCCATAGCTAAAACCAGGGTGGTTTTTCCATGAAGGGTTGTAATAATTCCCGTGCGGGGAATCGAAATTACCCTTGAATCCTCCTATACCACTAACTTGCTCTTGAAGCATCACTTTGTAGGCGGGTATAGTCGGGCATTCTTCAGTTGAATGACCCACCTCACAAATTGCACACACCTTCTTGACGGGGTTTGGGATGGATCCAATTAGTCCTCTTCCACATTCCTCACGTAGATCTCGCAGTCCTTTCTCAAGCATATCGAGTCGACTTTCCGCTATAGAATTCTTTTCTACATGAAATAGGCCAGACGCCGTTGGAGTGGTGGTCACTTGACGACTTTGATTTTGAGTATTAGGGTCAGATGTATCCTTGGATTGGGTAGTCTCAGCAACATACCTCAGGTGAAGCTCAGCATCGTGGGCGTCTAAGTCGATAAATGGACCACTACCCATGGTTTCAACAAGTTGCTTGGAGTTAATATTCAGCCCATTATGGATAAAGGAAACGATTTATGTTTTATCAAAACCATGATGGGGACACAAGGCAATTAACTCATTTAAACGCTCGTAGCATCGCTCGAATGACTCATTTTCTAATTGTCGGAATGTTTGAATTTGAGCCTTGATGGAATTCGTTATATGTGGAGGAAAGAACTTCTTGAGAAATTTGGATTGTAATTCGTTCCATGATGAAATCGAATTTGGAGGTAAAGACCATAGCCATGATTTAGCCTTATCCTTTAGCGAGAATGGGAGGAGTTTGAGGCGGAGTACATCTTTTGTGCAAGTTTGACCGCTAAGAGTCTCGCACGCCTCCTCAAATTCCATGATGTGGGCATATGGCTTTTCTGAATCCATTCCATGGTAAGTGGGAAGTATCTGGATCATCCTATTCCTAAAGTGAAATTGTCCCGCATCGTATGGGAGTAAAATGCATCCCGGAGTGACAGTGCGCTCGGGATATAAGACTTCTCTCAATGGGCGATACGGGGCCTCTCCCTCGTCGGCAACTGCACTACCTTGTTGTGACATATCTCTCTCTCTCTCTCAAAGATTCGGTATCCTCACTTGGTATACTTGGAGTGTGCTCTAAAGTGTATCCTAAGAAGGAAAACGACGTGTTATTTGAGATTGAGTGTGATGGTGTGGGAAGTGGAACCCAGAATTGTGTAGCGTTAGGAGTGTAAGGGCTATCAGGGTTATACTCAACTATTGGATTTTCGTGAATGTGGGTTGGAGTATTATGGGGAGTGGGAGTGAGTTCTGAATTTTGCATTAACAGCTTATGAGAGATGATGATGAATCCTTTTGTGCTTTTTGAGTTTTTATATGTTTATGGATTTTTGGAAATTTTTGGTCAAAGTTTTAGATTTACTCGATCTAATCCTAAGTCTACCTAAGTCCCCGACAACGGCGCCAAAAACTTGATGCGACTAAGAATGTGTCTCAGAAGTGCGTACTCCCTAGGCTCAAGTGCAAGCCTGTCGCGTTAGTAATAAACCTAGTAAGTCGGGGTCGTATTCACAGGGAAATAGGACAATCGAATTGTAACGACGTTGGACAGATGAATGAATCCTAACTCTGACTATAAAGAAAAAGGAAAAGATGATTGGTATGAGAATTTACTACAACTAAAATGCAATTTTTGAAAATAATTATTTAATGCACGAAAGTATGAATAAAATGCAGCTACTCTAAATTACTGATGATAATTGACTTGAAACTGTAAACTATATGATGAAAGAACATGACGGGAATACAATCCCCCAACCCTAGTGTATTGATGATATAAAACTAATCGTAAATTTAAATGATTAATTAGACCCGAAATTTAGTACTCCCAAGCATTACGTATATGAAGTTCAAGCCCACACCATACTTAATCAGAGGACGAGTAAATCGGTATTGTGATAGTTACACTCGAATTGTATTCTAAGGCATCCCGATTACCCGAAAGAAAATGAGATCCAAAGATCTACAATTGTCGTGTTTCTACGCAATACGGTCATAATCAAACCATTAAATTTAGAGGATTAATTTTATGTACATACAACTATCACATCGGGTTGGATTCATGCATCCCGACCCTTAAAAGTCTAGCCTACCATGATGAAATTAATGAAAATGATTTTGGAATTGCAGGAAGTCATGATTAAACTAAGGAAAATTGGTAGAATGATGTAAACGAGAAATTAAATAGAAGAAATTACTCACTAATCTTACCAAAGCACTCAAAGCATTAACTACAATCACTGGTACACACATAAATCTGAACAATCTTCAATCTTGAAATTAAAATTATAAGCTATCTCCAAACTAGGGTTTTTCTGAAAAGAATGGAAAATTAGATAAATTCTTCGTACTAAGAACGCTGATAAAACGGGTTTAAATACCCTACAAAACTTCAGGAGTTTTAGCTTCAATAGGACTCTCCACTAGAGGAAGTTTAGAAAATTAAAATTCGACAGTCGGACCGGTCCGGTCCTCTTGCGGTTCAGTCTGGATGGAATCCGGATCGGTTCTTTTATTTCTTAGGCGGACCGGTCTAGAACGGATCGGTTCTTTTATTTTCTTGCAGTTTCGATCCGTCTTTGGTTCGGGGTTCTCTGGAAATTGACTTTGCGGATCGATCTGGCCTGGATCGATCCGGGGTTTCCTTTAACTTTTTCTTCAAACTTTGACTGCTCATAACTTTCACACCGAGACTCCGATTGAGGTGATGTTTCTTCTTACGTGCTCATGAACTTTATGTCTTCAACTTCTCTTTAGATGCCTCATTTGAATTTCGGGTAAAAATTACAAATTTATCCTTTTGACTTTCTTTTTTTCTTTCTCGATTCTTCCAGTTTCTTTCTTTCTTTAATTGACATCAAATACCTGTAAAATTAATACGAAATACCAGAAACTCGGGGTACTCATTAGAATATGTCAGTAGCAAGATTATGAGGTAAAGAAAATTGATTACGCTAATCGAGGTGCTAAAAGTATCTAAATTAAAGGGATAAATTTGGAAGAACTTATGCCTAATCAGTGAGTTAAGCTAGGATAGTCCTAACCACTGTGTTGCAATCATAAGAGGCTAGTTCAAAATATCCTTTGACTGAAGTAAGCTAGCCAACTCACTGTAATCCAGGAATTCTATTATACTTATAAAAAGAGTGGAGTCTGTAACTTGGAAAGGTTTCATATAATAAAATACATTCAAGACAACCAATACGTATAGAATGTCGAGGCCATTGAGTTTTATTATTCGAAGTCATAAAAAAAGAGCAACATTAGTTTGTAAGATAAAAAATTTCTTAAACAAATGGTGCATGGATAGATAAATCTAAAAGTAGTATTTCTTCAGGTTTGCCGTATTCCAAGCCATTGGTATCTCCATGACCTCCACCGTTTCCAAGTGCTAAGCTCCTTGTAAGTAATTCCTCACTACCTTTAAAGGTCCTTTCCAGTTTGGTCCAGTTTGCCATCTGATGGTTTCACAGCATTGCCAAGGACTTTCCTCAAGACATAGTACCAAACTTGAAACTTCCTTTCATTGACTTTCTCGTTGTACTGTTTGGTTACTTGCTACTGGTAGGATGCCAGTTTAACTAGAGACAATTCTCACTGTTCATCAGCTAAGTCAAGTTTAGTAAGCAATGCTTCATTATTGTGGCCTTGGTCGACCAACGTAGACCTCATGGTAGGGAAACTAGTTTTTAGTGGAGTAACTTCTTCCATTCCATATGAGAGTGCAAAGGATGTTTCCCGAGTTGCTTTCCTTGAAGTGGTGCAATAGGCCCAGAGGATGTCGGGAAGTTCATTTGCTCAAGCTCCTTTGGCCCTTTTCTATCTTTTCTTTAGTCCATCGATCATTATCTTATTGGAAGCTTCAGCTTGACCATTGCTATGGGGATATGCTATAGAGCTAACCTAATAACTAATTTTATGATCATTGCAAAAGCTTTGGAATGGGACACTCTCGAACTATGTCCCTTTATCAGTAATGATCATTTTGGGTATGCCAAAACATGTAATGATGTTGCTCCATATAAACCTCAACATGTCTACGTCCCTTATACTCTCCAGTGGTTCTGCCTCTATCCACTTAGTGAAGTAGTTTGAAAGTGTGATTTTTTCTAAATTCAAAGCTCTGATACCAATTTGTAAAACCCCGGAGTTTTAATTTTCACAATTAAAAATAAACTATAATTTCCTTTTAAACTTAATTCAATCTCGATGCGGAAGCGTTAAAGGATGTGATGGTTCAACTAAAATACTAAATTCCAAATTTTAATTAACTTAAACAAAGTGAGAATTAATGAAACAAACAAAAGAATTAATTTTCACTTAAACCAATTAATCCAACTCAAGTCCTAGAATTTGCCTAATTCATGATTATCCATATTTCAAAGTTAGGCCAAACCAATTTTAGCAAAAGACTTGAATTAAACAACTTTACCCAATATTTAATTAAAGTCCAAATTAAATTGAGTGTGATAATTAAACCAAATTTTATCTTGAATTATCCTAAGCATGCGTTCTAAATTATGATGCAAGATAAAATAAACCAATCACACTACGCCGCGATGTACGAGGAAAAACCCAAGACGGGAAAAAAACCTCGGATGGTCCTAGCCACAAATTCACTAGATACGGAATTACAAGTACAAGACAAAAGACTTACAACACACGACTCGATCCCTCTCAAGCCTCGATGCTTCTTCTTCTAGAAACCTCTTCCTAGCGAATAACCTTGGAACACCACCGCGGTCTCGGAATCCACCAAGAGGACTTTATATGGTCACCGTCACCCGAACATGGAGCCTTTCTCCATGTGGGTAAATCAACATAAGAAACACTTCTTCTTTCTTCGTGGGAGGTAGAAGCAAAACCCGAAACTTCTCTTCTTCAATTCGGTAGAGAAAACCGGTGCCAAAACTCCAAGTAATTGATATGTATATATGTGAACTTGGATAAACACTATGGGTGTAAAACTAGAGTGGTAAGTAAATTTCTCTTTGAAAAATAACACTCAAAACTTGAACATTTTCCTTAAAACAATTTGCTCTCAAACTCTCTCTAAGAGATGAAACTAGGATGGAAAAGTTATGGAAATGTTAAATTGGAAAATGCTCTTCCCGTACAAGATAAAGTCTGAAAAAGTTGGTTAAAAACTAAGTGGGGAAGTGGGTGAAAAACTGCCAAAAACTGTTCCCGCCTGGCATCTCGTTCGAACGACATTTCGTTCGAACGAAATCTCGTTCGAACGAGACTTCTAACGACGCTCCAGTATGGACTTCATTAGAATCTCATTGGAAATCTCATTAGAACGAACATTCTCGTTCGAGCGACATTTCGAACGACGGACCAGTATACCTTGGTGGGAACTCGTTGGCAAACTCGTTCGAACGAAACCTGGTTTGAACGAAAAACTCGTTCGAACGATATTTCGAACGACTTCCAGAATTTATAGAACATTCGATTTTGGCCCAGAAACTTTATATACTTGTTCTAATTAAATTTTTCTGAAATTAAAACACAGTTTTTATTAAACCTAACACCCAATAAACTTTGTTTCAAGATCCTATATATATATATATAATTGCATTCATACCTTGGGAGAATGGAACTATAGTTGATGACGTAGAAACGAGGCACGTAAACCGGCATATTTGATGAAGCTTTATATTCTTTGCCACTACGTCTTCAACAAACACTTCATAGGCTTGAGAGTATTACAATTACATACTATCCTATGAATAAATGTTTTTGTCCGAAATTGAGCCAACACTATACATAGACTCAATTGGAAATTTGTGTCCTTACATAGTTTTTGGTAACCAACAAATTCTTCCTATTTCCTGTCGCAGTAGGCAGAGGACCTATAATATCCAAATCCCATCAGGAGAAGGGCCACGGACTGGTTATTGACTTTAGGTATTTATTGGGCTGATGGATTATGTGTGAGTGCTTTTGGCATTTTTTCCACTTCTGAACGCAGACTCCAGTGTTCTTCTGCATATATGGCTACCAATACCCTTCCTTCATTACTCTAAAGGCTAGCAACCTTCCTCTTACGTGCCTTCCATAGATTTCCTCATGAAGTTCGTGCTAAACTTGCTCGATGTCTTGTGGATGAACGCACTGGAGGTAGGGGCCGATAAAGGATCTCTTATACAACTTCCTATCAGGAGATAAGTGAAAGAGAGTAACTTTGACTCTTATCTGATGGGCATACCTCTTGTCACTTGGTACTATATCACTTCGCAAATAGTCTACGATGGAGACTATCCATCTCAGAGCCTTTTCAATGTAGAGAACTAGCTCAGGATTCAGTGGCTCAATAGTCTATTCAATGCTGGCTTACACGAGGAAATCTATTTGTATTGTTCTTCTCAAGTTAGAGTTTATTATTGAACTCGGTGCTGCTAGGGAATCTGTATTGTAACTGATGAATATCCACTTGATTGAAGTTGGCTATTATACCCTTCACAACGGAGAGATAAGATGCCATGATTTCATCATTAGCATCAAAATATCCGTTTATCTCGGTGAATACCAGCTAGGAGCCTTCGAAGACTTGAAGGTGCCTTGCCCCTAACAGTTGTGCTTTGTGTAATCCAATGACCAGTACCTCATATTCTGCCTTGTTATTGGAGGCTTCAAAGTATGATGCCTTTCTTGGGCACTATGTTTTGGGAGTTACTAGTATAATACCTACTCCTACCCCTTGAGTTAGAGGCTCCATTAACATATAAGGTCCAAAGGTTTGGTTCCCATAAGCTCTCCCTTGGTCGACATGTTTTCGACTGATCGATGGGTTATTCTCCTGTGAACTCATAGATGAAATAAGCTAGGATCTGCCCCTTGATAGATGTTCTTGGTTGAAACTGAATATCAAACCTTCCGAGCTCAATTGACCACTTTAACACTCGGCCAGAGAGGTCTGCTTTCCTTAGAACTATGACACGCCGCCTAATAATATACCGAGCGATCATTTCGATATTAAATTAAAACAGGGGTGTCATATGGTTCATTCTTAGCATCACTGTCGAAAACCAATTTAATTACTAATATCCTCTTAGGCTGGCGTCAAATTTTTTTAATTAACTAATTTTTTTTAACCAAACCATTCAAATAAAACAATTACAACACTTTATATGCAGCAACTGAAATGAAATAAAATAAAATAACCGAACACTCGGTACAATAATACAACCAAATTGAATGCCGCACTAAAAGGCGATAAAAGAATAAATGAGTACAGTTGGGCCATAAGCCCGAATGTTTCTACAATACCTCCTATCTAGATCTCAATGATAGAAGCGTCGAATATAAACTTGCTTGCATCCATAGCTGCTACAGCAAACGTCTGACTCGAAAGAATCATCATCCAGGCGTCCTTGTGTCTGGACACCTATATATAGATATAGATATAGATATAACAATAGGGGAAAATAGAGAAACGGGTCAGAGCCCGAGTTTTGAAAATATTTTAGCAAGTGCTTAAAATCCATATTTTAAAATATGTTATTTCTCATATTTAAACTTGTATCGCTCTCACATGAGATACACCTCACCCCTCTTCTAACAGTGCACAACTATCGCATACCTTTTAAAACAACCTAGTTAAGCTACCCTGCCTAACTAATGTAATTACCCATGTTCTAATAATCCTCATCAATTCGAGTACTAAGGACTAAACTTCTCCCAATTCCCAACATTACGTTACGTTTGTGCGTGGGGTGTCTCGCGAAGCGAAATCCAAACAAGGAACCCCCTCGATACACTACTACGTGACAATATTGATCATCGGGATTTATTAGGCCTTCAGTACATATCATATTTATGCCATCCCATATTTATCAATAGTTCTCATTAGAACCTAAGATTCATATTCATATAAATCCGGATATTCATTTTCCGAAAGTAATATCACACTTTATTCATTCTTTTCACTTTATACAAGGTTAGGTTATATGATATCTCATCTCATACATATAAACAATATATTATACGCAATAAGTATATTAATCATCCACCGAACTATAATATAAGTGGCTTGGTCATTCTCATTTACTAAGCATCCGTGGATTATCTCAAGTATACATATACGTTAATCACAATACATATATCCATATCTGGCACCCATAAGATTAACAACGGTGCACACATACTCTGCTATCCAATCCAAGTACATCTCGTACTAAAGGATCACATGTTCCACATCGCTCAGGAACTCTATCAATACAAATCACACATATTGGATGCGGACATTGTTCACGTACCTACGGGTCACGCACATACCGACGCTCCCATAGCCAGCAGACTTATCAACTCGCAAATAAGCCTTTCACAGTCCTATGTTCTTGAGGTACCAAATCTAAAATCCCCCCGAAGGCAACACAGGATAAGATTGTCCTATTTCGAACGGCAACCTCCCGTGATAGCAAGTATGGTAGGTATGTCATACACATAATAAACAATAATATAGGTACACATTCCCCTACATAAATATATCATCAATTAGGTATTCACACAACCATATTATAACGATAGGTATTTATCTCACCTGTACATAATTTCCCATAGGTAATTATTTAATCCATGTATATAATAACATTAGGGCATATGCACCACCCATATAATAATCCCCTACGTAGTATATTTATATCTCGACTATCCTACGCATTTATCAATTTTCGACTAATTCCCAATATTATATTTCTGAGCTTTTCTCACCGCACAATGATAATATCAACAACCCTGATATATTCATTCGTCTCATAATATATATACTTTAACAACATCGTATGTATATTATTTATATCTCTTCTCAATATACTATGGCCAAAATTTCCAAACTCTTATAACGATAGCCAATAACCTCAAATATTTTCATTCATAATAATATAAGCAGTCACACAATTAAAACACTACCCTAATACGTATTCCCTTATTTAATATTCAAATCACACCTAATATCTATTTAAGTATTATTCTTCACAAACACCTCTATTTGGGTAAATCTTGGATTTTACTTTCAACTAACCCAAAGTACAAGACTTACTAAAAAATAATATTTAGAAGTCCCCACCCTATTTTTAGGAACCCCAAATATTTATCTCCAAATTAATTTTCGAGTTGATGATTTCACCCTGGAACTTTCGTCTTCTAAAAATCATAACAATTCGAAGAAAAAATCAGAAAAATACGCGACCGGTGCCCACACGATCATATCGAAAATATCTACAACTTTCGTGTTTTGACCGAGAGTTGAATCTGCCCTCTTCCTGTCCGAATTTACCCCGTAAGCTACGGAGTTACTATTCATCATCTTCTCCAAAATCCCAACCTCCATTTTTCTCCATTTTTGTTGTTTTTAATCTCATCCAACAACTCCATAAATATCTAATCTATGTTTTACAACTAACACATCAATTAATTTGGGGTATTAAATCATTTCCCTTAGATTTAAACCCTAAAACCATAAAAACCTCAACTTATCATTTTAACCCATTTCTTCACTCCATTTACATGGATTTAACACTAGAGATCATCAAGAGTTTACATTACATCAATATGTAAACTCATATTCAAATTTATCCAAATTTATTTTAAGGGTTTACCAACCATAATATGAAATAAATGCACAAAATGAAATAAAGCAAGTACACACTTGCCTCGCGGATGAAATCCGACGACCTCGAGTCGAATCCCGCGAATTTTGGCCCGGAATTCCTTCTTTTCTTCTCTTTTCTTTCTTTCTTCTTCTTCTTCTTCTTCTTCTTCTTCTTCTTCTTCTTCTTCTTTCTTCTCTTCTTTCTTTCTTCTCTCTCTCTCTCTCTCTCTCTCTCTCTCTCTCAGGACTGATATTTGGGGGAAATAAGGGCTTTCCCCTTATTAAACCCAAAATTAGGTGTATACCCAATTGTTAAATGACTTGTGTACTCATTTACGAGTCCCTACTAGTCCAAAAATGCCCAGAACCCATATTTGCATACTTACCATACGTATTTTTATTTTCATCGCTACGTATTTTATAAATATTCAGATTACTATCTTTCTCGTAATCTCCAAGGTACGTTCCCTATACTGAATAATTAAATTTTTAACTCTCATATACTCTTCCGGAATTTGGTACTACATATACTCCTTCTTTCCTTGGAGTATTCTAAAAATACAATCATATGCAAGCCACTCTTCAACACTCGTTCGAGTCAGATTCCGCTATACTTTCTCATAATAATTTGGTATCCTTTTCATCAAGAGATACCTTTTAAATGACTTTCCACAGCATTTCAACCCATCTCGGGTGTGCCATCTCTCGTTGCACATAAATGCTTGAATTATCGTCATGCTCACACGACATTCAATTTGTCATACCATTTTAACCTTGTTTATAACTACTTTGCAACATAAAGTCTAGCTTTTTATATATTCATCCCTTCTGTTTCGGGCGGTATATAAAATAAACTTACCAAGGGTCTCGTACACCTTTTTAAATAACCAGGGTACCCATAGCCCCTATCATTTGTGCATATCTGCACGACCATTGTAAACGTCCGACACGTAACGCTCTTCTCTAAACAATGGATCCCATTTCCTTGGTCTGGTACTAACACCTGGGTACTCTTAACCCGAATAATTTTGAAATTCAATCCTTCTCAAGATTATCCCATCTAACTTCTTCTAGTTAACTCATAATAGTCATCCTATATTAGTGTCAAAAGTCTTATTGTCCTTACTTCATGGTAGTCCTAAGATCAAGGTGTTTCTAACACACGTAATATGAGTACTATTCTAATTATATCCCTAGTGCCCAAGACCTCTCTAGACTTCCGACATTTGCTTGGTTTCGTGCGTGGGACGTCTCGCAAAGCGAAATCTAAACAAGGAACCTTCCTGATACACTACTCCCTTGCTTCATCCGTCATCGAGATATAGCGGTCTAAGGAACCCCAACGTAACGTTCCAAATACTACCTCGTTAACTTACTAATGTACTTCTACCACTATATCCTTCCATCTTGACCAAATGGAAAGTTCAACTAATTAGGGCACCTACTCTCTTCAAAAGCATTATGAACATCACACGCAAAATGTATTTCCTCTAAATTTGCCTTATATTCAAAGTCGGGCTATATGTCTCCAATCAATTTCCTTTTTTTTACCTCACCCACATACTTGTGATGATAGGAAAATTTTAGTGCTTTTTCGTAGCACTTATATCTCTATATAATTATACTGTCATTAAATGGCTCTCACTCTATAGTGTTTCCTCTACACTAGGTGACTTATCTTCAAAACCAACATTCTTGCATTTTCTAACATCTATCCACTCCCGACGTCGTTAAGGTTCACATATGGAGTGTCTTATTAGCTTTAAATATACAACCGGGATAATCCCATCCTCTCCACCAACAAAATATGGTCAGAACTCTCAACTCTGTCAAGGAGCTATACCACAAGTGCTTGCACTAACACTAAGTCCTTCGCGCGAATAACAACAAGCTTAAACTCCTAGCTTAACTATAAATTCTGCATACCTTAAATTATATCCATAAGGTCCACATGCACTCAAATCATGGTAATGAAACATCTCCTCATCGAAGTTCCATCTAAACATATAATCAAGGCAAGCTCATCCAGAATTTATCTCGCATTCCATTCTTTAATATGTCTGTATATATATGTTTCATATCTCATATAAATATATATACAATATACTATGCACATCAAGTATATCCATACTTATATATCATACACTATATAAGTATAATAACCATCCCTCAGAGCTATAACTCAATGGATGTAGTCTTTCAATGCTATCATCTTCCAGGGAATTAATTACACATCATCCTGGGTACCAGTGGTCGGACTATCACACCGACTCGATAAAAACCATGTTATTTAAGTATACCGATCACACACATATATATATTTAACATATCACATATATACGTCTAAATATGCCCGTATATATATATATATATATATATATATATATATATATATATATATATATATATATATATATATATATATATATATATACTAGGGTGTACCCATGCCGATGGCACGTTTGTAAAAACGATCCAAATGTGTAGAAAATTTGAATATAAACTTTAAATGTGTAGAAAATGGTTAATAACAACTTTTGTAGATTTGTAGACATCCGAACATATTGGCACTTATTTTTGGAACGGGAAATACTTGGGATACATGATTTGTAGACACACCAACTCAAGGTGTCCCCACTCAAAATGTACTAATGACACGTATTCAAGTCACCAAATTATGTCCTAGAAATGAACCATTATAACAAGACTATTTTCAATCATCAAACAAAATTACTCCTCTAATGAAAGTCTTGCACATGTAAACAGAAAAAAGGGATGTAGCAGTATATAAAATCCATTCATAAATAAAATAATTCTACATTATAAACTCCAAAGAATACAGATATACGACCCACAAATGAAGATACCAAGTCCATTTACCGAAAGCACATGAATTTCTTGTTAGTATATGATCAATTGCATTATGTGGATAATTATAACCAAAGTCTTCTTCCGCTTATAGTTCAATTCCAGCAATGCATATAATTTATAATATTATAGTCTTTCACTGTAACTTCAATTAACAACTCCACTTACTTTCTCTTGTGGCAAAAACAGGCTACTACATGCATACATTCCAATATAAAAAGAAAACACATATTTACTTTCAAACTAAACAAAATAAAATTGCAAGGAAAACGTTTATAAATACACATATTTCCCCTTTAAAATATATATCTCCAAATGAAAATCCTGCAAAAATTCAAACACAAAATTATTAAAATTTTGCATATAATACCAAGAATAAATGTTCGAGTTGTATCGCATTACTTCAATCCCAAAAAATATTGGAGCAATTTAATAACTCAAATACTTTAACCTATATGCATTCAGCATTAGTGTACTTGTCATGTTTACAACCTTTTACCGATTTTTTTTGCCACTTGCAATATTCGTAGTCTTTCATGTAAAAGGTTGTGTGCGCGCCATTTCCACTCTCAATCTCAGCCAAATGGATTATGGCGCCATTTCCACTCCATTTTTTTATCCGTTCATCGCTATGTTTAGTTTCTAATATTTATATATATATATATTTGGTTTTGTTCAACACCTCGGGAGCCACAACTCATCTGGACAAGGGGCTATACCTCGGGTGCCACACCTGAGATTTGATTTGTCCGTCGAATTATGTTATCTTTTTATATAGCAAAGATTTGATTTGTTATGAGATCTTTTATTTGACTTTAACCTCTTTTATTGCTTTTTTTAAAGCAGTGTCTACCCGTAACATATATATTAATGCTTTTATTTCTTTTACTTGTAGAAGATCTTTATTGTTAGATGCCATTGACCACGACTAATATATGTATTATTGTTAGATGCCTTGGACAAAATACTATTAAAACGATATTTTTTTGTCAAATTTTATATATATGAAAACTACTATTAAAACAGTGTTTAACTATTTTTTGAACCGACAAAACATTTGTTTTGTTCTTTGAACTCAAATGTAAGAAACTATTTTTTTAAAATAGCTAAAAATTAAAGTGAACAAAATGTAGACAGTAAGAGCCACTCCAGAACACAGTGACATTACCATATATATAAAAATTAAAGGTACCTTGCAAAGTGACATTACCATATATATAAAAACAGTGAGTTCATAAGCTAAGGTACCTTCAAAAGTGTGTTATATTTTTGAAAGACTCACGAAGTTAATTTAATTTTTTTGTATTTATCAATATACTCTTTATTCAAGATAAACAAATAATAGTAAAAAATTGTTATTTATATAAAATTTGTATTAGTTCTGTATATACAAAAAATGTACATTATTATATAAAAAATAATTTTTAAAATAGTTTTTTCAGGTTTTTTTTTAAAAAGAAGTTGAAATAGGTTTGTATTTATATAAATAACAGTTTTATACATTTAAAAAACGACTTTGTGTTATATATAGATTTTTATGATAACTGATAATTATATTTATAAAAATAATATTTATATAACATACATCTTCTAATAAAAAAATAAATGAAAGTCGAAAACTCGTCACCAAAGGATTTCATCTTCAACAACCATAACCCACCCACACAAACCCAAAACCACATCCTTGTTGCTACGAATATGCAAAATCACGCATATTAGATGAAAGATCCAAATAAGAGCACAAAATCATTTTTAATGTGTCTTCATGAGCTCATTATTCCCTATATACCCAGATCCGTATATAACCGTATCTAAAACCCATATAAAAATAGCAAACATGTATACTCAAAACATTCGGAAGGGAACAAAATCTGTTAAAAAAACACATACCCCCCCCCCCCCCCCCAAAAGAAAAATATTCTCAAATCCATATACTAACTAATAAAAACCTTAAACCCAAACCTCCTTGTAAACTGCAAAACAAATGTTGGAACAATCATTGGAGATTTCTAAACTAAAGAATCTCAAACAAAAATAATGAGATAGAGTGGAGAGGGGAAGAAGAGAGTAAAAAAAAATTCTAATAAAAAGAGAGATAAAATAACATTGCGTCTTTGCAAGACTGGGAGGTACGATTTTGTCAGTATCAATATACACATCTACAGTTATATCCATGTACATTTATACTGTACCAATATTCACACCACCTCAGAACATAAATCGTAGGATGGGACGCTTTTTGACCGTAGGATACTTTACCAATATTCACAGCACCTCCCTATTTCCACCATAGATTTTTGGTTTGAGGGAGTGGGTCACAGTGGGGGGAGTCCTCAAGGCCCGCTCTGATAGACGGAGAGTCTGGTGGTAGCTGGCGGTGTTGATGGGGGTTTGGGGTAAATAGCAACCCAAAACAGCAACCTGTGAGAGAGAGATATCGTGTAGACTTTAGAGTGTGAGAGAGAATTTAACTTACCTGACTTATGATATAGAAAAAAACCTCAAATATCTTGAAACACCCAAATATGTCAAGTCACTCTCATACTGATCCACAAACCGCTTGTGATACAACAAAAAAAACAAATAAGTACATTGCAATTAATATCAAAATTAAATGAAAAAACCCCAGAATCGCTCTCATATCATGGCTAAACCCACTACCGATCTGACCCAATAACATCATTCAATGTTTTGTGAGGGTGTTATGAGAGAGAGAGAGAATATGAGAGGATAAGAGAAAGAGAAGGAGGTTGGTAACCGTGTAAGTAAAGGTAAAAGAGAAGGAGGTTGGTACCATCGTTATCCAGCCATGCAAATCCAATTTTTAAGTAAAAGGTTAAAGATTTTGTAGTGGGTGTACGGGTATGGCAGAATGGATGGGAGTAAAGCGTTGGGAAAAGAAATCTCATACTGTGAGGGGTTGTTTATCTGACATCTTCAACGGAGAGAGCCAGCACACGTACCAGTGAGAGATTAGTATGTTATACACCTCACCGTAGTTATCCTCACATGTAATTTCAACCGTTAGTTGGCCAAGCGTGGTGTAAATGACAGATTTAATCTCACCCGCCAGTTGATAAAGACCAAACCATCAAGATGTAATCTGAACCGTTAGTTGGGGAGGATAAAAAGTCCCTCCTCCTTTCTTATATATATATATATATATATATATATATATACTAGGGTATGCCCGTGCCTGCAGGCACGGCATAAATTTTTGAACGTATACGTCGTTGATTGGACCATACGTCGTATTTAGATACATACATACAACACCCTATAAAGATTTTAGAAATTTTGGGCAGAGTCCCCTTTGTTTATAAGACTATCCCCTTTTTAAAAATAAATACTCCCAACAGCATTACTACTAATAATAATATTACTTCTTGGACCTCGTATAGACATCATCCATAATTATAAATATACAAATATGAACATAAAACCTGAACATATAATCAAATTCAAATGAAGAATCCCATAATTTCTAGCCAACATCACCCCAGATCACAAACTAATAAACATAGAACCTAAAATAAAAACCAAGTACTAACAAAGTATAATTCTTTGAATATTCTTTAAAAAATCTCTAAATCATAATACAATATCAAAAATACCACATAATAAAACAACTTTGCCAACTGGTTCTCCTGATCGTAATGTCCTTGGGTCATCAAATAACTTTCGCTCCTTCTTCTCACAATGTTCAGCGCGTGTGAGCTTTCATGCATTATTGCGATCCACATGAGCATGTTTACCCTCTACAAATGCGCTTCTGATTTCCATATAAATATTGGTTGGATCCCGGGTTGCTCCCGAGGCAAGCACTTCCTTGAAAGGATCTCGTTTGGGATAGTCGGCAACGTACTACTCCCTGCAATCAATCAACCGATACAATCAATGGTGATAAAAAAAGATAGGTTATGAGCATCATAAATGAAAACTCGGCCATTAAGAATGTCTCCTAATAAAATGTATAGCCAAAAAGAAGGATAGAAATAATGTAATTCACCTACGTCCAAGAATCATCAATGAAACTCGGTGTCTCCTCAGCAAAACTGCTTCTGCGTGTCCTACAGCTGCTGTTGGTGCGTGTCTTACAGGTATTGCTGCTGCTGCGTGTCTTACAGCTATTGCTGCTGCTGCTGCGTTTACCTACTGCTACTGCTGCTGGTGCGTGTCATATCGCTTCTCATCAACAAAATGAATTTTTTGACTGTCAGCGATGTACGTTGTATATAGTGCAGCAGTGCACTATATACGAAACAAAGAACAGAGTGATGTAATCCCAGCAAGCTTTTCGGTTGTCAGCGGTATATAGTGCATCAGTGCTGAAACAAAACAACTAAATGAGATCAATACAAAACAACTAAGTTGAGATAAAATAAAAGAAGAAATACCACTAAATGAGATCAATACATCATATAATTTCTTCGGCTACTTCACTCGAACCAAATTCATCTCCGAGTTCTCCAAAATTGCTCTTGAATTGATCCACTCCTCAAGTAGCATAGCTCTTTCCTCATTCAGATCTGGAGCAGTTGTTCTGAAGTAATACAACTCTCAAATTCAGCCACTTCTGGCACGCTCAAGGCATTGTAAGAAAATACTTCTGAAACGCTTAAGGCTGCTTCACGCTCAAGGCATGGCTCAACTGAAAATTCAAATAGCAATGACATTAGTGTATGATATTAACTTGAGTAATATTGGATCCTAAACCATTTATTTTATGCATCAACACCATTGAAATTTTTTTTGGAGAAAAAGAATCATATGCTACGTATAAATATCATTTTTTTTCTTTCAAAAGTTGGCATAATCTAGCTGAACAACTATTATTTTTGTTGTGTGGAACATTTCAAAAAATTAACAACCTATACATGTTATGATAAGATTCAAGCTTGCTAATGTCAAGTTGAGAATAGGAATAAGAATAGGAATAGGAATAGGTGTGGGTAGTGGCAGTAGTAAAGTCATAATAAGCAATGGCGCTATAGATGGAGGTTGTTTCAGAACCCAAAACTGATAGAGAATTAGATAACCTTCTTTATGTTAATGCCCTCAAAGATTCAGCAGCCATTGAACTCAAGGATAAGGGTAATTAGTATGTTATGATGGAGGAAGAGTACTATTCAGATGCTATCAATTGCTACACCAGGGCAAAAAATCAGAAGGCTTTAAGTGACTCAGAGAACTTTATTATCTTTTCAAATAGAGCCCATGTGATTTTGCTACTGGGGAATTACAAACGTGCTTTGTTTGATGATAGCTGATGAATCAATTAAGCTCTCTTTAACGAACGTCAAGTTTCAGAAGCATTGACAAAAACTTAGAAACTTGTTTCTGCCATTGATAATAGAGGATTGAAGATCGGGAATGTAATATATCAAGAACGCATTAGATTGATAATAGAGGATTGGAGATCAGGAAGGAAATGCTTACACCGAGCCACACAATAAGGCAAATATTCTGAAGCCAAGCAGTCTTAATATGTGATCTAAAGCCAAGAAGTCTTAATGCTTGGCTTGTCCTATGTATGTTCAGTCCTAATGTGTGTTTATACATGTTTTATGCATACATAATCAACTAATATGAGAGTATATGAAGAGGAGAAGGACATTAGCAAAAGACCTGAACATCAGTAAGGAAAATATTGAGGAGGGCGTTAGATGATGATCTGCAGTGATGGTCCTGAAGATAATAAAGTCCCAATATGGTCCTTTTTTCGATCTCGCAGAGTAAAAGAACACATGAATATGTGATTCAGATAAAAATAAATAAACAAATTAGTACTCCAAAATGACAAATTAGAACTCTCCAAAATGACATATTAGAACTCCCAAACATGATATGTAATATAGAATGAAGATTTTCGGAACTGGATAACTTCCACAATCAATCTGCAATAGCCCCTCAACATATATGGATGATCCAACTTGCATACAACTAATTCCCTAATATAATAAAAGAATCATGATTTATCCTTAATATATTACTAATGGAGTAGAACTAATCCAACTTGCATAGAACTGATTCCATCAAGAGTACACATTATAACACCAAACTTGCATACAACTAATTCCATCAAGAGTACACATTATAACATCATAAATAAGAGTATCATTTCAGATTCTATATCTAACCCAACATGTATCACCAATATCCAAGTTTCAGAAGAAATAATTAGGAGACATTACAGTGCATAAAATGCTACTGCCACTGCCACGACAGCAGCACTACTGCCTCGTTGCCAAAGCCAACATGCTACTGCCTCGTTGCCAAAGCCAACATGCTTATACTATGCTCGTTTGACAAAGAATATGCTCGTTTGACAAAGTCTCATAAGCATCTTGTACTCGAATGAGCCTCCTCGTGTACTCCTCTGTTTGGGCATGTGGTGGCACATCAGGGTGGTACTTAAAGGCTAATTTCTTGAATGACATAGCTGCACAAATCCGAAAAGAAAAGGAGTTTGGATCAATATTTTATAAATAGAGCATCAAGAAAATATATACAACTTTAAATGCAGAAATATTAAAGAGTATAATGCAGCGATCCTGTATGCACTTACGTTTTGGGAACCGGGAGCGAGCACAATTTCAACAACAGTCTCTAACTTCATCTAGGTTCAGATTTGCTTTCTCTATCAATTCATGTACCAACTAAAATAAGAGTCAATTGGATGAAGAGCATCCATTTTACCAAATGAGCTGAATTGCTGCTATACAACTGCAACAGATTCTACTTCACTCTGCCGATCAATATGAAATTTAAACTCATTCCAGAAATTCGCTTCAACTTTAAACTCACTCCCCAATAACTCCTCATCCTAGTATTTGGGACCTTTGCTAAACTGGCAGCCATCCTCAACTGTTCAATCAAGGCCTCTGTACCAGCTTCACTCTGCAAACACCTTTGGTGTGTAAAAGAATCCAAACTGATATACATGGAGGCCTTGATTGGGAATAAACGTTTGTTTCGTGTGTGCGATCTGAAACTCAGATCTGATCCATAACTCAGATCTGAAAAAAAAAACTCTCATATTATATATCTAATCCATATTATATATCTAATCCATAACTCAGATCTGAAAAAAACCCAAAAAAAGAGCCTTTGAGTGTGTGCGATTCAAAAAAGGAGCTGAAAAAAGAGAGGTAAAGAGAGTAATAATTGTACTGTCGGCAGTTCTCGGAGACGACAGGGTGTTTTACCGTCGACAATGACAAATCAGAAGGAGAAAATGAAGGAGTATGCAATTTTTTCTGTCACAAATTGATAACTACATTCAATTTTTGGCTTTGTCCTCATGGAAATAGACAAATAATAACCTGCAAATAAGGGGGAAAAAGACACTCATTAAGTTTTAATATAGTATAATAAAAATGAAATCTCAACTTAGTTTAAAAATTGAAAAATAAGGTCAAAAAAATGAATAGTTTGAAAATCCCAGATTTAAGAATGTGAAACTCTGAGAACAATAGCTAAAAAGTGTTTGAAATGTGTTCGTAAAAGAACAGCTAATTGTGTTCAACAACAATATCTAAAAAGTGAAAATAGAACATAAATCCAGTAACCCATGTTCACAAAAGAACAAAATTCCAAAATACATGTTTGAAACCAAAAAATGAACTCAAATTTGAACCCATCATCACAAATCCTTTGTTTGAGCAAAAATAAACAAAACAAATCCAGTATTAGTATCATGTATGTGGGGGCAATAGGATGAATTTCTTTATAAAGCTTACTTTTTCAAGTGTCGCAAATTCTTTAAATTTCGTGTTGGTATTTCACTTGCTTTCATCATCCATGAATCAGCGAATCCACATATAGGTGAGAGTACCTCATCCATAGTTGTTCCCTGTGATAAAATCAAAGCAGAACCAATTATGAATGAAAAAAACTATGGAGCCAGAGCTAGCGAGTGCAAAAATCACATGAAAAAGACGAATAAATATGAAAGAACACTTAAAGATGACTTATGTCTATATGTTTGTACTTGATAATCGAGAATAAACCAATTCAACCAAGTCACGATAAACCAAGGACATTAAACCACAAAATGAATCCAGCAAGAAAATAGAGCAGTTAAACTGAAGGCACATAAATAATTTCATAAAGTATCATTTCGTGTAACACCTCCGGGAGAGTGTCGATTAAGCACCTCGAACACCCCTATTGTATGGATGTACACACACAAACTATTGAAGAAAATAGAAGAGCAGACCTATAAAATAGAAAACAGAAGAGCAGACCTAACACCTAACAAAATATTGAAGATGTAAATATTGAGACCTTTCTCGTTCAGGTCGTTATCATTGATCCAATGTTATAGAAACTAACTACAATAATGTTGAACTGTTTAACAGACAGGATTGCCAACAAATTATTAAAAAAAATCTCTCAAACGTTCATATTAACAGTAATATGACATAAAAAACGGAATTATGAATTCTAAACACATGTGAAAAATGGCCTATTTACATCTCCTTTATAAGCCAAAAGGATAAAACTCATAAATAACTTGTACTGTGCCAATTTCAATCAAACATTTTACCACCAAATGTGACTTGTGGGGATACTAAGAGCTAAGAACCTTAGCGATAAAGTACCAAAGAAAATTGAATGCAACCCTCGCCAATCCAAAATCAAGAAGACCAATTCAAAATTCCATCAGGTCAAGAAGTAAATGAGAGTACAAACTACAAATTCTAAACCACTTAATTGCCCGAAAAAAATCAAGATGATATATCTATCATTCTTAATATAGAACAAAATAATTAAGAAATAAGGTCACATAAAATTACAAAGCGTTCACAAAACTAACTTAAAATAAATTTTAGTACCTTTCAATCCGTATGAATGTGAATCCCTCGACCATTTTGTCAAAGATCTGCAACATGAAGAGTCAACATGAATGCTATAAATTAAAAAGAAACATGAATGTAGAAAAGTTCTTCTATGTCACTTATAAATGTGTAAATTTGTTCACAATACACATAATGATACAAAAATAATTCGGAGTACTCACAGAATAACAACTACTGAAATAATAATGATACAAAAATAATCAAAATTATTTTTAGCCAAAATCTAAAAATATACTTAAAATAAATTTTAGTACCTTTCAATCCGTATGAATGTGAATCCCTCGACCATTTTGTCAAAGATCTGCTACATGAAGAGTCAACATGAATGCTATAAATTAAAAAGAAACATGAATGTAGAAAAGTTCTTCTATGTCACTTATAAATGTGTAAATTTGTTCACAATACACATAATGATACAAAAATAATTCGGAGTACTCACAGAATAACAACTACTGAAATAATAATGATACAAAAATAATCAAAATTATTTTTAGCCAAAATCTAAAAATATAAATTCAGTTTACACTACATATAGTACCATAACAAACTAACAGAGAAGAATATACCAACTTCAGATCAGGGAAAAAACATTTAATCCTCTTCACCACATCATCAAATATGCAAACCCTAGATAAAAACACAAAAAACCCAAATCAAAGAACCAAACTAAAGATTAGGGTTTATAAAACTTTAATTTGAACAAAAAAAAAACACAAAATCTCAATTCAAGAGAGAGAGAGAGAGAGAGAGAGAGAGAGAAGGTTTACCTGATGTGGATATAGTTAGACCTACAGAAAAGGATATAGTTAGACCTGCAGAAAACATAAAAAAAGTTGTCAAAAACCATTATTCCCAGCCAAATCGAACCCACAGTTCAAATGTGTGTAATGTAAGCTCAAATCGAAACCTAATCGAAACCCTAGCCCCTTAAAATCATAAACACACAAATAAAGAGGGAGGCAGTGTAAGTGGTTACCTAAGGGTTACCGGAGGGAGGCAGCGTGAGGTGTGACATGTGAGGTGTGACATGTGAGGTGTGAGGTGTGAGGTTTGGGCGTGAGGGGGGAGGTCCGAAATGAGGGGGCAGAGAAGAGAGAGAGACGAAATGAAGAAAGGGTTAGGGTTCGCGTGTGTGAGTGTGTGCGGCAGTGGAGGCGTAGGTCGGCGGTGGAGGAGTAGGGCGGAGGTGGAGGGAGGAGGTGGGGAGGGTTAGTGTTTAGAGGGTTTTTGTTGAAAGGGGGAGAGAGCAGAAATGAGTGAGAGAAGGGAATGATCTAGTCGGGGGTGGGTTTGGGGATCAAGAGAGCATTGTCTCATTTTCCACCTCATAATGCTCTCCTTATGATGTGGCACGTTCTAAGCCCATTAGATCGCACCAAGAGAACAATTTACACCCGTTATATCGTGTTACTATTCAAACACCCCTCTCCCATATTAGATATATATATATATACACACACAATACATATAATATTGTTCTGATAATCGTGCATATTCTTCGTTCACTCATAAATTTTAAGTTACTCAACATTCGTACAGTCTTAACACTCATTTAAATAAGCCTACGAGAAGTTCAGAACAAAAATCGGGCCTTAAGAGTCATTCTGGAATCTCGTTAGAAGCCCCATAATTCTCGTTCGAATGACATTTCATTCGAACGATATTTCCAACATCGAACGAACTATCCACTGGAACCTCGTTAGAATTCTCGTTAGAAGTCTCGTTCGAACGACCTGGGCAGATTTCTACAGATGCACAGTTCATCTTCCAAATTCATTTTTCCTATTTTTCCTTCTTCCAATTCAATCCATACATATTCCAACCCAAGTTTAAGGTTCCCAAACTACCCTAAGTCACCCTAGAACACTTCTTAGCATAGTTTAGGGATTAAATCATTTCAGTTCTTCAAGAAAATCCGACAAGTCCCTAAATTTTCCCATGGGTTATATTAACATAAACCCAAAATTATTCATCTATAAAAACTCCATTTTTTTATTTCGTGATTAACATCTAATTCACCAAATTTCACATTCTTATTAAGGAAAAAAATCCATCTGTAAGATTAATTTATAAGCAATACGTCATGTTCCCCCAAATATGATGACTATCGTCCCCACCATTTCCACATTGCTCTCACGAGTGAAACAAAAATTCCTCCAATTTTCACATATGGGTATTTCCATACCCAACGCTAAGCAAGAGCTTTTGAGCCTTCTACTTCCTTTGAAGTGAAACTACACTATTTCCGCCTAGCTCAACTTCAACGTACGATCCTTATCAAAGAACTCTTAAGCTTTTTCCCCATCTAACTTCACTAGGTAATTCAAGTTTATCACCATTATCTACTATAGTGGTGCATAGATAATTATAATTACTATTCTATAGTAGTCATTGCAACAATCCATGACAATGACGCAAGGAGAATAACCTTTACTACGGTCCTCATTTCTAACATCAACATACAACTATAACTTATCCCCGCCTCCTGTTGCCCTCATAATGGACTTCCAAGGTCGCCCTTCGTCGATCAGCACGCGAATCCCAAATGAGCGTGTAAAATATTTACGATATTTTTTTACATAATGGCAGGAGAACGAAATCTCACAAGAGTATATCAACAATCCTAATCATAAGGCTCTATATCAAATCAAAAGCAACATTGAAAGCGTAGTACGTTTGCACAAATTCCTAAGGACACCAGAACCTGATGCTCTGATACCACCTATGACACCCCGCCTAATAAAATACCGGGCGATCAGTCATATATCAAATTAAAACAGCAGTCTCATATGGTTCATTCTTAGCATCACTGTCGAAAACCAATTTAATTACTAATATCCTATTAGGCTAGCGTCAAATTTTTTTAATTAACTAATCTTTTTAACCAAAACCATTCAAATAAAACAATTACAACAGTTTATATGCAGCAACTGAAATGAAATAAAATAAAATAACCGAACACTCGATACAATAATACAACCAAATCGAATGCCGTACTAAAAGGCGAAAAAAGAATAAATCAGTACAGTTGGGCCATAAGCCCGAATGTTTCTACAATACCTCCTATATAGATCTCAATGATAGAAGCATCTAATATAAACCTGCTTGCATCCACATCTGCTGCAGTAAATGTCTGACTCAAAAGAATCATCATCCAGGCGTCCCTGTGTCTGGACACCTATATATAGATATAGATATAGCAATAGGGGAAAATAGAGAAACGGATCAGAGCCCGAGTTTTGGAAACATTTTAGCAAGTGATTAAAATCCATATTTTAAAATATGTTATTTCTCATATTTAAACTGGTATCGCTCTCACATGAGATAAACCTCACCCCTCTTCTAACAATGCACAACTGTCGTATACATTTTTAAATAACCTAGTTAAGCTACCCTGCCTAACTAATGTAATTACCCATCTTCTAATAATCCTCATCAATTCGAGTACTAAGGACTAAACTTCTCCACATTCCCAACATTACGTTACGTTCGTGCGTGGGGTGTCACGCAAAGCGAAATCCAAACAAGAACCCCCCCGATACACTACTACGTGACAGTGTTGATCATCGGGATCCATTAGTCTTTCAGTACATACCATATTTATACCATCCCGTATTTATTAATAGTTCTCATTAGAACCTAAGATTCATATTCATATAAATCCGGATATTAATTTACCGGAAGTAATATCACACTTTATTCATTCTTTTCACTTTATACAAGGTTAGGTTATATAATATTTCATCACATATATATAAACAATATACTATATGCAATAAGTATATTAATCATCCACCGAACTATAATATAAGTGGCTTAGTCATTCTCATTTACTAAGTATCCATGGATTATCTCAAGTATACATATATGTTAATCACAATACATATATCCATATCCAACACCCATTGGCTTAACAGCGGTGCACGCATACTCTGCTATCCAATCCAAGTACATCTCGTACTAAAGGATCACATGTTCCACATCGCTCAGGAACTGTATCAATACAAATCACACATATTGGAGGCGAACATAGTTAACGTACCTACGGGTCACGCACATACCTACGCTCCCATAGCCAGCAGACTTATCAACTCACAAATAAGCCTTTCACAGTCCTATGTTCTTGAGGTACGAAATTTAAAATCCCCCCAAAGGCAACACAGGATAAGATTGTCTTATTTCGAACGCCAACCTCCCGTGATAGCAAGTATGGTGGGTATGTCATACACATAATAAACAATCATATAGGTACACATTCCCCTACATAAATATATCATCAATTAGGTATTCACACAACCATATTATAACGATAGGTATTTATCTCACCTGTACATAATTTCCCATAGGTAATTATTTAACCCATGTATATAATAACATCAGGGGATACGCACCACCCATATAATAATACCCTACGTAGTATATTTATATCTCGACTATCCTACGCATTTATCAATTTTTGACTAATTCCCAATATTATATTTTTGAGCTTTTCTCACCGCACAATGATAATATCAACAACCCTCATATATTCATTCATCTCATAATATATATACTTTAACGACGTCGTATGTATATTATTTATATCTCTTCTCAATATAATATGGCTAAAATTTCCAAACTCTTATAACGATAGCCAATAACCTCAAATATTTTCATTCATAATAATATAATAAGTCGCACAATTAAAACACTACCCCAATACGTATTCCCTTATTTAATATTCAAATCACACCTAAATATCTCTTTAAGTATTATGCCTCACAAACACCCCTATTTGGCTAAATCTTGGATTTTACTTTCAACTAACCCAAAGTACATGGCTTACTAAAAAAAATATTTAGAAGTCTCCACGCTATTTTTAGGAACCCCAAATATTTATCTTCAAATAATTTTAGCCTTTATTTTTTCCAATTTTCGAGTGCATTTTCGAGTTGATGATTTCACCCCGGAACTGTATCTTCTAAAAATCATAACAATTCGAAGAAAAAATCATAAAAATACACGATTGATGCCCACGCGACCATATCGAAAAGATCTACAACTTTTGTGTTTTGACCGAGAGCTGAATCTTCCTTCTTCCTATTCGAATTTACCCCGCAATCTACGAAGTTATCATTTATCGTCTTCTCCAAAATCCCAACCTCTATTTTTCTCCATTTTTATTGTTTCTAATCTCATCCAACAACTCCATAAACATCTAATCTATGTTTTACAACTAACACATCACTTAATTTGGGGTATTAAATCATTTTCCTTAGATTTAAACCCTAAAACCAGAAAAACCTCAACTTATCATTTTAACCCATTTCTTCACTCCATTTACATGGATTTAACACTAGAAATCATTAAGAGTTTACATTACATCAAGATGTAAACTCATATTCAAATTTCCCTAAATTTATTTTAAGGGTTTACCAACCATAATATGAAATAAATGCACAAAATGAAATAAAGCAAGTACACACTTGCCTCGAGGATGAACTCTGACGACCCCGAGTCGAATCCCGCGAAGTTTTGCTCGAAATTCCTTATTTTCTTCTCTTTTCCTTCTTCTTCTTTCTTCTCTTCTTTCTCTCTTCTCGCTCTCTCTCTCTCTCTCTCTTAATGCTGATATTTGGGGGAAATAAGGGCTTTCCCCTTATTAAACCCAAAATTGGGTGTATACCAAATTGTTAAATGACTCCTGTACTCATTTACGAGTCCCTACTAGTCCAAAAATATTCGGAACTCAAATACTACCCCCGGGTACTCTATTTTGACTATCTCGCCCATTTCGAACCCAATAGCGGAGTCGAAATCTCCATCTGAGTCACTTAACTAAAATTTATTATTTTGACCCAACACGTTCAATACGCGTGTTTCCAATTTAAAATATTTTCCTTTGTCGTTTTACCCAACTGCGACATGTAATATAAATAATCTACTCATATACTTAGTCTCAAAATACAATCCACATAAATATTAATCTGTCACTCAAAAACTAATATTTACTATTCACTTTATAATATTGAATTTGTTTAATTTCACTCATTAATCCTATAATTACTATTCATAATAATTCATCAAATGTCCAAATTACGTCCATAGTGTAACTTAAATACCTTTAAAAGTACGGGGTATTACAAGAACAACCTTTAAAGGGTGAGAAGTAACCACAAAGATGGAGTGGGCCTCAAAATAATGCTGCAGTTTCCTCGAGGCTATCACCAATGCGTAGGCGAGATTCAGGTACCGCTGATCAGCTTCCAAAAAAGTATTACTTGCATAGTGGACTGGATGATGGCTTCCCTCTTTTTCAAATACCAAGGTGGAGTTCATAGCATGGTCTGACACAATAAGGTAAAAGTATAAAGGATCGCCCTCTCTAGGAATCACGAGCAAAGGGGGTCTACCGAGATAAGTATTGAGTTTTTCTAAGGCTCTGGAGTTGTCCTCGTTCCATATTATGCCCTTGCACCTTTTCAACAACTAAAAGAAGGATTGACATCGTTATGAGGTTTTTAAAATGAACCGATTGAGCATGACGAGCATTTCGGTGAGCTTCTGTACATTTTTTACTGTTTGAGGAGGCTGAACTATATTGATGGTGTCAATTTGGTCGAGATTTGCCTCTATTCCTCTCTTTCTTACCAAGTATCCAAGTAATTTTCCTGACTGGACATCGAAAGAACACTTGGGTTAAGTTTCATTATATATTTCCTGAGGATATCGAAAGTCCTTGCCAGTTTAGAGAGGTGCTAGTCCATAAGCTTGATCTTGACGAGCATGTTGTCGATGTATACTTCCATAGTATCCCCCATTTGCTCTTTAAACATCTTTGTAACTAGCCGGTGATAAGTTGTTCTTGCATTCTTAAGACCGAATGGCAAAACTTTATAACAATACAAACCAACAATGGTTATAAAGGAGGTCTTATCTTCATCTGGAACTTGAAGGGGGATCTGGTGGTATCCAGAGTAGGAGTTTAAAAATCTCATCCTCTCATGAGTTGTTATAGCGCCGACCAGGGGATCAATCTTCGGAAGAGCGAAACTCGGTAATCCCATGAGCATAAGCACTTTTCTTAGTTTATTGATTTGGCTTATGATTTTTATAAATCGATAATTTTTTGTTGCATTGTATATACTTATACCGAGTGAGATTTTGGTTTTTCTTCGTTTGTAAGTGTTATACACTTCTCTTTCCTCTTTGAAAACTTTACAGTCTTTGGTAATCTCACTATTCTTTCATTGATCGTTCATTAATTGAGTTCATACTTGAAATGTATTACTTGAGCATGATTTTCATAGTTTGTTTTGACTTAAGAATTGCGTAAACTTTAGGAAATGATCATAGGCCATATTTGTTATATAACTCATATTGACCTTGACCTCACCTTAAATGTTTCCCCTCGTCAACCCCTTTGAGCCTTAATATAACCTTTTGTTTCATAACCCAAAATCTCATAACCAACTCCAAATTGGAGTTGTATACCATACATATTACCTCATATACTGTTGTTTGGAATGATACTTGGGATTGAATGATGCTCTTGCTTTGTGGTCGCAATTTAGGCATGTGGGAGTGTAAAAAGTAAAGAAAGAAAGAAGTAAAAAAGAGAATAAAAATAGAAAGTAGAAAACAAAAGAAAAGAAAAAAATGAGAAAAAGAAGAAAAGAAAAAGAAAGAGAAAGTTTGTATATGTTGTGCATAGTGTTCAATAAGCTTCGTTTACTCTCCCCATTGTAATATTCAATGCCTTTTATGGACGTTATTTTTTAATTTTGCAATTGCTAGCATTTTTACATTATCCCGAGTTTTCATCCCCGAACACTTTGAATTTGTACATATTTACCTTTCATTTAATAACTCGAGACAAACCTACATTACAACCCTATAAAAGTACTATGTGATCCTAGGGTGGTTCAATTTAAAAGTTTAAATAGTTTTGATAATCTGTGAAAATAAATTTTTCCTCCTTTAATGAGCGGTATCTTTCATTGAGATTATAGTTTTTCATTTTATATATAGCGTTCTTCATCCGTGGCATGTGCGCGACCGTGTTTCCATTTCCATTTACTCTTTATCCCCGCATGTTTCGTGTGTTACCTCCGTGTTTCGAGTGAATTCAGTTGATGAGTGTAATGCCCGTGAGAATTGAATATATGCTTGATTTAATGTTTAGTATCCGATTTATTTAAGTTTTGACCAAATCATATTTTGCATGTGCTCTCTCCACTCCTACTTTTTAAGGTTTCAATTTGACGAAGTTCATTTTATAATGTTAATAATACGGACTTCTGTGCGAATTCATTCATTTTCTAATAACATGTTGAAATCTTGTTCGTATTGTTGGGCTTGATGCATTTGATAAGCCATATTTTTAGGAAACATATGATGTTTGTTGGTTTCATCCCTGAAAACCCTCACAAGACAACACTCGTCCACTGGGTAACATGGGGGTTTAGCGACTTATTATATACGCTAAAAGCAATCGTCCGCCCGCGAAAATGGATTTTATTTATTTTTATCGCTTTTGTATATATCTCATGCTTTGTGGTTTTCTTATAGTTCTTCTTGCTTTGAATTTTATTACTAGGAACTAGCAATATGTAAGTCAGGGGGTGTAATTCGTATCAAATCATGCCTTTAATTACCCTCAAACTTATGCATTTTACCCCTCGGGCACTATAATGTCTATATTTATGCGTATTAATCACACAACCTTTGCTTTATGTGCTAACATGTTATTTTAGGTATTATTGAGTGTTTGTAGGTATTAAAGTGCTAAGTGTGGAGTTTGGATGCATTATGATAGAGATTTGTCGAAGTTAGCACATTCAGGGGCAATTTGGTAATTTCACACTTCGAGATTTTTGCCCTAAGTATTCACGGAAGTTGTAGATCTCGGGTCAAGATTTGTGTGGACGCAAACGGTGCTCGAATCGGAGTCCGAACGAAGAAAACACAGATCTTTAATCAGAGAAGAAATATAATAAATTATTTAAATATTATTTTATTTATTTACTAACATTCTATTTATTTCCCTTCATATCCCTTTCTCTTTCATTTGTAGGAAACTCCAAATTGAAATGGAGATTTTGAGTTTTGATTCGGGTTTGGCTTGGGTTTCGATTTCGTCCAAAATTGGAGCCTTTCGTTCGAAATTGGAGGTCGAGTTTTGTTACGCGCATATCTAAATGGCTCTCGTATTATCCAATTTTACAAATGGTTCTTGGTTTGGTATTTGCCATCATTGACGGGTTTTTGAGAACATGGAGATTTTCGGCCATTTTTGGACATGGAGGTATTGGCTCTCAGCATTAGCATCCATGGGAGTTGGGCAACAGACGATTTGCAGTGGTCACGGGTTATGCAACCATAGGTGGGTTTCGACAAACATAAATATGGTGGTGGTTGACATTTTTGAAATGGGTCTTTGTTTTGGCATGGCAAATTCGTGGCACCTTTCTCCCATACCTTGGTGGTCTTGGCTTAATTCAGTCACAACAGATGTCTCCATGAAGAGCGTCTCGATTATATGAAGCCAGGTTGTGGTGGTCTCGGCTATGGGAGCAAAGGGAAGTGGGTCGCGAGTTCAGCTCAGGCCGGTCGACTGACCCTGAGCCCCCGATCGATCGGGTTTCACTTTTTGTCTTGGTCCATTCCACTAGGCTCCCCCCTTGCCAGTGATCGACCTCGATTTGGGCGTCGGTCGACAGGCCCTTGTTTTGTCCGAGATATTTGTGTTGCTTCCCTCTTTTCTATTTTTTTGATTTCTTTTTTTCCTTTTCTCTTTAATCTTTAAATGTAACTAACCCCTTTTTCTTTTCTTTTTCCTTTTTATTTTATTAGTTAATTTTAACCTACTATATAAAGAAAACTCTTAGTTTATTTGTTGGGGGATATCATTTTAACTTATTTTTTAGGTTACTTTCCAGAGCTTCTCTCTCCTAGGATTGTTTTCCCCATTTCTGGTTTTTTCAAGCTATTATTCCTCCTTCTCCATTAATGTAAGTCCTTATTTACTATTCATTTTCATCTTCATCTTATTTATGCGTTGTCCATTTATTTCCATGCTTATTTATTATTTCCATGCCTAGATAAATTTAGTTGTTAATTTAATTAGTTGCTTTAATTAATTAGTTAGTTTAATTAATGCTTTTAATTATGTGTAGTGGCTAGTTTAATCTAGGTTGTGTCGGATTGAACCCACCTAGGGTTTATTGGTTACTTTTCTTTGGTGATGGAGTTTACGAGTTTATTTCGAGTGGGTTGTCCTTGTTATTAGGCATAAAAGATTTAATGAGGTATATCACGTATGCCCCATATTTATGACCTTGCGTGCGTAATTTTCGGAGTATTTTTTTACGCCAAAATCATAGTAGTCTTTTATGCGAATTTAGGGGTATGACAACTCTTGATTTAATTAATTAACGAAACAAGACTCAGTCTTAATAACTCGTGAACCGATATAACCATTTATACCAGTTAACTCGAGGTGAGGGATATTCGACGCAACCTATAATTTTTATTCGCTTTGTTAATCGTAGTTTAATATACACTCGCCTAGATTAATGTTTTCCTTTTGTTATCTTTTATTCTAGTTCTTTATTATCTTTTACACTTTTATTCCTCAACTATTAAATCGATTAAATTCTAGCAACTCGTCTATGTGGATTTTCGATACCCGGACTAGCCGTTATACTCCCTTAAAAGTGTGTGGCCATAGTTTAGGCTTTTGTATAGATTTGGTGAACCAATAAAATAAAATGACCGGTGTCGGTGACGTGACACCACGACAAACCCCATTACATCACTTCCTTGATTGACGAGAAATTTTTCGATGTCCCGATGGGCTATCCTAAGTCTGATGACCAACGCATCACGATGAGGGGTTCTCACCCAAATCAATTTTTCATCCGTGAACACAATGTGAATATTATAATTGACATCCTTTAGCTGTCGACGCTTCCCTTTTTGAGATTTGGTTGAGTCAATCTGAAATGCCTGCATAACTGTAGTAAGTTTCTTTACTTCATCCTAGCGACATTTCCTTGAATCTGCTTGAGGTCTGGCACCCCATATATCACTGTGAACTCGTGGCCGATATCCTCCTTTAGAATGTTATCGGGCCTTTTCTCGCCATTCGTTACTACCTTATCTGCCTTATTTTCTACGAACTCATTAAGTGGGTCGGCTTGGGCCAACTCCTCGAGATGAGATTTAAAGGCTTTATAATGCAGATTTTTATAGCTGCCCTCCTTGTGAAAAGCGCATCTTAGCGCTTTATTCCTCTTGTAGGGGTCTCCTCCCATCTTTTTCGGCCACTTAATAAATGGATCATCTTTGATATTAGCAAGAATCTTGTATATTGGCTCCTTAAAGACTATATTCACAACCTGAAATGCCTTCGAGGCGTCATTTTTGTTTCCATTATTGGAGCCATTTTTTCCCCCGTTCTTGTTACCTTTATTCTGAGGTTCATTCTTCTCCACTCTTTTCCCATCCTTCGGATGACCATTATCCCCTACTAGGGTTGTGTTTTTTTTTCGAACTTTCCGATTTTTCTGATTTTTGATCCGATTTTTTCCGAATTTGGAATGAAATTTTAGTTTGCCAATTTTCGATTTTTCGATTTCCGATTTTTCCGAAAAAAATCGGATCGGAAATCGGAAATAATTATGAATTTCTGATTTTTCGCTTTTTCCGAAACTATGCCGATCCGATTTTTTCGATTTTTTTCCGAATTATTTTCGATTTTTTCGGAATTATTTTCCGATTTCCGATTTCTTTTCCGATTTTTTTAAAGTTTCCCATATCCCACATCGATTGGGAGAGGGAGATGGCTCAAAAATATGCTCTATAAAAGGAGAGTATCCTCCTAGTTTCTACACAAATGAAAAAATGAGCCAAATCCTCATGTGTTTACATGTTGGGTTAAGCCATTTTCATTATTTCTTTAAAATGAGAATTTCGAGTAATCGAAAATCCATAATTTTTTTTAAAAAAATTTGGAATTTCTGAAATTTTGGATTTTTAACATATTTTGTGAATTTTCGATTTTTTCCGATTTTTGCCGATTTCTTTCGATTTTTCCAAATTCAGATTTTTTTTTAATTTTTCGAAAAAATCGGATCGAAATCGGAATAGTTATTTTATTTCCGAAAAAATTGGAATTTTTTCCGAATAGGCATTTTTCGATCCGATCTGATCCGGCCGAAACACAGCCTTATCCCCTACGTTAAGATGGGTCACATCCTCGACTTTTGTGTACTTCTCAATATGAGCCATCAAGTCATCGATAGATGTATCCTCCTTCTTAGTTAAGGACTAGTGCGGGAGACAGGAGCTCGGCAAATCGATTTTAAAGGATGCTACGATGACCTTCTCCAAGTAATCCTCGATGTTGCTAAATACTTACCAATACCTCTTCGCTTACTCTTTGAGGTTCTCTTGCAGCTTCTTCTTCATAGTAGGCAGTGCATCAATCCTCTTCGGGTGGGAGCTACTTGTTATGAAGCGAGTTGTAAATTACTGAGCGAAGGATTTGAAATTTTAGATGGACCTATGAGGTAGCTTCTCAAACCACTTCTAGGCGACATCGTGTAAGCTAGAAGGAAATATTCGACACATAAGCGCAGCATTATGGTTCCATATAGTCATAGCTTGCCGGTATTTCGTGGCATGGTCAATGGGATCAGTCTTCCCATCGTAAATTTTGAACCTAGGAATTACGAACTTCTTCAAGACCTCTTATTATTCAATTGGACATGAAAAAGGGGACTTCATCTGGGTTTTAAGAGCTCGCCTAGCTAGTTCCCTTGTAGATCTGGCGCCGCGATGACAGGGTACTGGTCCATTTTCCTCCGAACCAAACTTCGTATGTCATCGTTCTGCCAGCTAGAACTCCTGTAACGGCGAGCTGGTTGCAGTCGTTCGGAATGGTCATCATCTGACCAGTGCTTTTCGGTTCATTCTGACCCATGCCTCGGGCACCTTCACTATAAGAAAAAATAGAATTCGCGACATGTTTCAGCGACATCAGTGTTTTCGTGTTGCCAAAGGGTATACTTTTGGCGACATATATAATTTTTGTGTCGCGAAAAGTTGTTATTTTGGTGATTTCCCTTCTAACATTTCCCCCCAAATATCATTTACATTCAGCGACACCCGATTGATGTCGCAAATTTAGTCCCCTACTTTCGGCGACATGTGTTGCATGTCGCAAAAATATCACTCACATTTGACGACAAGGGTGTCATGTTGTGAAATGTTATACACTTTTAGCGTTATCATATGCATGTCGCAATATGTATTTTTAATTTAATTTAAAAAAAATAAAATCTCAAAATTTATCTCCCTTCTTTTTTTAGTCAAAATATTATTCTCCCCTCAAAAACCCCAATTAAAAAACAAAGCCCTAAAAATACACCCAAAAAATCTCTCCTCTCTGATCTCTTTACTCCACCCGTCTCCAACCCCTCTCTACCCTTTCGGTTGTGGCCACCCATCTCTAATCCCTAAAAACTATATAATTTCATCTTTTCAGCTCTGAGACTCATAGAGCTTTTTAGTTACATCTTTTGCATTCATTTTTTTAATTTATTAATTCTGATATGTTTCCAAATAATTGATTCATTTTAATTGCTCAACTTCGTAGAATCCCTTCTAGTTTATGTTTAATTTTGCCGTACCAGGTGTTTATTTATTCAACTTTGTGTATTTTTCAATTTTCTGGTTTAGGCTTTTTTCTCCATAGCACAATTTTTATCTTCTCCTCTTAAATTTTTAATTTGTATTTTAATGTAATGGGAAATTGGGGAACTTAATGTCAGATTGTACTAGTTGTATGCAACTGTCATTGGCCTTTCAATTACAAATTTTTCTCCCCTTAGCTGGATTTCAGATTCATTGTTTGGTTTTTCACATTTGGTCTTATGTCGGTTGACACCCCACCCCCCATTTTCTCTGTCTCAATTCTATGATTTCATAGGAATGTCAGTTGTTGCAACTGTATATTTGAATATTGATATATGAATGGGACCTATTGTACTTCTGTTTAAGACCTATTTACATATATTTTCCTTCAAAATATTTTTGTTTTTGTAACAAATTGTAGAATTTTTAGTGCATTTATATGTCAATGGTCGGGCTTCATCCATGAATTGGAGGAAAACATAGTTTCATAGATGATTTTCTTTGAACCTCAACTTCAAGGGTGATGGTTTTAAACCATACTGAAATGTTCTGATGCAGTCTAGTAGTCATTTTTATTCGTTGTCCTAAGGCTTAACCGATTTTGCTTTGGGTATTACTGTGATCATCAATGACAACAAAGCTTCCCGTAAGCGCGTGTGTCTAGTGCAAAGGCTCATCGTCAACTTCTGTACTAAACATACATGTATTTAATTCAGTATTTACAATGATCTTCAAATATCAAGACATGAAAATATTTTTTCTTATATGAATCTGAGTCAGATTAAACCTTTCAAGGACCTAAACTGATAAGATATATTCTATAAATATGTTATATTTATAATTACACGAGTATCATTTGATCTCAGTTATCAATCCAATGGTGATCATTAATTTAGTTAGATATAAACTATTGAAATTTGTATTAATTGATTCAGTTGGTGTACTTATAGATCCATCGAATTAATGAATCTAAATCCGTTGGATTTAGCTAAAAACTTGATCCATTTACAGTCCTAGCCCCACTATGATATCAACCCCTTCCTAGCTCTATATGCTCATTCTGTTGGATTTAGATTAGAACTTGATCCATTTATTGTCTCATTTTATTATTTTTTTGTATTAAATGTAATAAAAGGGGACCGGGCATGCTTCTCTTAGATCAAAACTTGATCCATGGATGCATGAATCCCCCTGATGCTGATTATGCACTGTGGAGTGTAATTATGCTTTTGCAATTTCAAACTTCCCTTAATTTTAATCTGATTTGTTTTATAATCCAACAGATGACCTTGTTTCTTCAGTTTAAGCTAATGAAGTTGCATATTGATGTTAGACCTTTCTTTTTTTTCAGTACAGGCATTATCGGTTCTTGCAATTCAAACTCTTAAGCTCATTGGAATTTTTGTTCATTTTTGTTTGTAAGTGTGACTGAATGTTAATTAATAGTAAAATTGTTATGTTTGTTATGTTATTTTAAATGTACAAGTTCACAAATGTATTTTGTGGCTGTTAAAAGTGCCCCATCCTTGATGGTTTTTGTTTCACTAATGATTCCACATATATGTTTTGTTTCGCTTATTTTGTGGATGTTTTTACTTAGAACATGTGTGATAGTTTAGAGATTTACTTTTGATATAATGGGCAAGGATTCATATATGTTTGTCTTGAATTTTTAATTTTCTATAGCACCTCGAACAAGGTTACTGCTGCTGCTGCTGCTGCTGTGTATTATCCAAGAAACTGTGGTTACTGCTGGTGTTAGAGGAAAATACATGAAAATTTTGGCTACTACTGTTGTTAAAGCAAGAAGATTATATTAGGAGTTAAATGCACGAACTGTCAGACATTTGGATAAGCTGGATGAATATCTCGGGGTCATATTAGCTGTCAACAATGCATTTTCGGCCAGATAAAATGCTTTATTAACCGTACATACTCTTGTATCAGAGCTAGCGTCATTGATTTCAAGAATTGAAAATCTTTAAGCTTATTCATCTTTGATATTTGGTGTGAACTCTAGTCTGATATGAAACTATCTAAGGAGACTCTTAGTAGGACTGTCAAGTTGGATACCATGTTTTCTTCTCACATTATTTGGTACTGCTTCTGGAAATTACACTCGTGGAATTGAATTCAAGAAGATATTCAGAAATGGTATTGTGACAATTCCAGATGGTATCATTCTACTTTCTCATATTTGCTACCTATTTGAAAAATGTGGCCTTGGATCATAATGAGATACAAGATCAATTATCCAATTCCTAATTGTTCAAAATTTTCCGTTACTTGGATAAATTAATTAATTTATATTTTGAGATTGGAAAGCTAAGTGGTGATATTTTAACTCGAGGATGTTTTATTTACACGTTATATTAATGGTAGACTTTTTTGGGATTTCATATGTTTGTACTGAACATAGGTCACTTTTACTGAACCGACTCAAACCAAATAATCATGAAAGATGGAAAGAGAAAGAAGGAAAAAAGATAGAGGTTCTCCAGGAATTGATGTTATTGATATCAGAGGTGGTTTCTAAATCAGCTTTTGCGAGAAGCTATATAAAAGGGAAGGATAGTTTCAAGATGTTGATGAAACTTTGTCAATTATAGCAAGAAATTCTTTCAAATTTAGGTTTCTCGGGCTCAGGTAAATTCACCCTTCGATATGCATACATTTTCTACATTTCATGCTCACTAGGTTACAATAAAACATTGCCAAGAAGGCACTAAAACTGTTCACACCAGCATATACAATTATACAGACAAACTGTTATTGTTTCAATGAGAGCTTGCCATCAATACACAGAAGAATTCTGCAAAAATAATAGCATTTCAATTTTTTAAAACCACGAACTAGGGGAGACACTAGACATCATTATACCTACCTATTAACACACGCAGACACACACTTATGTTATACTCCCCCCCCCCCCCCCCCCCACGCACCACACATACACACACAATGCCTAATTAGTATAAACACGCGCTGCACTAGACACTCACTTCCACATTGTTGTGCAGCACTGAAGTAAACACACACAAGAAAAATGCTTCTAATGATTTCCACGCTGCACGAGTCGGGTTGTTGAGAAGGAATGGGAATTGATGTTATGTTGTAGTATGGTTTTTGCAATGAAGGTACATATAGCACCAGAAGAGAGTGTGATGCCATAATAAGGCAAGGAACATTAAACCACCGACTTGGAGGTATATCCATCTCAGGGACTACTAGGTCCTGGTCTTACCTGCAAGAGATAGCAGGATACGTGTGTCTACCTCCATCTGTGATTTCTACAAACTAATTTGTGGATAATCGTTTGACTCATCATAATGAAAAGTTGAGGAACTTGAAATAGAAGATATCATCTTTTTAAGAACTAAACGCCGCTCAAAATAAAAGATTTTAGAATTTGATAACATTGCTGGAGCAAAACGGGATACTTTCGAGAAGTCATGGCGGGGAGAGCTCATCGGATGGCTATCAAAATGCAAATGAAATCTGGTTAGTCTTAAAGTCTCAAATTCTCTTTAACAATTGTAGCATTAAATAGCTAAATGGCCTGAAATAGCAGTAAAAGGTAGCCAAACGTAAAATGACTTAGTTTATGAGCTTATTTAGTTAAATTGGTGGAAGGGATTTGCTGGTGGTTTGGTTGTGGAATTTTCTACTGTTGTTGAGTTTATTTTAAATGTTAAAAATGTTGGATTTAATGAAGAAACAAAGGAAACTTTGTCGAAATTTTCTAAAATTAATAAACGTTCTAAATTGATTAAAAACATGTCGTTTGATGGTGAAAACTCAAAAAAAACTCCCAAACGATCTCGTAAGAGGCACAAACACCTCACACAGGACAAATGTAACATGTAGGAACTGACCGTCAAGTCGCGGAACTCCCAATTTGAGAATACGACGATAATTTGCAAAAATTCAGATTTATGCTTAAAACATGCCATAAGAGGGAGAAAACCTAAAATAACCTCCCAAACGGCCCCGTAAGAGGCACGAATCCCTCGCACAGGACCAATGTAACTCGTAGGAACTGATCGCGTAGTCCCAAGAGTCCTGGTTTGAGAATACAATTATTATTTGCAAAAATCTAGACATAGGGTTAAAAACACGCATTTAAAGCGAGAAAACTCAAAATAGCCCCAAGTGATCCTGTAAGATGCACAAACACCTCGCACGGTACCAATGTAATCCGTAGGAACTGACCGCGTAGTCTCGGGACTTTGGATTTTAGAATACGATGATAATTTGCAAAAAATTAGACTTAGGCTTAAAACATGCCGTTAGTGGGTGAAAAACTAAAATAGCTTTCAAATGGCCCCGTAAGAGGTACGAACACCTCCCATGGGACTAACGTAAAACGTAGGAACCGCCTGCGTAGTCACGGGACTCCCGATTTGAGAATATGACGATAATGTACAAAAATCTAAGCTTATGTTAAAAACATGCCATTAGAGGGTGAAAAATCAAAGCAACCCCCAAACGAACCTGTAAGTGGCACGCACATCTCTTACGGGACCAATGTAACACGTAAGAACTTAACGCCTAGACACGAGACTTCGATTTGAGAATACGACGAGAATTTGCAAAAATCTAGACTTAATGCTTAAAACATGTCGTTGTAGGGTAAAAATAAAAAAACAACCCTCAAACGACCCTTTAAGAGGTACGAACACCTCCCACGGGACCAAAGTAACATATAGGTACTGATCGCGTAGTCACGGGACTCTCGGTTTGAGAATACGACGATAATTTGCAAAAATCTAGACTTAGACTTAAAATATGTTGTTAGAGGGTGAAAATCTAAAACAAACCCAAAACGGTCCCGTAAGAGGCACACACACATCGTACGGGGCCAATGTAACACGTAGGAACTGACTGCGTGTCACGAGATTCTCGATTTGAGAATACGATGATAATTTGCCAAAATCTTGACTTAGGCCTAAAACATACCGGTAGTTGGTGAAAACTCAAATTAGCCTCCAAATGGCCCTGTAAGAGGCACGAACTCGTCAGACGGGATCAATTTAACAGGTAGGAACTTACCGCGTAGTCACCGGACTCCCGGTTTGCGAATACGATAATAATTTGTAAAAATTTAGACGTTTGCTTAAAACATGCCGTTAGAGGGTGAAAATGAAAAACAACCCCGTAAGAGTCATGAACACCTTCCCCGGGACCAATGTAACACATAGGTACTGATTGCGTAGTCACGTGACTCGCGATTTGGGAATAAGATAATAATTTGCAAAAATATAAAGTTAGGCTTAAAACATGCCGTTAGTGGGTGAAAACCCAAAAGAGCCTCCAAAAGGCCCCGTAAGAGGCACGAACACCTCCCACGGGACCAACGTAACATGTACAAACTTACTACGTAGTCACGGGACTGTTAGGTTTGAGAATACGAGGATAATTTGCAAAATTTAGATTTAGGCTTAAAAATATGCCGTTAGCGGGTGAAAATCCAAAACAGTCCCAAAACGACCCCGTAAGAGGCACGAACACGTCCCACGGGACCAATGCAACATGTAAGAACTTACCTCATAGTCATGGGACTCTCGGGTTGAGAATACGATGATAATTTGCAAAAACCTAGACTTAGGCTTAAAAATATGTCGTTGGAGGGTGAAAACTCAAAAAAGCCCCTAAGCGGCCTCGTAAGAGGCACGAACACCTCCCATGGGACCAATATAACACGTAGGGACTTGCCACGAAGTCACGGGATTCTCGGGTTGAGAATACGGGGTTAATTTGCAAAATTTGGACTTAGGCTTAAAACATGACTTTAGGGGCTCGTTTGGTTCGAGGTTTGGAAAGGGAATTTAGGATTCCTGGAATTTAGAATTCCCCTTATTCAGAATTACAATGTTTGGTTGGATATTTAAGGGGGAACTTAGAATTCCTGGAATTTAGAATTCCCACGAAATTGGATTCTCCTTTCCCCTCTAAAATGGGGGTAATCCTATATTCCCGGACATATTACCTTACTTTTGTGGTGTGACAAAAATACCATTTCACATAAACTCATAAGTACACTTTCTCTCTCATACACACACACACATTCTCTCTCTCTCTCTCTCTCTCTCTCTCTCTCACACACACACACACACACACACATACACACACACATACACACAGACACACACACACACACACACACACACACTCACTCACACACATACTCACTCTCTCTCACACACACATACATATACACACTCTCTTTCTCTCTCACTCACACACATGCTCTCTCTATCTCTCTCACACACACACACATACACATACACATACACATACACATACACATACACACTCTCTTTCTCGATTTTTTTTTTGATGTGTTCAACGACATCAAGTTTTGATGTCGTCCAATCACATGGTTTTTTAAGAAGTGTTCTCTCACTTCATTTAATGATTCATTATCTCATATTCAAGTGACGTTCTCTCACTTCATTTAATAGGAAATAAAATAGTTTACACCATTTATATATAAAAAAAGAATGACATTTTTATACAATAACATTTTTTCTTTAATAACAGTTTTTATATATAAAAATATTACAAAAATGTTTAAATGTTTTTAAAACTCTTTTTTTTGTAAATAAAAAAGTTAAAAAATAATTTTCTATATAAACTATTAAAAATGTTTTAAATATGTACTATTTTTTTAAAAAGTTAAAAAACGTATTTTTTAAAACTGTTTTTCATATATAAATATTTTTTTTAATATATTAACAGTGTTTTATAGATTAAAACTATAAAAATATATTTTAAATGTTTCTTTAAACTGATTTTTTTTAAATAAAATGTTAATATATATTTCTAATATATAAAAAACAGTTTTTTAAATGTTTTTCGCCATTCAAAAAACTGTTATTGTACAACAACAAAAAAATGCAAAATAAAACTATTTAATATGTTAATATATAAACACATTTTTATTTATATAGACAAATTTTTTAATGTTTAATAAACACATTTTTTAATGTTTTAAATATGTGCTATTTGTTTAAAACATTAAAAAATGTGTTTTGTTAAACAATTTTTATATATAAACAGTTTTATTTTTGCATTTTTTTTTGTTGTACAAAAATAGTTTTTTGAATGTTTTTATATTTCTAATAAAAACATTAAAAAAACTGTTTTTTATTTATTAGAAATATAAAAACAATCAAAAAACTGTATTTTTACAACAAAAAAAATTATTTTTTTCCTTAAGGAAAAAAACGGAAAAAAAAAAACCATTTTTTACAACTTTATTTTTCAGGAAAGATTAATAAAAAAAGTTATTCAAAAACTTTTTTTTGTTTTTATTTAAAAACTGTTTTTTTACAACTTTATTTTTTTGTAAAGAATTAAAAAAAATTACTAAAAACTGTTTATATTTAAATAAAAGTGTAACAAAACACGTTTTTTTAAACTTTTTCAAAAAATAGTATATATTTAATATCTTTTTAACAGTTTACATAGAAGGGATTTTAGATGGTGGGAAAAAGGAATTCTTGCTTGAACCAAACAATGGAAAGGAATTGAAGATTCCAGGAACTTAGAATTCCTGGAATTATGAATTCCCATTCCCTTGCCAAACCTCGAACCAAACGAGTCCTAGAGGGTGAAAATCCAAAACAGCGTCCAAACGATCTCGTAAGAGGCACGACCACCTCACACGAGACCAATGTAACATGTAGGAACTTACCGCGTAGTCACGAGACTCTTGCTTCTAGAGTACGGTGATAATTTGCAAAAATCTAGACTTGGGCTTAAAAATATGCCCTTAAAGGGTGAAAATCCAAAATAGCCCCTAAGCGGCCCCGTAAGAGGCACGAACATCTCCCACGGGACCAACGTAACACTTACGGACTTCCCACGTAGTCATGGGACTGCCGAGTTTGAGAATACGAGGATAATTTGTAAAATTTAGACTTAGGCTTAAAATATGACTTTAGAGGGTAAAAATCCAAAACAACCCCCAAACGACCCCGTAAGAGGCACGGACACCTTACACAAGACCAATGTAACATGTATGAATTTACCGCATAGCCACAGGACTCTCGAGTTGCGAATACGATGATAATTTGCAAAAATCTATACTTAGGCTTAAAAATATGCCTTTGAGGGAGGAAACCCCAAAACAGCCCCGAAATGGCCCGTAAGATGCACAAACACCTCCCACGGGACCAACGTAAAATGTAGGGACTTACCATTTAGCCACTAGACTCTCGGATTGAGAATACGAGGATAATTTGTAAAGTTTAGACTTAGGCTTAAATCATGACTTTAGAGGGTGAAAATCCAAAATAACGCCTAAATGACCCCGTAAGAGCCACAAACACCTCACACGAGACCAATGTAACATGTAGGAACTTATCGCGTAGTGACGGGACTCACGGGTTTAGAATACGAGGATAATTTGCAAAAATCTGGACTTGGACTTAAAAATATGTCGTTAGAGGTTAAAAACGCAAAACAACCCCTAAGCGGCCCGATAAGAGGCACGAACACCTCCCACGGGACCAACGTAACACGTACAGACTTACCACGTAGTCACGGGACTGCCGGTTTTGACAGTATGATGATAATTTGCAAAATTTAAACTTAGGCTTAAAACATGACTCTAGAGGGTTAAAATCCAAAACAGCGTCCAAACGATCTCGTAAGAGGCACGAACACCTCACACGAGACCAATGTAACACATAGGAACTTACCGTGTAGTCACGAGACTCTCGTTTCTAGAATACGATGATTATTTGCAAAAATCTAGACTTGGGCTTAAAAATATGCCCTTAGAGGGTGAAAACCCAAAACAACCCCTAAGCAGCCCCGTAAGAGGCACGAACACCACCCACGGGACCAACGTATCACGTACGGACTTCACACGTAGTCACGGGACTGTCGAGTTTGAGAATACGAGGATAATTTGCAAAATTTAGACTTTGGCTTAAAACATGACTTTACAGCGTAAAAATCCAAAACAACGTCCAAACGCCCCCGTAAGAGGCACGAACACCTCACACGAGACCCATGTAACATGTATGAATTTATCGCGTAGTCACGGGACTCTCGGGTTGCGAATACGATAATAATTTGCAAAAATTTAGACTTAGGCTTAAAAATATGCCATTGGCGGGTGAAAACCCAAAACAGTCCCTAAACGGCCCCGTAAGAGGCACATACACCTCCCACGGGACCAACGTAAGACGTAGGGACTAACCACGTATCCACTAGACTTTCGGGTTGAAAATACGAGGATAATTTGCAAAGTTTAGACTGACCTGTTTGGTTTGCAACTATAATTCTATTTTCTGTGTTTAAATACAATTCTGGTAAAAAATTGTGTTTGGCAACCTCTTTTTAAACACTGAATTATAATATTTCTGTGTTATAATCATGTTTTTCAGAAAACAGCAAAATGGTGTTTTATAACTTCTGTTTTTTATTTTTCAACTAAGAATTATTCGTTCTGAATATTTTAATGCATTTATACCTTAATATATAATATACATACACAATACATTAATATATGTGCAATTCTTATAAATAAAAAATATATATGTACACGTACAGAAAATTATGTATATTTATGTTATTAAATTATATAATATACTAAGATCCATATGTTAAATAATAATATGAATAGATACATGATACTTCATTTGTTAAACAATAATATGAATAGATACATGATACTTCTATATAGTTTTAGACATGTATTATTAATGTATTGAATAATATAAAATATACATATACTACATATGTATTAAAAAATATTATCAATCCATGTATGTATATAATTTTATTGTGAAGTATACATGCAATATCATTATATAGACACACACACACATATGTGTGTGTGTGTATGGTTAAACTTCCCAACATACCTCATTAAATATACATAAAAATACATGATATTAAATGTACATGTATATAATTTATGATGTATGTGTGTATGTATGTATGTATGCATGTATATATGTATGCATGTGTATATGTATACTTTCATGTATCATGTATGTATGAAAGTTTTATGTATGTGTTTATATATACACACATATATGTATAATATAAATATACATGTTTGCCAATTTTGTTAAATTTTCAAAAAACTATATTTAAAAACATGTTTACCAAACGTACACCAATAATTATAACACAAAAAATTGAATTTTAAAAGTGTATTTAAAAACAGCATTTAAATCGAGTTTTAAGAGCCACGAACACCTCACACGAGACCAATGTAACATGTAGGAACTTACCGCGTAGTCACGGGACTCACAGATTTAGAATACGACGATGATTTCCAAAAATCTAGGCTTGGGCTTAAAAATATGCCATTAGTGGTTGAAAAGAAAAACAACCCCTAAGCGGCTCCATAAGAGGCACGGACACCTCCCACGGGACCAACGTAACACGTACGGACTTACCACGTAGTCACGGGACTGCCAGGTTTGAGAGTACGATGATAATTTGCAAAATTTAGACTTAGGCTTAAAATATGACTCTAGAGGGTAAAAATCCAAAACACCGCCCAAATGACCCCATAAGAGGCACGAACAACTCACACGAGACCAATGTAACATGTAGGAAGTTATCTAGTAGCCACGGAACTCTCGGGTTGAGAATACGACGATAATTTGCAAAAATCTAGACTTAAGCTTAAAAATATGCCATTAGAGGTTAAAAACAAAAAACAACCCCTAAACGTCCTCGTAAGAGGCACGAACACCTCCTACGAGACCAAGGTAGCACGTAGGGACTTGTCTCGTAGTCACGGGACTCGGGTTGAGAGTACAGGGATAATTTGCAAAATTTAGGCTTAGGCTTAAAATGTGACTTTAGAGGGTGAAAATCCAAAAAGCCCCTAAACAGTCCCGTAAGAAGCACGAACACCTCCCACGTGACCCACGTAGCACGTACGAACTTACCACGTAGTCACGGGACTGTCGGGTTTGAGAATACGAGGATAATTTGCAAAATTTAGACATAGGCTTTCAAATATGCCGTTAGCGGGTGAAAATCCAAAACAGCCTCCAAACAGTCCCGTAAGAGGTACATAGACAAACTTAACACGTAAGAACTTACCGCGTAATCACGAGACTCTCGTTTCGCGAATACAAAATCTAGACTTAGGCTTAAAAATGTGCCATTAGCGGGTGAAAACCCAAAACGGCCCCGTAAGAGGCATGAACACCTCCCACGTGACCATTGTAACATGTAAGAACTTACCGCGTAGTCACGGAACTCTCGGGTTGAGAATAGGACGATAATTTGCAAAAATCTATACTTGAGCTTAAAAATATGCCATTAGGGGTTGAAAACTGAAAAAACCCCTAAACGTCCCCGTAAGAGGCACGAACACATCCCACGGGACCAAGGTAACACTTAGGGACTTACCTCGTAGTCACGGGACTCTCTGGTTGAGAGTATGATGATAATTTGCAAAATTTAGACTTATGCTAAAAACATGACTTTTGCGGATAAAAATCCAAAACAAAGTCCAAACGAACCCGTAATAGGCACGAACATCTCACACGAGATCAATGTAACACGTAGGAACTTATCGCGTAGTTAATAGACTTTCATTTCGAGAAAAAGACGATACTTTGCAAAAATCTAGACTTGGGATTAAAAATATGGCGTTAGCGGTTGAAAACGTAAAACTGCTCCTAAGCGGCCTCGTAAGAGGCACGAACACCTCCCACGGGATCAATGTAACACGTAAGGACTTGCCACGTAGTCACGGGACTCTCGGGTTGAGAATACGAGGTTAATTAGCAAAATTTGGACTTAAGCTTAAAACATGACTTTAGAGGGTGAAAATCCAAAACAGTATCCAAACGATCTCGTAAGAGGCACGAACACCTCACACGAGACCAACGTAACATGTAGGAACTTACCGCGTATTCACGAGACTCTCGTTTCTAGAGTTCGGCGATAATTCGCAAAAATCTAAACTTGGGCGTAAAATTATGCCCTTAGAGGGTGAAAATCCAAAACAGCCCCTAAGCGGCCCCGTAAGAAGCACGAACACCTCCCACGGGACCAACGTAACACGTATGGACTTACCACGTAGTCACGGGAGTGTCGGGTTTGAAAGTACAATGATAATTTGCAAAATTTAGACTTAGGCTTAAAAATGACTCTAGAGGGTAAAAATCCAAAACAGCGACTAAATGACCCCATAAGAGGCACGAACAACTCACACGAGACCAATGTAACATGTACGAACTTATCTAGTAGTCACGGGACTCTCGGGTTGAGAATACGACGATAATTTGCAAAAATCTAGACTTAGGCTTAAAAATATGCCATTAGAGGTTGACAACCCAAAAACAACTCCTAAACGTCCTCGTAAGAGGCACGAACACCTCCCACGAGATAAAGGTAGCATGTAAGGACTTATCTCGTAGTCATGGGACTCTCGGGTTGAGAGTACGAGGATAATTTGCAAAATTTAGACTTGGGCTTAAAACATGACTTTAGAGGGTGAAAATTCAAAACAGCCCCTAAGCGGTCCCGTAAGAGGCACGAACACCTCCCACGGGACCAACGTAACACGTACGGACTTACCACGTAATCACGGGACTGTCTGGTTTAAGAATACAAGGATAATTTGTAAAATTTAGCTTTAGGCTTAAAAATATGCCGTTAGTGGGTGAAAACCCAAAAGAGCCCCCAAATGTCCCCGTAAGAGGTACATACACCTCCCACGGGACAAACTTAACACGTAGGAACTTATCGCGTAGTCACGAGATTCTCATTTCGAGAATTCGATGATAATTTGCAAAATTCTAGACTTAGCCTTAAACATATGTCGTTAGCGGGTGAAAATCCAAAACAGCCCCCAAACGGCCCCGTAAGAGGCACAAACACCTCCCACGGGACCAATGTAACTTATAAGAACTTACCTTGTAGTCACGGGACTCTCGGGTTGAGAATACGACGATAATTTGCAAAAATCTAGACTTAGGCTTAAAATTATGTCGTTAGCGGGTGAAAACCCAAAACAGCCCCGAAACGTCCCCGTAAGAGGCACGAACACCTCCCACGGGACCAAGGTAACACGTTGGGACTTTCCTCGTAGTCACGGGACTCTCTGGTTGAGAGCACGATGATAATTTGCAAAATTTAGACTTAGGCTTAAAATATGACTTTAGAGGGTAAAAATCCAAAATAACGCCCAAACGACCCCGTAAGAGGCACGAACAGCTCACACGAGACCAATGTAACAGGTAAGATCCAAAATACCGCGTAGTCACGAGACTCTCGTTTCTAGAATACGACGATAATTTGCAAAAATCTAGACTTGGGCTTAAAAATATGCCCTTAGAGGATGAAACCCCAAAACAGCCCCTAAGTGGCCCCGTAAGAGGCACGAACACCTCCCACGGGACCAATGTAACACGTACGGACTTACCACGTAGTCACGGGACTGTCGAGTTTGAGAATACGAGGATAATTTGTAAAATTTAGACTTTCGCTGAAAACATGACTTTACAGTATAAAAATTCAAAACAATGTCCAAACGACCCCGTAACATTCACAAACATCTCACACGAGACCAATGTAACATGTATGAATTTACTGCGTGGTCACTGGACTCTCGGATTGTGAATACAACGTTAATTTACAAAAATATAGACTTAGGCTCAAAAGTATGCCGTTGACGGGTGAAAATGCAAAACGGTCCCTAAACGGCCTCGTAAGTGGAACATACACCTAAACGACCCCGTGAGAGCCCAAACACCTCACAGAAGACCAATGTAACATGTAGGAACTTACCGCGTAGTCATGGGACTCACGGGTATAGAATACGACGATAATTTGCAAAAATCTAGACTTGGGCTTAAAAATATGCCGTTAGAGGTTAAAAATGCAAAACAACCCCTAAGCTGCCACATAAGAGGCACGGACACGTCCTACGGGACTAACGTAACACGTACGGATTTACCACGTAGTGACGGGAATGCCGGGTTTCAGAGTATGATGATAATTTGCAAAATTTAGACTTAGGCTTAAAACATGACTCCAGAGAGTAAAAATTCAAAACAGCGCCCAAATGACCCCATAAGGGGCACGAACAATTCACACGAGACCAATGTAACATGTAGGAACTTATCTAGTAGTCATGGGACTCTCGGGTTGAGAACACGATGATAATTTGCAAAAATATAGACTTAGGCTTAAAAATATGCCATTAAAGGTTGAAAACCAAAAATAGCCCCTAAACGTCCTCGTAAGAGGCACGAACACCTCCCACGAGACCAAGGTAGCACGTAGGGACTTATCTCGTAGTCACGGGACTCTCGGGTTGAGAGTATAGGGATAATTTGAAAAATTCAGACTTAGGCTTAAAACATGACTTTAGAGGGTGAAAATCCAAAACAGCCCCGAAGCGGTCCCGTAAGAAGCATGAACACCTCCCACGGGACCAACGTAGCATGTACGGACTTACCACATAGTCACGGGACTGTCAGGTTTGAGAATACGAGGATAATTTGCAAAATTTAGACATAGGCTTTAAAATATGCCGTTAGCGGGTGAAAACCCAAAACAACCCCCAAACGGTCCCGTAAGAGGTACATCAACAAACTTAACACGTAAGAACTTACTGCGTAGTCACGAGACTCTCGTTTCGAGAATACGACGATAATTTGAAAAAATCTAGACTTAGGGTTAAAAATATGCCGTTAGCGGGTGAAATCCCAAAATAGCCCCCAAACGGCCCTGTAAGATGCATGAACACCTCCCACGGGACCAATGTAACATGTAAGAACATATCGCGTAGTCACGGGACTCTCGGGTTGAGAATACGACAATAATTTATAAAAATCTAGACTTGAGCTTAAAAATATGCCATTAGGGGTTCAAAACCGAAAACAGCCCCTAAACGTCCCCGTAAGAGGCACGAACACATCCCACGGGACCAAGGTAACACGTAGGGACTTACCTCATAGTCACGGGACTCTCTGGTTGAGAGTATGACGATAATTTGCAAAATTTAGACTTATGCTGAAAACATGACTTTTGCGGATAAAAATCCAAAACAAAGTCCAAACGACATCGTAATAGGCACGAACAACTCATACGAGACCAATGTAACACATAGGAACTTATCGCGTAGTCAATAGACTTTCATTTCGAGAAAAAGATGATAATTTGCAAAAATCTAGACTTGGGCTTAAAAATAAGGCGTTAGCGGTTGAAAATGTAAAACTGCTCCTGCGGCCTCGTAAGAGGCACGAACACCTCCCACGGGATCAATGTAACACGTAGGGACTTGCCACGTAGTCACGGGACTCTCGGGTTAAGAATACGAGGTTAATTTGCAAAATTTGGACTTAGGCTTAAAACATGAATTTAGAGGGTGAAAATCCAAAACAATGTCCAAACGATCTCGTAAGAGGCACGAACACCTCACACGAGACCCATGTAACATGTAGGAACTTACCGCGTATTCACGAGACTCTCGTTTCTAGAGTACGGTGATAATTTGCAAAAATCTAGACTTGGGCTTAAAAATATACCCTTAGAGGGTGAAAATCCGAAATAGCCCCTAAGCGGCCCCGTAAGAGGCACGAACACCTCCCACGGGACCAACGTAACACGTACGGACTTACCACGTTGTCACGGGGCTGTCGGGTTTGAGAATACGAGGATAATTTGCAAAATTTAGACTTAGGCTTAAAACATTACTTTAGAGGGTAAAAATCCAAAACAACCCCGTAAGAGGCACGGACACCTCACACGAGACCAATGTAACATGTATTAATTTACCGCGTAGCGACGGGACTCTCAGGCTGCGAATACGACGATAATTTATAAAAATCTAGACTTAGGCTTAAAAATATGCCGTTGACGGGTGAAAACCCAAAACTTCCCCTAAACGGCCCCGTAAGAGGCACATACACCTCCCACGGGACCAACATCACAAGAAGGGACTTACCACGTAGCCACTAGACTTTTGGGTTGAGAATACGAGGATAATTTGCACTGTTTAGACTTAGGCTTAAAACATAACTTTCGAGGGAGAAAATCCAAAACAGCGCCCAAACGACCCCGTAAGAGGCACGAACACCTCACACGAGACCAATGTAACATGTAGGAACTTACCGATTAGTCACGGGACTCACAGGTTTGGAATACGATAATAATTTGCAAAAATCTAGGCTTAGGCTTAAAAATATGCGGTTAGAGGTTGAAAGTGCAAAACAGCCCCTATGCGGCCCCATAAGAGGCACGGACACCTCCCACCGGACCAACGTAACACGTACGGACTTACGACGTAGTCACGGGACTGCCGGGTTTGAAAGTACGATGATAATTTGCAAAATTTAGACTTAGGCTTAAACATGACTCCAGAGGGTAAATATCCAAAACAGCGTCCAAATGACCCCAAAAGAGGCACGAACAACTCGTACGAGACCAATGTAACATGTAGGAACTTATCTAGTAGTCACGGGACTCTCGGGTTGAGAATACGACGATTATTTGCAAAAATCTAGACTTAGGCTTAAAAGTACGCCATTAGAGGTTGACAACCAAAAACAACTACCAAACGTCCACGTAAGAGGCACGAGCACCTCCCACAAGATAAAGGTAGCACGTAGGGACTTATCTCGTAGTCACGGGACTCTCGGGTTAAGAGTACGAGGATGATTTGCAAAATTTGGACTTAGGCTTAAAACATGACTTTAGAGAGTGAAAATCCAAAACAGCCCCTAAGCGGCCCCGTAAGAGGCACTAACACCTCCCACGGGACCAACGTAACACGTACGGACTTACCATGTAGTCACGGGACTATTGAGGTTTGAGAATACGAGGATAATTTTCAAAACTTAGACTTAGGCTGAAAAATATGCCGTTAGTGGGTGAAAACCCAAAACAGTCTCCAAACGTCCCCGTAAGAGGTACATACACCTCCCACGGGACAAACATAACATGTAGGAACTTACCGTGTAGTCACGAAACTCTCATTTCGAGAATACGACGATAATTTGCAACAATCTAGACTTAGGCTTAAAAATATGGCGTTAGCGGGTGAAAACCCAAAACAGCCCCATAAGAGGCACGAACACCTCCCACGGGACCAAGGTAACACGTAGGGACCTACCTCGTAGTTACGGGACTCTCTGGTTAAGAGTACGATGATAATTTGCAAAATTCAGACTTAGGCTTAAAACATGACTTTAGAGGGTAAAAATCCCAAATAACGCCCAAACGACCCCGTAAGGGGTACGAACAGCTCACACGAGACCAATGTAACAGGTAGGAACTTACCGCGTAGTCACGAGACTCTCGTTTCTAGAATACGACGATAATTTGCAAAAATCTAGACTTGGCTTAAAAATATGCCCTTACATGGTGAAATCCCAAAATAACCCCGAAGCGGCCTCGTAAGAGGTACGAACATCTCCCACCGGATCAATATAACACGTAGGGACTTGCCACGTAGTCACGGGACTCTCGGGTTGAGAATACGAGGATAATTTGCAAAATTTGGATTTAGGCTTAAAATATGACTTTAGAGGGTGAAAATCCAAAACAGCGCCCAAACGACCCGTAAGAAGCACGAACACCTCACACGAGACCAATGTAACATGTATGAATTTACCGCGTCGTAACGGGACTCTCGGGTTGCGAATACGACGATAATTTGGAAAAATATGGACTTAGGCTTAAAAATATGCAGTTGACGGTTGAAACTCAAAACAACCCCTAAACGGCCCCGTAAGAGGCACATACACCTCCCACGGGACCAACGTAACACGTAGGGACTTACCACGTAGCCACTAGACTCTCGAGATTAGAATACGAGGATAATTTGCAAAGTTTAGACCTAAGCTTAAAACGTGACTTTAGAGGGTAAAAATCCAAAACAATGCCCAAACGATCCCATAAGAGCCACGAACACCTCACACGAGACCAATGTAACATGTAGGAGCTTACCGCGTAGTCACGGGACTCACGGGGTTAGAATACGGCGATAATTTGCAAAAATCTAGACTTGGGCTTTAAAATATGTCGTTAGAGATTGAAAACGCAAAACAACCCCGGAGCGGCCCCATAAGAGGCACGAACACCTCCCACCGGACCAACGTAACACGTACGGACTTACGATGTAGTCACGGGACTGCCGGGTTTGAAAGTACGATGATAATTTGCAAAATTTAGACTTAGGCTTAAACATGACTCTAGAGGGTAAATATCCAAAACAGCGTCCAAATGACCCCAAAAGAGGCACGAACAACTCGTACGAGACCAATGTAAGATGTAGGAACTTATCTAGTAGTCACGGGACTCTCGGGTTGAGAATACGATGATAATTTGCAAAAAGCTAGACTTAGGCTTAAAAGTACGCCATTAGAGGTTGACAACCAAAAACAACTCCCAAACGTCCACGTAAGAGGCACGAGCACCTCCCACAAGATAAAGGTAGCACGTAGGGACTTATCTCGTAGTCACGGGACTCTCGTGTTGAGAGTACGGGGATGATTTGCAAAATTTGGACTTAGGCTTAAAACATGACTTTAGAGAGTGAAAATCCAAAACAGCCCCTAAGCGGCCCCGTAAGAGGCAGTAACACCTCCCACGGGACCAACGTAACACGTACGGACTTACCATGTAGTCACGGGACTGTCGAGGTTTGACAATATGAGGATAATTTTCAAAATTTAGACTTAGGCTGAAAAATATGCCGTTAGTGGGTGAAAACCCAAAACAGTCTCCAAACGTCCCCGTAAGAGGTACATACACCTCCCACGGGACAAACATAACACGTAGGAACTTACCGTGTAGTCACGAAACTCTTATTTCGAGAATACGACAATAATTTGCAACAATCTAGACTTAGGCTTAAAAATATTCCGTTAGCGGGTGAAAACCCAAAACAGCCCCGTAAGAGGCACGAACACCTCCCACGAGACCAAGGTTACAAGTAGGGACCTACCTCGTAGTTACGGGACTCTCTGGTTGAGAGTACGATGATAATTTGCAAAATTCAGACTTAGGCTTAAAACATGACTTTAGAGGGTAAAAATCCCAAATAACGCCCAAACGACCCCGTAAGGGGTACGAATAGCTCACACGAGACCAATGTAACAGGTAGGAACTTACCGCGTAGTCACGAGACTCTCGTTTCTAGAATACGATGATAATTTGCAAAAATCTAGACTTGGCTTAAAAATATGCCCTTACATGGTGAAATCCCAAAACAACCCCGAAGCGGCCTCGTAAGAGGTACGAACATCTCCCACCGGATCAATATAACACGTAGGGACTTGCCACGTAGTCACGGGACTCTCGGGTTGAGAATACGAGGATAATTGGCAAAATTTGGATTTAGGCTTAAAATATGACTTTAGAGGGTGAAAATCCAAAACAGCGCCCAAACGACCCGTAAGAAGCACGAACACCTCACACGAGACCAATGTAACATGTATGAATTTACCGCGTCGTAACGGGACTCTCGGGTTGCGAATACGACGATAATTTGGAAAAATATGGACTTAGGCTTTAAAATATGCAGTTGACAGTTGAAACTCAAAACAGCAGCTAAACGGCCCCGTAAGAGGCACATACACCTCCCACGGGACCAACGTAACACGTAGGGACTTACCACGTAGCCACTAGACTCTCGAGATTAGAATACGAGGATAATTTGCAAAGTTTAGACCTAAGCTTAAAACGTGACTTTAGAGGGTAAAAATCCAAAACAATGCCCAAACGATCCCGTAAGAGCCACGAACACCTCACACGAGACCAATGTAACATGTAGGAGCTTACCGCGTAGTCACAGGACTCACGGGGTTAGAATACGGTGATAATTTGCAAAAATCTAGACTTGGGCTTTAAAATATGTCGTTAGAGATTGAAAACGCAAAACAACCCCGGAGCGGCCCCATAAGAGGCACGAACACCTTCCACGGCACCAATGTAACACGTACGGACTTACCACATAGTCACGGCACTGCGGGTTTTAGAGTACGATGATAGTTTACAAACTTTAGACTTAGGCTTAATCACATGACTCTAGAGTTTAAAAATCCAAAACAGTGCACAAACGATCCTGTAAGAGGAACGAACACCTAACACGAGACCAATTTAACACGTACGAACATACCGCGTAGTCACGAGATTCTCGTTTCGATAATACGATGATAATTTGCAAAAATCTAGACTTGGGTTTAAAAATATACCCTTAGAGGGTGAAAACCCAAAATAACCCCTAAACGGCCCCATAAGAGGCACGTACACCTCCCACGGGACCAACGTAACACGTAGGGACTTACCACACCTCCCACGGGAGCAACGTAACACGTAGGGACTTACCACGTAGCCCTTAGACTTTCGGGTTGAGAATACGAGGATAATTTGCAAAGTTTCGAGTTAGGCTTAAAACATGACTTTAGAGGGTGAAAATCCAAAACAACTCCCAAACGACCCCGTAAGAGCCACGAATACCTCGCACGAGACCAATGCAACATGTAGGAACTTACCGCGTAATCACGGGACTCACGAGTTTGGAATACGATGATAATTTGATAAAATTTGGGCTTGGGCTTAAAAATATGTCGTTAGAGGTTAAAAATGCAAAACAGCCCCTAAGGGGATCCATAAGAGGCACGGACACCTCCCATGGGATCAACGTAACATGTACGGACTTACCACGTAGTCACGGGACTGCCGGGTTTGAAAGTACGATGATAATTTGCATAATTTGGACTTAGGCTTAAACACGACTGTAGAGGGTAAAAATCCTAAATAGCGCCCAAATGACCCCATAAGAGGCACGAACAACTCACACGAGACCAATGTAACATGTAGGAACTTATCTAGTAGTTACGGGACTCTCGGGTTGAGAATACTTAAAACATGCCGTTGTAGGGTAAAAATAAAAAAACAACCCTCAAACGACCTTTTAAGAGGTACGAACACCTCCCACGAGCCTAAAGTAACATATAGATGCTGATCGCGTAGTCACGGGACTCTCAGTTTGAGAATACGACGATAATTTGCAAAAATCTAGACTTAGACTTAAAGTATGTCGTTAGAGGGTGAAAATCTAAAACAAACCCAAAACGGTCCCATAATAGGCACACACACATCGCACGGGGCCAATGTAATACGTAGGAACTGACCGCGTGTCACGAGATTCCCGATTTGAGAATACGATGATAATTTTGCCAAAATCTTGACTTAGGCCTAAAACATGCCGGTTGTTGGTGAAAACTCAAAATAGCCTCCAAATGGCCCTGTAAGAGGCATGAACTCGTCACACGGGATCAATTTAACAGGTAGGAACTTACCGTGTAGTCACGGGACTCCCGGTTTGCGAATACAATGATAATTTGCAAAAATTTAGACTTTTACTTTAAACATGCCGTTAGAGGGTGAAAATGAAAAACAATCCCGTAAGAGGCATGAACAACTCCCCCGGGACCTATGTAACACATAAGTACTGACTCCATAGTCACGTGACTCCCGATTTGAGAATAAGATAATAATTTGTAAAAATATAAAGGTAGGCTTAAAACATGCCTGCCGTTAGTGGGTGAAAACCCAAAAGAGCCTCCAAAAGGCCCCGTAAGGGGAACAAACACCTCCCACGGGACCAACGTAACACGTACCAACTTACTACGTTGTCACGGGACTGTCAGGTTTGAGAATACGAGGATAATTTGCAAAATTTAGACTTAGGCTAAAAATTATGCCGTTAGCGGGTGAAAATCCAAAACAGCCCCCAAACGGCCCCGTAAGAGGCACGAACACCTCCCACGGGACCAATGTAACATGTAAGAACTTACCGCGTAGTCACGGGACTCTTGGGTTGAGAATACGAGGATAATTTACAAAAATCTAGACTTAGGCTTAAAAATATGCCGTTAGAGGGTGAAAACCCAGAACAACGCCTAAGCGCCCTCGTAAGAGGCACGAACACCTCCCACTGGACCAATGTAACACGTAGGGACTTTCCACGATGTCACGGGACTCTCGAGTTGAGAATACGGGGTTAATTTACAAAATTTGGACTTAGGCTTAATACATGACTTTAGATGGTGAAAATCCAAAACAGCATCCAAATGATCTCGTAAGAGGCACGAACACCTCACACGAGATCAATGTAACATGGAGGAACTTACCGCGTAGTCACGAGACTCTCGTTTCTAGAGTACGACGATAATTTGCAAAAATATAGACTTGGGCTTAAAAATATGCCCTTAGAGGGTGAAAATCCAAAATAGCCCCTAAGCGGCCCCTTAAGATGCACGAACACCTCCCACGGGACCAACGTAACACGTACGGACTTACCACGTAGTCACGAGACTGCCGGGTTTGAAAGTACGATGATAATTTGCAAAATTTAGACTTAGGCATAAAACATGACTCTAGAGGGTAAAAATCCAAAACAGCGCCTAAATGACCCTATAAGAGGCACGAACAACTCACACGAGACCAATGTAACATGTAGGAACTTATCTAGTAGTCACGGGACTCTCGGGTTGAGAATACGACGATAATTTGCAAAAATCTAGATTTGGACTTAAAAATATACCATTAGAGGTTGACAACCCAAAAACAACTCCTAAACGTCCTCGTAAGAGGCACGAACACCTCCCACGAGATAAAGGTAGCACGTAAGGACTTATCTCGTACTCACGGGACTCTCGGGTTGAGAGTACGGGGATAATTTGCAAAATTTAGACTTGGGCTTAAAATATGACTTTAGAGGGTGAAAATCCAAAACAGCCGTTAAGCGGTCCCGTAAGAGGCACGAACACCTCCCACGGGACCAACGTAACACGTACGGCCTTACCACGTAATCACGAGACTGTCAGGTTTGAGAATACGAGAATAATTTGTAAAATTTAAACTTTGGCTTAAAAATATTTCATTAGTGGCTGAAAACCCAAAACAGCACCAAACGGCCCCGTAAGAGTACATAGACCTCCCACGGGACAAACTTAACACGTAGGAACTTACCGCGTAGTCACGAGACTCTCATTTTGGGAATATGATAATAATTTGCAAAAATCATGACTTAGGCTTAAAAATATGTCGTTAGCGGATGAAAATCAAAAACAGCCCCCAAACGGCCCCGTAAGAGGCACGAACACCTCCCACGGGAGCAATGTAACATGTAAGAACTTACCGCATAGTCATGGGACTCTCGGGTTGAGAATACGATGATAATTTGCAAAAATCTAGACTTTAGCTTAAAAATATGCCATTAGGGGTTGCGAATTGAAAACAGCCCCTAAACGTCCCCGTAAGAGGAACGAACACCTCCCACGGGACCAAGGTAACACGTTGGGACTTACCTTGTAGTCATGGGACTCTTTGGTTAAGAGTACGATGATAATTTGCAAAATTTAGACTTAGGCTTAAAACATGACTTTAGAGGGTAAAAATCCAAAACAACGCCCAAACGACCCCGTAAGAGGCACGAACAGCTCACACGAGACCAATGTAACTGGTAGGAACTTATCGCGTAGTCACGAGACTCTCGTTTCTAGAATACGACGATAATTTGCAAAAATCTAGATTTGGCTTAAAATTATGCCCTTAGATGGTGAAATTCCAAAACAGACCCGAAGGGGCCTTGTAAGAGGCACGAACATTTCCCACCGGATCAATACAACACGTAGGGACTTGCCATGTAGTCACGGGACTCTCGAGTTGAGAATACGAGGATAATTTGCAAAATTTAGACTTAGGCTTAAAATATGACTATAGAGGGTAAAAATCCAAAACAACGCCGAAACGACCCCGTAAGAGGCACAGACACCTCACACGAGACCAATGTAACATGTATGAATTTACCGCGTAGTCACGGGACTCTCGGGTTGCGAATACGATGATAATTTGCAAAAATTTGTACTTAGGCTTACAAATATGCCTTTGATGGTTGAAAACTGAAAACAGCCCCTAAACGGCCCCGTAAGCGGCACATACACCTCCCACGGGACCAACGTAAAACGTAGGGACTTACCACGTAGCCACTAGACTCTCGGGATTAGAATACGAGAATAATTTGCAAAGTTTAGACCTAAGCTTAAAACATGGCTTTTGAGGATGAAAATCCAAAACAATGCCCAAGCGACCCCGTAAGAGCCACGAACACCTTACACGAGACCAATGTAACATGTAGGAACTTACCGCGTAGTCACGGGACTCACGGGTTTAGAATACGGCGATAATTTGCAAAAATCTAGACTTGGGCTTAAAAATATGCCGTTAGAGGTTGAAAACGCAAAACAACCCCTAAGCGGCCCCATACGAGGCACGAACACCTCCCACGACACCAATGTAACACGTACGGACTTACCACGTAGTCACGGAACTGTCAGGTTTTAGAGTACACTGGTAATTTACAAAATTTAGACTTAGTCTTAAAACATGACTCTATGGGTACAAATCCAAAACAGCGCACAAAAGATCTCGTAAGACACACGTGACAAATTTAACACGTAGGAACTTACCGCGTAGTCACGAGACTCATTTCTAGAATACGACGATAATTTGAATAAATCTAAACTTGGTCTTAAAAACATACCCTTAGAGGGTGAAAACCCAAAACAGTCCCTAAACGGCCCCGTAAGAGGCACATACACCACCCACGGGACCAACGTAAAACGTAGGGACTTACCACGTAGCGACTAGATTTTCGGGTTGAGAATATGAGGATAATTTGTAAAGTTTAGACTTAGGCTTAAAACATGACTTTAGAGGGTGAAAATCCAAAACAACGCCCAAACGACCCCGTTAGAGCCACGAACACCTTACACGAGACCAATGTAAGATGTAGGAACTTACCGCGTAGTCACGAGACTCACGGGTTTGGAATACGATGATAATTTGCAAAAATCTAGGCTTGGGCTTAAAAATATGCCGTTGAGGTTGAAAACGTAAAACAGCCCCTAAGCGGCCCCATAAGAGGCACAGACACCTCCCACGGGTCCAACGTAACACGTACGGACTTACCACGTAGTCACGGGACTGCAGGGTTTGAGAGTACGATGATAATTTGCAAATTTTAGACTTAGGCTTAAAACATGACTCTAGAGGTTAAAAATCCAAAATAGCGCCCAAATGACCCCCCATAAGAGGCACGAATAACTCACACGGACCAATGTTACAAGTAGGAACTTATATAGTAGTCACGGGACTCTCGAGTTGTGAATACGATGATAATTTGCAAAAATCTAGACTGAAGCTTAAAAATATGCCATTAGAGGTTGGCAAACAAAAACAACTCTTAAACGTACTCGTAAGTGGCACGAACACCTCCCACAAGATGAAGGTAGCACGTGGGGACTTATCTCATAGTCACAGGACTCTCGGGTTGAGAGTACGGGGATAATTTGCAAAATTTAGACCTAGGCTTAAAACATGACTTTAGAGGGTGAAAATCCAAAACAGTCCCTAAGCGGCCTCGTAAGAGGTACGAACACCTCCCACGGGACCAACGTAACATGTACGGACTTACCACGTAATCACGGGACTGTCGAGTTTAAGAATACGAGGATAATTTGTAAAATTTAGACTTAGGCTTAAAAATATACCGTTAGTGGGTGAGAACCCAAAAGATCCCCCAAACGGCATGTAAGAGGTACATACACCTCCCACGGGACAAACTTAACACTTAGGAACTTATCGTGTAGTCATGAGACTCTCATTTCGAGAATACGACGATAATTTGCAAAAATCTAGACTTAGGCTTAAAAATATGATGTTAGTGGTTGAAAATCCAAAACTGTCTCCAAACGGCTCCGTAAGAGTATGAACACCTCCCACGTGACCAATGTAACATGTAAGAACTTACCGCGTAGTCACGGGACTCTCGGGTTAAGAATACGACGATAATTTGCTAAAATCTAGACTTGAGCTTAAAAATATGCCATTAGGGGTTGAAAACCAAAAACAACCCCTAAACATCCCCGTAAGAGGCACGAACACCTCCCACGGGACCAAGGTAACACGTAGGGACTTACCTAATAGTCACGGGACTCTCTGGTTGAGAGTACGATGATAATTTGCAAAAGCTAGACTTAGGCTTAAAACATGACTTTAGAGGGTAAAAATTCAAAACAACGCCCAAACGACCCCGTAAAAGGCACGAACAACTCACACGAGACCAATGTAACAGGTAGGAAGGAACTTACCGCGTAGACACGAGACTCTCGTTTCTATAATACGATGATAATTTGCAAAAAAATCTAGACTTGGGTTAAAAATATGCCCTTTGATGGTGAAATCCCAAAACAACCCCGAAGCGGCCTCGTAAGAGGCACGAACATCTCCCATCGGATCAATATAGCACGTAGGGACTTGCCACGTAGTCACGGGACTCTCGGATTAAGAATACGAGGATAATTTGTAAAATTTGGACTTAGGCTTCAAATATCACTTTAGAGGGTGAAAATCCAAAACAGCGCCCAAACGATACCGTAAGAGGAACGAACACCTCACACGAGATCAATGTAACATGTATGAATTTACCGCGTAGTCACGGGGCTCTCAGGTTGCGAATACGACAATAATTTGGAAAAATCTAGACTTAGGCGTAGTCACGTAAGAGGCACATACACCTCCCACGGGACTAACGTAACACGTAGGGACTTCCCACGTAGCCACTAGACTCTCTGGATTAGAATACGAGGATAATTTGCAAAGTTTAGACCTAAGCTTAAAACATGACTTTAGAGGGTGAAAATTCATAACAACGCCCAAACGACCCCGTAAGAGCCACGAACACCTCACACGAGACAAATGTAACATGTACGAACTTACCACGTAGTCAGGGAACTCATGGGTTTAGAATACGACGATAATTTGCAAAAATCAAGACTTCGGCTTAAAAATATACCGTTAGAGTTTGAAAACGCAAAACAACCTCTAAACGGCCCCATAAGAGGCACGAACACCTCCCACGGCACCAATGTAACACGTACGAACTTACCACGTAGTCACGGGACTGTCGGGTTTTAGAGTACGATGATAATTTAAAAAATTTGGACTTAGCCTTAACACATGACTCTAGAGGGTAAAAATCCAAAACAGCGCACAAACGATCTCGTAAGTGGAACGAACACCTCACACAAGACCAATTTAACACGTAGGCACTTACCGCGTAGTCACGAGACTCTCGTTTCTAGAATACGACGATAATTTGCAAAAATCTAGACTTGGGTCTTAAAAATATGCCCTTAGAGGGTGAAAACCCACAACAACCCCTAAACGGCCCCGTGAGAGGCACATACACCTCCCACGGGACCAATGTAACACGTACGGACTTACCACCTAGCCACAAGACTTTCGGGTTGAGAATACGGGGTAATTTGCAAAGTTTAGACTTAGGCTTAAAACATGACTTTAGAGGGCAAAAATCCAAAACAACGCCCAAACGACCTCGTAAGAGCCACGAACACCTCACGAGACCAATTTAACACGTAGGAACTTACTGCGTAGTCACGAGACTCTCGTTTCTAGAATACGGTGATAATTTGTAAAAATCTAGACTTGGGCTTAAAAATATGCCGTTAGAGGTTGAAAACGCAAAATAGCCACTAAGTGGCCCCATAAGAGGCACGGACACCTCCCACGGGACCAACGTACCACGTAGTCACTGGACTGTCGGGTTTGAGAGTACGATGATAATTTGCAAAATTTTGACTTAGGCTTAAAACATGACTCTAGAGGGTAAAAATCCAAAACAACGCCGAAACATAAGAGGCACGAACAACTCACACGAGATCAATGTAACATGTAGGAACTTATCTAGTAGTCACGGGACTCTCGGGTTGAGAATACGACGATAATTTGCAAAAATCTAGACTTAGGCTTAAAAATATGCCATTAGAGGTTGACAACCAAAAATAACTCCTAAACATCCTCGTAAGAGGCACAAACACCTCCCACGAGATAAAGGTAGCGGAGGGACTTATCTCGTAGTCACGGGACTCTCGGGTTGACAGTACGGGGATTATTTGCAAAATTTAGAGGGCTTAAAACATGACTTTAGAGGGAGAAAATCCAAAACAGCTCCTAAGCGGCCCCGTAAGAAGCACGAACACCTCCCACGGGACCAACGTAACACGTACGGACTTACCACATAGTCACGGGACTGTCAGGTTTGAGAATACGAAGATAATTTGCAAAATTTAGACTTAGCCTTAAAAATATGCTGTTAGTGGGTGATAATCCAAAACAGCCCCCAAATGGCCCCGTAAGAGGTACATACATCTCCCACGGGACAAACTTAACACGTAGGAACTTACCGCGTAGTCACGAGACTCTCATTTCGAGAATACGACGATAATTTGCAAAAATCCAGACTTAGGCTTAAAAATATGCCGTTAGCTGGTGAAAACCCAAAACAGCTCCCAAACGGCCCCATAAGAGGCACGGACACCTCCCACAGGACCAATGTAACATGTAAGAACTTATGCATAGTCAAGGGACTCTCGGGTTGAGAATACGACGATAATTTGCAAAAATTTAGACTTGAGCTTAAAATTATGCCATTAGGGGTTGAAAACCGAAAACATCCCCTGAACGTCCCCGTAAGAGGCACGAACACCTGCCACGGGACCAAGGTAACACTAGGGACTTACCTCGTAGTCACGGGACTCTTTGGTTGAGAGTACGGTGATATTTCGCAAAATTTAGACTTAGGCTTAAAATATGACTTTAGAGGGTAAAAATCCAAAACAACGCCCAAACGATCCCGCAAGAGGCACGAACAGCTCACACGAAACCAATGTAACAGGTAGGAACTTACCACGTAGTCACGAGACTCCCGTTTCTAGAGTACGACGATAATTTGCAAAAATCTAGACTTGAGCTTAAAAATATGCCCTTATATGGTGAAATCCCAAAATAGCCCCGTAAGAGGCACGAACACCTCCCACCGGATCAATGTAACATGTATGAATTTACCACGTAGTCTCGGGACTCTCGGATTGCGAATACGACGATAATTTGGAAAAATCTAGACTTAGGCTTAAAAATATGCCGTTGACGGTTGAAAACTCAAAACAGCCCCTAAACGGTCCTGTAAGAGGCACATACACCTCTCACAGGACAAACGTAACACGTAGGGACTTACCCCGTAGCCACTAGACTCTCAAGATTAGAATATGAGGATAATTTGCAAAGTTTAGACCTAAGCTTAAAACATGACTTTAGAGGGTGAAAATTCAAAACAACACCCAAACGATCCCATAAGAGCCACGAACACCTCACACGAGACCATTGTAACATGTAGGAACTTACCGCGTAGTCATGGGACTCACGCATTTAGAATACGGCGATAATTTGCAAAAATTTAGACTCGGGCATAAAAATTTGCCGTTAGAGGTTGAAAACGTAAAACAACCCCTAAGTGGACCCATAAGAGGCATGAACACCTCCCACGGCACCAATGTAACACGTACGGACTTACCACATTTTCACGGGACTATCGGGTTTTAGAGTACGATGATAATTTACAAAATTTAGACTTAGGCTTAAAACATGACTCTAGAGGGTAAAAATCCAAAACAGCGCACAAACGATCTCGTAAGAGGAAAGAACACCTCACACGAGACTAATTTAACAAGTAGGAACTTATCGCATAGTCACGAGGCTCTCATTTCTAGAATACGACAATAATTTGCAAAAATCTAGACTTAGCATAAAAATATTCGCTTAGAGGGTGTAAAGCCAAAACAGCCCCTAAGCGGCCCCGTAAGAGGCACGAACACCTCCCATTAGACCAACGTAACACGTACGGACTTACCACGTAGTCATGGGACTGCTGGGTTTCAGAATATGAGGATAATTTGCAAAATTTACACTTAGGCTTAAAATATGAATTCAGGGGGTAAAAATTCAAAACAACGCCCAAACGACTCCGTAAGAGGCACGAACACCTCACACGAGACCAATGTAATTGTAACATGTATGAATTTATCGCATTTTGACGGGACTCTCGGGTTGCGAATATGACGATAATTTACAAAAATCTATACATAGGCTTAAAAATATGCCGTTGACGTGTGAAAACCCAAAGCACCCCCTAAACGGCCCCGTAAGAGGCACATACACCTCCCACGGGACCAACGTAACACGTAGGGACTTACCACATATCCACTAGACTCTCAGGTGAGAATACGAGGATAATTGGGAAAGTTTAGACTTAGGCTTAAAACATGACTTTAGAGGGTGAAAATCCAAAACAACGCCCAAACGACTCCGTAAGAGCCACGAACACCTCACACGAGATCAATGTAACATGTAGGAACTTACCGCGTAGTCACGGGACTCACGGATTTAGAATACGACGATAATTTGCAAAAATCTAGACTTGAGCTTAAAAATATACCGTTAGAGGTTGAAAACGCAAAACAGCCCCTAAGCGGACCCATAAGAGGCACGGACACCTCATACAGGGCCAACGTAACACGTACGGACTTACCGCGTAGACACGGGACTGCCAGGTTTGAGAGTACGATGATAATTTGCAAAATTTAGACTTAGGCTTAAAACATGACTCTAGAGGGTAAAAATCCAAAACAGCGCACAAACGACCCCGTAAGAGGCACGAACAACTCACACGAGACCAATGTAACATGTAGGATCTTATCTAGTAGTCACGAGACTCTCGGGTTGAGAATATGATGATAATTTGCAAAAATTCAGACTTTGACTTAAAAATATGCCATTAGAAGGTAAAAATCCAAAACAACGCCCAAATGACCCCGTAAGAGGCACGAGCAGCTCACACGAGACCAATTTAACACGTAGGAACTTACCGCGTAGTCAGTAGACTCTCATTTCGAGAATACGACGATAATTTGCAAAAATCTAGACTTAGGCTTAAAAATATGCCGTTAGCAGGTGAAAATCCAAAACAACCCCTAAGCGGTCCCGTAAGAGGTACGAACACCTCCCTCGGGATCAATGTAACAGCTAGGAACTTTCCGCGTATGCTTAAAACCTGTCGTTAATGGGTGAAAACCAAAAATAGCTTCCAACGGGTGAAGCTTTTTATCGGTTGAGTTATTTATGAGCTTATTTATGTTTAATCATTGGAAGGGAGTTGTTGATTATTTATTTATGGCTTTTGCTGATGTCGTTGAGATTATTTAAATGTTAAACATGTTGGATTTCTTCAATAAACAAAGGACATTCTACCGATTTTTTTTTCTGAAATTATTGATTGTTTTAAATTGATTAATTCAAAAATAAGTTTATGAAACATGTTGAGAAGTGGGGGTGGAGCGTGTAACTAAAGTAAGACCATTGTTGGAAGGGAGTTGTTGATTATTTATTTATGGCTTTTGTTGATGTTGTTGAGTTTATTTAAATGTTAAACATGTTGGATTTCTTGAATAAACAAAGGAAACTCTGCCGAATTTTTTTGAAATTATTGAGTGTTTTAAATTGATTAACTCAAACATAAGTTTAGGAAACATGTTGAGAAGTGGGGGTCGTGCGTGTAACTAAACTAAGACCATTGTTGGAAGGGAGTTGTTGATTATTTATTTATGGCTTTTGTTGATGTCTCCGAGTTGATTTTAAATGTTAAAACAGGTTGGATTTCGTAAATAAACAAAGGAAACGCTATCGAAATTTTTTAAAATTATGAAGCGTTCCAAATTGATTAATTCAAACATACCCGAATTTGAAAATTGAGCGTCGAGGCGCGAAAATGTCAAGCGACTATCAAAAATAGCAAAAGGGGGCACACTTGAATTAAAAGTAGATTTTTTTTCTTCATATTATGCAATTCGATTATGGTTAACACGTGTTTATTTGTTTCTTGTCACAGATTGATGATGGATATCTTGGGGGTGGAGCGTGTAACTAAAGTAAGACCATTGTTGGAATAGATTTGTTGATTATTTATTTAGGGCTTTTGTTGATGTCTCCGAGTTAATTTTAAATGTTAAAATAGGTTGGGTTTCATGAATAAACAAAGGAAACTCTGTCGAAATTTTTTAAAATTATGAAGCGTTCCAAATTGATTAATTCAAACATACCCGAATTTGAAAATTGAGCGTCGAAGCGCGAAAATGTCAAACGACTATCAAAAGTAGCAAAAAGGGGCACACTTATGATAAAAGTAGATTTTTTTTTCATATTATGCAATTCGATTATGGTTAACACGTGTTTATTTTTTTCTTGTCACATATTGATGATGAATTTCATTGGGCTAGGTGATTGGATGACTCAAAGTTTCTCGCGAAATGTGTATTATTTTTGTAGTTGGTGTTACTTTGAACATTTGTTGTAATCATATTCATTTTAATGAAATGAATTGTCTTTGAACGAAGAATTGTTGATTTGAATATGGTGTCATTTTATGTGATAGTTTGGATGCACATTTATACGGGTTATATCATGGTAAAAATTTATATATATGCATCTTTCAATCTTCTTTTGGAATTATTTATTGGAAAAAAATCTCTTTTAGCGACATAACTTGGGTGTTGGTAAAAATCAAATCATATTCTAAATAATGACTTTTAGTGGCACTATAAATGACGTTTAGCGACATACACTGTTGTCTAATTAGATGACATTTTGCGACGTGGTTATCATGTCGTCAAAAGAAGACATTTCGCGACATGGTATGTATGTCACCTAAAATATGACATTTCGCGACATGCATTACATGTCGCCTAAAGAATGACATTATGCGACACGTAATGCATGTCACGTAAAGAACTACATTCTGCGACATGTGTGGCATGTCGCGTAAAGAACTACATTTCGCGACATGTCATTATGTCGCAAAAGGTATGATATTATATAATATGAAAAATAAATTTTAGTATAAATTTAAATAAATATATACATTTCGCGACATGCATCCTGTCGTGATTGGTATATACATTCCACGACATAGATATGTATGTCCCGGAATACATTCCCAAATGGGGCTACTGCGACACGGTCGCGACATGCAATCTTATGTCGCGAAATGGCTTTTGCGACATAATATATTTCGCGACATATTTTCAGTGTTGCGAAATGTATTTTTTCTTGTAGTGCGTTGATGCCACAGACCCATGGGAGTGATCGTAGAACTGTTGCAAATAAATAAGGACATGGGCACAATCTTATAACAATTATCTTAAGTCCTCACCCATTGCAATAGAAGTTTACCGACTTGATCATAAATATTGCACTCGTTCGGGTCAAACTTTACTGCAAAGTCAGCTTCGTACAGCTGGCTAATGCTGAGAAGATTTGCTTTCAAACCTTTGACGTACAAAACATTCTCTAGCTTAGGTAATCCTAGTATCTCTATTGTACCTCTCATCCTACTATGCTAGACTTGTTCCCATCTCTAAAGGTGACTTTACCTTCCTTACGATCCTCTAGGTAGGTGAAAAATGAGACATCACCAGTCATGTTCTGGAGCACCCACTGTCAAAATGCCACTGTGAGGTGTTGTGTGCTTTAAGATCAACATGAACAACAAGGTCTTTTACGTCATGCTTAGGTACCTAAGAAGTCATAACCTTATATTTTTCGTTGTCATTGTTGGTTCTAGCCGGGATTTTATAAGTATCCACTAACGGCAAAGACATCCATTCGAACTCTTCCATTAAACTATGAGATGTGGAAACTAAAAACTCAACCTACTTTCTAGGACTAGTAAGATTGCTAGTGGTATGTGGAGGAGCAAAAGTACGTCGTGTCCGACCCAAACTATAGCAAAACTCTCTAAGGTGTCCTTTCCTCTTACAGTAAGTACAAAAATAGACAGTCTTAGGACAACCTTGTTTTGCTTTTCTTGGCCAAACTCTTCTTTGGGGTTCTGGATAATGGCCATATGGATTAGTAGTAAACTTAGGAATTGGTTCTGGTGTCACATGAGACGTGGAAGAACCATCAAAACATATTCCCCGCTTTTCACCAAACCCTAAAGCAGTGGCGAGGAGCATCTTTCTCATCTTTTCAGATCTGTCATCTATCTTTACGTTGATCTCCCGGGCTCTCTCAAGGTCATAAGTGAGTTGGGCAACAAGGGTTCCAAGTTTCTTCCGAGCCTCCATGGAGAAGTGGAGATCACTCATAAGACTAGCCACTTGCTTGGTCAAGTCCCCTTTCTTTTTATCAAAACAACTCTCTCTCTCTCTCTCTCTCTCTCTCTCTCTCTCTCTCTCTCCAAATTGACTCTCTTTACACACAAACTCTCTCTCTCAACACAAACTTTCTCTCTATCTCTCAAGACAGTGCTAATAGAGGACTCTCTCTCTCTCTCTCTCTCTCTCTCTCTCTCTCTCTCTCTCTCTCTCATCTCTCCGAAATCTTTCTCTAAGGCGATGATTCTAAGAGCTAACATTTTATTACTCATTTTAGTTTTAAATGAATCAGCATACAAATCTTCGTAGGTGCATCGTAGATCACTCTCGCTCTCACTTGCAGCATCCTCACCTCACTTTCACTGTCGATGTGTCTCTCTGAAGTAGCTTCCTCATCATCGTGAGGCGCACTGTTATTACTCACATGACTAGCCATTCATGCGGTGACTCGTCTCCAGAATCCATCGACTCGACCTCAATGTCGTCACTGAGGGAGGCATTGAAAGTATCATTGCCTTGACGTTTCAACTTAGTTGGACACTCAAAAGTCTTATGACCTCTACCGTCACACTTATAACAACTATCTTCGTCTCTTTTAGGCGTTTCCTTTTTATCCTTATCATTTTTCTTTTCAGATTTTATTTTTCTCAAAATTCTTTTTATCTTTTTATCTTTGAAATTTCAATTATTTTTATTTAATTTGAGAAATTTCTTGATTTTTTTTGCAAACAAAGTCAAATCGTCTAAATGAAAACCAAACTCCGAATCTGACGTCTCTTCCTGTTTTCTCTTAGACGACTCACCCCTCTTTCTTGCTGACCCCTTACTTTTTGTAGCCTGGGCTTTAAGTGCAACCCCTTTATCTTCTGATTTAATCACATTAGGAAACATGTCAATTTCATAAGTCTGGTGGTCTCCTACCAGTTCTTATAATTTCAGACTACTCAAATTTCCTATAGAATTTAACATGTGACTTTAGGGATAGAACGCTTAGGCAATGATCTCAAAATCATTTTAATTACTCAATCATCATGATTATGTTCACTAAAATTGAAACTAGTGTTAACAATATCATATAAATGTGCATAGAATTCATCAAAACACTCAGATTCAAGCATGGTGTTTGTTTCAAATTGAGTAGTTAAATTTTGCAATTTGGATTCTTTAACTCTATTAGTGCCTTCATGGGTAAGTTGAAGAACATCCCATGCTTCTTTTGACATGGTACACGTCATGATGCGTTGGAACTCATCGGGTGTGACGGCTCCGAAAATTTCACTTAGTCCACCTCAGCTATATATGCTCAATTTATAATCGTCCTCAGTCCAGTTAGTCACAGATTTAACATTAGTGACATTATTAGCGGTGACAGTGAGAGGAGTCCACCCACTTTCACATACAACCCAGACACCTTCATCAATGGCTTTTAAATGGGATTTCTTACGAGCTTTTCAATATGCATTATTTATCCCGTAAAAAATTGACACTCGATTATACAAGTTTTCCATTGAATTTGTGCTTTTTTCAAAAATCAACTATTAGACCAAAATTGATATCCAGAAAAATTTTTCGAAAAAATTACACGGTGTAATTGGCTCTGATACCAATTTGAGGGTGCACTAGCAATCAATAAACAAACTTGTTTAATTAAATTTCAATTTTATGCCTAGATTTTAATTAAAATCATAACTCTTGCAAATAATTGTGATTGACAGAATATACATACTCAAGCATGCACACAATTACAAACACAAATTTGAGAAATCCCCGAAGGGGTAAAACCTTTTTATTTCACTATATTGTGTAACGACTTACAAATACAGAGAAATATAGCTTGTTGTGACACACGAATACCTGTAGGCGTCGGTTCGTTGTTGTCGGTAGGAGATCCCGCAATAGATCCAATGGCCAGTAATGGAGAAATAGCCTTCTTCTCCACAAGATGAGTAGAATGAGTAACAAGGGTTTGGAATGATTCACACATATATTTGGGATAGTTTAATGAATCAAAAGTGGTTTAAAACTCAGAAGATGAAGTCTTAAAATCGCAGCAGCTTTACAAAAAATGGTGTTGTGAAAAACCTTGATGTAGAAACAGGTATTTATATAAAAAGTGAAGTCAGCGCAATCTCTCGAACGACAAGGGGATGTCGCTTGAATGACATAAGATGTCATTTGATCCCACTTTGCGCGGCCTATCAAACGAAGTAAAAATACCAAAACAGTACGGGTTCATTTGATGACTGCTTCAAGCGAGCTTAGAGCGACCTATCTCGCGATATGTTAATAAAATTAGTTATGTGATGTACGCAAGCTGATTCGGGAATAACCATCCCTTCCTTAATTTTTTTTCCCAAAAAATAATGAGTTAAACATTTTTCTAAATCCTACGTAATCAAGTACAACACCATACATACAAATAAGAAAAATTCTATTTACGGATAGAGAAATTTATCGAGGATTGTACCGACTGAGTTGGCTAAATAAAAGGGTGAGTTTGTGTGTGTTAATCTGACTTTAGCACTGATATTTAATACATTATAAAAACTATATAGTATTTTTTAATTAAAAAAAATCATAATCCATAACATAAATATAATATGTAAGAAAAAAAGACTAGTTATAAATATTATTTAAAAAAGATTTTTTTTTAAATGTTTTTAACTTTTTATAACTATTTTAACAAAGTTATATATAAAAAGCAAAATGTTTAAAAAACTAAAAAATTGTATCGTTAATAAAATTCATTTTTAAAAAAAACTGATTAAATGATGTGGCTATTCCCACTCCCCCACATTCTTCCTACACTCCATTTTAAGATTGAAGGACTATAATGCCCATAAACCCATTAACTCCCTTAAACCCATTAACTCCTTTTCATTTCATTTCATTTCAAATTCTCATTTATACCCAAAATTTATATTTACTTTTTTATCCCAACTAAATAAATATTTTATTTATTTAATAAAAAAGTTTTATTTATATTAAAAACTACTTTGAATTTAAAAAAATGTTTATTTAAAAAAACACTTTTAAAAAAAAAATTTGTATAAAAAATTGTTTCAACTTTATATAAAGTAAAAAATTATTCCCACGGTTAAATTAACTGTAATTTAAAAAAAATGATTTTACAAAAGTAAATTGTTTTAGCTTTTAAAAATACGAATTATAAATAAAAAATTGTACATCTTATTTAAAAAAAATCAACACTCTTTTCTATTAATATAAATAAAACACTACAAAAAAAGTCATGTTATGTTATACTCTTTTTCCTCTGACTAAGTTTTGTCCCACTTGATTTTTTAAGTAAATATTTAAAAAAAATATTTCGTGTCGTGTCATTTTTATTTTGGTTGGATTCGTTTTTTATTTAAAAAATAACATTTTGTGTTGTGTTGTGTTGTGTTGTTTTTACTTTGGTCGTGTTCATGACAAGTAAAAAAAATATTTTATGTTTGGTCGTGTCGTGTCGTGTCGTGTCACGTCATTTTATTTTGGTCAGGTTCATTTTTGGTTTACAAAATAACATTTTTTGTTGTGTCGCTTTTAATTGGTTCGTCTTCGTGACAGGTTGAAAAAAATATATCAAATCATGTCGTATCGTCCTGTCACTTTTTTTTTTCGTTTTTGGTTAAAAAATATATTTTATATCACGCCATGTCGTGTCGTGTCGTGTCACTTTTGGAATGTGTTTGTTAAAAATATAAAATTTTGTGTCGGGGCGTATTGTGTCACTTTTAATTGGCCGTGTCTTCTTAAATAATAAAAAAAATATCTTGTATCGTGATGTGTCGTGCCATGTCGTGTTAATTTTATTTTGTTCGCGTTCGTGTTTGGTTTAAAAAAATAGCATTTTTTGACGTGTCGTTTTTATTTGGGTCGTGTTCGTGTTAGGTAAAAAAATAATCATACATGGTGTACCACTTTTATTATGATCGTGTTCGTGTTTGGATAAAAAAAAGATTTCATGTCGTGTCGTATCCTTGTATCGTGTTATGTTGTGTTACTTTTCGTTGGGTTGTTTACATGTCACGTTAAAAAATAAAATTTCGTGGTAGCAACACTCAATGTGTATTGAACATTTAACTTGCAACGTTACATTTTACGGGCTCACTGTAACAAAAAAAATATTAATATTATTATTATTTTTTTTTCATTATTATTCTTAACTAAATATTAGTTATCATTCTTGATTACATATTAGTTATCAATTTTTTATTTATAATTCGTATTTTTAAAAGCTAAAACAATTTACTTTTGTAAAAAAAAGTTTTTATATTATATAAAAAGTTAAGACAGTTTTTATACAAAAAATATTTTTTCATAATGAAAACAATTTTTATTTGCGTATATTTTAAATTGTTTAAACAATTTATACAACAATTTTTTTTAAAACAACAGTTAATTTTTTTAACAGTGGAAATAATTTTTTACTTTATATAAAGTTGAAACAATTTTTTATACAAAATTTATTTTTTTATTTTTAAAAAGTGTTTTTTAAATAAATATTTTTTTTACATTCAAAACAGTTTTTTATATAAAAAAATCTTTTTTATTAAATAAATAAAATATTTATTTTGTTGGGATAAAAATGTAAATATAAATTTTGGGTATAAATGTGAATTTGGAATGAAATGAAATGAAAAGGAGTTAATGGGTTTAAAGGAGTTTATGGGTTTAGGGGCATTATAGTCATTGAATCTTAAAATGGAGTGTGGGAAGAATGTCGGTGAGTGAGAATAGTCAGCCCCATAAAAATATGCACATTTTTTTCTGGAATATGCATAGATTTATAATAAAATATGAAAAAAAAAAATTTAAAAGCCTACTGTTTAAAACAAACAATTTTTATAATATATTTCAAATCTATGTACATCCCTCGTTATGCACATATAAAAGCTCTACAAATAATAGTGTGGCAAAATAATATGAGTATGGTCTAATAGTGTGTTTAACACGATTGAACCTGGAAAGCCAAAAGGTCTGAACATGGACCGTTGGTTCAAAATATAGCGAGAAGGCTTAGAGACACACAGATTACAGTTGCACATATATTAGAGAGAATATAGAGAGAGACTTTACGTATTAACAAACATTTACTGTCACTCCGGAATATGAAAACAAGGGGATGGAATATGAACTGACTCGACAAATTCACAACCCCTACACTTATTTAACCAACTTTCTCACTCTAATTTCCCACGTATGGCTGAACAAGGTTTTGTTCATTTTTCTGGACGTTTAGATCCTATGGCTCAGGAGTTCAAACCTATGGCTGAACAAGGTTTTGTTCATCTTCCTGGACATTTAGATCCTATGGCGCAAGAGTTCATACCAACTGGACATTTATATCCTATGGCGCAAGAGTTCATACCAGCAACAAACCCATCAATAACGTTACTCCAATCCCAAATTTACTACCCATACCCTTACCCACCTTATGATCTTCACCTTCAATTTCAACCCATGCCTGCTTGTAACTACCCGGCACCACCGGCGCAGGTTAGCCCCCTACCCACATCACCCACTCTACCTCTGTCGTCCACCACGCCGTCACAGACATTATTACTGAGTTCCATACAGACGGACGTTAGCGAGTCCGTTATCAGGCGAGAATTGGAGGTTTTTGGAGACGTTAGAGCTGTGTAAATGGAGAGAGTCCGTAACGGAATAGTGACTGTTCATTTTTACGACTTGAGAGAATCGCAGGTGGCGTTAGTCGCCATTCAAAACCAACACATGCAACAACACTACAGGTTAAAGAAGCATTACGACACCGTTTTGACTCGCAATTCTTATTTTGAGCCGGAAATATTAGGTCCACCTTTACCCCCTCCGGCTTTTGGGCTTATTGCCGGCCGACCAATTTGGGCTCAGTTCATGTTTCCGGTAACCGGTTGTCTCCCGGAAGGTTACAATCAGGGCACGATTGTTATCTTCAATTTGGCCTCCGACGTCTCCACTGGTTTTCTTAGACAGATCTTTGATGCTTTTGGAATGAATATTTGTTATTATGTTTTCTCTATACTCATTAAAAAAAAAGGATTAAATACCAAAAAATCACTCAAATAATTTTTAATACATATTTAGTCCAAGTCTTTTATTTTATTCCAAAAAGTCCCTTGTTTTCTTATCTTTAAAAGCAGTATGGTAAAACCTTTTTGGCGTGGTGAAAAACTTTTTGGTACAAAATAAAAAGGTTTGGACTAAACGTGTATTAAAAAAAATTCGATGGACTATTTAATATATGCCTCTTAAAAAAATCGTTTACAAGTACTTATAATTGGGGTTGTTATTATATGTGACATTTAGAATTCGGAGTGAACCCATTTGGCTTCTCTAGTGTTTTAGGGTTTTTTATTACATTATAATCATGTTTCTTTTAATGTTTGTGAATTAGGGGCAATAAAGGAATTAAGGGATACTCCAATGAAGCGGCATCCAAAGTTTATTGAGTTTTTCGACATAAGGGATGCATCAAAGGCTCTTTTGAATATGAATGGGAAAGAAATTAATGGAAAGGAGGTAGTGATTGAGTTTAGTTGGCCTGGTGGACATAACAGGAGGTTTTCAAATGGGGGGAATGGGAATGGGAATGATAGGGTAATTGAGGGGAGTGGTAGTGATAGTACGGCTCAAAAGAAAAGTTATAAGAAGGGTGGTCAGGCTTCGAGTAGTAAAGCTGGTAGTAATAGGCCATGGAAGGGGTCGAGGCAATCTTCTAAGGAATATGATCCTCGATTTTTGATAGACGAAGACGGTGCTATGGAGTTGAATCGCAGAGATTATAGAACCACTGTCATGATTAAAAACATACCCAACAACTACAGGTTTGTGTTTTTCGTGTTTGCTTTGTTGGTTTCTTGATTTTCTGCATCAGACTAGTTTTTTTTTTATTACTTGATTTTTTATATCCATTGTTAGGTTTTATACATTGAGGTATGTGCATGGTAGAGATATAATATAGAGAATGAGTTCAAGTTCAAATGTTATGTCTAACCAATTTTCTCCAAGTTGAGTTTATATTTCAATTTTCAATCTTACGTCTTTAACAATAGTTTCTCCGTTAATTTCCAGGAAAATAAGACATGCTTCATATTCTTTAAGATTTGAATCTCCATTTTTCTAGGCTAACCACACCCGTAAATCTTCTTGTTATCTTAATCACACTATATTTTTGATTAAATAATGATAAAGTCTATCAATCCAATGCACTTTTGGGACTACATTGGGTGTGTTGTAATAATATGTACATAAATTTTAATTGTAGAGAGGACAATAATTTAGAAAAGAGCACAAAACTGGTCGTGTAAAAATTATTTTTAATTAGAGGTTTTGAAACAATAAATGTGAATATGTCTATTTTTTTTAATATAGATGATATACTTGTAGGACTTAAAATAATACTGATTGTCAATATAGGACAACAAATACTTCGTTTTATGAATATGGGTCCGCGCCAGCTATTTTCTTCAAAAATAGAAATTAAAATTTTAAATAAAATATTTATTATCCTATTTTCAAAATACATATTATAATAGGTACTAATTTTGGGAATGGCCTTTTTTCTTTAAGTAAGGTCGAGAGTTGTTGAAAGGTAGCAAATCCCCGGATTTTAAATTATAAATCAATTAAAATCACAAACATGTAATTTCCTTTTTGAAAAACTTAATCATTATATGCGGAAGCGTAAACGATGGTGATGGTTCAACTTTCAAAAATTAACAACAAGTTTTAATTAACTCAAGTCCTAGAATTTGCCTAAGTTATAATTATCAATATATCCGAAGTTAGGCGAAACCAAATTTTAGCAAATGACTTGAATTAAACAACTTTACCCAATATTTAATAAAAGTCCCAAATTAAATGAGTGTGATAATAAAACCAAATTTTATCTTGAAATTATCCTAAGCATGCGTTCTAAATTATGAAGCAAGATAAAATAAACAATATCACACTAAGCCGAGATGTACGAGGAAAAACCCAAGACGGGAAACAACCTCGGACGGCCCTAGCCACAAGTCCACTAGATACGGAATTACAATTACAAGACAAAAGACTTACATCCTTGACTCAAACCCTCTCAAGCTTGGAGCCTTTCTCCAAGTGAGTAATACTGCAACAAACTTCTTCTTTGTGATGGGATGTAGAAGGAAACCCGAAACGTCTCCTTTTCAATTCGGTAGAGAAAACCGGTGCCAAAACTCCAAGCAATTAATATAAATATAGAAACTTGGATAAACAACTATTGGGTGTAAACACTAGAGTGTGTATGAATTTTTCTATAAAGAATAACACTCAAAACTAGATCTTTTTCCTTAAACAAATTTTCTCTCAAAACACTCTCTAGGAGTTTGTATGGTATGGAAAAGATACACCTTCAAAAATGATTCCCGTCCTTAATAAAGCCTTAAAAAAATCAGTTAAGAAACAAGTGGGGAAATGGGGTGAAAACTGCCAAAAACTGCTCAAAACTGTTCCCGCCTGGCATCTCGTTCGAACTAACTTGACTCTCGTTCGAACGAGACTTCTAACGAGCGACCAGACTGGGCTCGTTAGAAACTCGTTAGATATCTCGTTAGAACGACCAAACTCGTTCGAACGACTGACCAGTTGAGGGTCGTTGGCAAACTCGTTCGAACGAAAAACTCGTTCGAACGAAATATCGAACGACTAACCAGTTTAGGTTCGTTGGCAAACTCGTTCGAACGAAACCTGGTTCGAACGAAAAACTCGTTCGAACGAGACTTCGAACGACTTCCAGAAATTTTTGATAAATTCAATTTTTGACCTAGAAATTTTATGTACTTTATTTTAAAGTTTCAATTAAATTATTCTGAAAGTAAAACATGGTTTTTATTAAACCTAACACCCAATAAATATTGTTCCAAGCTCCTATATAAATATAATTACATTCATACCTTGGGAGCATGGAACCTTAGATGATGACGTAGAAACGAGGCACGCAAACCGGCATTTTGATGAAGCTTTATATTCTTTGCCGCTACGTCTTCAACACACACTACATAGGCTTGAGAGTATTACAATAAATCACTAACCTATGAATAAATGTTTTTGTCCGGAATTGAGCCAAAACTATATATGGACTCAATTGGAAATTTGTGTCCTTACAAATCTCCCCCTTTGGCTATTCCGGGACAAAAACCAAAACAAAAATCCTAAAGGGTCGTCAAGCTCACTAGACTCAAAACATAACCCGCCCAAACTTGACTCAACCCAAGGATTAAACTCTTTGCCATAGAAAGATGCCGCTTCAGTATAATTTCTGCACACTTAAGCAAACTCATCAAATGCATAGAGAATATCAAAATATTAACTTGCAATTAATTAATTACTCCCCCTAAATTAATTCTCCCTTTAAAACACATGACCACATGACCTACTTAGAAAGACGTCTCCCCCTAAGATAAATCTCCCCAAACTAAGATACAATAATAATAGGATTAGATACCATTTCTCCCCCTATCATCATTCTCCCCCTTTTTGTTCAGGAATAGGCAAAGGATAAAGAACTAATAAAAAGCATGTTGAGGCTTAAAGAAAAGACAAGACAGCATATGGGCAATAAAAGCAAGGCAAAGACAAAAAACATCATATATATAGATACTAAAAATATACCAATAGTGCACTTGCATATATATATATATAGATATAAACACACACATGACACAAAATACAATAAGTTTGCACACTCGTATGGCATAAATGTGTCATATGGAAACGGAAGTGTAGGGGTGTGAACTAGCAACAATTAAATTTAGACCCAAACACTTAATAAACGTTCACGGATTTCTCATTTGATTGAAAACTTCATCACAGTTAAATATAACCTCATGTGACAATTATAAAGATTGAACTCAATGAACAAACATACACAATGCATACAAGCCTAGCATGATGATGATTCTACAAACCAAATAGAGTCATGACATTAAAGACAACTAGGGTAAACGGACATTGTGCAAACCGTTGATATACCATCCAATTCTCCCTCAATAAGCATATATATTCTTTTGTTTTTGAATGAATATATCAAACAAACATAGGCCTTGGCAATTGCTTTCTTTTAAATGCCAAATATTCTGTTTTTAGGCCTTTGGATCACGTATTTCTTTTAGATCCAATCAACGGTGGCTTACTATCGCAAAGGATTTAATTCATCCTTTCGGAGCCCTTCCCTGTGCATATATTAAGTTATCATGTTTTCATTTTTCACACCAATCTCACATGCAAAAGATTTTGACATGCACTAGTCCTCCTAGGTCATAGATATGTAGATGACTAGATTGATAGGAGAACACCTCAAAAAGCTCAAATATTACATGTCACATTAAGATTTCAAAAGAGCTCGTGCATGTGTGAAAAGAGGCATATAGAAATAGAATCCATTTCAACAATACAAAATCCAACTTCTCCATATAAAACATGGTAAAGAACATTTTAAGGATTGACAATCTAAACCAAAAGTTCTAGCCACGTGGGAGCGTAAAAGATGGGATTCAAACACAAGTATATTCCACTTAAAGTGTGTCAAACAAAAATACACACAAAAACAAAATCTTTTTGAGTTTTTAACATTTTTAACCAAAAATAAAGGTATATACTCAAAAGACTAAACAAAAATCATTTGTATTTTTCAATAAGCTTAATTGAAATAAATAAAACACAAATGATAAACAAAAATATTTTTATATTTTTCAATTAATTCAAACCCAACATATAATACAAAAAGATAAACAAGTCATGATTTCTAGCATGTGATATGAAATAAGGCAATGACTAGAAAATGACTAAACAAGCATACATTTAGCATATGAATATAGCATGAAGTACAAACGCTAAAGTATGCAAACACTAACACATTTATCCTTTAGATTTAGCAAGGGAGGAATCATGTGAAAGTAAATGAGAATCAAAATCCCTATTTTGTAAGGCAACCAAATCAGATTTCCTAACCCAAATTAATGAAGAATGACTATCTTGGGGTGTAGGAACTTTAACAACCGTGGTTACATTACTATGGGATTTTCTAGGAATTCGTTTAAGATCAAAACAAAATTTCCTAAGATGACCTTTTCGACCACAATGTGTACAAGTAAAAACATGTCGAAAAGATCTACCTAAGGAGTGATCTTTAAATGCATTCCTAGTAGATTCTCCTAAAATGTTGGTTTTGACTTTAGAGTTAAATTCATTACAAGTATTGAAGCCTAAACCAAATGTGTCATTTTTAATTTGGACCGTTCGTAACATTTTATCATGTTTTTCCGAACGACATTCCATATCAAATTTGACATTACTAGAATCTTTTAATTTATTTTCCAATTCTAAAATGTTGGATTCTAGTAAAACATTCCGCTCTTCAAAAGCAAGAAGCTCCCTTTTCAAGGGTTCCATTAAACCCTTAAGGCTATCTCTCTCGCCTTCTACATATGCTAGCTTCTCTTGAAGAGTTCTCTCACGTGTCCTAAGGTCTTCTATTAAGGCACTATTATCAACGACCTTAACACTTTCTCTTACACAAGCTTCTAACTTCAAATTAGCTCTTTTCAATTTAATAGATTCTTTATATAATTCATTAAAAGCATTTTGAAGTTAAGTCTCATCAACCTCTTCTTCATTTTCACTCTCTCTTTCCTCTTCACTCTCACTATCATCAAAAACAAGAGAATCATGAACAATGACCTTGGAAGTGGCATGTGCTATCGTTTCATCAATTGATGAGTTCTCACTATCACCCACATGACTAGCCATAAAAGCCACAAAATTTTTCTTAGTGGGGGTATCGGGCTTCTCTTCCGTATCACTATCACTAAGGGTCGCATTATATGAAATGGGTCGCTTACCCTCTTTCCTTAGTTTAGTGGGGCACTCATAAGCCCTATGGCCATAACCTTCACAACCAAAACATTTGTTAGACTCGTCCCTTTCTAAATTGTCATTACTAGTTTTAGGGATCTTCTCGGCTTTAGAAAACTTCTCGCTTTTATCATGTTTAGAAGTATCAAATTTCTTAAAATCATTTTTAAAATTACCGTTGTTAATTTTAAGAAATTTTCTAAATTTGCGAGCAAACAAAGCCATATCTTCCGAGTCACTATCACTATCGCTCTCTACTACTTGTTTGACCTCTTTTCGGGCTTTTAAAGCAACGACCTTTTCGATTTTATTTTCAGTTTTAGAGGGAAACATATCTAGTTAATAGGTTTGTAAATCACCTACAAGCTCTTCTAATTTCGTAGAGGCTAAAGTGGGTAAAGAATTTAAAACGGTCACCTTTGGAATAAATCTATCGGGTAGGGACCTTAAAATTTTCTTTACAACACGGTCGTCAGGTATTTTCTCTCCCAAGTTAAAAGATGAATTAACAATATCAGAAAGTCTAGCATAAAATTTATCAAAAGTTTCTTTTTCATCCATTTTGATAGTTTCAAATTGAGTGGTGAGGTTTTGGAGTTTTGAAGCTTTAACGACACTAGTTCCTTCATGAGTTAATTGTAAAATATCCCAAGCTTCTTTAGCGGTTTCACACGTCATAATACGTCGGAATTCATCCGGTGTGACAGCACTAAACAAGGCATTTAAACCACGGGAATTAAAATTAACAAGTTTAAACTCATTTTCAGTCCATCTATCGGCGGGTTTGATAACACGTTCATTTTCAACTAAATAGGTTGGTGGGGAGTACCCGTTAACAACAGACATCCAAACTCTCTCGTCGATAGATTTTAGTGTCGATCTCATTCGCGCTTTCCAATACGCGTAGTTTGAACCATCGAAAATAGGAAATTTTGAAAATGGGGAAAAATCCATTTTAGCCAAAGATTATTTAAAAGATCGTTAACGAAATAATTTATCGCTTTGGCTCTGATACCAATTTGAAAGGTAGCAAATCCCCGGATTTTAAATTATAAATCAATTAAAATCACAAACATGTAATTTCCTTTTTGAAAAACTTAATCTTTATATGCGGAAGCGTAAACGATGGTGATGGTTCAACTTTCAAAAATTAACAACAAATTTTAATTAACTCAAGTCCTAGAATTTGCCTAAGTTATAATTATCAATATATCCAAAGTTAGGCGAAACTAAATTTTAGCAAATGACTTGAATTAAACAACTTTACCCAATATTTAATAAAAGTCCCAAATTAAATGAGTGTGATAATAAAACCAAATTTTATCTTGAAATTATCCTAAGCATGCGTTCTAAATTATGAAGCAAGATAAAATAAACAATATCACACTATGCCGAGATGTACGAGGAAAAACCCAAGACGGGAAACAACCTCGGACGGCCCTAGCCACAAGTCCACTAGATACGGAATTACAATTACAAGACAAAAGACTTACATCCTTGACTCGAACCCTCTCAAGCTTGGAGCCTTTCTCCAAGTGAGTAATACCGCAACAAACTTCTTCTTCTTTGTGATGGGATGTAGAAGGAAACCCGAAACGTCTCTTTTTCAATTCGGTAGAGAAAATCGGTGCCAAAACTCCAAGCAATTAATATAAATATAGAAACTTGGATAAACAACTATTGGGTGTAAACACTAGAGTGTGTATGAATTTTTCTATAAAGAATAACACTCAAAACCAAATCTTTTTCCTTAAACAAATTTTCTCTCAAAACACTCTCTAGGAGTTTGTTTGGTATGGAAAAGATACACCTTCAAAAATGATTCCCGTCCTTAATAAAGCCTTAAAAAAATCAGTTAAGAAACAAGTGGGGAAATGGGGTGAAAACTGCCAAAAACTGCTCAAAACTATTCCCGCCTGGCATCTCGTTCGAACGAACTTGACTCTTGTTTGAACGAGACTTCTAACGAGCGACCAGACTGGGCTCGTTAGAAACTCGTTAGATATCTCGTTAGAACGACCAAACTCGTTCGAACGACATATCGAACGACTGACCAGTTGAGGGTCGTTGGCAAACTCGTTCGAACGAAACCTCGGTAGAACGAAAAACTCGTTCGAATGAAATATCGAACGACTGACCAGTTTAGGTTCGTTGGCAAACTCATTCGAACGAAACCTGGTTCGAACGAAAAACTCGTTCGAACGAGACTTCGAACGACTTTCGGAAATTTTTGATAAATTCAATTTTTGACCCAGAAATTTTATGTACTTTATTTTAAAGTTTCAATTAAATTATTCGGAAAGTAAAACATGGTTTTTATTAAACCTAACACCCAATAAATATTGGTCCAAGCTCCTATATAAATATAATTACATTCATAACTTGGGAGCATGGAACCTTAGATGATGACGTAGAAACGAGACACGCAAACCGGCATTTTGATGAAGCCTTATATTCTTTGCCGCTAAGTCTTCAACACACACTACATAAGCTTGAGAGTATTACAATAAATCACTAACCTATGAATAAATGTTTTTGTCCGGAATTGAGCCAAAACTATATATGGACTCAATTGGAAATTTGTGTCCTTACAGTTGTGATTGGTTTTGTATATTGACTTGATGGAGCTGGTACAGTCAGAAGCTACTGTTGAACATGGTGGATAACCACTGCATTCACTGTAACAAGCAGATTGTCGACGGTGGCGAGGACCAACCCTTTTCCTCCTATGATTTCGTCTACCTCCGTATTGATTTAATGTGATTTTTCTCTCTTTTCTTCGCTCTCTTTATATTCATCATGTCTATATAAATATATTTATACATCTTTATTGTCTTGAGGATAAATAGGCAATGTTTTGGTTAGGTTTAATTAATTTCTTACTAATTCGTTGGTAACAGTAACAAATGCAATGTGGGATATGGGTTTGTGAACATGACATCACCAGAGGCTACATCGTGACTCTACAAGTCATTTCACAATCAAAATTGGGATATTTTGAAGTCAAGAAAGATTTGTGAGGTTACTTATGGGAGATTGCATGTATGTTTTATCATTTCGTACATTAAATCAACCTGTAATTTAATCATGAGTTGTACACTCAAAAATAAAATGAAATAGAGGAATTTTAAGTTGATATAGTTTGATCGTGTGTATCACATTTTAGTTACTAAACCTCAATTAATAATGCATAACAATTGATTATGACATGTAATCCGTAAATTAAATTTTATCATAAAATCATATTGCCATGCAAGGTTCTAAAAAAGGCGGGACGTGATCGAGGTGTCTAGACTAAGTCTTAAACTTTAGAAGCATAGGCGGTCTTAGGGGTAAAAAGGCGTTTAGAACTTTTTAATATATTTTAACATTTTTAACTATAACAAGGTTATTAAAAATATTAAAATGGTACATAACTTAAAATATGTCTCAATATATGCAAACTAAAATACTATTTTTTAGGGCCATATACCAAATAGTCCCTCGAACTTTTTTTAATACACATTTACTCCAAGCGTTTTTATTTTGCACCAAAAAGTCCTTCACCATGCCGAAAAGACTTTACCATGCCGCTGACGCTGACCTTTAAAGATAAGAGAACAAGATAATTTTTTGTTACAAAATAAAAGTCTTGGACTAAATGTGTACAAAAAAATGTTTGAGGGACTTTTTGGTATTTGATCCTTTTTTTAAATACTAAGAAACAAAAAGACCAATAAAATGCGCGTTTTTTTGGACGAAAGGTAGAGAGGTTTGATATACCATTTGTCTTTCGATTGTTTTGAATGAGATGTTGGTCCGTTTTCTTAAAAAAAGTCTTTTAAAAGTGATATCGCTTCACTAAAGCATTTTTTTTTATAAAAAAAGTGGGCCTTAAACTTTTTATCAATAATAACGCATAAAAAACTTAAGGGGCGACGTTTCTCCCAAACCTCAAGGCCGCCTAGGCGTGCCTTTTTAAACACGGTTCCCATGTTATTATTCACTAAAAAATCATAACAATTCCTAAATACCGACTCACAAACAAAATGTCAATAACCTGTGGGTTAGTCTTAAATTACTTTATCTTATTATGGGATGCAAGTCGATATTAAAACGAGGATTTCTAAGAAGAGCATTTTTTCTGATAAAGCTTATACACTTGTGCCCGTCTTGGAACTATTAATAAAAAAAAATTAACGACTCGTAAAAGTCTAAAAAACAATGCAACCTCGTCACATAAAATTGTAGCTAAATTTCTGACTAGGGGCGAAATTCAAATATATGAAGTTGCTCTCTGGTTTGTTCTTTGTCCAATATATTTATCCCACTCTTGTCCACTAACATATATGTTGGGAATCACGATAACTCAAAATGTTGACGGGACTGTATCTTAGTATTCATGGTTCAATGTCTCGGCATCGGTCCCGGTATCGGACACCTGATTTTCAATTCGGTCGCGGTATCAGTCGAGGTATCGGGGATACGCATAAATACACTATTTAGAGAGCGCAAAAAATTCCGGAAAAATACATAAAATTAAAAAAAAAATAAGATTAACAATGTGGACCAATGAGATACATTCAAACCCATCATTCAATATGCATTGCATTGTAGAATTGGTTATACTAAAGCGCGACAAAGTTTTCAGATTCAATATTGCATAGTAAATCAATAATAATATTGATAAACAATCTATTTCCACCAACAGCAGTTCCATGTTCCCACCCAATATCTAGTTTATGAGCCATTCTACAAAATAAAAAAAGGTAAAAATGTTATTTTTTTTTATTATGATATTTTGTTCGAAGTTATTAAAAAATAACTCTACTAAAAAAATAAGTCTACTTTTATTTTTTAGTAGAGCACTTTTTCTTAAAGGATGCAAATGTTATTTTTTACAAGAGTTAATGTTGTAAAAAATAACTAAACTAAAAAAAACATTTGCATCTTTATTTTCAAAAAAAATAACTTCACTGTTATTTTTGTTTGCCGCTGGCGCGGACCTTTAAAAATAAGAGGATATTGGTTAAATGGATGTTTGAGGATTTTTTTGAAACATTCAACTTTTATTTTTTAGTAGATTTTTTTAAATTATGCAAATGTTATTTAAAAACGTTAACTATGGTAAAAGAAAACAATTTAGAGTTATTTTTTTAAAAAAGGATGCATATATTATTATTTTTTTACAAAAAATATACAAACATTCTTTACAAAAAAAAATATAAAAACATTCTTTAAAAAAACAGGAAAGAGACATTCTTTTAAAAAAACCTTCAAAAAATAACATTCTTTTAAAACCATTTTTATACACAACTTAAGTTAAAAGAAAAAAGACAAACCATTCTTTTAAAAGCTTTAAACCACTAACTCAAAAGACAAACTTACGTTAAAAGTAAAAACACACAAAAAAATAACATTCTTTTAAAACCATTTTCAAACACACCTACTTAAGTTAAAATAAAAAGACAAACCATTCTTTTAAAACCACCGGCCCATTTTTAAACCACTAACTCAAAACTCAACTGGTGGAAGCAAATACCTAGGGCCGAAACTGGAAAGAGAGAGAGAGAAATCTATGGCTGAAAAAACCTTCGTCTCTTCTTCTTCTTCTCCGGCCGGCTAATGAAAGGTTTCAGCGGCTTTTTTTGGGCGAAAATTGATGAGTATGAAGTAGTTTGCTGCTGCTTTGTTTTAAAGCTGAAGATCGGACAATTTTACAACACTCGTGACCTTATTTTTGTCTCCAAAGCTATTAAAAGGTAATTAATTACATTATTGGACAATATCATCAAGATTCCTTGTTTGTTTTTCCCCACTTTTTCAACATTTTCACTATTTTTCAACTTTAACTCGCCCATGATGGTTTATATCGGCCGATATATCGGGCCTTCATCTTGGACCGCCCGATATATCGGCGAGTTAAGCATATATCGTCCGATATTTATATTTTTTCGAATCGTGACCCGGTATCGTCTCGCCTCCTACCGATTCCGAGTTGACTCAACCGAGACTTTGAACCATGTTAGTATTAGCCTAAACTTATACATGCTTAAGTTATAAAAAATTATGTTTATTAAGAGTTAATGATAAAGACAAGGCAACCATGCAATAATTAAATCATTAACAACATATTATTGTGTTGGTCAAATTTTGTCATAAAATAGAGTGTTCCCCTTTGGCATAAAATAATTCATAAGGACTAAAAATATAGCAATACTTCACAAACTTGTCGCATAAATCACCCCAAAATGTTGCTAAAATTCTAAATAGGGATGAAACTAGTAATTTTTTTTTTCCGGTTCCATTATATAAAATTCTAATATTTTACGTGAAAATAAAAGGGTGTTGAAGCATTGAAAGAGTACTTCAAGAACTCCAAGTTCCATATCAAGACGGAGGAGTACTTGCCAGTTTTGTTCTCACCACCTCGAGATGGGCGACTATTGAGTGACCCCATCCCCATCGTTTGCGGAGCCTTTCTCTCTCCTCATGCCGTCACTTCTTCTTCATCTAAGTATCACCTAGAAGATGATGATGATGATCAACAACAACTATAAGATGAAGAAAAAAATAGTAATCTTATTAATGAGGATGTTGATGTAGACGTGAGTGCTAGCAGAAGCAGCTACAGCTATAGTGCAACCGGCGGCTGTACTGATGAGAACCAGAAATTGAGTAGCTAACTTATAGAGGTGTGTGAAAGAAGGTATTGTTTCCAATTTTTTGTTTTGTTTAACTTGTTGGAAGGTTGCGTAAATCTGAGTTGTATTTGATTTCTTGTGATCACTACTACTATATATATGTCTGGCAACAACAGCATGCAGTATCCAACGAGCCTGCTTATCTCTTTCCTTTATTGATTGGGCACTTGATGTGATTTAGGTGGAATTTGGGAAGAATGAATTGAGTGTTTTCATTGGGGTTTTAAAGCTAAATATAACCCTGAAGAATTTATTCCGTGATCTTCTACTAAGCTTAACTGCATAACCTTAAGAGAGGGACTCTGTGTAATTTTTTGAGTTATACATGTAACAAAAAAATTGAGTTGTCGTGTCCTAAATTTATCTAATCAGAAATCTACTTTTAAGTGAACAAAGTCAATTGAATAGATTTAAATTCTAAGGTCTCCAAAATTCATATTCTAAACATATCTTTGACTTGCCTACTTTTGTGATCCTTTTTACTTTATCCCTAAATTTTTGAATAGTCATTTGATGAAAAGTTTTTATGGTTTAAGAAATGTTATGCTAAGTTTTTTTACTTTGTTTCGAATGATAGGAAATTTTTGTAACATAAAAAATATGTTAAATAGAAAATGTAATTAAATCTCAGTTAACTAAGCGTCTTGGTCCCGTGGTATCAGACTATCACTGGGACAGTCTTGGGGGTGGATTGGATTTAGTCCAAAAGATTAATTCCCGGCACTGCCAAAATAATGCTTGGCCAGTGGAAGCCAGGAACTGCGAATGGGAATTAGTCGAGGTTCGCGCAGGCTGACCCGGACATCGCATGGTGTGCTATAAACAAAATTAACCCCTAGTTACTAAACATTAATTGTATCATTTTGCTTAATCACATCTATAAGGAATTCTTATTTAGTATTTAGATTTGACATTAGCAGCTTATGACTTGAATACCCAGTGTTGAAGCTAGCCTTTCTTGAGGGAGTTATGGCCCCTCCTACTTTGAACATTTTAGAAATATTTCCCCTTGTCTTATTCACTCAATTTTTATCAACACAATATAACATTTAAGAATATAATTAACATATTATGTATTTACCAATAGGTAATATCATAATAATATTCAAATTATAATTAGTTTTGTATTATAAACAATTATAACTTCTTTAATTTTTGAGTTAATTACTTTTAGCATGAGATAATTATATTTTAACCTTTAATTGTAAAAATAATTATCTTTCCCTTTAATATGGTATTCCAAGCTTCATCACTATTGATGCCTTTACATTTAACTCAAACATAGGGATTTGGGTTCATCTTATTTCTCAAAAGAAAATCCTAATTTTCAACAAATCTTAAGTCAAGACCGGGGGTATATAAAAAAGGTTTTGCATAACCTAATATAAAGAATCATGCTATAAGTCTCAAATAAGTCTCTGAAAACCTTCTCCAAAAGCAATAAATTTTTGTTCTTGGCGGGACTTATGTCACAAGGTAGAACTTAATAGGTAAGTCAGAAAATAAGTGAAATTCACGCCAATTTTGGATGAGGTTTTGGTACCCATATGATTATTCTAATATAAATATATTCTTGTGTTAGGCTTAAGTAATGTCATACGTGAGAGGCGAATTGAGACGTAAATTTTCATATCGAAAAGTTAAAGTCTTGATCTACAATATATAATATCCTGATATTCTTTCGCTTATAGACACTTTATTTTGGATTGAATGCCCCAATAACTAATAAAGTGAGGTGAATAAAAAATCTTTCAAAAAGCAAGGTAAGTAAAGAAGGTGTATTATAAAACATTAGTAAAATAGCGTTGGAGCATATAATAAAAGAGTGTTAAAGGATGCTCACGAAGGATATCTTTACTGAACCAAAAGCGCATTTGACATTCATGAGTATTAAATTTCCACAACAGTGAAGTAAGAGAATTTGTAAAAATAGTTTCAACAAACTATAGTAATCCGTAGGATATAAAAAACATATTTTCTTACGAACAAAATTTGTTCGTATTACTTGTTATGAAGTAGTATTTTTCGTAAGAATTCAAATATCTAATAAAGTTGATTATTTATATTTGATACTAACTTCCTACGAATTTCAGAAGTTTGTAAGAATTTCTATGAAGTTCGTAGGAGCATTTGCATATTCAGTAGTCGTTCAGTAAATTTAGAGAACCACTACCTATTCATCTACAAAATTTGTCCAATTCAACCCATCACCACAGCTCTCAAAATTTGTAAATTTACAATTTCTGTCTAATTTTAGCATCCCTACTGTGGACGCTCTTAGTTTGAAAAGCATGTAACATTCACTAAAGTATTTTTCTTAACCGAAATGCCTCTTTAACATATTGAGTTTGAAAATATTGTGATGAATATGATGGGAGTCAACTTTTAAGCATACTTGCGTGACCTTATAAGTTGATATGGAGTGTAAATTTATCTCACGTGAGACTTATCTGTCCCTTGAACCCTTTATCTAGTTGAGGTATTAACTAATCTTTATCAAAAAGGAGAAACAGCTACAGGTGGAGATTAACAACTTGATATAAGTCTAATACTACATTGTTATTATATATATATATATATATATATATATATATATATATATATATGTGTGTGTGTGTGTGTGTGTGTGTGACCTTGCTCAAGATATGGCTTGAAGTTCGAATCGTGGGAGAAGTTTTTCCATATATGGGGGTAAAGCCAATCGTCATTCGTTTCTTCCAGATTCTGTAGTTAATCGGGAGCCTTGTGCACTAAGTACAACCTTTTTTTATTAATCAGAATGTTCTATAATCAAACACGCTGAATTTTCTTTGAAAATTTTGCTCATTGTGAAATTGCCGTGTGGGTTCAAGTGTTTATTCCATTCGGAGGATGAGTTTGGGGATATTTGCGGGGAACAAAGTATCTCCCTACTCCGTGATGTTGATTTTATGTAACCGATCAGGGAATCATCTTTGGAACTGAAACAAATTCATACTAAGCATTGATGTTTGTAGCTAACATGAATTAATTTGGATTTTAGGATAAAGTTATGATGTGTTGGAAATAAAAATAGGTTAGAGCAACCCTAATGAGTATGGTATCTCATTTCATATAATTTAACATAAAGCTGTTTAGGACCAAATTATCATGGGTTGAAATGCTTGTTTTACCTTGTAAGTTTATACAAATGGCATACCCATAAGGACCGCTCTTGGAAGAGCGATGATGTATATCTTGTTTCCTTTTTCTTTTCAAAGTCTGTATGGTATTTTTTTTATACCGTTCAGTGCATAGTATTTATTATACTGTTGTTTTGGTGGACAATACATTACCTTATTATAAAAAGTAATTATGATGTGTAACTCGGTTAAAATAATTTTTTTTTCTGCATAAAACATATTTTTAAATATTCCTTTTATTTTTGTGAATTTTAAATTTATGCTAGACATCAGTTATTAATATAAATGTGTATTTTGATATGTGGCGACTTATGTAGGAAAAACAGTTTTTTACCACCAAAATGGTAAAATTTAAAGTTCATGCTAATACTATAATGTTCCTTATAATACTCATGTGATGCATATATACATGTGTTCATATGCACAATGTATCTTAAGTATTATTAGTATATGTAGGTTTGCGAAGCTCATTATTTTATGGGTATAGAATCATTTAACCGCATAAAGTTTTTGGCTAATAATGATTACTTATTTATTTATCAAATAGTGATTATTTCTCAATGAAAAATGATGTGTTTTACGCGGAACGCTTGTCAGACCATACTAAAACGCAATATTATACATTTGAATAGGATATATTTTTTTATTCTTTTAAAATATCTATTCTTTTTACGAGGTATAGCATGGTAACTCGGATGTTAGTAGTGCGCGAAAGAAATGAGTTTTTGAATGATCCTTTTATGCATCTGGTTCCCTGGAGCAAAAGGAAAATTTTTGATACTTTTTACGTGGCTGTTATGCATTTGTACAATACAATTTCATAACGAATATATTGTACTTGGGGCATCCGTGGAGCTCAAACAGAAAGAAATTGTAAGTTTACCAAATGGCGTGCCTCCACTGGTTGGCTTACAATTTTCAAAACTCTACAAGTTGTGCCTTTAGCGTTCCAACGTTTATACCAACTTTTGAAAACCACAACAACTAGACTTAAAGAGATTAGGGGTGTAAATGAGTTGAGCCTAGGTAAATCTAAGGTTAATTCAAATTTCACTTAAAATGTTTAACATTCTTATAAATTTGATTTCACTTCAAATGTTTAACATTCTTATAAATTGTGACAACCCGCCTACTACAATAATAGGTGGCCAACCCAAAACTCCAATAATCACAGGAATCATAGATGGTCCATTCTTAGCATCACTGTCGATTAAAATAATAGTATGAGATAACCGCCAATCATTTTCGAAAACGTATTGTCAAATTTAAAATTTTGAAAGTAAAAGAAAAACACTTAGACAATCCCAGCTTGTAAAAACGGTGGGTATTAAAAATCGATGAATGAAGTATGACAATACAATAAATAATCACCGAATAAGCTGTCGGTGCACATACCAATACAAATATACATCAAGTATTACCATTCAATATTTACAATATAATGAATGAGTGAAATACCTTGGGCAAACACGCCCGAATAAATATATTGAACATAACTAGAGTACAGTAGAAAGGAACGTCTACTACAAGTAACCTACAACATCCTCAATATGCTGTAGCTCCATGACAACTGGAAAGGAAATATAAATATGGGTGTCCATGCGGAAGAGCACCTGTAACGACAAAGAATACGCAGAAACAAAGAAATGTAGATACGGGTCAGGGCCCGGTTTGATATTATTACCATGTGACTAAAATGCATGACAGTTAAGTGCGTATTCTCTCGCAGTTAACAATAATATTTCTCACCTCTCAATCTAGCAGCAACCTAGCGCAATATAAATGATGCTAAGGTTAAAGAAAGAACAGAAGGCTAACTTCTCCCAAGTCTCAACACTATGCCCTTATTCTTTCGTGGGGTGTCTCGCAAAGCGAAATCCAAACAAGGAACCCCCCCGATACACTACTACTAGGCAAGGTTGATCGTCGAGATACATTAGACCCTGTCCTAATTATTTCAAGTACTAAAGGCTAATGTCTCCCCAGTCACAACACTAGGGCCTTATTCGTGCGTGGGGTGTCTCGCAAAGCGAAATCCAAACAAGGAACCCCCCCTATACACTACTACTAGGCAAGGTTGATCGTCGAGATACATTAGACCCTTAGCACAATATTATGTATCTATATATATATAAGAGAGGTCTCATCAATTACAACGCAAAGATATATAATTATATCCATTCACCATCAAAACATAATTCCCATTTATTCTTTAGGAATATATATAAATGGTGCAACATTTTATCAAATGTTTACCAAATCAATTTCATCGTATACTAATTCATTTCATGAATTTGTTCCTTATCAGGAAATATAACCATTGTCTTATGCTCTTTGTGGCATTTTATCTCAATTATTCACTTTGTAAAAATATCTTCCTTTTCAGGAATATAATCATCATCATATGCTCTTTGTGGCATTTTCATCGTGCTCTTTGTGGCACTTTCATCATGCTCTTTGTGGCATTTCAATTGTGCTCTTTATGGCACCCATATATATCAAGTCCAACTTGATTTAGAATATTTATAATTACATATATATATAACAATTCTAACACCGCCCGTTCGGGTTTCCCCACTGTGCGCGCCCCTAAATGGCTATCATCTTCTAGGGCCTGATATTTAGACAACCTGGGATCCTACCAACGTCGGGAAGCGGCCATGTGCCTGCGGGATAGTCAAGACCACACCCAGAATCTCCTACCCATCGCAGAAAAATATACAATCACAAGCGCTCACATGGCCTAGGGACTATATCCACCCTGCGTTAATTTGCCACGGGCCTTCACCACAACGCGCGCAACTTCCCTTATGATAGCGATTTAGAGAGGTGTGTATCCATAAATTAACATTTATGAAAAACATTACTTTTTCCATTTTGAAAACTTCCAATTTTACTTTTCCAAAAATCATTCATTTGGCCATTAAGCACCAAGTTTTAGAATGTCCAATTCATTCTTATTAAGTCATATTTTATTAATGACCCAAGACCCAAAGTGCCACTAACCTCAAAAATAACCTCGAAGAGTTCATATAATTTCATAAACCCTCAAAGTGAATCTCCATAATGGAGTGTCTCCCAAAAGCTCAACATGTATATTTTAACTTCCAATTTTACTTTAGGTTAACCTCCTATATCATTCGGACATTAACCTATACAAACTGGCCCTCGGGTAAACCCAAATATCCGCTCTTAGCCTAGGACATTAGTCTACCCAATACAACCCTCTAGGACTCCCCATTACTTCCCAAAGGAAGGTTCCTAAACCTCGAACCTAAAAGAAAAGGGATAAAACAAAAGTAGAAAACACCTCACCTTTACAGAAGGGGTCGATCGATCGACCCCTGGCCGTCGATCGATCGAAGGCTTCGATCGATCGATCCCCCAGGCTCGATCGATTGATCCTGGCGGACAGCTTCTTCTCCGAGAAGCTGTTTCGGGCATTAACGAGCCATCCAAGCTTCTACCCACTATTTCACCCAACCACAACAACAAATACTACTATAAAATCATTTCTACACATCAAATAATCAATTATTTCTCTTCAAATCAAATTAAAACACAAGATTAATGGATTAAACACCAAAATCTACAAAACCCCATTTATGGTTTAAACCTCCCAAAACTTAACTACATAGCAGATTTATCACATTAAATCAATATCTAGCAAGTAAGAAACTTGCCTCGAGGTTCGTAGTCTCGGAACACCTCCGGTAGCGACGGATTCCGGCCCAAATCTTCCATTTTCTCTCTTTCTCACCATTTTCTCCCAACTCTCCTCTCTCTCTCTCTCTCTCTCTCTCCTTTGCCTTCTCTCACAAAAATGAAGAAAAAGAAAGGGGGTGGGGGATTTATACGGGTTTCAAAACATAAACCCTCACTTTTAATTGCTAATACACCATAAAATGACTCGTAACCACTTAATTGAGTCATAACCCCTTAAAAATGCCCGAATCTCAAAAATTACAACTGGGCACTTATTTCGACTATCTCGACTATTCTAAAAACAACCACACCCCCTATTTTGGCATTCGAGAAAGTGTGAACTATTTTGTGTTCCAGTTTCATTTTAATTCATTAATTTTACCCAATTTTATTTCTGAGTCATAACCGTCGTTTTACATATAACGACGCAATAATACACAATATAACGCTATTTACCTTCTCATAACGGTAAATATTATCCCTAAGTCTCACGGGAAATAATATTTACTCCAGCATCCCCTATTTTATAAAATTAGCCCATCAGGCAAAATATTATAAAATAGTCACTCAAAAACCTGGGTTGTTACATTCTCCCCCCCTTAAAGGGGAATTTTGCCCTCAAAATTCAGGCATAACCCATAACCATATAAAGGGTATCCTATACCAAAAACCGTACTATCATACTAGCAAACCCCTCTACAGTGCAGCGTCCCCATAGGACACAGACTAAGGTCATCACTATCGATCTCAGTCCACATCATCATGCTATAACATTGCACCAATTCGTTCCTCATGAACTATCGATCCCACCCTTCTACTACGGGAGGAGATACCCACACAATCTCGACACAAATTGCCTTACTCTCTGAAACACGTTACACCCTTACTAGGGAATAAATACACCAATTCACAATCGCTAACCCCAACACTACTAACTTCTATTCGCATTGGCGTAACCCTTAAAAGTCTACTTCCTCAATGAGCCCAATCTTTAAAGAAATGTTCCCGGACCACTCCCAGTCCAAGGAATATACTATTCGCTGTTTCCATTCCAATGAGTAGACAAGGCACATAGCCAACTATACTAGGCTACACACGGCATCATGTTTATCGAAAACGACCCGAACTATTGTACGGAAATTCAATCCATAAAAACTACTACTCCGATCTCTCCTTTAAATCAAATCCAGCCCTCCACTTATGGGTGGTAGGATATACCCCATATCCCAATGGTTCCCATTTCTTCCTGAAAGCTTTCCCAGTACCTTGACACGAATATCTCATCCCAGTTCACCACCATTACTAGGAATCGCATACAGCTCTAAAACTCCACCACGCAGGGCTGGGCGTACTCTCATGTACTTAGTCCGCCTGTTTCCATTAAGAAAGCAGCGATTTGTCAAATGATCCATAGTTTCCTCAACTAGAATCATGACCGTTGCATTATCGGTAATTCGATAAAATATCCACGGATATACCCGTCCTCATTCCACACTACTCTTTACACACAAGTAGGTGAAAGGGTCAATCACCGACATAAATGCTCTTACAATAGCGTCCCCTCGGTTAAGCTCACCCCACTTGGCATTCCTTGCCACGAATAAACTCTCTGACGGTTTCTACTCGGCGCCTATACTACTCCCGTATTAATACTTCTAGTTCCTGGCCAAGACTCGTTTGTTAAATCCACTCTCGATCATAACAACACGAGTGCAGGAGAAAATGTCAGCTCATACTTTAACTCCTAAAAAGGTAGGTTACCAATGTAACCCTCTATCTACGAGAGGCCCCACCACTAACGGCCTAACATTCCGAATAACTCAAGATCCCATACTTCTCGTCTAGGGACCAAATTCTCCTTAGAGTTAACCAACAACCTATTGTGGTCAACTCCCAACCATCTTCCTAACTTAACGTCACATGCCCTAAGGGCCTAGCGTCCGAAGAATCCTAAGGTTAATCTATCTATCCTAGTCTAGTCGTATAAATATAATACTAAATATATCCCTAGTGTCTAAGACCTTTCCCAACTTCCGACATTAGCTCGGTTTCATGAGTGGGACGTCTCACCAAAGCGAAATCCAAACAAGGAACCCTCCCGTTACACTACTACCTCGCATTGTCGGTCATCGAGAAGTAACGGTCGAAGACACATGATCGGGATCGACAAAATCCTAACTCGAAACTCTACTAATACATATTTACGTCTACGTTCTACCATAACAATCAGCTGAGGCATTTACTTTCAGTAAGATGCCACCAATACTTTATCCCAAAATACACATATACCTCTTTATAAATGGCCTTCTCATTAAGGCACAACCATAAGTCTCTATCGGACTTTCATAATCTTAGTCTTACCCACATCGATCAGAGGAAAACTATCATAGTGCTCATATATCGCACATAAACTTAGCCCTTAATCACTGATATACGTGATTCGTGGCTAAACCTTCCAACCCAGCACTTAACCAACAGAAAAAGAAAAGAAAGAACAGAAAATAAAATGCACATCTCTCCACTCCAAACGTCGTTAAGGTTCATGCGTGGAGCGTCTCATCGAAGCGAAATCCAAACAAGGAACCCCTCCACACAATCCCCTTAACTAGCCGGTCGTGGAGATAAGGCACATCATACACAAGCAAGGCAAACAAAATAAAAACAAAAATAAAGGAAACACTATCTACATACCGTAAACCACCTCTATAAAGTCTCAACCTGTAACCAGGGGAGATATTATAGAACAACTAGTCCTTCTCTAGAACTAGGAATAGGATATCATCGCGATTCATTCGCTTTCTATCACACCAACCAATCTAAGAATATCTCTACTCGTATAATATATATAATACAAGTAGTACGTACCACATATATCACCACTCGCCCCATAACGAGTGAGAAGGAAAATACAGAACTTCCCTATTAAGGAAGCCATATAAATATACTTACTATATATATAAAAATGTACCGATACTATCACAAGCTCGATATACACCCGAATCTAAGACTAACACCATACCACTCCATCGTATCTTAAGGAATGTACTACTCGCATCCTAGTTGGAAATTCCACCAACATACTAGCCAACCTCCTTGGCTACCACCAATGGTTCCAAGACACGTCATTCTAGTCTTATCTGAACCAAACTACTTCCATCAATGTCTCAACTAGGAGTCCCATCCTTGCCTGTTATCATCAATCAACAAGATCAGAACGCGTAGTTCCCTTGACTTCTTCAGCAAAGAGAACATTCTACCAGCCTCCCCGATCTTAGCTCCACGAGTCTTCCCCGGGTGGATGTCCACCAATGGGGTCTCACGAACACTACTTCTCTAGAAGTGTTTCCAACACTTACTTACGAGCCTAGCATTTCCACTGAAAGGCTCTCTCTATGGGCAAAACATTATGCCCCACCATAAAGAGGCGACTATCATTTCCGCCACTTCAACCTTACTCCAAAGGGTGAAAGGTTTTCCTCAAATCCTCACACCTGTGAACTCCTATACCCATCTCTAGGCCAAAACTCTCGGTCCTTACATTCTCACCGAACGAGGTTACACTTTCTCTATCCAATCGAACTTCAACATGTGGTTCTTGTTAAGGACCTCTCAGCTCCCAGTTGACATTGCTTGGAGTCCTAAGCATAGTACCACTCTCTACCGACAGCGGTACTTGGGAAAACTATTTTCACCGTACTTAGTAGTCACGGCAGCAATATAAAATAATGCTACAAAGGGAGAGACCTCCAAAGCGGCCCTTATTCCCGACCACAGCCTACAGCTTATAGAAATCCCGTCCTATGATGCCTTCACAACGGCCTTCCTCAACGCCCTTCATCTAAAGACTTACAAGTCTCACACGAAAGCATAGAAGATCTTCGGGGTTCTCGTACCATAGCAGGAGAACGAAATCTCACAAGAGAATTCAACGACCTTATTACTAAGGCTCTAAATCAAACAGAGAGAAACGCAGAAAACGTAGAACATCCGCACAGATTCCTAAGGACTCTAGAACCTAATGCTCTGATACCATCTGTGACAACCCGCCTACTAAAATAATAGGTGGCCATCCCAATACTCCAATAATCACAGGAATCATAGATGGTCCATTCTTAGCATCACTGTCGATTAAAATAATAGTATGAGATAACCGCCAATCATTTTAGAAAACGGATTGGCAAATTTAAAATTTTGAAAGTAAAAGAAAAACACTTAGACAATCCTAGCTTGTAAAAACGGTGGGTATCAAAAATCGATGAATGAAGTATGACAATATAAATAAATAATCACCGAATAAGCTGTCGGTGCACAGACCAATACAAATATACATCAAGTATTACCATTCAATATTTACAATATAAAGAATGAGTGCAATACCTTGGGCAAACACGCTCGAATAAATATACTGAACATAACTAGAGTACAGTAGAAAGGAGCGTCTACTACAAGTAACCTACAACATCCGCAATATGCTGTAGCTCCAGGACAACTGGAAAGGAAATGTAAATACGGGTGTCCATGCGGAAGAGCACCTGTAACGGCAAAGAATATGCAGAAAAAAAGAAATATAGATACGGGTCAGGGCCCGGTTTGATATGATTACCATGTGACTAAAATGCATGACAGTTAAGTGCGTATTCTCTCGAAGTTAACAATAATATTTCTCACCTCTCAATCTAGCAGCAACCTAGCGCAATATAAATGATGCTCAGGTTAAAGAAAGAACAGAAGGCTAACTTCTCCCAAGTCTCAACACTATGCCCTTATTCGTGCGTGGGGTGTCTCGCAAAGCAAAATCCAAACAAGGAACCCTCCCGATACACTACTACTAGGCAAGGTTGATCGTCGAGATACATTAGACCCTGTCCTAATTAATTCAAGTACTAAAGGCTAATTTCTCCCCAGTCACAACACTAGGGCCTTATTCGTGCGTGGGGTGTCTCGCAAAGCGAAATCCAAACAAGGAACCCCCCGATACACTACTACTAGGCAAGGTTGATCGTCGAGATACATTAGACCCTTAGCACAATATTATGTATCTATATATATATAAGAGAGGTCTCATCAATTACTACACAAGGATATATAATTATATCCATTCACCATCAAAACATAATTCCCATTTATTCTTTAGGAATATATATAAATGGTACAACATTTTATCAAATGTTTACCAAATCAATTTCATCGTATACTAATTCATTTCATGAATTTGTTCCTTATCAAGAAATATAACCATTGTCTTATGCTCTTTGTGGCATTTTATCTCAATTATTCACTTTGTAAAAATATCTTCCTTATCAGGAATATAATCATATGCTCTTTGTGGCATTTTCATCGTGCTCTTTGCGGCACTTTCATCATGCTCTTTGTGGCATTTCAATTGTGCTCTTTATGGCACCCATATATATCAAGTCCAACTTGATTTAGAATAGTTATAATTACATATATATATATATAACAATTCTAAGACCGCCCGTCCGGGTTTCCCCAATGTGCGCGCCCCTAAATGGCTATCATCTTCCAGGGCCTGATGATTAGACAACCTGGGATCCTACCAACGCCGGGAAGCGGCCATGTGCCTGCGGGATAGTCAAGACCACACCCGAAATCTCCTACCCATTGCAGAAAAATATACAATCACAAGCGCTCACATGGCCTAGGGACTATATCCACCCTGCGTTAATTTGCCAGGGGGCTTCACCACAACGCGCGCAACTTCCCTTATGATAGCGATTTAGAGAGGTGTGTATCCATAAATTAACATTTATGAAAAACATTACTTTTTCCATTTTGAAAACTTCAAATTATACTTTTCGAAAAATCATTCATTTAGCCATTAAGCACCAAGTTTTAGAATGTGCAATTCATTCTCATTAAGTCATATTTTATTAATGACCTAAGACCCAAAGTGCCACTAACCTCAAAACTAACCTCGAAGAGTTCATATAATTTCATAAACCCTCAAAGTGAATCTCCATAATGGAGTGTCTCCCAAAAGCTCAACATGTATATTTTAACTTCCAATTTTACTTTAGGTTAACCTCCTATATCATTCGGACATTAACCTATACAAAATAGCCCTCGGGTAAACCCAAATATCCGCTCTTAGCCTAGGACATTAGTCTACCCAATACAACCCTCTAGGACTCCCCATTACTTCCCAAAGGAAGGTTCCTAAACCTCGAACCTAAAAGAAAATGGCGAAAACAAAAGTAGAAAAAACCTCACCTTTTCAGAAGGGGTCGATCGATCGACCCCTGGCCGTCGATCGATCGAAGGTTTAAATTTTTTTCTATTTTTATATGGGATAAGGTTAATGTGGTGTTGTGTTTGTTTGGTATTTTCTGAAAATACTGGGTACTTATATGGTGTTTTGTACAAAAGGGTGTTTAGGAGTAAAATTTTTGGTGTATTTATCAGGACCCGTTTTGAAATAATAGATGGAAGACATGATAGAAAAACAACGACTCGTGTTATATATAAAAAGATAAAATAAAAAGATAAAAAATACACTTTTTGTAATATAATTAATAGTGACGTTTTCCTAGATAGTTTATTCCAAAATAATCGTTGTGTTTCCTAAAATAATATATAAAAGACCATTCCCAGGGCATAGAAAAAATAGAATAATGGTAATTTGCACTATCAATTTGTTGATTTTGGCTCTCAAGAACATGAATAGAACTCAAAGAGTTGTTCTAAACAAGAAAATTTTGGGGTAAAACGTTCTTGAATGTTTTTGATTAGTTAAAATATAGTTATTCTTGGGGAGGTAGACCAACCACCCCGGGAATGATACGTGATAATTACAATGCAATGGGATTTTTTTCGTTTATTTTTTAAATCTTTGTATAATTTCAATTATTTTGTTAAATTTAATTTTAGGTCACCTTTAATTAAATTTAGTTACCGATCAAATTCAATTTAATACAAATAAAGGAAACAAGGACATAGTATCAAGAGAAAATAAATGCATATGCATGACAAACATAATTTTAACTTCAAACATACAAATTAAATGTTCAGGATACATAATTGATAGAGAAAAGGAAAAAAAAATCATAAAAGTGAAATATGGAACGTTGCCCTAGCTACTGAGCGACTATCGACTGACTAATGTGGTTGACATATCCCTCCCGGCATGTGGTGTCCAACAAATCATATAGATGCGCCATGAGGGCGTTGCCCCAATCAAAGCCACCCAAATGATATAGGTGAATTGCCGGTGCCAATAATCATACATGGAGGGTCCCATTGCTAATTTTGAAGAACAACTGACCTAGAATGTAAAACATCAAAGTTTGAAGGTAACCCATATGATTATCGGGTGCCAGGTCACCCCTGACCCTATTCTTTAACATCTGAAAAACTTTTGTTAATGCAACGCCCCGACCCGAATTTATGGATTATTCGTAGTCAACCCGGTCCAACCCGAGCGTGTGGTGTGAAGTGCAATGAAACAACTTATATAACTAACATTTTATTTGTTTAGCATGCGATTCTAGTTTCAAATAAACTGTGTGAGGGACCTATGGGGAAAACCCGGAAGTCCAAGTATACAAAACTACCAACATAAAAATAAAGAAAGTTCTTACATGTATAACGCTTTAAAAATACCAAACCGCTCTCAATATGCCGTAACAAAACGAGGGTGTGAGACGATGCTCAGTGGTAAATATACAAATGCCGTATAGAATCGAACGACAAAAATGAGACTCAAACACGTTATGCCTACGAGCACATGCAACTACATTGTATATATACACACACACATGCATATAAACATATGCTCAATGGATGAAACGATTTTTACTTTCGAAAACCTTATTTCTTCAAATTAATTTAACTTAATCTTATTGAAGACTTCCCTTTTACACGTTTTAGCATTTCCTTCTTTATTTAACACATACGGTTCAACATTTGAAACTGTTGCAATTGATTTACCCGAAAATATTCCTATACCTCCAACACACTTTAGTATTTTTGTTGGAACTCGCCCTTTCAACACACGCGAACATTGTGTTAGAAATACTTATTTAATCTTTGAGAACCTTTTAGAACACATTCTTGTGTTAATTATTGGTTTAACCACTTAGGTTGCTCAATCACTCATTTACCCACTTACTTTACTATATTTCTTACATTATGGACATTTATCAATTACACATTTACTCGTCCATTTTAACCTTTACCAGAACATTTATTAATTCATTTAAGTTAGGTTGTATTAACATATTTCACCATACAAGCCATTTTTTGTCATCTTCAATTTTCTTTTATCTTTTCTCGGAATCTTCCAATATCGCATACTTTAACGGGCCCCACACTGCTGGCTATGCGCACCTATGCTCTGGCCAGTGGTTTTGGACTTTTTACCCTAGCGCTTCGGTCCGTTCTTACTTGTCCCGGTGTCATTCGAATTCCTTTTAATGTTTTTTAAGATTTTACAAATGTCCACATTACCTCACTTTTTCTTTTTACCCGGTCGAAGCCAAAACTCGGGGTTACACCCCAATTTGTGTTACACTTTGAAATTTTACTATTTCATGTCCCTTACACTTAAACCTTGATTTTATTTCAAAAATCATATTCATTTACGTATATTTTGTGTAACATCGTTTTCAACATTTTTATTTCATAAAAAATTTCCACTTTATGTACAATTACCATTTTACCCATTTGTTTCCAAAATCATCTTTTACTCAATTTTCACAAGTGTTAATTTCTTACAAAAATACTATTAAGTTACCCATCCTAACTTCTTAAGTGTTTTAACATTTTAGCATCCTTTTAACGTTGGAGTAATATTCTTCTTAATTGGAAACTTCTTTACCTCTTTAATTCCTTTCAATTTCATAAGTGTTAATATTTTACAATACTACTAGGTTACACACACTAATTTTTCCATGTTCATCCATTAATACTTATATAATACCATTACTAACATTTTTTCCAACCACACATTTCTTTACTTTCTTTATTCAAGAAATCCATTTACATTAAATACTAATTTTATAAGAAAATATCAATTCTTTTATATTACATGTAGTCTTACACTTTTTATCCTTATCGCACTTTTAACCCTTGTTTCACTTACTTGAAAACTAGAATTTTCCACTTTTTATCATTCATGTGTAAACCCATCTAATTCTTCTTTAAACTTGTTTATACACTTAGTGCCGAAATACTACAAATTTATATGCATGAGAAGATGAATTTCAAACCCTAAAATCCTACAAAATATTTTAAACATATTTTTCATTCTACGAATTCATTATACTTGCAAAAATATAATTTTTAAGCATGAAAGACATTTAATGTCTTCAAACTCATAAAATGTCCATTTTTAATAAAATCTTCATTTTTACAAGAAACTTCATTTCACCAATGTTTACCAAAATAAATCATTATTTCCAAACATTTTATTTCATAAAATGTCTAACACCAATATTTTTAGAAAAGACACTATTTTTATAAAGTACCAACTTTTAATATTTCAAAACTTAGAAATATTTACTCATTCTCAATTTTCAACAAAATATCATTTCTCTAACATTTTTATTTCATAAAAATGTTTATTAATCCTACACATTGATTTTCTCATTTATTTAAATTCTCCCTAATCATGTAATCTAATTACAGTCTAAGTCGTTCGAACAATTTCTCCATGTGATTCGATGTTTGGATCGTGCGACCCTTCGCGCGACCTGCCACTATAAAGCAGTGGCATGTCATTTGAAGCCCTCTTTCTCGTGTCCTGAATGTCGTTTCTAACGACGTAGGGATGTCATTAGAATGACCCCCCATAGTCATTATGTAAGGACATTTTTGTCCATTATCAATTTGTATGTCGTACGCCGTTACACCGTTGAAGAAACTCAAGATCGCATCTACATCAACGGATCCGAATATCGAAGTGTCTTCAACATCATAGCCTCTGCGAGAATGAACCTGGTAAAATTTTGTTTTTACGTTCCTTAAAGTTCATATTTAGTATTGGGAAATTTTTATAAAATGTTTTTTATAAAAATAAGAAGTATGTTTTTAAAGCAAAATGAGGCTTTTAAAAGTTTTTATTTTTCGGGGAAGCCGGACCGGTCCGCTCCCTACTGATCCGCCCTCTTCCCGGACCGATCCGCCTTGCTCGAGGTCCAGTAGACCCCGGATCGAATGCAAACTGATGGATCCATATTTTAAAAGAACCGATCCGGTCAGTCGGACCGATCCGCCTCCTTGCCGGACCGGTCCGCCTGGGATATACTCGAGCAGTTTCGTGTGTTTTTTACCCACCATCTTATATTTCCTATATATATTACTATTCCGATGGTGTGTTTTTTTAAGTCTTTGAGAAAACGTTTTTAAGAGATAAAACACAACAAGACTTCGTTTTTTGATGTGCCAAACATCTTTTTGATTCACATCAAAAATCCCAATTACTTTTGTGAATCTTTTGGAACCCTAAAACACAAGCTTTGTTATTGTTCAACCCTTGTGGAGAAGCCGTTCTCTTCTTCATTGCTGCCCTCCTGGAAAGGGAAACTTCCAACCGTCGACATAGGAACCGACACCTGTGGGTATTTCTGTGTCACACTGTTTCTAGCCATTGCTTTGAAGGTTTACCGAAGACACCGTGCGTTACACTTATGGGCAATTATCAGGTTGTATATAAGTCAATGGTCTTGTAAATTCTTTAAAGTTCTAGAAATAAAAGGTTTTGCCCTTCGGGGATTTTTCCTTAACTTTGTGTCGCATGCTTTATATTTGATGGGTTGATTTAGATGCATGTTTAAGGGTTGAATTTATTTGGTTTAAAAGTAGACGCTAATTAAATAAGGGTTCTTGGAAACTTGCGAATTTAATTTAAATCAATTATCACACACCGAACCTATTCGGTTTCTCACATTCGAATGATCCTAGTCCCATAATCTTATTTATCAATTTCTTGGCCCGCCCATAATTCTCTCCTAATCATCATTAGCTCCTCCTCACTTATAATTCATATATAATTTAATTGAATTATTGGAACAGGGTATTACAAACTTCCCTCCTTGGAGATTTTTGTCCCTAAAATTCTCTATCCATTAATCCTCAAACTTGTGGGATCCACCAATTTTTATTCTAAGTCCTAGTAATCCTCCAAGACAAATCACCGAAGTCCTTAACACTAAGGTCACCAAATACTCTATATGAGACATGCTCTAACGCTCACCATTTCGCTAACCATGACCTTACCCAATAAACTTCGAGTCTCCACTTTCTTTATGATCAAGTCCAAACCATTGTTAACACCACCTATGCTGGTACTTAAGGCGTACTGGCACCTCTGCGGGTAAATCCTTCCTCTAGTGGTCGACATTCATCCAATCTGAATCATAATACAACCAACCAACGCATTCATCGTGAAAATCAATTCTAGTTTAGGAACGCACATCCTGTGCTCACAAAATTTTCAGTTTATCCTAACTGTACACTCGCGCGAGCTTGTCGATAACCATCATATGCTATTCTCTCACTCTAATGAGGAATGTTCTCATCCAGTCATCACCATACGCCTGATTTATACTTTCCATTGCATCACTCTGACGAACCTAATACTACCATAGGTGTATCATCCTTAAGTACTCTCTAGAGTCTCACACTAATCCACTCACTATGGCAAAGCAACTGCATATGCTAAGTTTTCTCCATTCCCAACACTATACCGTATCCCCAAGCTATCATCCCGCTCTTCGCAACCCGAGACACTAATTTTTGAGTCATCCAGTCGAAAGTCCACTAGCCATAAGAAGGATCGATACTATGAGCAAACTATGTGGCCGATAATGAAACCATCCGTATGAAGAACTTTATGTAATAGCAAGAATACCTCAGATGGAGGCACCCAGTTATCGAGATGCATTGACCAAACCCTGTCCACAATGCTCTCCCAGGCCCAACCTTGATATACCATGGCATGTCACCTCATAAGTGAGAATACCAAATATCGATTATTGAAATGAAAAGGAACACACTAGAGTCAGAAGGACAAGCAACTCTCTTGAATTTTTTTGCCCATAGACGTCCGACTATGATTAATGAAAGTGAACCTATGTCGTATACTTTAAGTCTTGACACTCATTCCTAGGGTTCTCACCGAGCACAAATCCTAGCCACACATCCTAACTAGGGTCACTAGTCGTGGCGAATTGAATCGCAACCATTCATTCTCGTAATACGAAAGCAATTTACGAATCGGTAGTCCTTTAAGAATTTAACTCCCGACTTCCCTTCTAGGGATCAAGGCCCTACCTTTCACATCCTTGATGTACATGAACCGTTCTGATTTGTGAATACTTAATGCCCCTGTCTACATTGACCTTGTCCAATTACCAATGATGGCATCACCAACCTACTACTCCTAGGTTATTATCTGTCTTAACATATCGTGACCAAAATTCTAAACTTCCATATTCATCACTTACTTTAAGCGAGACACTCACCTTACCATGTCATTTGATCACACGATATTTCCACCAAACTTGCCTTCGGTTTCTATCGACATAGAATTTACGTGACGACCACACCCGTCTCCATTGGCATCCTAAGGGTAGTAAATACCACACTCGACTAAATCTCCTAACCCGTATTAGCTTGGCAAGATGTTCCAAGAACTAATCGTTACATTTCTAAGGCTAATTTATAATATACTATCGACAAGTCGACATAATAATCATGTTTCAATATTACCCCACCTCGGTTGCCATTTTCAAGTCTCCACATGGTGTCATTACTCTAAGTCTCGAATACATCTCCTAGTGCATCCAAAAACTGAGTATCACCTCACAATGCTAGTCATCCCATGACTTCTGAGCATCACTCCTATAATGACATAACCTATCATCCTATTTCAGGGATTACACCACCATTCGTTCTGATTTGGGATGCCATAACCTATACGTTCACTATACGACTAGCAATTCAGAATCATCACCTGACCTTCAACACAATAATTATAGGTGCTCTCTACAAACCTTCAAGATCCACATCACGATTACTCGGTTCTAGCAAAGACATAAGCTTATGAGCTTCTACCTATGGTTAAATTTAACTACCAAACACCTCAAGGCGTCACAACGTTCGATATTTATCCTCAATGACACCACATTCAATTTTTCCTATGGGTGCCTCAACATGCCTATGAGCTACTATCACAATAGGATTACCTCACACCTAGCCATTACCTCGGCGGTTAAAATGAATATTTACACCTAGATAATCATCTTATCCTTATTCTAAGTGATAGTGACTATAAGTCACGTACAAACCATAACCAACACTATTACGGGTTATGGCAAGATACATGACATCGCCTGCAACCTATAAATCTGAAGGTCTACCCTACCTAATCATCAATCAAAGGAACTAATACGTTCTCACCACATAATCAATACTTATGAATGACACTCAGTCATCTAACCTCCACAAGTGAAACACTTAACGTTTATAGTTAGGTCGTAACAAACGCTACTTACTATTGCCACTACCAAGGCTACTCTCATCACCAAAGTCATCACACAATACATCTCACACAAAAATCACGGTGTTGCCGTTATTTGCCTACATAACTTCATATGTTCACAGAACTTCATATGTTCATAGGTTCCAACTCGTTACATTTTTTGATAACCTTTTTGAGCACGTAGTCTTCTTCCTTTGATGTGTTAGGTTTTACTATTTTATTGTAAAATCAAGCAGCCCTCTACCTGTACGCTACTACCTACAATGTTATATTCTCTCTGACCTCTTCTACCAAATCCAGATCAAGTCTTCTGATCAATTCCCTCAATTATGAGCTAAAATTGAATACTCAGTAGCTGGGTAGACCGATTTGCATAGGCACTACCACTTTAGTTCCAAATGCCAACATAATGGGGTCTCACTCATTACCGTTCTTGGCCCAAAAAACACTTTGTACCTCATTGAAATCTCACTCTTAGTTATCGAAGTAGGTACCATAATCAATGAAAAAGGCATAAAACATATCGGATGGCAAGTAATATTCTTCCAAATGAAATGAAAAACTTTTTCGTATTACATCTCCACCAAGGGCTTGACTTCCACCCATTTGGTAAAATAATACACTGTTGCGACCAGGTACTTAAATCTACCCATCGTCTTTGGAAGCGAGTCGACCATGTCAACTACCCACATGGCAAAGGGCCGAGGGAATATGATTGGATTCAATGAGGATTTGGACTCTTATGGATTGCGGCATACTTCTGGAACATGTCATATCTTTTCGCAGTGTTTTTACAGTTTTATTTCATAGTGGGCGAGTAGTAGCCCTAAGTGGCCACTCGCTTCACTAGTGATCTACCCACTGAATGGACCCCCACATGAACCCTCATGCACCTCTTTTGTAAACTCATTGACTTTAGCAGGGTGGACAAGTCTGAGCAGCGATATGATAAATCCTATTCGGAATAAGATTTTGGCTGAGCTCTCTTACTGAGAAGTCTGATTGTCTCGGGCTGCCTCACGTACACTTGTCCTAAATCTAGCCGAGCAATCTGTTCTTCTCGTTATAAACCTCCTAGGCTTTTTTATGTGCTCTCTAAGTTCTCTTAGCTCTCTACATTATTGTACCCTTACTGCTCTTGGGACGAGATGATTAAACACAGAGCCCTTACTTATCCATTCCAGCACACTTGGTTTCTCCTTAGAGTAGGTTTGTTTATCCTTATAACCAGTCATCTTGAGGGTTAAGGATGCCCCTGGGCAGTATGACCTGTCATACTATGATTTAAAGTTCCTAGATCTTTCTCATTTGCCTTTTTGGCAAGTATTTGGTATTTTGTGTGTCTCTTATGTATTTTATAGGCATTTAATGCAAATTAGTGCGAAAGAGAATGCAAAACAGTGAAAGAAAGCAAGAAATGGGGAGTTCGAGGGCATTTTTGTAATTTTATAGCCATATTCCAGAGGTGGGGAAAACTAGAAAGTTGAAGAGCTCCAAATTTCAAGAACACGGGAAGAAACGACAGTCAAATCGGAGTTCTAGATCAAAATATATGGAAGTCAAAGTTGGAGAATGAAAGTCAAAGTTGAAATTAATTGTGTAAGCTCAAGAGTTTCAACTCTTGAAATTTCTTGTATAATTTCTTTTTATTAGTTGTAAAATGTGGAGAAGCATTGGAAAAGTCATATTTGGGTATTATAAAAAGCAAGCCCTAGAGTAATGAAGAAAGGAAGAGATGGGAGTTCCTTTTGGCATATAATTTAATATTTTCTTAGGATTTAGAAACCCTAGTTTGTAAGTTGAACAAGAGCTATTCAAGATTCAAGTTTCAAGTTCAGATTTTCTTCTTCTATTTAAGTATTGCTAATTTCTACTTTCCATTTCTTCAATATTGTAAGTTTAAATTTCTCTTGGAGTTTAATTTTGTTTCTCAATTCAAGTTTCTTTTCAATGCATAATAGACCTATGATTTCTTGCACATGTAGAAAATAAAATTTAATAAAATGTCTACCTAAACAAAACTTAGTTAGACATGATTTTATTAAATGAAAACAAGAGCAAGAAATCATAGGTCTATTATGCATTGAAACCAACCCAATGTAAATTACATATGTAGAAAGTCGAATTTAAATTAAAATTTTGAAAGAGTCGTGCAAGATAATTCTACAATCATTATAGGTCTTTTAATCTCCCTTACACTTGGTACTTGAGATTTTTATGAATACAATGTGTGTAAAATTGTTTAGCACCGCTTTATATTTCCCTTTGATTTCATATGATGCGGGATTGAACCTCATATATGTAATGCTTAGAATCTATAAAGACTGGATTCATTCAAACTTCTAATTTATAATTTCAGTATTCTGCCAAGTAATTACTAAGGATTGGGGGATTGTATTCCCAGCCCGTTTCTTCATTCATATTAATTCCTTCTTAGTTATTTAATTTTGCTTGTGTAGGTTAATTTAATTGACTTTAGTTAATACATAGATAAAATCCAAAAATTAATCATTTTTTCTCTTCTTTTCTTTTTTTCATCAACTTTAGGATTAAACTACCTTACCTTTGTCGTCACGTTCACACGTCCTAAGTCCCTGTGGATTCGATACCCAAACTCGCCACTATACTCCTTAATAGTGTAGTTACAAGTTTAGATTTTTTTTATTGAGCTTGGAAGCCGATAACAACGACTAGCGTATTACACGGACGCTCGGTTTCCACCTCGATCAAAATAGCGTCGTTGCTGGGGAAATAGGTAGACTTTAGGTTAGGTTGGTTAATCACGAATTTGACCTTGAAAAAAAAATCCAAAAGAAAATGCCAAAAATATGGGTGTCACATTTTTGAAATGTCTTATTTTAACTCCTTTGGTGGCTTTAATTGTTATGATAATAGTGAGGAGGCGGCTCTTAAGACTAATGAACATTTGATCAATATCACTAAAGATAAGTCTCAAAAATACAAGCCCAGTGCTAAGGCCATCCAAATTGATCAAAATGAAAGGTTTAAAGAAGAAAGGCGTGAAAAAGAATATATGGAAAAAAAATCGTTTTGGGGAGCACGAGTTGGATGCATTATTCGAATCCAATGACAATTTTTATTCCAATATTTTTTAGACTAAAGAATGTTTTCAACCAAATGAGGAATCCAATGAAAATTCACTTGAGCTTGAATTTATGTCCTCGCCATTCTCATTCACTGTTATCGAACAATTAGAGTTATAACAAGAGTCGGATGAAAGTCTTAACGACGTTGAGGACAATGAATCTTTTCTTAAATTATTTTTCAAGATGGACTCTTTCTGTTTATGTGCTCCGCTTCCCGTACTAATTGAAAAATCTATGGGAGATGATTCTATTTTTCTTGGATTCCAATGGTACTTGTCCCCTTATGCACCCAAATCCCTCATTATCCCCCTAAAGTTTTTAATTGGCGATGGTTCATTTCTTCCGCTTTGCACATGCCTTCCGTTTTTCCAATGGAATTCTTATTTTTTGGGCGGCATGCTTTCTAGTTAGGGCACACCATTAATCCCTCAAACTCGCATTTTATTTTGGGTGGACCCTCAAATTTTTCGACTTCTAGTGTATGATAGCCGTTCAAATTTTAGGTTGTAAATAATTTTTTTTTATTATTACTTTTTCTATTTTATTATGGTCTAGTTTCTATGGTAGAGTTTTAGTTATTCTTTTTGCTATGATTGGTTCTAACGTGTTTTGTAGATTCAATTGATCCGTACTTATCGGGAATCGCTCCATTTGGGTAATATATTTCTTTTCCTCTCTTTATGTCGTGTTCTTGATTCGCATTGAGGACAATGCAACATTTAAGTTAGGGGGTGTGGGATATCCTTCCCATTTATTATGTAGATTCCTTGATTTCATCACATGTTTGTTCCAATATGCTTTTTTTTAAATCCAAAATTTCCCAAAAAATTAAAAAAGACAAAAATATTTTTGTTCAAAGTGAATAAAAATGTGAATTTAAATTTTTAAAAAATATGACCTTTATTCTATTTAAAGTCTCAAATTGTTAAAAATCAAAATGCACTAAGTCAAAATTGACCGAAGATGGAAATTGAAAGGAAATTGATGACTTAACGAATAAGTGTGGAGATTGATCAAACTCGATGAGATTTCGAGCCTTTCAATTTTTTATGAGTTTTTAAATCAATCCGAGTTTATGATTAACTCAAAGTTCTTTTCAGCATTTTAATAAGTTGTTGATGATCTCAATCCTTTGTTTTGATCGGTTATGGGAAATGTGTTAAATGTTGTCTTGAAATTCGTACTAAATATATCTATAAACTTAATTAATCTCGAGATGCATATGGTAATGTGATTTGCAATTTGGACAATGAAGTAAGCCCTCTTTTGTTTAACCCAAAAATATTAGCCATAGTAAAGTTGTGAAAAAATTATCCCTTTGCAACCCACTTTGAGCCTAATAAAATATTTCCCATTCGTTTGATAACCCGAAAAACCCAAATAGCCCGGAATTGTGAAAAATTGAAAATTCATCAAGTAAGTCAAAAGTGTGTAAAAAAAGGGCAAGAAAAAAAATGAAAAAAGAAAAAGAAAGAGAAAATTGAGCAAATGCCCGAAAAAGCACTAATGGACGTCATAAGGACATTTTCCAATTCCGAACATTCCGTCCATTCCCATTTTTACCCTTTAAACTTTTTAACCCGAAAAGTCCTAACCGAGTCCGAATGGTGAAATTAATTACTGCATGGAGAGTTAAAACATGAAAAGGTAATAAAAGAGATTAAAATGGTGTGTTTATGAGATGATGTTTCTCGTTTTCTAATAACTGTATTCCGATGATGAGATCTTTTTACCATATATTTCCTTCTTTTCAATTTTGTATGTGTGAATTTGTGTCCATTATATTTACTCTTTATATCATGCATACCGAGAGAAAACAACCACAATACGAGTGATTCGTTAGTGATTGCATCCGTAAGAATTTAAACAAAACGAATTTTCAGAAAGTAACGTAATACTCAATCAGTGGAAATTTGAGGTTTAATTTCTGGATTTGCACACACACACTATGGTTTGAGACATTTGAATATGAATTTATGGTGATTATTTTTTGAAAAGTTTAAATTGTACAATTTTTAAGTATTTTGATATTTATTTGAGTCAATAAAGAATTTTATGGGTGTAGTTACTGCAAACCCTCATGAGACAAAACTCGTCCTATTAGGGTAACCTAGGGGTTTAAAGGCTTATTGCATATGATCAATGCAATCGCTTGCCTGAGAAAGTGGAATTTTATTTTAATAAAAGAAATTTCAAAAGTCAACTCATTTCTCTTACATTGCTCGAGACGCGCAAAGTTCTAAGTTAGGGGGATTTGATTAGGCATAAATTCTTCACATTTATCCCCTTAATTTCGGTATTTTTTTGATCCCGTACATTGTAAATAGCTTGGAATTGTCTTATATTTATGCTACTAACCCCTTTTGGTAATTATTTCGTATTTTGTGTATCTTTTATGTATTTTACAGGTATTTCATGCAAATTAGTGCGAAAGAGAACGCAAAACAGTGAAAGAAAGCAAGAAATGGGGAGTTCAAGGGCATTTTTGTAATTTTATAGCCATATTCCAAAGGTGGGGAAAACTAGAAAGTTTAAGAGCTCTAAATTATAAGAACATAGGAAGAAACAACAGTCAAATCGAAACTCTAGATCAAAAGATATGGCAAGTCAAAGTTGGAGAAAGAAAGTCAAAATTGAAATTAATTGTGGAAGCTGAAGAGTTTCAACTCTTGAAATTTCTTGTATAATTCCTTTTTATTGGTTGTAAAACGTCGAGAGGCATTTAAAAAGTCATATTTGGGTATTATAAAAAGCCAAGCCCTAGAGTAATGAATAAAGGAAGAGGTGGGAGTTCCTTTTGGCATATAATTTCATATTTTCTTAGGATTTAGAAACCCTAGTTTGTAAGTTGAACAATTGCTATTCAAGATTCAAGTTTCAAGTTCAGATTTGCTTCTTCTATTCAAATATTGCTAGTTTTTACTTTCCATCTCTTCCATATTGTAAGTTTAAATTGCTCTTGTAGTTTAATTTTGTTTCTTAATTCAATTTTCTTTTCAATGCATAATAGACCTATGATTTCTTGCACATGTGGAAAATAGAATTTAATACAATGTCTAGCTAAAAAAAAACTTAGCTAAACATGTATTTATTAAATGAAAACACGAGCAAGAAATCATAGGTCTATTATGCATTGAACCCATCCCAATGTAAATTACATTTGTAGAAAATAGAATTTAAATTAAATTTTTGAAAGAGTTGTGCAAGATAATTCTACAATCATTATAGGTCTTTTAATCTTTCTTGCCCTAGGTACTTGGGATGTTTAAGAATATAATGTGTGTAAAATTATTTAGCACCGCTTTATATTTACCTTTGATTTCATATGATGCGGGATTGAACCTCATATATGTAATGCTTAGGATCTATAAAGACTCGATTCATTCAAACTTGTAATTTGTAATTTTAGTATTCTGCTAAGTAATTACTAAGGATTGGGTGATTGTATTCCCAACACGTTTCTTCATTCATATTAATTCCTTCTTCGTTAGTTAATTTTGCATGTGTTGGTTAATTTAATTGAATTTAGTTAATTCATATATAAAATCCAAAAATCAATCATCTTTTTCTTTTCTTTTCTTTTTTTCATCAACTTTTGGATTAAACTACCTTACCTTTGTCGTCAAGTTCACATGTCCTAACTCCTTATGGATTCGATACCCAGACTCGCCACTCTACTCCTTAAGAGTGTAGTTACAAGTTTAGTTTTTTTGTATTGAGGTTGGAAGACGATAATAACGACTAGCATTTTACACGGACGCTCGGTTTCCACCTCCATCATCGACGGTTCGTCATCTTACACGGTGACGTTTATTGACTCCATAACCTTAAAGCTACTTAGGTTAAAAACTCTCTATCCCGTAGGATGTAGCATTTGCTCCCCAAAATATAAAAATATGAAAGGTTGGGCTTCTTTCCAGTCCACAATTCATAAGGCGTCTGAAGAGTGTGTGAACGAATGTAAATCCTATTCACCGTGTGGCAGGCGGTAGACATCGCCTCTCCCCAAAATTTCCTAAGAACTCTATGACCTAGAAGCATAGATCTATCCCTCTCCCGAATCATCCGATTCTTCCTCTCAATAATCCAATTTTGTTGAGGAGTCTTCTCGATCGAAAATTCATGTTTGATCATGAGGCTATCATAGTAAAGATATACTTTTGCATCCTTAAATTCAGTCTCGTTATCACTCCATATTCTACTGATGGTGACACCATGTTGATTTTGCAAGACATGGCACTTGGTCCTAATAAACTCTATAACATCGAATTTCTCTCTCAAAAAATCTATTATCTAGTAACAAGAGAAATAATAAACCATCACGAGGATATACCTCTTACCACCCAATCTCTCAGTACGACTAGGACCCATAAGATCCATGTGTATCATCTCAAGCACTCGTGAAGTGGTAATGGAATTCAACTTTTTGTGGGGGCTACAGACTTGCTTTCCTAACTGACAGGGTCCAAAAACCGTGAAAGTCGGCTATCCAAGAGATGGCAAGCCACGCACTAGGTCCTTTTTAGCTAATCGCTCCAAATCACTATAATTCACATAACCTAGACGTTGATGCCATAGACCCGTGGGAGTGATCGTAGCACTTTTGCAGATAAATAAGGACATGGGCGCAATCTCATAACAATTATCTTATGTCCTCACCCCTTACAATAGAAGTTTACCGACTTGATCATAAATATTGCACTCGTTCTGGTCAAACTTTACTGCAAAGTCAGCTACGCACAGCTGGCTAATGTTGAGAAGATTTGCTTTCAAACCTTTGACGTACAAAACATTCTCCATCTTAGGTAATCCTAGTATCTCCATTGTACCTCATCCTACTATGCTAGACATGTTCCCATCTCTAAAGGTGACTTTACCTTCCTTACGATCATCTAGGTAGGTGAAAATCACCAGTCATGTGCTGGAGCACCCACTGTCAAAATACCACTGTGAGGTGTTATGTGCTTTAAGATCAACATTAACAATAAGGTCTTTTACATCATGCTTAGGTACCTAAGAATTCATAACCTTATGTTTTCCATTGTCATTATTGGTTCTAACCAGGATTTTCTAAGTATCGACTAACGGTAAAGGCATCCATTGGAACTCTTCCATTAAACTCTGAGATGTGGTAACTAAAAACTCAACCTACTTTCTAGGACCAGTAAGATTGCTGGTGGTATGTGGAGGAGCAAAAGTACGACGTGTCGGACCCAAACTATAGGAAAACTCCCTAAGGTGTCCTTTCCTCTTATAGTAAGTACAAAAATAGATAGTCTTAGGCCATCCTTGGTTTACTTTTCTTGGCCGAACTCTTCTTTGGGGTTTTGGATAATGTCCATATGGATTCCTAGTAAACTTAGGAATTGGTTCCGGTGTCATATGAGACGTGGAAGCACCATCAAAACCTATTCCCTTCTTTTCACCAAACCCTAAAGCAGTGGCGAGGAACATCTTTCTCATCTTTTCAGATCTGTCATCTATCCTTACCTTGATCTCTTGGGCTCTCTCAAGGTCAAAAGTGAGTTGGGCAACAAGGGATCCAAGTTTCTTCCGGGCCTCTATAGATAAGTGGAGATCACTCGTAAGACTAGACACCCTCTTGGTCAAGTCCCCTTTCTTTTTCTCAAAACAACTCTCTCTCTCTTTCGCTCTCTCTCTCTCTCCAAATAGTCTCTCTCTTTCTCTCCAAATTGACTCTCTCTCTACACAAACTCTCTCTCTCAACATAATGTTTGTCTCTATCTCTTAAGGCAGTGCTAATGGAGGACTCTCTCTCTCTCTCTCGTCTCTCTAAAAAATTTCTCTGAGGCGATGATTCTAAGAGCTATCCTTTTATTACTCATTTTAGTTTTAAATGAATCAACATACAAATCTCCGTAGATGTGTCGTAGATCACTCTCGCTCTCATTTACAACATCCTCCCCCTCACTTACATCACTTTCACCGTCGAGGTGTCCCTCTGAAGTAGCTTCCTCATCATCGTGAGGCGCACTGTTAGCACTCACATGACTAGCAATTCATGCGGTGAAGTTACATTCATGCGGTGACTAGTCTTTAGAATCCACCGACTCGACCTTAATATCGTCACTAAGGGAGGCATTTAAAGTATCTTTGTCTTTGCCTTGACGTTTCAACTTAGTTGGACACTCAAAAGCCTTATGACCTCTACCGTCACACTCATAACATCTCTCTTCCTCTCTTTTAGGTGTTTCCTTTTTATCCTTATATTTTTCTTTTCAGATTTTATTTTTCACAAAATTCTTTTTATCTTTGAAATTTCAATTATTTTTCTTTAATTTGAAAAATTTCTTGAAAGTTTTTGCAAGCAAAGCCAAATCGTCTAAATCAAAATCAAACTCTAAATCTGACATCTCTTCCTCTCTTCTCTCAGACGACTCACCCCTCTTTCTTGCTGACCCCTTACTTTTTGTAGCTTGGGCTTTAAGTGCAACCCATTTATCTTTTGATTTAATCGAATTAGGAAACATGTCAATTCCATAAGTTTGGAGGACTCCTACCAGTTCTTATAATTTCAGACTACTCAAATTTCCTATTGAATTTAGCATAGTGACTTTAGGGATAAAACGCTTAGGCAATAGTCCCAAAATCATTTTAATTACTCTATCATCAGGATTATGCTCACTAAAATTGAAACTAGTGTTAACAATATCAGATAAACGTGCATAGAATTCATCAAAACACTAAGATTCAAGCATGGTATTTATTTCAAATTGAGTAGTTAAATTTTGCAATTTAGATTCTTTACTTGCATTAGTGGCTTCATGGGTAAGTTGAAAAACATCCCATGCTTCTTTTGACATGGTACACGTCATGATGCGTTGGAACTCATCGGGTGTGACGGCTCCATAAATTTCACTTAGCCCACCTGAGTTATATATGCTCAATTTATATTCGTCCTCAGTCCAGTCACTCACAGATTTAATATTAATGACATTATTAGCGGTGACAGTTAGAGGAGACCACCCACTTTCACATACAACCCATAGACGTTCGTCAATGGCTTTTAAATGGAATTTCATACGGGCTTTTCAATATGCATAATTTATCCCGTAAAAAATTGGCACTCGATTATACAAGTTTTCCAATGAATTTGTGCTTTTTTCAAAAATCAATTATTAGACCAAAATTGATATCCAGAAAAATTTTGCGGAAAAATTATACGCTGTAATTGGCTCTGATACCAATTTGAGAGTGCACTAGCAATCAATGAACAAACTTGTTTAATTAAATTCCAATTTTATGCCCAGATTTTAATTAAAACCATAACTCTTGCAAATAGTTGTGATTGACAGAATATACATAATCAAGCGTGCACACAATCACAAACACAAATTTGAGAAATCCCCAAAGCGGTAAAACCTTTTTATTTCACTATATTGTGTAACGACTTACAAATACAGAGAAATATAGCTTGTTGTGACACACGAATACCTGTAGGCGTCGGTTCGTTGTCGTCGGTAAGAGATCTCGCAATAGATCCAATGGTCAGTAATGGAGAAATAACCTTCTTCTCCACAAGAGTACTCCAGATGAGTAGAATGAGTAGCAATGGCTTGGAATGATTCACATATATATGTGGGACAGTTTGATGAATCAAAAGTGGTTTAAAACTTAAAAGATGAAATCTTAAAATCGTAGCAGCTCTACAAAAAATGGTTTTGTAAAGACTTGAAAAACCTTGATGTAGAAACATGTATTTATATAAAAAGTTAAGTTAGCACAATCGCTCGAACAACAAGGGGATGTCGCTCGAACGACATAAGATGTCGTTTGATCCCAATTTGCGCGACCTATCAAACGAAGTAAAAATACGAAAACAGTACGGGCTCATTTGATGACTACTTCAAGCGAGCTTAGAGTGACCTATCTCGCGACATGTTAATAAAATTAGTTCAGTGATGTACGCAAGCTGATTCGGGAATACCATCCCTTCCATAATTTTTTTTTTCCAAAAAATAATGAGTTTAACATTTTTCTAAAGGGTAGAGCTATTCCCACTCCAATTAATTCCTAAGGCACTCCAAAATCATGTAAAATGACAAAACAACCCTTTGATACTTATACACTCCTATTAACATGTTAAAAGTCAAATATAATTATAAATCTTTATGAAAAAACAGTTTTGAACTATTTTTTTAAGTTGAATAATCACTCTATTTTTTTTAATAAAAATTAAAACCGTTGAAATGTATGCCAAATAATAATAAAAAAACTAAGTTCTCTTTTAAAATAAAATCTGAGTTTTTTTAATTAAAAAAAGGGGACAAAAAAGTGTTTTTTTTGTCAAATTTTATAACACCCGTTTGATTGTTTTTTATTAAAGAAAATAAATGAAGAATTTCAAAAAATCCGAGAATAAATATTTTTTATCGTTTTTTATTTACTTAAATAGATTTTATAAAATGACAAAACAACCCTTTAATACTTACACACTCCTATTAACATGCTAAAAGTAAAACATAATTATTAAATCTTTATGACAAAATAGTTTTTTTTAGAAAAAAAAATTGTTTTTCTAAACTTTTAAAACAGTTTTAAACTATTTTAAAAGTTATGAATTTTATTATATTTAATGTAGGCTCTCGTTTTTATCACTGTCGTTAAAAAAATATTTGTTACGTGCTCTTTTTTTTACATATATTTTTTTTTGAAAATTTGATTTCTTAGAGACGCGATTGATTTTTTTTAAAAAAAAATTATGTCTTAGAGACGCGATTGGTCAATGCCGCTGGCGTGGACCCACATCATTTATTGGATGTGGGTCCGCGCCAGTGGTACTAACAATTCACATCTCTAAGACATCAAATTTAAAAAACAAACATATGTAAAAAAAAGAGCACATAGAAAATATATTTTCTAACGACAAAAATAAAAACGAGAGCCTACATTAAAAAAACTGAGTCCTCTTTTAAAAAACTCCTAGTTTTTTTATTAAAAATGGCACCAAAAAATTGCCTTTTTTGTCAAATTTTATAAAACCCGTTTGATTTTTAATGAAGAAAATGAAAGAAGAATTTTAAAAAAAAATCGAGAATAAATATTTGTATCATTTTTTCTTTACTTAAATAGAACAACGTGTTTTTAATAGAAAATGATAAACATTCTTAAAACATTTTCTTTTCTTTATTTACAGTAATTCTATCAAAGTAAAGAAAAAACGACAAAAAAATATTTATTCTCGAATTTTTTAAAATTCTTCTTTTATTATCCTTATTAAAAACAATCAAACGTCTGTTATAAAATTTGACAAAAAAGACACTTTTTTTTGTCCCCTTTTTTTATTAAAAAAACTCAGATTTTATTTTAAAAGAGAACTCAGTTTTTTTATTATTATTTTGCATACATTTCAACGGTTTTAATTTTTATTGAAAAAATAGAGTAATTATTCAACTTAAAAAATAGTTCAAAACTGTTTTTTCATAAAGATTTATTAATTATGTTTTACTTTTAACATCTTAATAGGCATGTGTATAAGTATCAAAGGGTTGTTTTATCAATTTACATGATTCTCGAGTCCCTTAGAAATTGATTGGAGTGGGAATATCTCTACCCTTTTCTAAATTCTTCGTAATTAAGTACAGCACCATACATACAAATAATAGTATGGTAAAATAATATGAGTATGGTCTAATAGTGTGTGTTTAACATGGTTGAACCTGGAAGGCCAAAAGCGTCTTTAGAAATTAATCAGCTGACATTGAATCGTTGGTTCAAAATATAGCGAGAAGGACTAGAGACACACAGACTACAATTGCACATATATTAGAGAGACTTTACGTATTATGAGTCTAGAGAGCGAAACAAACATTTACTGTCTATATGAACACCAGGGAATGGAATATGAACAAGGTTTACTCGGAAAATTCACAACCCCTAGACTTATTTTCTCAACTTTCTCCCTCTAATTTCCCACCTATGGCTGAACAAGGTTTTGTTCATTTTCCTGGACATTTAGATCCTATGGTGCAAGAGTTCATACCAACTGGACATTTAGATCCTATGGCGCAAGAGTTCATACCTATGGCTGAACAAGGTTTTGTTCATCTTCCTGGACATTTAGATCCTATGGCACAAGAGTTCATACCAACAACAAACCCCTCATTAACCTTACTCCAACCGCAAATTTACTACCCCTACCATTACCCACCTTATGATCTTCAACTTCAATTTCAACCCATCCCCACTGTACCTCCACTGTCCACCACGCCGTCACGGACATTATTACTGAGTTCCGTACAGACAGACGTTAGCGAGTCCGTTATCAGGCAGAAATTGGAGGTTTTTGGAGACGTTAGAGCTGTGAAAATGGAGAAAGTCCATAACGGAATAGTGACTGTTCATTTTTACGACTTGAGAGATTCGCAGGCGGCGTTAGTGGCCATTCAAGACCAACACATGCAACAACAGTACAGGTTGAAGAAGCATTACGACACCATTTTGACTCACAATTCTTATTTTGAGCCGGATATATTAGTTCCACCTTTACCCCCTCCGGGTTTTGGGCTTATTGTCGGCCGACCAGTTTGGGCTCAGTTCATGTTTTCGATAACCGGTTGTCTCCCGGAAGGTTACAATCAGGGCATGATTGTTATCTTCAATTTGGCCTCCGACGTCTCCACTGGTTTTCTTAGACAAATCTTTGATGCTTTTAGTATGAATATTTGTTATTATTTTTTCTCTATACTCATTAAAAAAAAGGATGAAATACCAAAAAATCACTCCGATAATTTTTAATACATATTTAGTGTCTTTTATTTTATACCAAAAATTCCCTTATTTTCTTATCTTTAAAAGCAGTATGGCAAAACCTTTTTGGCGAGGTGAAATTTTTTTTGGTGCAAAATAAAAAGGTTTGGACTAAACATGTATTAAAAAAAATTCGAGGGACTATTTAATATATGCCTCTTAAAAAAATCATTTACAAATACTTCTAATTAGGGTTGTTATTATATGTGACATTTAGAATTCGAGTGAACCCATTTGGCCTCTCTAGTGTTCTAGGGTTTTTTGTTACATTATAATCATGTTTCTTTTAATGTTTGTGAATTAGGGGCAATAAAGGAATTAAGGGATAATCCAATGAAGACCATCAAAAGTTTATTGAGTTTTTCGACATAAGGGAAGCAACTAAGGCTCTTTTGAATATGAATGGGAAAGAAATTAATGGGAAGCAAGTAGTGATTGAGTTTAATCGCAGAGATTATAGAACCACTATCATGATTAAAAATATACCCAACAAGTACAGGTTTGTGTTTTTCGTGCTTGCTTGGTTGATTTCTTGATTTTCTGCATCAGGCTGATTTTTGTCTTTTTTTATTGCTTGATTTTTTATATCCATTGTTAAGTCTCATACATTGAGGTATGTGCATGGTAGAGATATAATATAGAGAATGAGTTCAAGTTCAAATGTTATGTCTAACCAATTTTCTCAAAGTTGAGTTTATATTTCAATTTTCAATCTTACGACTTTAACAATAGTATCTCCATTATTTTCTAGGAAAATAAGACATGTTTCGTATTCTTTAAGATTTGAATCTCCATTTTTTAGGCTAACCACACCCGTAAATCTTCTTGTTATCTTAATCACACTATATTTTTTATTAATTAATTATAAAGTCTATCAATCCAATGCACTTTTGGGACTACATTGGATGTGTTGTAATAATATGTACATAAATTTTAATTGCAGAGAGGACAATAATTTAGAAAAGAGCACAAAATGGGTCGTTTAAAAATTATTTTTAATTAGAGGTTTTGAAACAATAAATGTTAATATGTCTATATTTTTTTAATATAAATGGTATACTTTTAGGGCATAAAATAATACTGATTGTCAATGTAGGATAACAAATATTTTGTTTTATGAATATGGGTCCGCGCGAGCTATTTTATTCAAAAATAGAAATTAAAATTATAAATAAAATATTTATTATCCTATTTTCAAAATACATATTATAATAGGTCATAATTTTGCGAATGGCCTTTTTTTCTTTAAGTAAGGTCGAAAGTTGTGATTGGTTTTGTATACTGACTTCGTGGAGATTGTGCAGTCAGAAGCTACTGCTGAACATGCTGGATAACCACTGCATTCACTGTAACGAGCAGATTGTCGACGGCGGCGAGGACCAGCCCTTGTCCTCCTATGATTTCGTCTACCTCCCTATTGATTTCATGTGATTTTTCTCTCTTTTATTCACTCTCTTTTATGTTCATCATGTCTATGTAAATATATTTATATATCTTAATTGTCTTGAGGATAAGTAGGGAATGTTTTTGTAATAACCCTCGCTTATGAGAACGTATTTTATATTAATTACTAAGTATAGTAATTAGATAAAAGTGTTGGGTTATGATTTGTATGCTAAATTAATGTAGAAAAGTTAATACTCATTATGAGTTCGCATATATACCATAACTATGGGTGAATATTGCTATGTCATGCTTATTAATATCATCTGAATTCAAAATGATATTTGGCGTAATAATGAGACCGAAACCTAAATTGAATTATAAAATGTCCAAATGATAATTTGGAGGCTGCAGTTGATTCCGGAATGTGCGAAATAGTCAAATATTGTACCATATTGTATTTTGAGGTTTTGGGCATTTTTGACTGATTATGCCTTAATTATGCAGTTGCGTATTATTTTATCGCACTATTAGTTAATTAAGTGAGATTTTTGGTCTTAAGCCACGACTTAGACTTACTAAGTCTTCTAATTGCCCTAATTTCATTTCTAACCCTAAGGAGAGAAGAGAAAGAGTAGAGAGAAAGAGGAAGATTGAGGATTTAAGAAGGGATTCTTGCTTCTACTAAGAAAAGACCTGCAATTTCTGAATCAAGGCAAGTTTCTACTTGCTATTTATGGTTTAAGATAAATGATTTGTATGAAAATGATGTATTTGTTTATGGTTTGATAGTTTAGGGTTTGATGTTGGGTTGATCCTAAACCATTAAAGGGTAGTTGAAGGATTGTTGCTATTGATGGTAGTAGTAGTAGCATTTATGTTGTATGGGTGAGAATAAATGAGTTAGCTTTGGGAGTTGCTAGAAAATAGAAATTCTTGGTCTAGATCTGCAGGTAGCGGTCGACCGCGATTCGCAGACCGGTCGACCGGGTATACGGGAGAGGGTTTACTGCATTCTTTAAAGGCCTAAAATTTATGATGCGGTCGACCGCGGTCCCGGATCGGTCGAACGGTCTTGCCGAAATGAACTTTCTGCTTTTCTTCTTAAGCCAAATTTTGAGACGCGGTCGACCGCGGTCCCTGATCGGTCGACCGGTCCCCTGTTTCTCCCAAACCTTTTTATTTCCACTCTATAACTTCTTACTTTCAAAGGAAACTAGGGACCTTCTTAAATGAAGTAAACATAGGAATTTAGAGTATTAGTTGAGTTGGATCTACACCCTAGACTCAAATGGGTTCATCTAGGGTTCAGTCCAGGGGTGTTTAAAGGATTGTTTAGGCATCTATTTCCTTGTGTAGATGATAGAAGTCTAGGAAATTTCGAAGTCATATTGGGAGACTTTAGAGATTGATTTGAAGTGTGATGATTTAGATGAAGCCTAAAAGGAGGCTATGTCCAATAACTTGGAAGTCTGATGTGTTATCGAGGTGGTTAGGACAATACGAAATACGTATAGTTCCGGAGGACCATAATGCATTTGATAAAATGTAAAATAGAAGGTAAATGATAATTTACTAACTCATGTAATGGAAATTAAAAAATGGATGTTACACACCTATCTAAATACCATCTTAAGGGAAGTCCGTGTGAGAGGTGAAGCCCCCTGGCTAATGAATGCAGGGTGGATATAGTCCTAGGCCATATGAGCGCTTGTTTTATTTTTCTGCGATGGGTAGGAGATTCTGGGTGTGGTCTTGACTACCCCGCAGGCATATGGCCGCTTCCCGACGATTTCGATAGGATCCCAGGTTGTCTTATGTTAGGCCCTGGAAGATGATGGTTATTTAGGGACGCGCACAGTGGGGAAACCCGGAGGGGCGGTCTTAGAATCGTTATATATATATATTAATAACTATTCTAATTATCGAGTTGGACTCGATGGAACATTAATGCCATATAGAGAAAAATTATGCCACAAAGAGCATACTATTGAGATTAGTGCCATAAAGAGCACATGGTAATAAATGTATTCCTGATAAGGAATGGAAAGAAGATTGAATTGAAAATGATTAAAGATGGAAAAAGGCACATAAGTACTTTTAAATTCTTGTATAATTGAATTTCATCTTATTGATCCTTTTATCTGTTATAGTTCTTCATGTGATAAATTACCATGTTAGAATATCCTACATGCTTACTTGTACACCCTTGCCATACCTGTCATTTATCTATTGATCATATCCAACTGGCCTCTTACCGGTTCTTCTTTCTTGTTGTATATGTATATGTTATATCTGACCAGGTGTACCGCCGCAAGGTCGCCCGTAATGACCTTTCCATCCCTATGTCTTTTGAGGAGCCGTGACATTTTGCGGGAATCACGGGATAATTTGTATAGACGCCTCCATTTTTATTTTCTAGTTATGATCAGTTTTTATTCGGGCGTGTGGCCCCAAACCATTGTAATTGTATAATGGATCTATTATGTAACACCTGGAACTTATTGTATGTTGTATGGTTATTATCGACCGACATTTCATTCGGTCCTTTTGTATCTTTTGGGTTTCTTATATACGCTTGTGGGGGTTTCCACCCTCTATTTCTATCATGGGTTGTTGAAAATGTTCTCTTATTATTTCAAAACTAAAATTTTTGATAACCCGTTTTCTGGAATATTGTGTGGTTATTCCTTATACTTTGTATGTTGTTGTGATGCTGAGAATGATATCTATCCATGATTCCTATTTTATCGGGGTATAGGGATAGCCACCCTTTATTTCGGATAGCGGGTTGTCACAAATGGTATCAGAGCATCAGGTTCTAGAGTCTTTAGGATCTATGCGGACTTGTCACGTTCTACCGTAGCGTTCCTTGATATAGAACTTAATGTTAGGATTGTTTTGCTGCTTATGTATGCGATCTTCTGCTAAATAGATTGTTTAATATTATCTTTTAACTCTATCTCGTCTTTATCGCAGATGCCAACAATGAGAGGACGTCCCGCTAGACGTAATAGGGTTGTTGAGGATGAGGTTGGTCCTCCACCGCCACCACAGGGGAATATCAGTGCCGCTGAAGTGGCAAATATCGTGGCCCAAGATGTTAACGCCGCGATGACTGCAATGGCACAACAAATGCCACAAGTTCAAGCGAGGGGACAAGAAGCACTAGTTCCTACGGGACCTTCTCAGTGGGAACGGGTGAGGGAGTCCTTCCTTAAGGGACATCCCCCGGAATTTGAGGGAGGTTCGGACGTTATAAAGGCGAACCAGTGGAAGAAGGATATGTAGCGCCATCTTAGGATGGTGGAATGTAGTGAGGAGAAAAAGTAAATCCTCGTTACCTTCAAGCTTGTCGAACTGACCTTACACTGGTGGGAATCAATGACGACACCCGAACAAAGGGATACTATGTCCATCACCAATTTTTGGGCTTTGTTTGATGGAAAGTACTTCCCTCCCGCAGTTCAAAGGGAAATGCAGAGGAAGCTTTAGGATTTAGTACAAGGGGAGAGATCGGTTTCCGAGTACGAAGAGGAGTTTACCCAGTTAGCAAGCTTTATACCGGATGAAGTAACTCCAGAAGCGAAGAGGATCTCCAAGTTTGTAGGAGGTTTGCACTGGCGAATAAAACAACATTTGCTTAGAAATCTATCTCTGGTGACCTTTGGGGATGTGATGAATGCTGCTTTACTTCACTGTCAAGAGCATATATTATTTGTGCAAAACAAGAAGAAGGTTGTAGTGGTGGGGCAAGCGGTGAGATAGGGAGGAACTGGGAGCGGAGGGGGAACATCTTCTTCGTCCCAATCCTCGGGGAACAAGCAGAATGAGAGGGATCCTCAGCAAGGGGATTCGTCCAAACATCAACGTTTCGTTGGGTTTAATGCTGGTGGCAACAATAATAACAGGCCGGGTCAAGGTGGTCAACAACCACAGGGGGTAGAGGTGGAAATGGAGGTAGGGGCCAACAGGGCCGAGGTGCGAGGCAATTCCGAAACAATCAAGGCAGGAATCAGGAGAATGCGGCAAATAAATGTTTTTAGTGTGGGGAGTTGGGCCACTATAAAAGGGCGTGTCCTCAGTTGGTTGGAGGGCCTCTTCCTAGGGCCCCACAGCAGCCGTATGTACAGTTTCCGCCCCAAGCACCTAATTCGGTTGCTCCTCCTTAGCAGGGGCAATTGCAGTACGGACGGGTTTACCACATTCAGGAGGCTATGCTTCCTCCAGCTCCTCCGGCACCACCAGCGATCGAGGGTAAGTTTCTCATACATGGGCATATGGGTCGAATACTATTTAATACGGGTGCTACACACTCCTTTATTTCTAGAAGTTTTGCCCAGACCACAGGTTTGATAAAATCTGCTGAAAGTACCTTCACTAGCGTCGAATCCTCTATGGGCGATGGTTCATTGATTTTCTTTGTATGTAAAAACGTAGGGATTAACCTTGGTAACTTGTGTTTTGAGGCTGAATTGCTCGTCCTTGATATTGTCGGGTACGATGTAATTTTGGGTATGGATTGGCTAGTGAAATACCGTGCTATAGTGAATTGTTACGGGAAAAGCATAGTTTTTGCAGTCCCGGGACAAGAAATGTTCCTGGTAGTTATTCCTTGTATGGAAGGGAGTACGAGTGCTTATTTATATTGTATTCCGGAAGATGCATCTAGAGATGTTGTGGTTCCCCTAAATTCTCTTCCAATTGTTAGAGATTTTGAAGATATTTTTTGGGAGATACCAGGATTACCTCCAAGTCGGGAAATAGAGTTTGTGATTGATTTAATGTCGGGAACTCGACCAATTGCTAAGGATCCTTATCGAATGGCTCCTATGGAGATGAGGGAGTTGAGAGATCAGATTCAGAAGCTACTGGAGCAGGGCTTCATTAGGCGTAGTACCTCACCGTGGGGTGCTCCGGTATTGTTTATGAAGAAGAGAGACGGTTCTCTCCGGTTATGCGTGGACTATAGAGAGTTGAACAAAGTCACCATCCGGAATAAATACCCTTTACCTCGCATCGACGATTTGTTTGATCAACTTAGGGGAGCATCCTACTTCTCCAAGATTGATTTGAGGACGGGGTATCATCAATTGAGAATACGAGAGCAAGATGTATCCAAGACTGCATTTCTGACCCGTTATGGATCCTATGAATTCTTGGTTATGCCCTTGGGGTAACCAATGCTCCTGCTGTGTTTATGGACCTTATGAATAGGTTGTTTCGGGATTTCCTTGACCAGTTTGTTATTGTATTCATCGATGACATCCTAGTCTATTCTCAGACAGAGTCTGATCATGCTACTCATTTACGATTGGTCCTGCAGAGATTGAGGGATCACAAATTGTATGCAAAGTCTGAGAAATGTGGCTTCTGGTTGAAGGAAGTTCAATTTCTGGGGCATGTGGTGTCAGCCCAGGGTGTATCTGTGGATCCTGTCAAGGTGATCGCGGTAAGAGAGTGGGGTCAGCCCACGACACCCACTGAAGTTCGTAGTTTTCTGGGCTTGGCGGGTTATTACCGTCGATTCATTAAGGGTTTTTCTAACGTTGCTATCCCATTGACGAATTTAACCCGAAAAGGAGTAAGATTTGTTTGGGACAGTTCATGTCAAGCGGCATTTGATGAGCTCAAGGACGGACTAACTTCGGCTCCCGTCCTGGCATTGCCAAAACCGGGATTGGAATATCTAGTCTTCACCGATGCATCTCTTCAAGGGTTAGGAGGTGTTCTTCAGCAAGAGAGACAAGCTATTGCTTACGCCTCTCGTAAGTTGAAGCCTCACGAAAGGAAATATCCGGTGCATGACTTGGAGTTTGCCGCAGTTGTCTTTGCCTTGAAGATATGGAGGCATTATCTCTTGGGGGAAGAGTTTAGTATTTTCACCGACCATAAATCGCTGCAATATTTGTTTTCCCAAAAGGATTTGAATATGCGCCAGCGTCGTTGGTTGGAGTTTGTGAAAGACTACCAATTTGATATTCATTATCATCCTGGAAAGGCGAACGTAGTAGCGGATGCCTTGAGTAGGAAGCCCGAGGGAGACTTAGCTAAGGTGTGGAAAGCTAAGTGGAAAGAACTCAGTCAAGAGGACGCGGGGGTAAGAGCATTCATTTCCGTGATGACGGTTACTCCCACGATTATAGAAAAGATTGTAGAAGCCCAGAAAAGAGATAAAGGTTATCGAGACCATGTGCAGCAGCTGTTGTCTGAGGGAGCGGAGTCGTACTCGATTGGTTCTGAGGGTGGACTACGCTTCCACGGAAGACTTGTGGTTCCCGACGATGGGGATTTGAGACGAGCGGTGATGGCGGAATCCCACGGGTCAAAGTTTGCGGTACATCCAGGCGGGGACAAGATGTACCAAGATATGCTTCATCAATATTGGTGGGCGGGTATGAAGATGGATATCTCGGAGTTTGTATCTTAATGCACTACTTGTCAGTTGGTTAAGATCGACCACCAGCGATCGACAGGTTTGTTACAACCGCTCGAGATTCCCGTATGGAAATGGGAAAGCATTTCGATGGACTTCATTACGGGCTTACCTAGATCGCAGAGAGGTCGTGATTCAATCTGGGTGATTGTCGACCGTTTAACTAAGTCGGCACACTTCTTGCCTATGCGTACGGATTATGATACCGCTCGTTATGCCCAATTGTTCATCGAGGAGATCGTCAGACTTCATGGGGTACCTTCGAATATTGTCTCCGACCGAGATAAGATATTTGTGTCCCACTTTTGGCAGAGTTTCCAAGGAGCAATGGGGACCGAGTTGAAGTTAAGCTCTTCCTATCATCCTCAAACAGATGGTCAAACCGAAAGGGTAAACCAGATGTGGGAGGATATGCTTCGTATGTGCATACTCGATTTTAAGGGAAGTTGGGAACAATACCTCCCGTTGGTTGAGTTTGCTTACAACAACTCATACCAATTTACTATTGGAATGGCACCCTATAAAGCTCTGTATGGCAGGCCTTGTAGATCGCCCGCTTGTTGGTTGGAAGTGGGTGATAACAAGTTCCTTGGACCTGAAATGATCCAAGACACTTCTTCGAAGATTGAGCTTATTCGAAATCGCATACGGATAGCCCAAGATCGTCAAAAGAGCTATGCCGATGCAGGTAGGAGACACATGGAGTTAGAGGTTGGAGACCAAGTGTTGGTGCGAGTGTCCCCAATGAAGGGCATTAAACGTTTCGGGAAGAAAGGAAAGCTTGCACCGCGTTTTGTTGGACCTTTCCCAGTGATTGCAAAGGTTGGTCCCGTGGCATATCAACTTGCTTTACCGGAGCCTTTACAACAAATCCATGATGTATTCCATGTCTCCTCTTTGAAGAAGTATAGGAGATGTGAGGGTGCCCTTTGGCACATCCCTTTTGAAGATATCGATTTGCAACCCGATGTTTCATATGAAGAACAACCGGTTGCTATCCTTGAGTATGGGGAGCGAAAGTTAAGGTCTCGTGTGGTGCCCCTAGTGAGAGTTCATTGGATTCATCATCATGCAAATGAATCAATGTGGGAACGTGAGGACGAGATGCGGGAGAAATATCCACATCTTTTCTTATGAGGTACGCCTGAATTTTGGGGACAAAATTCTCTCATAAGGGGTGGAGTATGTAATAACCCTCGCTTATGAGAACGTATTTTATATTAATTACTAAGTATAGTAATTAGATAAAAGTGTTGGGTTATGATTTGTATGCTAAATTAATGTAGAAAAGTTTACACTCATTATGAGTTTGCATATATACCATAACTATGGGTGAATATTGCTATGTCATGCTTATTAATATCATCTGAATTCAAAATGATATTTGGCTTAATAATGAGACCAGAACCTAAATTGAATTATAAAATGTCCAAATGATAATTTGGAGGCTGCAGTTGATTCTGGAATGTGCGAAATAGTCAAATATTGTACCATATTGTATTTTGAGGTTTTGGGCATTTTTGACTGATTGTGCCTTAATTATGCAGTTGCGTATTATTTTATCGCACTATTAGTTAATTAAGTGAGATTTTTGGTCTTAAGCCACGACTTAGACTTACTAAGTCTTCTAATTGCCCTAATTTCATTTCTAAACCTAAGGAGAGAAGATAAAGAGTAGAGAGAAAGAGGAAGATTGAGGATTTAAGAAGGGATTCTTGCTTCTACTAAGAAAAGATCTGGAATTTCTGAATCAAGGCAAGTTTGTACTTGCTATTTATGGTTTAAGATAAATGATTTGTATGAAAATGATGTATTTGTCTATGGTTTGATAGTTTAGGGTTTGATGTTGGGTTGATCCTAAACCATTAAAGGGTAGTTGAAGGATTGTTGTTATCGATGGTAGTAGTAGTAGCATTTATGTTGTATGGGTGAGAATAAATGAGTTAGCTTTGGGAGTTGCTAGAAAATAGAAATTCTTGGTCTAGATCTGCAGGTAGCGGTCGACCGCGATTCGCAGACCGGTCGACCGGGTGTACGGGAGAGGGTTACTGCATTCTTTAAAGGCCTAAAATTTATGACGCGGTCGACCGCGGTCCCGGATCGGTCGACCGGTCCTGCCAAAATGAACTTTCTGCTTTTCTTCTTAAGCCAAATTTTGAGACACGGTCGACCGCGGTCCCTGATCGGTCGACCGGTCCCCTGTTTCTCCCAAACCTTTTTATTTCCACTCTTTAACTTCTTACTTTCAAAGGAAACTAGGGACCTTCTTAAATGAAGTAAACATAGGAATTTAGAGTATTAGTTGAGTTGGGTCGACACCCTAGACTCAAATCGGTTCATCTAGGGTTCAGTCCAGGGTTGTTTAAAGGATTGTTTAGGCATCTCTTTCCTTGTGTATATGATAGAAGTCTAGGAAATTTCGAAGTCATATTGGGAGACTTTAGAGATTGATTTGAAGTGTGATGATTTAGATGAAGCCTAAAAGGAGGCTATGGCCAATAACTTGGAAGTCTGATGTGTTATCGAGGTGGTTAGGACAATACGAAATACGTATAGTTCCGGAGGACCATAATGCATTTGAAAAAATGTAAAATAGAAGGTAAATGCTAATTTACTAACTCATGTAATGGAAATTAAAAAATGGATGTTACACACCTCTCTAAATACCATCTTAAGGGAAGTCCGTGCGAGAGGTGAAGCCCCCTGGCTAATGAATGCAGGGTGGATATAGTCCTAGGCCATATGAGCACTTATTTTATTTTTCTGCGATGGGTAGGAGATTCTGGGTGTGGTCTTGACTACCCCGCAGGCATATGGCCGCTTCCCGACGATTTCGATAGGATCCCTAGTTGTCTTATGTTAGGCCCTGGAAGATGATGGTTATTTAGGGATGCGCACAGTGGGGAAACCCGGACGGGCGGTCTTAGAATCGTTATATATATATATTTATAACTATTCTAATTATCGAGTTGGACTCGATGGAACATTAATGCCATAAAGAGCAAAATTATGCCACAAAGAGCATACTATTGAGATTAGTGCCATAAAGAGCACATGGTAATAAATGTATTCCTGATAAGGAATGGAAAGAAGATTGAATTGAAATTGATGAAAGATGGAAAAAGGCACATAAGTACTTTTAAATTCTTGTATAATTGAATTTCATCTTATTGATCATTTTATCTGTTATAGTTCTTCATGTGATAAATTACCATGTTAGAATATCCTACATGCTTACTTGTACACCATTGCCATACTTGTCATTTATCTATTGATCATATCCAACCGGCCTCTTACCGGTTCTTATTTCTTGTTGTATATGTATATGTTATATCTGACCAAGTGTACCGCCGCAAGGTCGCCCGTAATGACCTTTCCATCCCTATGTCTTTTGAGGAGCCGTGACATTTTGCGGGAATCACGGGATAATTTGTATAGACACCTCCATTTTTATTTTCTAGTTATGATCAGTTTTTATTCGGGCGTGTGGCCCCAAACCGTTGTAATTATATAATGGATCTATTATGTAACACCTGGAACTTATTGTACGTTGTATGGTTATTATCGACCGACATTTCATTCGGTCCTTTTGTATCTTTTGGGTTTCTTATATACGCTTGTGGGGGTTTCCACCCTCTATTTCTATCATGGGTTGTTGAAAATGTTCTCTTATTATTTCAAAACTAAAATTTTTGATAACCCGTTTTCTGGAATATTGTGTGGTTATTCCTTATACTTTGTATGTTGTTGTGATGCTGAGAATGATATCTATCCATGATTCCTATTTTATCGGGGTATAGGGCTGGCCACCCTTTATTTCGGATAGCGGGTTGTCACAGTTTTTGTTCTGTTTAATTGATTGCTTACTAATTCATTGGAAACAGTAACAAACGCAATGTGGGATATGGGTTTGTGAACATGACATCACCAGAGGCTACATGGAGACTCTATAAGTCATTTCACAATCAAAATTGGGAGGTTTTCAGCTCAAGAAAGATGTGTGAGGTTATTTATTCGAGATTGCAGGTATGTTTTATCATTTCGTACATTGAATCAACCTGTAATTTAATCATGAGTTTACACTCAAAAATAAAATAAAATAAAGGAATTTTAGGTTGATATAGTTTGATCTTGTGTATCACATTTTAGTTATTAAAACTCAATTAATAATGACCGCCAACACACATAACAATTGATTATGACATGTAATCCATAAATCAAATTTTATCATAAAATCATATTCCCATGCAAGGTTCTAAAAAATGAGGGACGTGATCGAGGTGTTGAGACCAAGTCTTAAACTTTAGAAGCGTAGGCGGTCTTAGGCGTAAAAAGGATTTTAAAACTTTTTAATATATTTTAACATTTTTAACTATGATTAGGTTATTAAAAATATTAAAATGGTACATACCTTAAAATATGTCTGAATATATGCAAACTAAAATACTATTTTTTTAGGGCCATATACCAAATAGTCCCTCGAACTTTTTTTAGTACACGTTTAGTCCAAGCGTTTTTATTTTGCATCAAAAAGTCTTTTACCATGCCAAAAAGACTTTATGATGCTGCTGGCGCGGAACTCTAAAGATAAGAGAACAAGGGAATTTTTTGTACAAAATAAAAGGCTTGAACTAAATGTGTCCACAAAAATATTTAAGGGACTTTTTGGTATTTGATCCTTTTTTTAAATACTAAGAAAAAAAAAAAAGACCAAAAAAATGCGCATTTTTTTGGACGAAAGGTAGAGAAGTTTGAGATACCATTTGTCTTTTGATTGTTTTGAACGAGATGTTGGTTTGTTTTCTTAAAAAAAATCTTTAAAAAGTGATATTGTTTCACTAAAGCGTTTTTGTTTTAATAAAAAGTGGTCATTAAATTTTTTACCAAGAATAGGGCGTAAAAAACTTAAGGCGAGATGTTTCTCCCAAACTTCAAGGCCTCTAGGCGTGCCTTTTTAAACACGGTTCTCATGTTGTTATTCGCTAAAAAATCATAATAATTCCTAAATATCGACTCACAAACAAAATGTCAATAACCTCTATATTAGTCTTAAATTACTTTATCTTATTATGGGATGGAAGTCGAAATTAAAACGAGGATTTCTAAGCTGAGCATTTTTTCTGATAAAGTTTATACACTTATCCCCGTCTTTGAACTATTAATAAAAAAAAATTAACAACTTGTAAAAGTCTAAAAAACTTTCAACGTCGTCACATAAAATTGTAGCTAAATTTTTGACTAGGGGCGAAATTCAAATATATGAAGTTGCTCTTCGGTCTGTTCTTTGCCCAATATATTTATCCCACTCTTGTCCACTAACATATATGTTGGGAATCAATATAACTCAAAATGTTGACTGGACCGTATCTTAGTATTAGCCTAAACTTATACATGCTTAAGTTACAAAAAATTATGTTTATTAAGAGTTAATGATAAAGACCAGACAACCATGCAATAATTAAATCATTAAAAACATATTATTGTGTTGGTCAAATTTTGTCATAAAATAGAGTGTTCACCTTTGGCATAAAAGAATTCATAAGGACTAAAAATATATCAATACTTCACAAACTTGTCGCAAAAATCACCCCAAAATGTTGCTACAATTCTAAATAGGGATGAAACTAGTAATTTTTTTTCCCGGTTTATTATATAAAAATCTTAAAATCTAATATTTTATGTGAAAATAAAAGGGTGTAGAAGCATTGAAAGATCACTTCAAGAACTCCAAGTTCCCATGCAAGACGGAGGAATACTTGCCAGTTTTGTTCTCACCACCTCGAGATGGGCGACTTTTGAGTGACCCCATCACCATCGTTGGCCGAGCCTTTCTCTCTTCTCATGCCATCACTTCTTCTTCCTCTAAGTATCAACTAGAAAATGATGATGATTATCAACAACAACTACAAGATGAAGAAGAAAACAATAATCTTATTAATGAGGATGTTGATGTGGACGTGAATTGTAACAACCCGCCTAATGGGATACCGGGCGATCACTCCTATATCAAATTATAACAGGAGTTACATATGGATCATTCTTAGCATCACTGTCAAAAATCCATTTAATTACTAATATCCTATTAGGCGAGCGTTAAAATTTTAACTTAACTACTCTTTTTAACGATTAAAATAACACATCCACAATGAAATGCGTAAATGAACTGAAATGAAAAATGAAATGAACTAAAATAACCGAACACTCGGTTCAATCTATACAACCATATCGAATATCGTGCGAAAATAAATAAAATCAGTTGGACCATTGGCCCGAATGTTTGTACAATACCTCCTATCTAGAGTGCAAGGAAAGAAGCGTCTACCGAGAACCCGCAAGCATCCACAGCTGCTGCAGCAGACGTCTGACTCGAAAGAATTTCCATCCAGGCGTCCTTGTGTTTGGACACCTATATATATATAATATATAGAAAGAAAGGAGAGTATATAGACGGGTCAGAGCCCGAATTTTGAAAATATTTTGCAAGTGCATAAATGCTTTATTTTTAGAAAAATAGTTTTTATCTCATATTTAAATGGGTATCGCACTCCCATGAGATACCCCTCACCTCTCCTCTAGTAGTGCACACCTAACGCACCCTAACACATACCCTAGTCAATCTATCCCTGCCTAACAAGTCTATCACCCAACTACTATCTACCCCAGATAGTGCCAGTGCTAAGGGCTAAACTTCCCTCCATTCTCAACACTACACTAAGTTCGTGCGTGGGGTGTCTCGCAAAGCGAAATCCAAACAAGGAACCCCCCCGATACACTACTACTTGGCAGGGTTAATGGTAGAGATACATTAGGACCGTAGCAAACACAATGTATAAATACATATATACATACACATACATCTATAATATATGTCCGGATAATATCTCCCGGACAGAGGATTACTCATTGAATTATATCTTTATAATACACATCCGGATCTACCTCCCGGACTGAGGTGTATTCGATACACAAAGTATTTATCAATACTTATCCTTTTCATTTCAAAAACTTCCATTTCCCTTCTCATATCCAGGAAATGTATTTAAAGCCAATTCATTATCATGAATTGCTTTACCAAAACATATATCTTTTTAAAAGCCAATTTTATTAACATAAAAATGCTTTTCCTTTTTCAATTATCCCATTTCCCTTTTTATACTCAGGAAATGTAATTAAAATCCATTTTTATTATCATAAAAATGCTTTTACCATATCATATGCTTTCACATCCCTTCTTCTATCCGGGAGTGTTACCGAAGCTAAACATATAACCCATTTCCCTTCCTATATCCAGGAAATGTAATTAAAGCCAATCCATTATCATGAATTGCTTTAATATAAACGCGTTCTAAGACCGCCCGTCCGGATTTCTCCACTGTGCGCGCCCCTAAATGGCTATCATCTTCCAAGGCCTATCATAAGACAACCTGGGATCCTACATCAAAAGACGTCGGGAAGCGGCCATGTGCCTGCGGGATAGTCAAGACCACACCCGGAATCTCCTAACCAGCGCAGAAAAATATATCAACAAACGCTCACATGGCCTATAGGACTATATCCACCTTGCATTCATTAGACAGGGGGCTTCACCATACGAACGCAACTTCCCTTATGATAGCAATTTAGAGAGGTGTGTAAACCATATTTTATCAATTATGAAAATCATTTATTTACCATTTCGAAAATATTCATTTTTATATTTTCAAAATCATTTCCATCATAATATATATACATATACCTAAAACACACAGTATATACATATCCTATATATTCTTCCTAGAATATATAACCGGCCATAATGGCCTATATCATCTAACGATGACCATAATCCCCAAAGATTCCCTCCAGGAATCATAATCATGCATTCATATTAGCATGATTCTAAATCCAAAGTATTTCATACTTTAATTATCACTATATCTCTCAATCCTATCTAAGGATTTATTGGATATCTCCAATGATACCCTTCACTCTAAGTGAAAATGACAAATATCTATATTCCCAAATTATCCTAATTATCTCCTAGGATATACTTAACGGTAATCGATATAATTATGCTTTCTATAAGCATAATTATATAGGCCTATATGCCTACGGGAATTATCCTCGGGATTTATCTCACCCAAACAACCTTAATTCATTGGGTTAAGGATTTCATTTCCTTGAACCCCAAGACTACACCTAGTCCAATTAATCATTTAGAAGTCCCCAATTTATTTTAGGAACCCTAATCCATCAATTTCCACAACTATTCTATTTTCCTCAATGTAAGGACATTTTTCTCATGTCCAACATGTTACATTTGTGTATGTCGTATGCCGCTACATTTGGCACGTCACCTCACGATCTCACATGAAGGCCTCTATTCGAATTCCGGGAATCAAGCATTCAACATCTCCATTAATGTTTCCCACATCTGCCTCAACGACTTCACGTTCCAAGATTTTAGGGACTTAATGCAAGTGATGCGCAAGGGAAGTCAAAATAGTGAAAAAAGGCACGATAGGAGACTTCAAGGGCATTTTCGTAGTTTTACAGCCATAGTCCGGAGGTCTGGTCAATTGGAAAGTTGAAGAGCTGGCCACAACGAAGATACTGGAAGAAACGTCACCTCAATCCGAGCTACGGTGAAGGAGTTATGACCTTTTGAAGTTGGAGAAAATTCCTTGAAGAATGCTGTTTTTTTTACCCCATACCAGAATGGGTACGCCAAACCGCATGGGGAACCGGTTCGGGGGGGCGAACCGGTTCGAGGGACCCCAGAACCGGTTCGGGGTACCTGACGCTGCAAAAGTCCCCAAGTTTTAAAACTCTTTTGGTTTCCTTATAAAAGCCAACTTCGGGGGAGCTGTTTTGCAAGACTTTAGAAGACGTTTTTAAGAGTCCAAATTACTCTAGTCTTCATATTTTTTGAATCCCAAGACTCATGTTTTGATTCACACAATTTTCAATCCTTTGTGAATCTTTTTGGTAACCCAAGAACACAACCTTGTGTTTGTTCAAACCTTTGTGGAGAGATCTTTGCAACCGAGGGCTGCGTGTCATTGCTGAGGGAGTCTCTACGAAGTTTTATGGCTGCGTGTCATTGAGGAGTGTTGCGGTTCTTCCTTTGTTGATTGGACTGAGGTTCATGTGGGTTCGCTGCGTGTGGATTCATTGCTGACGACACCGATCGACACCTGCGGGTATTCGCGTGTCACTGTATTTCATTGTAATCCGTGTAAGTTGCGATTTACTTATTATAGTGAAATAAAAGGTTTTTGCCCTGCAGGGATTTTTTCCTGAAACTTGTTTCGCATACTTTATTTGTTTATGGATTGACACACGCACCGTAGATGCATGTTTAGGGGCTGAATTTATTTGATTTAAACGTAGACTCTAATTAAATAAGGGTTACTTGGAATCTTGCGAAATTTAATTTAAATCATTATCACACACCGAACCTTATTCGGGTTTCTCCAATTGGTATCAGAGCGGGTTACGCTAATTTATTGCGTGATCCTATTTTCCGCAAAATCGTGTGATATTGATTTTTTTTTTTTTTAAAAATCAGTTTTGTGAAAATTTGCATTTTTTCCTATGGAGCACTTATATAATCAGATGCCTATTTTTGACGGGTCTAATTATGCCTACTGGAAAGCTCGTATGAAATCAATTTTAAAATCTATTGACGAGCGTGTTTGGTTGCTTTGCGAAAATGGTTGGACTCCTCCCACGGTCACTGTTAATAACATCACCACTTTAAAACCCGTGTCAGCCTGGACTGAAGATGATTATAAAGTGTCCAATTTTAATTCCCGTGGTCTGAGTGATATTTCTGGAGCTGTCTCTCCTGATGAGTTTCGCCGAATTATGACGTGCACCACGTCTAAAGAGGCCTGGGATGTTTTGAAATTGACACATGAGGGTACGAACGCGGTTAAAGAGTCAAAATTACAAAATTTGCCCACCCAATTTGAAACTATCACCATGTCTGAGTCTGAATGCTTTGATGATTTTTATGCTCGTTTGTCAGACATTGTTAACACATGTTTTAATTTGGGTGAGGTGATTGATAACACGCATGTCGTTAAAAAGATTTTGAGATCTCTCCCAAAACGCTTTATTTCTAAAGTCACTGTTTTGAACTCTTTGGGAAATTTGAAATCACTTATGTTGGAAGAACTTGTAGGAGATCTTCAAACCTATGAGATTGACACGTTTCTCAAAACCATTAAGGCTAAGGATAATGGCGTTGCTTTAAAGACTCATTTTAAGAAAAAGAAAGAAAAAGTTTGTGAGTCCGATTCTGAGGGAGATTTTGATTTTAATGATATGGCCTTGTTTGCGAAAAATTTTAAAAAATTTCTCAACATGAACAAAAATAATTCTTCAAATAAAAGGAATTTTTTTGAGAAAAATAAAAAGAAAGGAAAGGCCAAAGAAAGTGGTGAGAGGGAAAAAGAGAATGACTCCGATGAGGAGTGTGAGGAAGATTTTGAGAACGTCACTTGTTTTGAATGTGGGGGTAAGGGACATAAGTCATTTGAGTGTCCTACGTGGCTTAGAAAGAAAGGAAAGAAAGTAGCCATGCCTGCCACACTTAGTGATAGTGAGGGTGATGAGACTAGTGGTGAGAAGTTTATAGCTTTTTCTAGTCGTGTGAGCACACCCACCTTGTCCCACAATATTGCACACGAAAGTGATAGTGATGGTTTGAGCGCTTCAAGTGAGGGAGAAAGTGAGAGTGAAAGTGGAGATGAAAGTGAGCTCCCAAAAGCTTTTAGAGATTTGTACACCGAGACCTTGAAAACAAAGAAGTATAATAGGGATTTAGGTCGTCGGGTTTTAGATTTGGAGAAAGAGAAGGAGGTTTTGAGAAAGGAGAAGTGTGATTTGACCAACACGTTGTCTAGTCTGACGACACGTGTATCCCAACTCGAGAGTGATCTCGAACGTGCCAGGGTGGTCAAAGTCAAGTTTGAGAACGCACCTAAGAAGGTTGAAAAGGTGGTTCCTAAGGGTAAAGGTGAGAAGTTAGGAATAAGTCATGACGGTGCTTCTGCTTCCCAATTAGCACCCGAGCCGGTTCCCACTTTAGTGACAGTTTCACATGTGTCTCACCCTAAACCACCTAGGCGTCCCATTCCTATTAGGAAAGTGCGTCCTAGAGTTTTTGAGAGAGGTGTTACTAGGCATATTTATGTTTGCTCACATTGCAAGAGGAGAGGACACCTTAGGGAATTTTGCTTTAAGTTGGGGTATGTGTCACGTTTTGCTTCTACACGTGTTTCTGGCACACATGCACCCACACATGATACTTTACATGCTCCCGGAGACTACATGAGAGAGTTTGCACATTTAGGAGAGCAAGTTAAGTTCTTAGTCAAAACTTCACAAGAATTGATGGAGGTTTTTCATAAGTTGTCACCACCTTTGGAAAACCCCTCCGCACCTAATGGTTGAGGTTTGACTTGTTTACTAGCATAGGGTGATTTTCATGATGACATTATTTGCCTATTGCTAGTATGTATCATTTTTGTATATATTTTTTTTTTGAAAAATTTTGAAAAATACAAAAAGATTTTTTTTGTTTGCACCATTTATGGATGGACACTTTGGATGACGGAGTCACAACATCATTTCATTTTTTTTGCATGTGACTATTTGATAGTGTTTTGAGATAATATGTCAATTCATCCATGTGCTTTATAATGTTTGGAGGCATTAAGATGTATTTAAGTGTCACTTCCTACATGTTTGACTCATATTTCCTTTAATGCACACATGCACGAATTTGTTTGATTATTGTGCTTGTCTCATCACATGTTGGTTGGGTGTTTTCACTTCAATCCTGTCCTTAAACCGAACCAAGCGCGATAATTTTTTATAAGGAAATTGTGCATATAAAAACCATTTTGTGAGATTGTGTGCTTTGTTGAAGAATGGGGAGGGGCTGCGAAAGGTAATTATCTCTTCTTTGCGCAAAAGCCACCGTTCCAAAAGACCTAAAAAATGGAGGAATTTTATTATCCGGGGTCCAAAGAGGTTAAAAGTGCCCGAAAAAATTGAAAGGCAATAAAAAGATATTCATGCCAAGTATGGGCCATTTAGGTTTTTGCACCAATTCTCCAAAGTTTGAGAATTTAGATTAGCTCTAAAATAAAATATATATGAGGGAGTTTGGTTGGAGAATTAAAACGGGTTTGCACATCCTTGAAATTCTTGAAAACGCGATATATAGTTTTGGACGTTATTGGTGTGGAAATCATTTGACTTTGATTTGTTGATTTGCATAAGACGATGTCATCTAAATTCAAAAAAATTTTACACCTAAGGATACCTTTGATGTTCATTCGTTAGGAGTACACGTATGCATCGTGCACATATGATTGATTGAGTTGATTTACCTATCGAATGTGTTCACACCCATTCATTCCGTTTCCATGACTTGGTTGTTTGAGTCTAAATCCATGGTGTGATTTCTGTATCATATTTGTTCATATTGGTATCCTATCTTTGTATGAAAAATTTGAAAAATAAAATAATATTTTGTGTATTTTTTGTATACCGTGACACCCCGATTTTGCTTGTTTGATTCATTCTTCTTATTTGTCTATTTGGGGACATCATAAAAAGGGGGAGAAAGAATTATCTTATTTTGGGGGAGTTTTTGAGATTTGACTTATGTTTATCATATATTGCTATCTATGTTTATCTCATTTCAAACTTGATACGTCACTTGGTATTTTTCTTTATCTCATGTGTGTAGGTACTACATTGATGATCTCTGAATTGCACACCCTGATGAGAAAATATTTGAGATTCCTGAAGATTTGAAGAACAAACGATGAAGACTATTCATTTGTACCTTTTCCAGTTTTGGGTTCATGGGAGGGTAGATTTGTATAGGCAATTTCATATTTGATAATTCGGATTTTTTATGTATGTACCGGCATAGACATAGGGGGAGATTTTTAAGGACATTTTTCTCATGTCCAACATGTTACATTTGTGTATGTCGCATGCCGGTACATTTGGCACGTCACCTCACGATCTCACATGACGGCCTCTATCCGAATTCCGGGAATCAAGCATTCAACATCTCCATTAATGTTTCCCACATCTGCCTCAACGACTTCACGTTCCAAGATTTTAGGGACTTAATGCAAGTGATGCGCAAGGGAAGTCAAAACAGTGAAAAATGCACGATAGGAGACTTCAAGGGCATTTTACTAATTTTACATCCATAGTCCGTAGGTCTGGTCAATTGGAAATTGAAGAGCTCGCCACAACGAAGATACTGGAAGAAACGTCACCTCAATCCGAGCTACGGTGAAGGAGTTATGACCTTTTGAAGTTGGAGAAAATTCCTTGAAGAATGCTGTTTTTTTTACCCCATACCAGAATGGGTACGCCAAACCGCATGGGGAACCGGTTCGGGGGGGCGAACCGGTTCGGGGTACCCCAGAACCGGTTCGAGGTACCTGACGCTGCAAAAGTCCCCAAGTTTTAAAACTCTTTTGGTTTCCTTATAAAACCCAACTTCGGGGGAGCTGTTTTGCAAGACTTTAGAAGACGTTTTTGAGAGTCCAAATTACTCTAGTCTTCATATTTTTTGAGTCCCAAGACTCATGTTTTGATTCACACAATTGTCATTCCTTTGTGAATCTTTTTGGTAACCCAAGAACATAACCTTGTGTTTGTTCAAACCTTTGTGGAGAGATCTTTGCAACCGAGGGCTGCGTGTCATTACTGAGGACCTCTACAAAGTTTTATGGCTGCGTGTCATTGAGGAGTGTTGCGGTTCTTCCTTTATTGATTGGACTGAGGTTCATGTGGGTTCGCTGCGTGTGGATTCATTGCCGACGACACCGATCGACGCCTGCGGGTATTCGCGTGTCACTGTATTTCATTGTAATCCGTGTAAGTTTCGATTTACTTATTATAGTGAAATAAAATGTTTTTGCCCTGCGGGGATTTTTTCCTGAAACTTTTTTCGCATACTTTATTTGTTTATGGATTGACACACGCACCGTAGATGCATGTTTAGGGGCTGAATTTATTTGATTTAAAAGTAGACTCTAATTAAATAAGGGTTACTTGGAATCTTGCGAAATTTAATTTAAATCATTATCACACACCGAACCTTATTCGAGTTTCTCACTCGAAAATATAGATTAAGGGTTATATACATAAAACCCTTACTGTACCCTCCTAATTTGCCTCAATGTGTGGACCATAAAGTCCTAAGAGGTCCCCTAGATTATCACCTAATTAACCTCAAAGCAAGATGAAATGGAATTTATCCCATCCAAATCATCCTAGAAAAATTTTCAACTTTCAGCAAGGGTCGATCGATCGACCAATGGCCGTCGATCGATCGATGGCTTCGATCGATCGATCCCTAATGCTTGATCGATCGATCAAGCCGGGCAGCTTCTTCTCCGAGAAGCTGTGTCGTCCATGGAAGCTTCCTCCAAGCTTCCATCTCTTCACCCAACGGCCTACAACTTCTACTAACAACAAATACACCTATAATACGGGTCCTAAACATCCTAGAACCCGAAATCACCCAATATTTTTGGTGAATTTCTAAATTACTCCAATTTACAATTTTTAGGGGTTTATTCGTTTTATCTCCCGAAAACCCGTTTTATCCACGAATACCCAACCCAAAATCATTAGGGTTTGTTATACCAACAATGATATGAGATATTTATGCTTAAAAATAAATAAAGCAAGTAAACACTTGCCTCGTGGATAAAATTCGACGTCCTCGAGCCGAATCCCGCGGAGGCCAGCCGGAATCTCCCCCTTTTTCTTCTTTTCTTCCCTCTCTCTCTCTTCCCTCTCTTCTTTCTTCTTTCTCTTCTTTCTTCTCCCCCTCTCCCTCCTTTTATAAGGACAAAAGGGTTAAATCCCTTTAAAACCCAAAAATGACTCGTTTACCCAATTACGAGCCTATTTAACTTCAAAATTACCCGGAACTCAATTTCGACAATCGGACACTCTTTTCCAACTATCTCGGACATTCCGAGACTCATGGCGCAGTCGAAATTTCCATTCGAGGTACTTGACCGCAAATCACTATTGTAACCCAAAATAATTAATTGCGGGTTTTCAACACCAAATCTTACATCTTTTGTCTCTATACTCCACGGCGACATATAAATAAAATATTTTGACCTATATGGTCCCAAAATAATTTATAACACCCTTCGAAAATCATTAAATCCTCGAAAATCCCAAAAATTACTATTTCGAGAAATTCTCCAAATTCCAAATTATACTTAATTATGGAATTTAATCATCTCCAAAAGGGCGGGTTATTACATGAGTGCTGGCAGAAGCAGCTACAGCTATGGTGCAACCGGCGGCTATACTGATGATGAACCAAAAATTGAGTAGCTAACTTATAGATATGTAAATCTTAGGTGTGAAAAAAGATATTGTTTTCTGTTTTTTGTTTTGTTTAACTTGTAGGAAGGTTGAGTAAATCCGAGTTGTATTTGATTTCATGTGATCACTACTACTATATATATGTCTGCCAACAACAGCATGCAGTGTCCAACGAGCCAGCTTATCTCTTTTCTTTATATCATTGGGCACTTGATGTGATTTAGGTGGAATTTGGAAAGGATGAATAGAGTGTTTTGATTGGGGTTTTAAAGCTAAATATAACATTGAAGAATTTATTCCGTGATCTTCCACTAAGCTCAACTGCTTAAACTTAAGAGAGGGACTTCGTGTAATTTTTTGAGTTATACATGTAACAACATGATCGAGTTGTCATGTCCTAAATTTATCTAATAATAAATCTACTTTAAAGTGAACAAAGTAAATTAAATGGATTTAAATTCTAAGGTCTCCAAAATTCATATTCTAAACATATCTTTGACTTGCCTACTTTTGTGATCCTTTTTACTTTATCCCTAAATTTTTGAATAGTCATTCGATGAAAATTTTTTATGGTTTAAGAAATGTTATGCTAAGTTTTTTAATTTTGTTTCGAATGATAGGAAATTTTTGTAACATAAAAAATATGTTAAATAGAAAGTGTAATTAACTCTCAGTCAATCAAGGGTCTTGGTCCAGTAGTATAAGACTCCCACTAGGACAGTCTTGGGGGTGAATTGGATTTGATCCCCAGTTTGATTCCCGACACTGTCAAAATAATGCTTGGCCAGCGAAAGCCACGAACCGCGAATGAGAATTTGTCGAGGTTAGCACAAGCTTATCTGGACACCACATGGTATACTACAAATGCTTTATGAGAAGATAATAATAAGAGTAGTACTGTAAATAAGTAGTTGATGTTATATGCATCGTGCACTGAGGTCGTAATGGATCTCGACGATCAACATGTCCAAGGAGTAGTGTATCGGGGGGGCTCCTTACGTCCCACGCACGAAACGCAACGTAATGTTAAGAGTTGGGAGAAGTTTAGTCCTTAGAATTTGGATGCTAATAACTTGTTTAAGTTAATAACTAGAATCCGATAAATTATAGTAAGATATATATACATACATATATATATATATATATATTCGTTATCATAAGTTCATATGCACGCTTGACTTAGGATAGAATAGGGAGTCTATGGTTATGTTTTAGATGATGGGTTACGCGAGTGTAGATTTGGCGTGGGTTAGTATTGAATTGTCCCTAGAACGTGTTGGGTAGTTTAATTGAGGACCATGTGCATACGTTTAGGTGTGCGCTTTAGTTGAGGGGTAAGATGGAGTTCTAAGAGAGTGCGACTCCACTTTATTAATGGAATAGTCCATTTATAATTCTTATGCATTCAATACACTTGCTAAAAATGTTTTCACACCTCGGTCTTTGACTTGTTTATATTTCTCTCTTGCTACATATTGTATTATATTTTAGGTGTCCCGTCGCGAGGATACCTATGATGCTTTTCCATATAGTGTCCTCGAGCTGTAGCATATGTGGAATGTTGCGGGATTTTTGTTATAGACGTTTCCTATCTTTTGTAAATCTAGTTTAGGATTCAGTTTGTATATCGGGTTTACACCCAAGGGTTGTGCTCGTAGCACTTTTATTTTTATTTTCTCAGGATTTTTGTATTATCTGTGACCCGACAGCATATTCGGGTATTTTATTTTTGTGTACTCTTGTTGTAATTTAGAATTACTTCTTTTATCCTAGCCATGTTCATATGTTATCATGATTAGAAGTTATTATATTGTTGATTTGTTGATGTTTAGTGTATGTTTAATTATTTTTTTGGCACCCGCTTTTTATAGTATTGGGTAGTTAGCTATGTTTATTTAGTCTCGACAATAGATGCTGAGAATGATCCGCTTGAGATTCCTGATTAATTATAGTATAGGGATGGCCACCAGTTATTAATTTAAGCGGGGTGTCACACCCCACCCCTATTCCCACACATAGGAAGACTAGACACACATTGCCCCCATCCTTACCCCCCCACCCCACCCCCACCCCACACATACATATACAAAGGAAAGAGAGAAAGATAAAAAGAATGAAAATGATAAACTGAAAATGATTTAAAATCGTTAAAAGTGGATTGATAAAGTACAAATTGGAATATTTATTACAAATTGAAAAATTATTTCAAATTCGGGTTATCATAAAAAATGGATTGATATTCGGTAGGAGCAACCAAGTCATCCACACTACTATTTAGATGTTTGACGCATGTAGGACGATTGACCATGGCTCGTTGTTGATATACTCTGAGTAAAACACTTGGTTGGCCTTTTGAAATCTACAAACAAACGGCTCATCGCTCACGTGTTCGTTCCTCTTCAACTTAGACAAGTCAGCCATGATCAAATTGGTGCCAGGATCAACTTTACAAGCATTTTTATCCTCAACTCTTACCCAATCATAGTAATATAAAACCTCTTTGAAGCTTATATAGTCCAATTCAAATATATTTCGAATTACACCATTGTAAGTCATTTCAGCTTCGACGAGGTTTTTATCTTTTGCTCTCCCTCGAAAGAAAGTAAAAGCCTTGTATGAAATGCTCGAGTTTTGTACATTTGTACTTTCCTCGTACACCTTTGTGCCGAATACGTAACCATTCAATCGATACTTTTTGTACTCTTGTGCCATGAACAAGGGTCCAGTGGCTAGACGAGCAAGCGTTGATGTCGCGTCACCCGTTTTTAAGAGGTGAGAATCTAGATAAATTAATTAGGTTAGCTGTAAAGTTTTATTGTAATGTAGCGTTATATAACAACCATTTTCATTATAATTACCTCCTGTGACAACCACCGCCTAATTCGTTGTCTGATTGTACCATTATTTTTCATCTTTTATTGTTCTCACAGGCTTCATATTTTCTGCATATTACAAAATTAATCATGTATAAAATAATCTAAAATAATGTAAAACTTTAAATAATTTAAACTTACTTTTTCCATTCTTCGACATCTTACTTAATATACTTAACAGCACATGCACATTGTTACAATTTGAGAAAAATCCAGCAGCATATTCCCATAGCTCTCCAAGTACACGATGTAGATTGGTAAGTGTAAGTGTTATTTCAATTGATCAATTGAACAACACTCACACTTGCCAATCTAGTATGTACCCAGAGAACATTAGGATACGACTGCAGAACTTCGTCAAAAAGTAACAATTGTAGGCCACTAAAAATATTATTATATAGAAATTATGCAGTCCCAAACTGTCCAAACGGGACAATTCGAGAGATCTCATTAGAGGGATAATGACTCTCGAACGGGTCTAAGGGCTATTGAATGTATACGCATAAGAACTAGAGGGCTAGTATCTATGTGCACTATGTGTAAATTCAAGTTTGTTTCATTTAATTATCATTCTATATATATATTGTTCGTGATACAAAGTAATTTTAGAAAAAAGTTGAAAAATCCCACCCCCATATGTACAATAATCCAGTGGCCATGCCACTTCTAAAATTAACCAACCCAACATCGATCCACTATAATCCAATGAAAACAACAACAAAAAATCAACAAATGTGTATCATGTACTCCTTCTAATTCATCTACTCAATTAATTTATTCCATCACGTCTTATAGTATATCATCATTAAAGCTATACAATTAAAGTACACAATTGATTTTATTAAAGCTATACAATTAAAGTTACTTCGAATCTCAACAATTATCTCTTAATGAGGGGCAATCCTACTTACATATCAAAGGGGCAATAATTGTTAATTTACTAATTTAAAACCAACAATTAATAAGGGGAAACTAAAGGGTCCTCAAAACACTATATATGATTTGTTAATACCCAACCAATATTTAATAAACTAGTCAATATTTAATAAAAAAAATTATCAATTAATAAAAATACCCCTGCCTCACCCCTCATCACCCCACCACACACACACACACATACACACCACCCCCATTCCCCCTGCAACCCCCCCACCCCCACCACACACACACACACCACCCCCATTCCCCCTGTAACACCCCCTGCCCCCTTCCCCCTGCCCCTGCCCCACCCCCAACCGTGCCCCCTCCTCCCCCCACCACACACACATATATACACACACACACACACACACACATATATATATATACATATATATATATATATATATATATATATATATATATATATATATATATGTATATATATATATATGTATATAAAGGGAAGATAAAGAGAGAGAGAATCATACCTGAAAGTAGAGAGAGAGAGAGAGAGAGGGGGGGGGGGAACCAAAACGGTGGAAAAAGAAGAAGAGGGAAGTTTTTTACTGAGGAACTTGTCACGGATCTATCACGGTCTTTGACCATGACAACTTTATAAGATTGTCATGGTCAGTGACCGTGACAAGTCCATGAAAACAGTACTTGTCATAGACTTGTCATGGTCAATGACCGTGAATCCTTTGTCATGGCCTTGTCACGATCATTGACCGTGACAAAAAATACGTCTTTTTTTGTCATGGTCAATGATCGTGACAAGGCTGGTCGGCTGAAGGGTGGAAATTTGGCCTTTTTGGTGTAGTGAAAGGAATTTCGTCCCCAAAATTAGGTCATACTGTGGTAAACAACTTTGGATACTTCTCTCGCATGTAATCCTCCCACTCCCAAGCAGACTCGTCAACACCCCACTGAAATCTTACTAGTGGTACCACATTAGACCGTAGCTTTCACTCGTCGCGATCCAAATTATCCATGGGTCTCTCCTCATACGAGACGTCTGGCTGCAAATCAATCTCCTTGAGTGGAACATGCCAGAAAGATCTCTCACTACTCCTGTACTTCTTCAGCGATGCCACGTGGAACACGTCATGTATCCACTAAAGATGCTCTGGTAAACCCAGTTTATATGCCATTGGTCCCACTTTCTCAATAATAGGTAAAGTCCCTATATATCTTGGTGCTAGCTTGCCCTTTTTACCAAATCTCTTGATCCCCTTCATGGGAAGAACCCGTACCAATACCTAGTCGGTAACCTGTAACTCAACGTGTCTCCGGTCGGCATCAATATAACCCATTTGCCTATCTTGAGCTATCTGAATATGTCCCTGAATCAACTGAATCTTGGCAGTCATCTCATGTATCATCTATGTCCCTAATAACTTGTTGTCTCTCTTTTCTAACTAGCAAGAGGGAAAACGGAAAGGCCTCCCATAAAGTCCCTCAAATGGTGCCATGCCAATGGTAAATTAGATAGAGTTATTATAAGAAAACTCTACCAATGGAAGGTATCACTCCCAACTTACTCCAAAATCTAAAATGCACATCCTCAATATGTCTGTTAGCATCTGATTAACCCTCTGAATATGTTCTTCTGTCTGTGGATGATAAGTGATACTCAACTGCAAGTCTGTGCCCATGGCCTCCTAAAAACTCTTCCATAAGTGAGACACAAAGATCTTTTCTCTATTAGACACAATGTTAACTGACAACCCATGCAGCTTCACTATATCAACAATAAACAGTTGTGCATACTGACTAGTCTCGTAGTCGGTGTGAACTGACAAAAAATGGCCCACTTTGGTCAATTGATCCACTATCACCCAAATGGAGTCGTGACCTCTCTATGACGTCAAGAACCCAGTAATAAATTCCATCGAAATGCTTTCCCACTTACACACAAGAATCTCTAGTGATTGTAACATCCCTTAAGGTCATCAGTGGTCAAATTTCACAAGATGACAAGTAACACACTTCGAGAAAAACTCTGTTATGTCCTGCTTTATCCCCGACGACTAATATTGTCTCCTCATATCCTGGTACATCTTATACCCGTCGAGATGTACCATAAACCTCGAACTATGAGACTTTGTCATAACTGTATACCTAAAATCCTCATCCTCTGGCATTACAAGTCTCCCATTAAAACTTAGGCCTCATTATGATATGATTGAGTAAAACTCTGCCCCTCACCTAACAACTATCGTACCATATCCTGACGAAACTTATAATCTACCTCTGCTCTAACTACTCGCTTCACAATCTCAAGAGTGATAACTAAAACTGACATTCATGCTCTGGTGATCTCATCATCGTGCTGAAGCTCACTCCACTTCGCCTTTCGAACCTCTGTTAGCTCCCCGGTAGGCCGCCATCTCAACGCGTCTTCCACGACGTTAGCCTTACCAGGATAATATTGTATATCAAACTGGTAGTCCTTCACAAATTCTATCCACCACCTATGCCTCATGTTCAAATCTTTCTATGTGAAGAGATACTGAAGTGACTTATGTTCTATTAACAATGTAAACTGCTCTCCAAAAAGATAGTGTCTCCATATCCTTAAAGCAAAAATGACAGTTGCCAACTTAAGTTCATGGGTAAGGTAATTCTTCTTGTGGGGCTTAATCTTTTGGGAGGGAAGCATAAGTTATATCCCTCTTCTCTTGCTACAATACACTCCAAGTCCCTGCAAGGATGCATCGGTATAGACCCGGTACTCCAATTATCCCTTAGGTAAGACAAGTATGGGTGTTCATGTCAACTTGTCCTTTAGCTCATCAAATGCTAATTGTCAATGATTGCTTCACACAAATGGTACCCATTTAAGAGTGAGGTTCATCAACATACCAGCAATCTTCGAGAACCCCTTAATGATGTGACAATAATATTTTGCCAACCCCAAAAAGCTGTAAATCTTTATCATTGTCATGGGTTGTCCCCATTCCCTCACAACCGATACCTTACTCGGATCAACAGCAATGCCCCCGTCGAACACAAAATGGCCTAAAAATTGCACCTCTTAAAGCCAAAATCCACACATCCAGAATTTAGCGTAGAACTGGTGGTCCCGTAGTGTCTGTAAAACCATATGCAAATTCTCTGCGTGATCATCCTCAGTGAGAGAGTAGACCAAAATGTCGTCTATAAACACAATCATAAATTGGTTCAATAACTTACTAAATACCTCGAATACCCTGTTCATGAGATCCATGAACACTTCTGGCGCATTAGTGAGTCCAAACGGAATCACCCTAAACTTGTATGACCCATACCGCGATAAAGAAGTGGTTTTAGGAACGTTCTGCTCACGAATGCACAACTGGTGATATACCGATCTCAATTCAATCTTGGAGAAGTACGCGTCTCCCCTCAACTGGTCAAATAAGTCATCAATTCTCTGCAATGGATACTTATCCTGTATCATGACTTTGTTCAGCTCCCTGTAGTCTACACACAAGCAAATTGAACCATCCTTCTTCTTCATAAATAATACCGGTGCACCCCATGGTGGTGTTCTCTGTCGAATAAAACCCTGACCCAAGACCTATTAAATATGCTCTCTTAACTCATGCATCTCTAAAGGGGCCATTCGAAAAGGTTCTCAGGAATTCGGTCTCGAACCCGATGCTACATCTATAAGAAACTCAATCTCACGATTGGGTGGTGTGGGTACCTGGAATTTACTACTATAAGCCTGGACGAGTAGCCTAGCCCAAGCGGCCCAAAGTCCAGGCCCACTCATCTTTTGTTTGGATCCGATTCCCCCACGATCCCATGAAGGGAAGTTATGGGGGAGCACGATCCCATGAAGGGAAGTTATAGGGCAGATGGCTAAAATGGAGGAATCCATCATCTCCATTAACTAACCTACACATATATAAATTAAACCCTAGGTCCGGGGCAAAGGAAAAGTTGTATTCTCTGTACTTATTCTTTAGAATATAGAGAAATAATACTGACTGCACCACCGTGGACGTAGGCACATCTTTTCTGAACCACGTACACCTGTTGTTGTGTGATTGGCGTTTTATTTGTTCTTTCTTGGTCATTACCTCTTTCATATTTATTTGTGTTGCACAATAATTGTCACCACAATTGGCGCCGTATGTGGGAAGCGTTCATCTTTCCCCAAGAAGAGCCCACGCCAAGAAAAGAATCTAAGATGTCTGGTCACAGCAGCAACGCTCCTCAAGCAGGAGATATTCAAGAGCCACCTGCTCCTCGCAGGATTAGGTCTGAGGTACGACGTTCAGATCGTGAGGCTCGCTTGGAAAGGCCATCCTCAGAAGAAAGTCAAGGACCAGCAAGGTCCACACAGATATCCAGATTGATTGATGCATACGAGGAAAGGCTCCACGAGCAGAGGGAGTTTTCTCGCAGATACGAGGCTGAGAATGCTCGCTTGAAAAGTAAACTGGAAAGACTGGAGAAGGAACTACGTCCCGATACCAGGAGATGCCTCTATCGCACTCCTAGCCCTCAGGCGAGAAAATCTCGTAGCCGAGGAAAGAGCCCTAGGCGGGAATATCAAAGGGTTGAAGGTGGCAGCTCAGACGACGACCTCCGCGAGCAACTAAGAAGAGATCGACACTACTAGAGCCCTGCTCGCAGCGACGAAAATATACGAAACCTGGTCCGCAGAGAAATGGACCAACATCCAGCTCACCGCGGTACCAGGTCGACCAGAGAACTCGCCAGGAGAGCTCTCAAGACCCAGATGAAGTCACCCTTCACGAAGGAAATTGAAGAGGAAGAGGCTCCCAAGAAATTTGTCATTCCAAGGTTCAAGATTTACGATGGGAAGACTAATCCCATTGATCATGTCAGGCAGTACCGGCAGGCCATGACCCTCTGGAATCACCAAGATGCACTGATGTGCCATATTTTCCCCTCGAGCCTCCATGACGTGGCTCAGAAATGGTTCGAAAAACTCCCTCACCGATCCATCAGAAATTTTAAATCCCTGGCCGAGCTCTTTACGGCCCGGTTCATCACCAGCAGCTCCCATCCCAAAAGGATGGATGCTCTATTAACCATGAATAAAACGCCTCAAGAAACACTCCGAGACTATGCGAAGAGGTACTGGGAGTTATTCAACGAGATTGAGGACTGCGCGGAAGAGGTGGCAGTGGCTTCCTTCAAAATCGGATTACCTAGCTCTTCCCTCCTTTACCAGTCCTTGATGAAGAAAGAAGCTATGACCATTGACGACCTGATGGCCCGAATTGAGAAATACACAAAGGTGGAAGATGTCACCCGCCTTAATGTAGGAGAGAACGGTCGAGCCAAGCTCACTACCAAGGGAAGTGAGAAAGTTGAAAACCAGAAGAAAGGAGGAAAGAGTGGGGGCAAGAATGGCTCCAAAAGCGGAGGGAACCCTGACGTAACAAAATCGTTCCAAGCGGTCAACACCGTCTTCAAAGAGCCGATTTACAAAATTATCGCGAAGATCAAGGATGAGCCGTTCATCAAATGGCCCCGGAAAATGGGAGGAAACCCCTCGAAAAGAAACAATGCATTAAGATGTACTTTCCACAAAGAGGGAGGGCATAAGACCGAGCACTGCAAGGCTCTTAAGTCCCACCTCGAGGAGTTGGCCCAGTCCGGACATTTGAATGACTTTGTGGAAAAGAAGGTAGAGAAAGTGGCTGCCCACAAAGAGGCGAAACCCGACAACGTATTGGAAGATGACGCCGGACACGAATTCGCAGTAATCCACGGAGTATCTGACGTCAAGCAAATCCAAGGTAACTCAGCTCGAATGGAGGTAAAGAAACTGACAGCGGTAATGCAAGATTTTCAGATTGACCCAGCAAAATCACAGTCAGGAAAACGTCGGCAAGCAGAGGACATCAACTACAACAAGCATATTTTCTTCACGAATGAAGATCTTGTGGGAGTAAGGACCCCACATCATGATGCCTTAGTCATTACACTCAGGATAGCCAACTTTGATATCGACAGGATGCTCGTCGATCAAGGAAGCTCATCCGAAGTAATGTACATCGACCTGTTCCGGAAATTGAAGTTGAACATTGCCGACCTAAAGGGAACCACTGTCCCTCTGGTCAGCTTCGCTGGAAAGATGACCATGCCTCTGGGCAAAATAGTACTGCCAGTGCGCTCTGGAAATGTTTCCAAGATGATCGATTTCTTGGTGGTCGACATTGATTCACCGTATCAGGCCATCCTCGGCAGGGGATGGCTTCATGCAATGAAGGCAGTCTCCTCGACCTACCACCAGAAACTCAAATATGTCACCGAGCGAGGAGTAATGGAGATATATGGCGACCAGGCGATGGTAAGGAAGTGCTTCATAGCGGCCATCCGACCAAAGCCATAGAAAAAAGCCGTTCAACCCAGCGAGAAAGTGGAGGAAGGTGCAATTCCTTCCAAATAGAAATTAAAATATGGAAGGCCTAGAGTGGAAGAGACCAGGCTCCTCCCCTCCGAGCGTGTCATCGAGGACCTGGTAGAAGTGACGGCTAAAGAAGACGACAACAGCAGAGTCTTCCTGATCGGAGCGTCACTCACTGACCAAGAGCAAAAGGATTTGTCAACCTTACTCAGAAGCAACATAGATGTTTTCTCTTGGGAACCCTATGAGCTGCCAGGAATCGATCCCAATATGGTCTGCCATCAGTTGCACGTCGATCCCACATTCAAGCCGATAGCGCAGAAGGCACGGCGAACTGCTCCCGAGAAGGCCAGAGGAATAGAAAAAGAATTCGAAAAACTGCTGGATGCAGGATCCATACGGGAAGTGAAATTCCCCAAATGGTTATCCAACCCAGTGGTAGTTCCAAAAAGCAAAGGGGAGTGGAGAGTTTGAATAGACTTCACTGACCTCAATAAAGCCTGCCCCAAGGATAGCTTCCCTCTTCCGAAAATATACCAACTAGTAGATGCCACCGCAGCTCACGAACGAATGAGTTTCCTGGATGCGTACTCAGGATATCACCAGATTCCCCTGTATGCCCCAGATCAGGACAAAACCGCATTTATCACGACGGTTGGTTTATACTGTTACAAGGTCATGCCTTTTGGGCTTAAAAATGCAGGGGCAACCTATCAGCGGCTAGTTACTAAAATGTTCAAGAATCATATGGCAGACACAATGGAGGTCTACATCGATGACATGCTCGTCAAGATCAAGGAGAAGAAGAATCACCTCTCGGACCTGTCAAGTACCTTCGAAATCCTCAGGAAATACCGAATGAAACTCAATGCGAGCAAGTGTTCCTTCGGTGTCCAGTCAGGAAAGTTTCTTGGGTATTTGGTCAGCAAGCGAGGCATAGAGGCTAATCCGGACCTGATTGATGCAATCAACAGAGTGCAACCTCCTCGCACAGTCCGAGATGTACAGAAGCTCACTGGAATGCTCGCTGCTCTAAATCATTTCATTTATAACTCCTCCGAGAGATGCAAGCCTTTCTTCCAACTCTTAAAAGGCAGCAAATCAGTAGAGTGGACCCCAGATTGCTCGCGAGCATTAGACGAGCTCAAGTCCTACCTAAGCTCTCCACCATTTCTTATCATACCACAGCGAATGGACTCTTTGTACCTCTACCTCTCTGTATCCAGTCATACTGTCAGCTCAGCGCTAATGTGTGAAATTACAGGAATCCAACATCCAGTCTATTACGCGAGCAAAACCTAATTAGATGCTGAGCAACGCTACCTACCATTGGAAAAGCTCGCATGCGCCCCATTAATGGCCTCGAGGAAACTGACGCATTACTTCGAAGCTCATACGATCATCATCCTTACATCACACCCCCTCAAGGCTGTCCTAAGGAAGGCGGATTTGTCGGGAAGACTGTCTAAATGGTCAGTCGAGCTCGGCCGATTTGACATCCAATTTCAACCAAGGACAGCTATCAAGGGTCAAATCCTTGCTGATTTCATAGCTGAATTCACAGGCGAAGAACCCTTCGACCAGCCTAAGCCAACAGAACAAAACAACCAAGCTACAGTGGAAAGATGGAAACTATTAGTTGATGGAGCCTCCAACTCAAAGGGGGAAGGGGTAGGAATTGTTCTCATCACTCCAGAAAATACAGTCCTTGAGCAAGGAATCAGGTTGGGATTTACAGCCTCCAACAACGAAGCAGAATACGAAGCACTAATAGCAGGTCTCCAAAAGGCGCAAACTCTGGGAGAAAAGCATTTGCAGGTATTCAGTGATTCGCAACTAGTTTCCAATCAGATAAGTGGAGATTATAACGCGAAGGATGAGAGAATGGCATCCTACCTCTCCTTGGTAAAAAACTTAATGACGAGCTTTGAAGAGATCAACATCCAACAGTTTCCCAGGGAGAAAAATAGCCATGCTGATGCGTTAGCATCCCTAAGATCGGCAGTTGATTCTAGCTTTAAAAGGTTCATCCCTATCGATTTCCTCAGTTGCCCAAGCATTTACCCCAACTGTGAGCTGACAAAAGCAAAACCAATACTCCAATTGGAATCAGCCCCCAGCTGGATGGATCCCTTGAAGGACTATTTAAAGAACGGAACGCTTCCAGAAGACAAGAGAACTGCCCACTAAATAAGAGTCAAAGATGCTCGCTTTCACTTATCCACAGGCGGCGACTTGTATAAAAGATCTTTCTCCGGCCCCTACCTTAGATGCGTCCACCCAGGCGATGTCAAGACAGTGCTTCACGAGCTTCACGAAGGAATCTATGGAAGTCATGCCGGAGGAAGATCTCTAGTCTTCCGAGTAATGAAGGAAGGTTATTGGTGGCCATACATGCAAAAGGACTCCGCAGTATATGTTCGCAAATGCCTAAAATGCCAACTTCACACTCCTATGGTCCACTAGCCTGCCAGCGAATTAAAATCCCTGACCAGTCCCTGGCCCTTCGCCTAGAGGGGAATGGACATCGTGGGACCACTACCCACTGCTGCCGGCAATCGCAAATACCTGTTGGTTGCAACGGACTACTTTACCAAATGGATCGAGGCAGAACCACTGGCGAACATCTGAGATACTAACATGATAAGGTTCGTATGGAGGAATATAATCACTCGATTAGGAATCCCTAGAACCATCATCACTGATAATGGAACACAGTTCGAGAGTGGCCCTTTTCAGGACTTCTGCAACGAACACGGGATCAGGCACCACTTCAGCTCGGTGGCCTACCCTCAAAGCAACAGACAAGCTGAAGCCTCTAACAAAGCAGTGATTGCTGGATTGAAGAAGCGGTTAGAATGAGCCAAAGGCGCATGGGCAACCAAACTACCGCATATCCTATGGGCGTACAGAATGACCCCTAGGCGAGCAACATGAGAAACACCATACTCACTAACATATGGTATGGATGCTATAATCCCACTAGAAGCGGGATTGCCGACAATGAGATCCGATCTTGTCAAACAAGGCCAGAACGATGAGGCTTTGCTCGCTTAACTCGACCTGACCGACGAGCGCAGAGAACTTGCCCTAGTGAAACTAGCGAGCTATCAGCAATAGCTCGCGAAGAACTACAGCAAAAGGGTCAATCTGAGGAAATTCAAAGTTGGGGACCATGTTCTAAGAAAGGTTATGGGCAACACAGTGAAGCCATCAGACGACAAACTGGGCCCAAACTGGGAAGGACCTTATAAGATAATTAGAGACGACCTACAAGGTGCCTATCATTTGGAAACGATGGAGGGCAGGGAGATACCACGAGCATGGAACGCGGATAATCTCAAGAAATTCTATTTTTAGGAACTTTATTATTAAATCTTTTATTGTATTCGTTATGTGACAGTTCATTTCTCATTTGACTAATGAAAATCTCTCAGTTAATCACTCTCTAATTAGTAACAGTCATATTTTATTATACATCCCTTCCAAATCACAGGCATAATGGTCGACATAGCAGGGGAACACCCCTCCTCAGGTCATCATCATGAAGCACGACAGACCTCTTAGCATTGCCCCTGGCAATATATGAAGCCCTACAGAGTATTCTTAGGCATCAAACCTACTTTGGTTGAACAAAATCCTGATCGGATGAAGACATCCAATACCAGGTGTGTCATCGCCAATTGTCCTACTTAGGCCTAAGGGAGTGTGACGACACAACCTAAAAGGTAAAGTGAGGGCACAATGGTATTATTATACTGGACTGGGCGGACACTCACATGACAAAATAAAAATGATTGTGAAGCAGCAAAAATATAAAATTATTGGATGAACACATTTAGTCGGCAAAATTGCCCAAAACTCGAACTTTTCATTAATCTTTTATATTTACAAACAATGATAATACATGTTTAGTCGGTGAAGCTCTCCCAAAGCATTTACAATTATCAAAAAGAAAAAGAGTAACAAAATCTCAAGGAGGTGGAAGCCTCCGAGCAAGATAATCAGCAACTTTAGCTCTCCTTCCATCATCAGGAGCAGGGGTGAGCTCCTCCACGACCTCATTTGCGTCCAATTCCAATAGTTGCCGGGGAATAGCATCAATGAGGATCCATCGATCATCCCGCCTGAATGGATTAGGCATCAGAGTGGAGGAGGACATCTCGCGTCAATACCACAACGTCGAGTTCCTCGGGACCTGCAGCTCTTTGAGGGCACTCAACCACCCTCTGATGAAGGAGAGCTCCTCGAACTCTGATAGTCTCGTCAGAGCATCCATCCAGCCTTGATCGTAGCCATCGGACCACACTTGTCTGAAGCACCTTATACCTTTGACTTACTTAAGTCTATATTGTATAAGTGTTCAACTAGTTTGGAAATAGTGACAAAATTAGTTGTCCAACCTAAAATCCAAAGAGCCTCAGATCTAATCTCTCTAATCCTCTTCAATGATCCACGAAGGTATAAAATGAATCACACTACACACAGTTAGAAGTGCATACATGTGTTCATATTGCTTAAAATTGAGTGTGTAATTAATTCCCCTTGAATTGGAGCTTTAATAATTTTTTGGGAATTTTTAAATATTTTTTAAACATTTTTAATCATTTTCAAACATTTTTGTAATAAATGTTTTTATTAATAAAATGGGATTATGAAATATGTGGGGTTAATATTCTATTTTGTAAACTTCATATTTCACTCGAAAGTTTGTTTGGGTAGAATACAAAAGCGCTAGAGACTTCAGGGTGATGTTTTGTAATTATTTTGACGCGCGTGTGAGAGCCACTCACAGGCCAACACTTGTCATCCTCTTGCTGCGTTAGTTTTTGTTTGTTGTGTGAGAGGCTAGCCTGGTGCATTTGTGATCGTTGGATCATTCCTAATCAAAGGTCTGCATGTGTTATTAGTTAATCCCGGTGTAACCCATATGAACCAATCACAGTATTTTTAACCACCGCTGTTTCGTAACCCTTGGATCAAGTCAAAGAGAGGAAGACTTGATCTCAGCCCTTGATTTGCCTCGATCATCCAGAACCTTCCCTCAGCACTATAAATACCCTCCACTTCTCAGCCATAGAGAACTTTTGGGCATTCGTCTTTCTGAGAGAAAAAAATAAAGAGAGAAGTGAGAGAGAAGAGAGAAAAGAAAAGAGAGAATAGAGATAAAGGGAAAATAGTTAGCCAAACCCTAACCCTAACCCTAAACAGTTCATCTTCTGAAACAAACCTTCGTACATTCAACCCGAAACACAACCCTGAGTGTTTGAGAGAGAGAGTGGTTTGTTCATATCGTTGCTGTAACCTCTTGATCTTTTGATCTTGTTCACAACTTAAACATTCGTGTGAAGATCTAGTTTCTCTTTCATAGAAACTTTAGATCTACATACTGCATGTTATATTTTCACTAGATCTGCATTTTTTTCTACTTGATTTAAGAAAATCTTACTGATTTAGTTTTGAAAATGTTTTCTGGTTTCTGTTCTTACGAAACTTAACCCTGACCTAGTTGGATTCACACTTGGAGGTTTTCAATCTCATAAATGTTTTCAAAAGAGATTGATTAAGATCTTGACCGATTTTTAAAGCAAGATGTCCGTGGAATCTGGGATAAATTAAAGGTCAAAAAGGGTTCAAGTTCTGTGAGAAAGAACTAAACTAAAATCACTGCATATAGTCCTTATATGTAATTTACTAGGACTGTCTATAAATCTAATTGTGTGTGAGTTCATGCATGTTGGTAGGAATCACTACACAAACACTTAACACACTATAAATCTAAGTGTGTGTGATTGCATGTTGTATTGTTTGTAACTAATTTTTGTTATTAGTGGATTTTTTCTTTTGTGACTTAGAAGTCACCGTGGATGTTTCCTCTGTTGGGAGAGGTTTTACCACGTTAAAAATTGTGTGTTGATTATCTTCATCTACTCATCTCATTCTATAAGTGTGCTGAATTTTTGAAACTGCCTTAGTTTTAAAAACTGATTACACAGTCTTAATTACTCTCGTACATAAGTTTCTTTGTAAACACATCTTGTTTATAATTTTTATTTTTCAAAAGAAAAGGGTTTCTTCAACAAACATATCGGAGTTGCTTATACAGTTTAATCTTGTATTAAACGGCATTAGCAACGTTTTTCAATTGGTATCAGAGCCCTATTAACTTTTATTTCAAAAGATCTTGTGTTTCTGAAATCTTTTTCTGAAAAACCTAACTATGGACGAGAAGAATGAAAGGTTTGGTAATCTGTCCAGACCTCCACTCTTTGATGGAAACAACTTTGCTTACTGGAAAGTAAGAATGGTTGCCTTCATCCAAGGGACTTTAGGAGATGATTTCTGGGACATTATTGAAAATGGATATACTTATCCTACTAAACCATCCACTGAAGGAAGTGATGAGAGGGTAAAGAAAATATTAAATGAATTTACCCAAGAAGAGAAAACCATTTCTCGAAATAACAATAAAGGCAAGAATGCCATTTTTATGTCCATTAATGAGTATGAGTTCAAGAGAATCTCATCTTGTGCCACTTCTAAGGAAGCGTGGGACACATTAATCACTGCCCATGAAGGAGACACAAGAGTTAAAGCTGCTAAGACCCAAATGCTTATCCAGCAGTACAACTCTTTGATCATGTCTGATTCTGAGTCTTTTGATGATTTTTACATGAACTTAACTGATATAGTCACTAAGTTGCATGCTAATGGTATTACTTATGATAGAAATGAAATTGTTTCTAAAATCCTAAGGTCATTACCACAAAAGTTTGACAGTAAGAGGTATGCTCTTGAGGAAATGAATGATCAAAACCTTACCCCTGAGTTACTCAGTAGCAAACTCAGAACTGTTGAAATGGAATTAGACTTTAAGAAACAATTAAATCATTCTCAAAGAAAACAGCCCAACTCTAACTTAAGTTTTCCCTCTAAGATATCTAAACTTGATACCAATTTGAACAACTCTGACTCTGATGAGGAGTGTGATATAGACAAACTAGATAATCAGATTGCCTTGATGTCTAAACAATTTAAGAAAATTGTCAAATTTCGAAACAAACAGGCAACTAAACAAGGCAAGCCTAATTATCCCACTCTGTCTAATCCCAAACCTCATGAGAAAGGTCTTGACAAACATCCTATGGACAACAACTCCAGACTCACTAGAGACCTTAAAAAGATTGAATGTTTTAGATGTGGGAAACTAGGTCACATTGCTCACGACTGCAGAGTTAATCTGAATAAAGCCAACACACACAATAGAGCCAATGTCTGTAAAACTTGGAATGATTCAAGTGACTCTGATGAAGAGGAACTTGAGTCATCAAATGTACTTGACCCCTGCATGTCCTTTTATGCTAAGATCATTTACAATGATGATATGCCTGTGTGTGATAATGATGCTTCTACTCCTGCTTGTGTGAATACTGTTTTGACTGGCCTAGATGCCTTACTATCTAAAAATGTTGCTAGTTCTAGTTCCGTGTGTGTGAGTCAAAGTGATCTCGATAACGATGATGTAAATGGGTGCGTGAGTACTAAAACTGAATCGTTAGGGGCCACTACACACACTTCACTTAGCGACTCAGACACTGATGACCTCCCAGATATCCATACTTTGTATGCTAAAACTCTTAAAAAAGTCACTAGATTGGAGAAGACTATTAGAGAACTGACTAAGAAATTAGATGATCTAAGTCTTATTGTGAAAATGAATGCCGAAGAGTACACTAACCAGTGTCTGTCTCATCAATCTGAAATTGAATCTTTTGATAAAAAATTAAAAGAGTTGACTAAAACTAATGAAACTCTGGAAATGAAATACCAGGGAACATTATTAGAACTGGAGGAAGCAAAAACAAAGACAGCTACTGTTTTCAAAAAAAATTCTAAGTTTGAAAACAATTTAAACTGTTTTATTGACTTTGTTGTTGACTCCAAGACCAATTCTGATGATAGAACCGGTATTGGATTTTGCCCTAAGAACAAATCTCAAACTACAAAACTTGAACCTATTAAGTTTGTGTCTGGGGGCAAAAGACCAATTGAAACATGTCCAGATTTTCATTTTATTAAAAAGGAATTTGATCAAAAGCAACAACAGAAAGACATTGGAGAGTCCAGTAACTCTAAGGCTGACACTACACTTAAGACTAAATACGTCTGTCCTTTGATCAGAAAGGCTGAATCTACCTATAAGACCATACCTCCTAGGAATAGGACTTCTGAACAGAATGCTGTTAAACCCATCTTTAGAAGTTTTCCTAAGGAAATTCATCCCTCAAGCAATCAATATTGCTCCTATTGTGACATTTATGGTCATTCCTTTGAAGGTTGTTATGCTAGGCGTCTAAACACCCTTGTGTACAACAATTCTGTCTACAAGAACTTTAACTATTCTAGGCAAAATTGTAACAATTATGTCCTTCCAAGACAACCTAACAAGAACTCTAACTACAGGAATAGAAAGATAAAAACTAAGAGTTCATTTAAGAGAAAGGCTCCCAGAAACTTTCCTAAACCAACAGCTCAAATTTTCCTCAATAATAAGTTTGTTGCTCCAAATGTTTTTCGACAAAAAGCTGTTTCTCGAAAATTTTATCAAATGAGGGCAAACTTGCGCAAAATTAAAACTAGAGCTATTTGGGTTAGAAAAGATGATTTTTTACCCCAAATGAAGTGTAACATTGTCATCACTGCTTTAAAAGCTGAACACACTTCATCTGGTTGGTATTTAGATTCAGGATGCTCCAAACATATGACAGGAGATGAAACCAAACTTTTAAACAAAACCAGATTTGCTGGTGGCAAAGTAGTTTTTGGTGACGGAGTTTCATCCCAGATCATAGGTAAAGGAACCCTAAAAGAAGAGGGAATACCTACTCTTGAAAATGTACTATTAGTTAAAGGCCTTAAAGCCAACCTCCTTAGTATATCACAATTTTGTGACTCTGACCATATAGTTACCTTTTCAAAGAACAATTGTAAAATTTTAAATGATAAAGGTGAATGCATTATTACCGGATTTAGAACACCTGACAATTGTTATACTGTCAAGACTAGTTCTAAAACCTGTAACATTGTCAGAATGGATGACAATGAAATCTGGCATAATCGTATGGGTCACTTAAGTTATGATATCCTTGGTAGATTGTCTAGTCAAGAGATAGTTAGAGGAATTCCTAAAATTAAACCTATTTCCAATGTTGTCTGTGGTCATTGCCAGGAAGGAAAAATAGTTAAGACTTCGCATAAAAAGGTTAAAGATATTCTCACCTCTAAACCTTTAGATCTCATCCATATGGACCTTATTGGTCCCTCTAGAACTGTTAGTCTCTGTGGACACAGTTATATCCTAGTCATGGTTGATGATTTCACACGATTCACTTGGGTTGCCTTCTTGAAACATAAATCTGACACGTTTTAGAATTTTTTTGAAAATTCTATTAAGAATTGAAAATGAGAAGGACACACAAGTCAATCGTATTCGTAGTGATAGAGGGGGAGAGTTCATAGACACATGAATAGTTGAATATTGTGACTACAACGGTTACAAACACGAATTCAGTGCCCCTAAGACTCCTCAGCAGAATGGTATTGTCGAAAGGAAAAACCGAACTCTTCAAGAGATGGCACGTGTCATGTTGCATGCCAAATCTCTACCTAAGTATTTCTGGGTAGAATCTATTAGAACTGCGTGTCATATTATTAATAGGGTCTATCTTAGGAAAAACACTAAACAAACCCCTTATAAGTTGTGGTACGGTAAGAAGCCTAATCTGAAATATCTAAGAACTTTCGGAAGTCAGTGTTATGTCTGTAAAGACAGAGAACATTTGTCTAAATTCGAAGCACGTGGTGATAAAGTCATCTTCTTAGGTTATTCTCCAAACAGTCGTGCTTATCGTATATACAATCTGCGTACTAAAACCCTTATGGAGTCGATAAATGTAATTGTAAGCGACACTATTGTTGAAAATAAGATATCTGAATCACCTATTGTGGTTGAATCTGAAAATGATTTCAAAACTGATTCACCAGAAATAGATGAGTCATTACCTATTGAGAGTCCTGAAGTACCTGGCTGGGTCTCTAAAGATCATCCCATTGACAACGTGGTCGGTAATCCTAATGAGCCAGTTCGTACTAGATCCCAGTTAAGAAATTATGCTAATTATGCATGTTTCGTCTCCCTTGTGGAACCGAAAAATGTTAATGAAGCATTGAATGACACACACTGGATTTCTGCTATGCAGGAAGAACTTTTACAATTTGTCATTCATGATGTCTGGTTTCTTGTACCACGGCCTCAAAACAAAAATGTTATTGGAACACGTTGGATATTTAAGAACAAATCTGATGAAAATGGGGTCATCCTTAGAAACAAAGATAGACTAGTTGCTCAAGATTACTCTCAAATAGAAGGAATATATTTCAGCGAGACATTTGCCCCTGTCACTCGTCTTGAATCTGTTCGACTTCTTTTCGCCATAGCCTATCACTTAAAATTTACACTTTATCAAATAGATGTCAAATCTTCCTTCCTAAATGGAATTCTATCCGAAGAAACGTATGTAGAACAACCCAAAGGGTTCATTGACCCTAAATACCCTAACCATGTCTTTCGTCTAAAAAAGTCTTTGTATGGCTTAAAACAAGCTCCTAGAGCTTGGTATGAACGCCTTTCCAACTTTTTGTTGGATAAGGGTTTTAAGAGAGGAGGAAATGACCAGACTCTCTTTGTCAAACATTTTGACAAAAACATTATTATAGCCCAAGTCTATGTAGACGACATCATTTTTGGGTCTACTTCAAACTCTGAAGTTAAATCTTTTTCTGCTATAATGCATAAAGAGTTTCACATGTCCCTTATGGGGGAGCTACAACTTTTCTTAGGATTTCAAGTGAAACAGAATTCTAATGGTCTTTTTGTTTATCAAACCAAGTATGCACTAGATCTTGTTAAGAAATTTGGTTTAGAGAATGCTAAAGTTGAAAAAACACCTATGAGTACTACTGTTAAATTATGTAAAGATGAAAATGGAAAGTCAGTTGATTCCACACTTTATCGTAGTATGATTGGTAGCCTACTCTATCTAACTACCTCACGACTAGACATAATGTATGTTGTATGTCTGTGTACTCGTTACCAGAATAACCCTAAGGAGATCCATTTATTGTGTGTAAAACGTATAATAAAGTACATAAACGGCACTGTTAATCTTGGACTTAGGTATACTAAGGATACCTGTAGCACCCTCATAGGGTATAGTGATGCTGATTGGGCCGGGTGTACTGATGATAGTAAAAGTACATCAGGTGCCTGTTATTATGTCGGCAATAATTTAGTTGGTTGGAGTAGCAAAAAACAAAATTGCACATCTTTATCTACGGCTGAGTCCGAATATATCGCTGCTGGAAGTTGTTGTGCCCAATTATTATGGATAAAACAAATGTTAAGCGATTATGGAATTAAAGAAGATCAGTTACAATTGTATTGTGACAATCAAAGCGCTATTAACTTATCTAAAAACCCGGTTCAACACTCGCGAACTAAGCATATTAAAATAAGACATCATTTTATTCGCGAACTTGTTGAGACTAAGGAGTTAGAAATTCATTACCTGCCTACTGATCTGCAACTTGCAGACATGTTCACTAAACCTCTGGACTATAACAGATTTCTGTATTTGCGTAATTCTATAGGCATGGTATGCGCTGATTAAACTCTTAAGACCTTATGTTTCACCCTTTGTCCATTTGAGACAAAATGGGGGAGAAATTTGAGTTTTATGAGTTCAATTTTTTGTTCACATTTCATCTAAACTGCTTGATCTTAGTGTGTATATTTGCAGGAATCTCTTCTACTGATTGTCTACCATTTCTAGTGTACAAATTTTGTAAATAGTTGAGTTATGTAATTTTTGACTTTCTAGGATATGGGTAGATAGTACCTTTTGTATAGGACTAGGTTTTATTTTTTTTGTTCCCTGCGAGTTTTAAGCTAACTCAAAGGAGAATTTGTCTCATATTTCCAAAGGGGGAGATTGAAGCACCTTATACCTTTGACTTACTTAAGTCTATATTGTATAAGTGTTCAACTAGTTTGGAAATAGTGACAAAATTAGTTGTCCAACCTAGAATCCAAAGAGCCTCAGATCTAATCTCTCTAATCCTCTTCAATGATCCATGAAGGTATAAAATGAATCACACTACACACAATTAGAAGTGCATACATGTGTTCATATTGCTTAAAATTGAGTGTGTAATTAATTCCCCTTGAATTGGAGCTTTAATAATTTTTTGGGAATTTTTAAATATTTTTTAAACATTTTTAATCATTTTTAAACATTTTTTTTAATAAATGTTTTTATTAATAAAATGGGATTATGAAATATGTGGGGTTAATATTCTATTTTGTAAACTTCATATTTCACTCGAAAGTTTGTTTGGGTAGAATACAAAAGCGCTAGAGACTTCAGGGTGATGTTTTGTAATTATTTTGACGCGCGTGTGAGAGCCACTCACAGGCCAACACTTGTCATCCTCTTGCTGCGTTAGTTTGTGTTTGTTGTGTTAGAGGCTAGCCTGGTGCATTTGTGATCGTTGGATCATTCCTAATCAAAGGTCTGCATGTGTTCTTAGTTAATCCCGGTGTAACCCATATGAACCAATCACAGTATTTTTAACCACCGCTGTTTCGTAACCCTTGGATCAAGTCAAAGAGAGGAAGACTTGATCTCAGCCCTTGATTTGCCTCGATCATCCAGAACCTTCCCTCAGCACTATAAATACCCTCCACTTCTCAGCCTTAGAGAACTTTTGGGCATTCGTCTTTCTAAGAGAAAAAAAATAAGAGAGAAGAGAGAAGTGAGAGAGAAGAGAGAAAAGAAAAGAGAGAAGAGAGAGAAAGGGAAAACAGTTAGCCAAACCCTAACCCTAACCCTAAACAGTTCATCTTCTGAAACAAACCTTCGTACATTCAACCCCAAACACAACCCTGAGTGTTTGAGAGAGAGAGTGGTTTGTTCATATCGTTGCTGTAACCTCTGGATCTTTTGATCTTGTTCACAACTTAAACATTCGTTTGAAGATCTAGTTTCTCTTTCATAGAAACTTTAGATCTACATACTGCATGTTACATTTTCACTAGATCTGCATTTTTTTCTACTTGATTTAAGAAAATCTTACTGATTTAGTTTTGAAAATGTTTTTTGGTTTCTGTTCTTACGAAACTTAACCCTGACCTAGTTGGATTCACACTTGGAGGTTTTCAATCTCATAAATGTTTTCAAAAGAGATTGATTAAGATCTTGACCGATTTTTAAAGCAAGATGTCCGTGGAATCTGGGATAAATTAAAGGTCAAAAAGGGTTCAAGTTCTGTGAGAAAGAACTAAACTAAAAGCACTGCATATAGTCTTTATATGTAATTTACTAGGACTGTCTATAAATCTAAGTGTGTGTGAGTTCATGCATGTTGGTAGGAATCACTACACAAACACTTAACACACTACTACACTGGAAGTGTTGTGTATAAGATCTGATATCATTGAGTCGACATAAGGAAGCTAAAGCAAAGGAAGTTAGCAAACTCGAGAAACATCATCAACAAATCAGATCTATGAGAAGTTAGAAGGACATCAAGTGGGGTATATTCCTAAACTTAGAATAGGTTGATTTGTGTGATTGCATGTTGTATTGTTTGTAACTAATTTTTGTTATTAGTGGATTTTTGCTTTTGTGACTTCGAAGTCACCGTTGATGTTTGCTCTATTGGGAGAGGTTTTACCACGTTAAAAACTGTGTGTTGATTATCTTCATCTACTCATCTCATTCTATAAGTGTGCTGAATTTTTGAAACTGCCTTAGTTTTAAAAACTGATTACACAGTCTTAATTACTCTCGTACATAAGTTTCTTTGTAAACACATCTTGTTTATAATTTTTATTTTTCAAAAGAAAAGGGTTTCTTCAACAAACATCTCGGAGTTGCTTATACAGTTTAATCTTGTATTAAACGGCATTAGAAACATTTTTCATTGTCGAGGACCGTTCTTGAACAAATGCCGTAGTTGGGTGACGTCCCTCTGGAGCCCAGCAGCAGTCACATAAGCTCGCAGAACATCACCGCGCAGCTCCTCCATCTCTCTTTCACGTTGTTCCTCGACTTCCCTGTTCCTACCCCTGGCACTCCTACCAGCACGCGGGAGGGAAGGCCGAGCAGCTCGCGATGAAGAAGAGCCTTGTTGGAATGCTGAAATGATACTCGGCGAATGCTCCTTAAGCCTTAGGACTTCCCTCCTCAAATCTTCATTCTCCTGCTGCAGGAACTCCCCGACCTGGTTAATCTCGATGGCCTTCAGCAACCTTGCTCTCAGTGTGCTGGCTTCTTCTTGCACTGAAGCACCGATTTCTTCCATCTCCTAGAGCCTGTCCTTCAACTTGGCCACTAGCTCGGACTGATCCTTATATTTTTGGTTCCTTGACTTAGCAAACCTGCAAAGTCTAGCAAAGGCCTGGCGAACTGCAGGGCTTGCATTAGGACCAAGAGTCCTACCAAGTTGGGAGGTAACAGGAATATAGTCATCCACATCAACCAACTACAGATAAAAGAAAGATAGAAGAGAAAAAGGGATCAGCGTAAACAAAAGGAGAATCTTATCATTCATTAATAAAGACCAAGTACATCGAGCAGAAAAAACTTGGGAAATTACAAGCAAAAAGTACAAAAGAAACCCCTAAGAACAGATCAACTAGCAACCTCAGGCTGCCCAGCGGTGTCTAGTTGCTTCCCCTTATCAGCTGTAGCAGAGCTATCCCCCTCAGCAAGAACGCTTCCAGTTGCCTGAACAGGGCGAACACCAGCAGGAATTGTATCCAAGGGAAGATCAGTACCCTCGATGGTTGGAGCAGGAGCTTCTTCGTCCACACTTGGCTTGGGACCCGGGTCATGCTCGTCAAATAGGGAAGACTCAGCATCCACACAAGCAGCCAAAAGAGCTTTGTTCCAGCCCTTCTTGAAGTTCAGACGACTGATGTAGCCAATCTGAACCTCAGCATCATCATAAGCAGCAGCCCACCCAGAGTTGTATGAGTCCTCCTTAATGGTGGCTGCCTGGGCTTTTTCCGCCTCCAACTGCTCGGCCAGAACCCTATTCTTCTCTGCGAGGTCCAGCTTGCTTGAGCACACTAGGTAATAAGCCTTCCTCAGCTCACCCAGCTCCTTAACCGCGTTATCCCTCTCGCGGGCAGAGTTGACGAGGGCCGGATCAGCCGAAACTCGAGCTGCATCAGCGGCTTTCAAATCAGTCTCCAGCTGAGAACCCCTGGCCTCCAGAGTAGACTTTTGCTGCTATAACTCACCATTCCTCGTTACCAGCTCGTCGCGAGAACGGTAGAGCACAGCGAAGTCGGTCACAAACTGCAAAGAATAAAGAAGAGATCAGAAAGAGAAAACAAACAAGACTTGTTAAAAAATTGAGAATTGAAAGGATATTTTACCAAGGCCAGCCTCTGGCTAGCTTGCAGGGCCAGCTAATCGGACCCCAGCGCCCTCTGGAGATCCGCAGGAAGAACTGCTCTCTCAAGAAGCGCAGGAGCTAGCTGAGGAGAAATGGCCACCGAAGCCCCCTCGGGTAAGGGAGATACTGGGACCAAAGCTTGACCTGCCTTGGTCCTTGATTCCAATTTCCTCCTCTCCTCCTCCTTCTCCTTTTCCCTTCTCTTCCTCTCCTCTACTCTCTTCCTCTCCTCCTCCTTTTTCTTCTCCCTCTCTTTCGCCTGCTCCTCATCTCTCCTCCTCCTCTCTTGCTCCTGAGAGGAAGGCCGAGTACTTGTAGCCACAACCCCAGATGCAGTCTTATGTTTCTTTGACCATTGTGCAAGGAGCACATGGTCATCATCATCATCATCATCCCTGATCAGGTTCTTCCTTGGAGGCATATCTTCAGCAGAACTGCTGGAAGTACTCGACGATCCTCGAGCCTTAGAAGCCTCTTCAGAATTAGAAGAGCTGCTACTATCAGAGCTCCCTTCACCGAGAGTACCTGTAGGCTGACTTTCAGAGCTGCTTTCTTCCTCGTCCAATTGTATCGGCTCAACAGTGGTCTCTTCCAAAGAATCAAACTCTGGTACACTGTCCACAGGTCGAGCTATGAAGCTAGAGCCCACATTCTTGTACTCCAATAAAAAAGTGGCAGATTTGGGATGCTCGCCATTACCCAAAGGCTCTCTAATGTTCCAAGCTTTAACCAATTTAGAAATCCGGACTTCGCCAAGAGCAGGCTCCAAGTTCCGCGACCTCGCTATAAAAGAAAAGCGCAGAAAGGAGTTAGAAAAATCATAAATCAATAGAGATTGAAACAATAATATAATATCTACCTATATATTCTTCCCCACAAAAGGGAACAGTGAACCTCTCAGACCTCGACCCTTTATATTGGGGGGAGAACTGCCAATTCCTAACAAGAAAACCTTCTTGCCAGTAGTCCTTATGGGAATCAGGTAAATTTACTACCAATACCCTATCAGGGCTCCTAGCTTTAAGGTACAGGACACCTGAACTCGTTCGAGAGAAGGAGTAACAAAAGCAGACCTCGGTAAGCCATAACCTTGTGCCGTACAATTGATTTATCCTATGCACACCGTTCACTATTTTCCATATGTTGGGCGAACATTGTGCAGGTACAATACTAAAATAGCTAAAGAAATGCAGAAACAGATCATTAGGGGGAAAGGTAAGTCCCCCCTGGGAGAGAAACAAAACATGAATCCAATGTGCATCCTCTATATCCCTAACGTTCCTAGGGGGCGAGGCACAACAATCAATTTCTACCCACTCAGGAATGTTGTAGAATTTTCTAAACTCCGTGATTGACCTATTTCTAATCTTCGCCATTGGAAAATACAAGAAAAACTACAAACCAAAGAGAAAATGAAAAGAGCACGAGAGACTTACAAGACAGAAGATCAGGTCAAATGACGAAGAAGCAACGAGAGTGGAGATTGAAAGCAGAAGGTACAAAGCGTAAGATTTCTCAAAAGATAGAAGATGGCTGGAAAAGCTGAAATGACGAAAAGAAATGTGCCTTATTCCAACAAACCTTCAAAATCTAATCATATTGCATAGTGAGCAAAGCGGCTGCCGCCAGAAATCGACTCTACAGTTCTCGAGGAATGGCAACGCAATAATCATTTAAATCTTTTGGGCCCACATGCATGGCACAACAAATTTAGGGGCAATTGTGGGTACCTGGAATTTATTACTATAAGCCTGGACGAGTAGCCCAGCCCAAGCGGCCCAAAGTCCAGGCCCACTCATCTTTTGTATGGATCCGATTCCCCCACGACCCCATGAAGGGAAGTTATGGGGGAGCACGATCCCATGAAGGGAAGTTATAGGGCAGATGGCTAAAATGGAGGAATCCATCATCTCCATTAACTAACCTACACATATATAAATTAAACCCTAAGTCCGGGGCAAAGGACAAGTTAAATTCTCTGTACTTATTCTTCAAAATATAGAGAAATAATACTGACTGCACCACCGTGGACGTAAGCACATCTTTGATGAACCACGTACACCTGTTGTTGTGTGATTGAAATTTTATTTGTTCTTTCTTGGTCATTACCTCTTTCATATTTATTTGTGTTGACAATAACTGTCACCACAGGTGGTAAACCTGGTATCTCTTGAAATACGTCCTCGAACTCCCTCACAGTAGAAATTGGATCTAACGAAATAACTACCTCCCGCCAGGTCTCCTCTTTAATGTAATATAAGTGCGCGACCCTTCCTCAGGAAGAGGCATCGCCATAACGAACATCTACCATCCCAAAATAGAAACACAATGGTCCTCTCATAGTAATCTGCCATTACTCTATAGCTCGCCAACCAATCAATGCCCAGAATCACATCGTAACCTTCCATGTCTAACACTATAAGGTCATCCGCTAAACTCAGTCTCCCAATAATGATATTTACCCCTCTAAAGATCGAGTGTATCAATGACCCACTACCCATCGGTGACTCTACACACGTAAGGTGACTACAAGCGGTCTCTAATAAACCGATAGCTTTAGCAAATCTGGTCTTAACGAAAGAGTACGATGCCCCAGTATAAAAAAGAATCCTACCCTAAAGCTTGTTAATAGGAAATGTACCCTCTACTATCGACAGCACCGAAGGTGTTGGTGGCATGGCTACATCTTGGATGTATACACGCACCGATAATGCATCTAGCCTTGCTGCTACTATGGGGCTAATAGTGATAGTGCTGCAGGAGGTAATGGAGCCTGTTGTCCCTATATTTGTTCCCCTCCCTGTTGTGGGCAATCCATCCTCTTGTGCCCCTACTAGTCGCATATAAAACATTACCCTAGGAACACTCTCTATCTCTGGTCCTTCTAGCCTTGATGATGCTGGCCCTATTATTGGCCCTGATGGCATTGACCCTATTGGCCTCCCCTAGTTCCCTTGGCCCTGCGAAAATTATTGTTATTGGGGACCCTGGTGGCCCTGTCTAAATCCACCATCAAGTTAATATCCCCCATATATAAACCACTTGGCCTAATCCCCCTATCGAGAATCCTACCCCTACTGTCTGACTGCCTATTACTGCCATTGCGGTGATCCATTAGAACAACCCCCATTTTCCTTCACCAACTGGCTCAGCTCCACACCTCTCTTGCTCCCCTTTTCATGGAAACTATGATCCAGACAGTGTATAAGAGAGGCATTGATGACATTAGTATATGTCAACGCATGGTTTCCAATCAAGTGATGCCTAATCCTCCAGGATAAATCGTCCATAAACCTTTCTTTCTCTCGCTCCTCATTGCTCAGCTCGTCTGGCACAAAAATTGCCAAATGTGTGAACTCTTCCTCATAATCATCTACTGAGCGATCACCCTGAGTTACTTCCCCAAACTTTTTTCACATCTCTCACTAAACTGCAGGAGAAAAATATTTGCGATTTAACCGCCTCTAGAACTCAGTGATGGTCATCATATCCCTACCCTCTCCCTCAACCCTCCTCTAGCCTCTTCCTTCTTCGCTCACTCTCTCCTCGATGGCATCTGAAAATAAATCAAATTTGTATGAGTTCACTGTCAATACAAATAGAAAAATGGAAGTACGTAAATCTCATATACGTCAAGATAAAAAATAATAGTCTTAATAAAAGGGCTCTAAATCAAAATAACGCTACGCTGAAATCGTAGTAAGATGTACAGATCCAATCGACACTAGAACCTGATTCTCTGTGACCATCTATGACACCCAACCTAATTAAATATCGGGTGATCAGTCCTTTATTAAATTAAAAGAGGTTTTCTCATTTGGTTTATTCTTAGCATCACTGTAGAAAACATTTTAATTACTAATCACCTATGTCAAATTAAATTAGTGCCAAATTTTATCTTTCATTAAACAGATAACAATAATACGTGGAAAACCAAAATAATTCATATACCACCATGAAGTCTAATTCATCACATGATATAGATAAATAAAGTGATGCGGAATAAACCATCAGCTAAAATCCCAAAACCAATAATGAATCCAACTCATAATAAATAGTCTGAACACAAGTCTGAAATAAATAACTGAATAAGTACAGTCTACACGGGAAACATGCCAAAACTGAAATACTGAAATGAGATCCTACACTAGGAATGAAATATAGATGCATCTAATCAAAACCCTGCAAGCCTCCACAGTGTTGCAACTATATGCCCTGTAAAGAATCATCAACTCTGGCGACCCTGTGGCTGGAAACCAAAAGGTTTTGAAAAGATTTAACATGTTAGGTTGATTACACATGAAATATTTAATAGAAAGGGTTAGAACCCAAAATATTTTGAAAATAATTAGAAAGTATTTATCAGAATTTAAAATCAATTATTGATTACACATGTTAGGTTCACGTACACTCTCTCTTGAGATTCCTCACCTCTCATCTATAATGCACGCCTTACGTTCTCTACTTAGACTACCTAACTATAATACCTAAGCTAACTAGACTTAAGTATCTAACTGACTATCAACGCGTCTCAGTTCTCGTACCGCCCATACAATATTCTATCCTATGGTTAACGTTTCTCATACGTTAAGAGTTGGAGTTAACATTCACTTATGTTATTTTTTAACATGTTAGTTAAGTTACACTACTTAATTCATTCTTTATATATACCTTATCTAGTTGTCTAGTGTCACTCGTAAGTAGAATACTCTCTCTCTCTCTCTCTCTCTCTCTCTCTCACACACACACACACACACACACATATATATATATATATATATATATATATATATATATAACACTAATTGATGACTCGCCTTTTTGTTTATGTTGTTGTAGAGTAAAGACGGTCAATCGAAAATCCCTTTTCGTAAATGCAAACACACTTAAATTGTATATTGGAAAGTAAGGGGTCAATCCACGGTTCTTGATATGGACAAGAGCAAAATGAAGACTAAGTGTGATTTTTAAAAACAATTTTGAAGGGATATCTATACTACTAAATATGAACTAAAATTAAAATTACACTAATAAATAAAGAAAAAAATAAAGTGAGTTAAATATGAGGAGAAAACAATTATGAGATAATTCAAGGGATTAAACTTCACCACTTAACCTATTTATTTTTATTAATTAGTTTATTAATTTGAAATACCCCAAAACATATATACATTCACAAATCAACTCTCATTGCAAATGTAAAGCTACATATAGTCCTTTTAGAAGATTAATATTTAAATTTCACATACTCACAAAAAATAGATTTAAATATTTTCTAATAAATCTCCCGTTAGGGAAAATTTACTAAAAATATTTTAAATCATTAAAAATTATATTTTTAGAGTACAGAAATTCGAACTATAACATCATTTAAAAATTATCTACCTCTAGTTTAATTAATAAATAAATATTATATTTTGAATTTTCGATTTTGTCTCGAAAATAATTCACCCTTTCTCGAGGCGTAAATAAATTGTAAAATTTTAATATTAATATTCAAAGGGTCATAATAAATAAAAAAACAAATAAAAATAGTTAAGTTAGGGGTTCCATCTCACCCTTTGAATGGGGTATTTAGGATCTCATTTTGGTATTACTACATATAAAATATAACAATGACACAATAAAAGGCAATAAAATAAATAAACTAAGAGAGAATAAAATAAAAACCAAGTCTCCTTAAATTTTCATTGCAATCCCAAGTTTTGACATGAATAGTAACCCACAAATATGAGTTTTACATTACTAGAAATAATGTCACTCAACTCACCATCTGTATCTTACAAAATAATCTATCTCACGCTCAAGTAACTATATGAAACAAATAGAAAAGAACAGTAAATTTTTATACAATCTACAACTAAAAATGAGCTCTAAAAAATAGAGCTCCAAAAAAACTACACTAAAAAATGTGTTTCTCTCCGTAGTGTCTGAATTCTTCCTCGATGTACCCCTTTTTAAATGAAGAGAGGCTCTTATCTTTTATCCAAGGCATGAAGCTAAGGTACACTAGATAAGGATTCTTGGTAGGAAAATGGGATTTGGCAGGATTTGGTGTGCTTGTAGCTGGGATTGGAAAAGGGTGTCAGGTACGGTTTTGGCAGGGATGTCGACATTTGGGTTAAATCAGCATGAGTTGGTGGTAGTAGCTTTAACATCTTGGGTTGGATAGCCAAGATGGGGTAGGTTCGGGTTTAAGGGGATTGGGCAAAGGGTCAATCGATTTGGGTTACGGGTATGGTGTGGAGAGTTAAGGTTTCAGGTTAGAGGGTCGAACTCGGACTGGGGTGTTTGGGGAAACCGGGTTGATCAGAGGTCGGGAATTGGGTCGCGCTGTTGGGTGTTGAAACGCAAGATGGTCCACCACTGGTTCGAGGTCTCCGGACTGATGTTTTGGGTTTCAATTCATGGTGAATCGGGTTAAGGTGGGCAAGATTTGGGATGGCTATTGAGGGTGGATTTGGGTTTATGGTGGCTCTTGGGTTTTGATGTTGGGGTCTAGAAGGTGATTTGTGGGAGGTAAAAGGTTGGTTGTTGGGTGAATATGGTAGTGAAGGAGAGAAGAAGATTAGGGTGATGGAGGTTGAAGATCGTAGGGGGTGTTTGTGTGTGTGAAGATGTATGGGAAAAACGGTGAGGGTGAGTGTTTAGTTTAGGTGTATGTGAGTGTAGGTGTGTGTGTGTTTTTTTTTGTACTTGAAAAAATAAAATAAAACAACCTAACTAATTAAAAATAAAACTAAGAAACTAAAAATTAAAATCTATTAAAATAAAATCCTAATCTAAAAACTCAAAATAAAAATAAAGTAAAAAGTAAAAAACAATAAACTAAAACTAAAGTCCTAAAAAAATGTAAAATCTAATAAAACTAAAAAATAAATTCCTAAAAAAAACACCTTATCCGAATAAAATAAAGACCAAAAATAAAAAATAAAACTATACTAGATAAAAAGAAATATAAAAATCGCAAATAAATTCTAAATTTTTTAAATAAATCGTAAAAATAAAAACGACTCAAAATAAAAATCTAAGAAAACAATAAAGGTACAAACTCAACACACATTGGGTTCGGGGTGGGTTTAGAACAGGTCTAGGCTATGTTAGGGTTACGGGATTGGTGATTTAGCAACATTTGTACTGCAAATTTCCTCGAAATAGAGCTTTTGACACCGCAACTGCAATCAAGCATGCATAATAAACAATTTCGCACATAATATCCAATTTTGTCGAGAATTATAGAAATTAAAAATCATCTATTCGGGGTATTATTTAAACAATTTTGGATGCTTATCACAGCACCCCTAAACAGAACACTGCTAGTCTACCTACAAAAAGATTGAGAGAAAGAAAGATAAGAAACCAAAAGTGTACCACTTTTGCATGTACTTGCGATTGCACTTAACATGTGCAATAAGCCTTTCAATCTATAGATTTCTCTATAGGATGAGTTATGTCTCATGAGGATTTGCAGAGAATATATCCACAAAATTCTTTATCTATAAACGACAGTCAATCTCTCATTAGACATAGAATAATCGCACAATCCATCACGAGATAAATATTTTGAGGAATGCAGTCTAGAAGTGTTAAAAAAATGTAGCTAAGTAAATGCTCAAGGCATATCCTTCCAATAATTTAGCGTATCTAGTGTGAATCAGTCAAAATGGGTTGAGCATCATAAGAGTAATTCCTAGATAGACTTTTTAGAATCAACGCTTTAACTTCAAATCTCGCGGATATAGCTCTCTCAAACAAACTCACGATATTTGGGTAGGTGTATCGCTCTTCTGTTTGAGGAGATGAGTAAATGTAAGCAATGTCAAACATCTCACACACATATAAGAAAGAACGAACATTCAGAAAGAAAAATGATCTCATGAAAGAATTTTAATCACTATAGTGAGAACGTCGAGTTATTCACCACGTTGACATTTATCTGCCCCCGAACCCCTAGGGAAAAATATGGATGCTTATGGTTAAGGGGGAAATGAAATGAGAAATATGGTATGACATGAGGTATTATGGTGATGGATGGATGTTTCAATGGATATGTGAAAAGAATGTATCACACTTGAGGCATAAATGTCTTTATTTAAAAGGAAGTTGACTGCAAACTTTTTTTCTCTCTTTTTTTCTATTTTTTTTTCTTTTCTTTCTTTTTTTCTATTATTCTATTTTTTTCATTTTTAACAACAATGAAGACATTTACATTTGGGAAGACACTCTTTTTCTCAAAACAAATTGATGGGTGATACATAGATGGAGTTGATATATGATGGTGTGGGGAATATATGGGAATATGGAAGAATATGGGAAGGTAATGGGTAAAAACCTAGTGATCGGGACAAATTTCAAGACACATGTTTCTTACAACTCGAAAGTGATGTCATTCTCAGTGATCAAGGTAAAAATTTAGTGAAGAATAATGAGATCATACTACGATTTAAAGTGCGGACCCAAAAGAAGTTGAATCAACTTTTGACTTAGAGATTGCATAAAACTCTCTCAAATTATGAAAGGCATGAATATCACAAGATAAGTCCCTACTAGTGATCCTTAAGGTTCTTTTGAGAATTTTAGTACTCTTAAACTCTAAACCGTAGTGACGTGATGAGTGCGCAAATTTTGTTGAGTCTAAAAATTCATGTTGCAGCAAGCCTTGTTATGTATTACATAAGCTATTTAGAAAATATATCCTCTAGCTTTATTCCTAGACATTGAAAGATGGATAATAGAAAATTCACATCAATGAGTGAGATGAAACAAAGTTAACAAAAAAATTTAAATCATTTTTAAAAACCAAAATATTTCAAAAGAGGTTCAATTTTGATAAAATTCCCCTCCCCAAACAAAATGGAACGTCGTCCTCGATGTTAAGTAAAATGATTTTTAAAATTGGGAGCAGAAGGGAGGAAAGAGATTACCAGAATCAACCACAAATGAAGTGGATAGATGAATCCAAGAATAAACCTGAATAAAAAGTAAGATAACAAAAAATGTGCAAGTCTATAGAAAAGACAGAGAATTGGGTGGTGTAAGACACCACCCCCAAACCAGATGAGACTAATACAAGAAATAATGTGCTGCCTCCTGGTAATGCTAAGTTTGATGTCTTCATCCAGACCAAACTATTCACACCCTAAAGATAAGATCTATCAAAGTTCAAGGTGGTCGAAAAATTGGGTGATGAGAATCACCCCTAAACAAGACAGAAGCGACAGTCTGGTTGGATGAAAGCTAAAAGGCTCAATGAACTTGTATGGCAAAGTGCATCACATGATTCAAAGCATCAGTGGACCAAGGGAGGATGGGGAAAAGGGAAAAGGTGACGGTGAATACATATCGGTCACGGGCGTTGTTGAGCTTAAAAATGAGGGCAACAAGGGACCTATAAGAATGATGATATAATTGGTGAGGGAGGCAATATGGTTTTCTAATTAGGATGGGTTGGGGCTTATAGAAATTGGATAACCATTCTATAAATGGACGATGATAATGGTCGTGCTATGACACGCCAAGGAGCTGTCGATGGGAAAAATCAACACCATAAGAGAGTGGCGTGCATGGGGTAACAAGCTCGGTGTCACGGAAGTGGAGAGTAGCACCACAAAGACTTTCACAGATGGTGGAGGATGGTTTCAGGTGAGTATCTAAAAATGTAGATGGAAATATCAAAGTTGTAAAATCAAGATCCAAACCAGGTGGTGGGGTGGAAAGGAAAATGGGTGGGTCAGGTGGGATAAATGGTGGATCAGATGGGACAAAGGGTGAAGGAATATGATCCAACTCAAGCATAAGGGGGACACATTCATCGAGAGGAGTAAAGGAATACTGACAAGGGACCATGGTTTCTAAATATGTAGTGGTCAACTTATGCACAAGAATATCACCAAATAATGTGGTGGGTAATTCAAACGAGGCATCAAGATCGAAGATAGAAGAATCACTAGAAATAGTGGGCTCATAGGGAGCCATGTATAGTGAGCAGGATCCATATCCAGAGAGGTAGGAACCATCTCAAATTCAATCTCAAGAAAATAGTGAGCACTATGTAATACCCCGTAATTTTATTGATTTGTATTTAAGGGATTAATTGAATTAAATGAGAATTAATTGGGAATTAATCCGAATATAAATACTAGTGAGATGCGAGTTGGTATTTGATTATGATGTTAAAATTGAATACTTCTGAGTATATATGGTAATATATGAGTATTGAAAATATTTAAATTGTCAAGAGGTAGAAATACGACAATTTGGGAAATTTAATTGGAACGCGCGTGTCAGTCGCGTCTGGAATGAATTTAATTAAATTGAAAAGTAAATTATATTTTTATCAACCAAATGATCATTTTGAGTGCGCCAACGCATCCATAATAAAAAGTAAATTATATTTTTATCAACCGAATGATCATTTTGAGTGCGCCAACGCGTCCGGAAGGGTCGAAATAGTCAGAAAATGCTAGCCGGGGGTTTAAGTTTGGATCTCGGGGCATTTTTAGGCCAAACCGGCAACCTAGAGGGGTATTTTGGTAAATTTAAAAATTGAGGAATTAAAACCCACGAATTTTATATTTTATTTTTATATTTTTAAAGAGGCCACTAAGGCCATTACCAGCAAAAAGGCAAGAGAGTGGGCTACGGAGGTTTTGAGAGAAGTTAGGAAGAGGGTAAAGGAGTTTCCAAATCAAACCATCTCTCATCACCAGAAATTTGAAAGGATTTGTGATCAGAAAGAAGAGAGAGAGCCAACCTTGATTATCAACAACGAACCAGAACATTGGATTTAAGGCAAGTGATTTGATGTCATTAATTGCAATGAATATTTCCTCCATGTTTAGTGTAGAAACCTTATGCTTTGAAAGTTTTGGTTAAAACCCAATGGGATTGTTGTAGAAACTCTTAATTTTGGTTAGGAATTGCATGTAGAATGATTTTGGATGAAATTGGTACCCTAAAACTTAACTTGGATGATTTAAAAACGGATTTATGATGAGCATTTAGGTACAACAAAATTATGTGTTCATGTTCATAGGGTTTGGGGTAAAATTTGGAGATTTATGAGAATTGCATGTTGATTAGGAGGATTTGACCCCAAAAATATGATAAGAAGCGACCTAGGAGTTCATAGAGTAGTTTAAAAACATTAAGATGTTATTGGGATGATTTTTGAATGGAATTAGAGAAGAGAAAAATGAAGAAAAATGAGTTGGAAAATTTCTAGGCGTATTCTGCCATCTCGTTAGAAGACCTGCCCAGGTCGTTCGAACGATCTCGTTCAAATGAGCTTCTAACGAGATAATAGTATCCCTTCTAACGAGTTCATTCGAATACTTCATTCGAACAACACTCGTTCGAACGAGATTTCTAACGAGTTGACATAATGGTTTTTTAGGCCCGATTTTATTTTGAACTTCCAATAGACTTATTTAATTGAGTGTTAACCTCCCTTGTTGACTAGTGGGTATAGTTGTGAGATTGGAGTACGTTGAGGATTTAAACTTAGAATTTTGTAGTAAACCGAATGACATTTATGGGTTAGGAAATAAGTACCTAAAATTACGACGTGAGAAGGGTTGACAACTTTTAATGTATAATATTCGGGGATTTGTAATCGTGTAACATTTAATGAGGGTATAGGAATGTAAAATATACCTCTATTGATATTATAAGATATCTAAGGTGTGTGAATGCTTAGTATATGTGGTTATCTGTGTATAACATACCTACCATACTTTCTATCACGGAAGGTCAGCGTTCGAGCAAGACCATCTAATCTTTGTGTGCTTACGAGGGGATTTAGATTAGTACCTCGAGAACATAGGTCAGAGAATGGCTTATTGGAGAGTTAATAAGTCAGCTGATCATGGGAGCGTAGGTATGTGCGTGACCCATGTGATGTGAACTATGTTCGCCTCCATTGTGTGTGATTGTTACTTATCAAAACGGCTCCTGAAAGATTCGGAATACGTGATCCTTATGTACGTGATGTGCTGGGATTTGATAGCAGAGTATGTGTGCACCGCAGCTTAGTCTATGGGTGACATTATTGTATATTTATGATGAGAATGATATACTGAAATACTGAAATGAACTATTTATATAAGTACAAGTGTGAATTAATGTAATATCTTTATAGAGTTAAAAATGGGAAAACTCTTAGTAATTATTGTAACTAATCCTGAGGAATGAAGGTAAAACTCTATGTTTATATTAAAATGCTGGGAATTCAACTACAAATAGTATAGTAAACTCAGATATTGTAATAGACCAGTTAGATAGTGGAATAACTAGAATGGGTACGGGTACGTAGGAGTGCACACTTAGTTGAGAGGTGAGGGACTCATGTGAGTGCACGCAATATCATGTATTTTATATTCACTGTTTAATGATATTAAACACTTGCTGTATTTTAAACTGTTTTCACAACCGGGATTTGACCCGTTTGCTTTCAAATCTATTTTCTTGTAAAAATCATTTAGGTGCCCAGCCACAAGGACACCAAGCGTAGGAGTTCCATTCCGGTGACGTGCTGTAGCTGTTGTGGAAGTTACAGGACCTCGATAGTAGACGCCTCACTTTTTATCTTGACTTTATTTCAGATTTACTCATCTGTAGGGCATGTCACCCCTTTTCTTTTAGAAACATCCTATTTACTCAGTTTTATTTCATATTTTGGGTTGTAATTATTTAGTGATTCAGACTTTGTATTCAGTTTTATTCAGTATTTCAGATTATTTTTGAGGAGTGTTCCTCCAGGTTCATATATTTCTCTATCATTGTAATGTCACTATAATGTGGTTGTGATATCATTATTTCATAATGTAATACTTATTGTATGTTAATCGGATTTAATAAAAAATTACAACTCACTTTTTAAATATTAGGTGACTAGTAATTGTTAAAACATTTTTCGACAGTGATGCTATGAAATGAACCAACTTGACATTTTGCATTAATTTGAATAAACGAGTAACTACCCAGTATTTAATTAGTCCGGGTGTCGCAGGTGGTATCAGAGCATCAGGTTCTAGTGTCCTTAGGATCTGTACGGCTTGTTATGTTTCCGTTTAGCTTTCTTTGATATAGAGCCCTATATTTTAGGATTGTTGTATTCTTTTTTGTATGTTTCGCTATTTAGCTATTTTGAGATAATAACTACGAACTTATAAGACTTTGCTCTCATTTCAGATGCCTCCACGACGTGCACAGCGAGTTCGCAGGGATGCTCAGCCCGCTACTATAGCCCAAGCGGTAAATGCCGCTCTAGCAGTTGTGCAGCAGGCACCACCTCAGGTGTTGGTAGTAGCGCCTGTACAGGCTCATGCATTCCTGTCTGCTTGGGAACTTGTTCGTGATGCTTTTCAGAAAGCACACCCTCCAGAGTTTTTAGGTAGCTCCGATGTCGTTGTGTCCAGTCAGTGGATGAAGGACATTCAAAGGCACTTGAGGATGTATGAGTGCACGAAGGTACAAAAATAGATACTGGCTACTTTTAAGCTAGTAGGATCAGCACTGCAGTGGTGGGAGTCCATTACCACCACGGAGGAGAGGGACATCCTTTCTATACAGGAGTTTTGGGTACGGTTCGACCGCAAGTATTTTCCATCAGCTGTGTACACTGAAATGAGGAGGAAGTTAATGAACCTCAAGCATGAGGGGAAGACCATGGCCGAGTATGATGACGAATTCACTAATCTCTTGAACATCGTTCCCGATGCAATTGCGACCGAGGAGAAAAAGATTCAGAAGTTCATGGATGGTTTGACCTGGAGGATCCGTCAGCACTTATTGGGTAATCTCTCATTTGCCACTTATTCTGATGTGGTTAACGCAACACTGCTTCACTGCCAGGACCACCGCTTTCACTTGTCAAACAGTAAGCGATCAACAGAGTCCAGCCATCAGGGAAGGATAGGGGGGAATGGTGCCAACGGGGCACAATCCGCTCAGCGTCAGCACATGCAGGGTGATCAGGGTTTCCAGCAGGGGGATTTTAAGAGGTTTAGATCTGGGGGTTTCAGAAATGGTCAGGGAGGTTTTCGTCAGGGCCAGCAAGGTCAGCACGGCCATCGGGGTCAGCAGGGCCAGCATGGCCAATAGCAGTAGTTTCATCAATGCCAACACGACCAGGGGAGGAATGGCAACGGCCACCAGGGCCGTGGGCAACAGGGTTCGAAAGGGGGAAATTTTCTGGGGAAATGTTTCACTTGTGGTAAAATTGGCCAAAAATGCCAGGACTGTCCTGATAGGAGAAGAGCCCCACAGCAGCAGCAGAAGGGTGGTTGACACGAGCCCCAGAGACTATATTTCTCGCCGCCCTCCCAGCACCACCACAGATGCCAGCTTTGCCACCCATTCTCGCAGTCCCAATCCAGTAGGGACAGCTCCAGTACGGACGAGTTTATCAGCTCCAGCAGGCCGCAGTCACACAGGATCCACCTGCTATTGAGGGTATTTCTCTATTCAGGGGACTATGGGGTGTAATTTATTTGATACGGGGGCCACACACTGTTTCATTGCCATGAGATTTGCACGCACTTTGGGGTTTTTAGGCACTACAGAGAGCACGATTACTTGCGTAGATTCATCGTTGAGTAGGGGTTCTATGATTTCTTTTATTTGTAGAGGTGTGGGTATAGAGATTGGGAGATTTACCTTACCTGCTGATATGTTAGTATTAGAGATGACTGAGTACGATGCAATTATTGGTATGAATTGGCTAGTTGCGTACCGAGCCATAATTGATTGTTTCAGTAGGAGTATCATTTTTGCCATACACGGGCATGAGATGTTTTTAGTGGCGATGCCTCTCCCTGAGGGAGGATCGTCCACTCATTTATACTATATATAGGAGGATACCTCTAAGGAAGTGGTATTACCACTCGATTCGATTCCAGTTGTTAGGGAGTTTGCTGATGTATTTCAGGATATACCTGGATTACCTCCTAGTAGAGAGATAGATTTTGTTATCGATTTGATGTCGGGCACTCGGCCAATTGCCCGCGCACCTTACCATATGGCTCCAGTGGAGATGAGAGAGCTAAGGGATCAGATAGAGCAGTTGTTGGGTCAGGGGTTTATCCGAAGGAGTACTTCATCGTGGGGTGCCCCTGTGCTGTTCGTAAAGAAGAGGGATGGATCGTTGAGGTTGTGTGTATATTATCGGGAGTTGAATAAAGTCACGATACGAAATAAGTATATGTTTCCCTGAATCGATGACTTATTAGACCAGTTGAGAGGAGCTTCCTTCTTCTCAAAGATTGACTTGCGATCGGGATACCATCAGTTGCGTATCAGGGAACAAGATGTCTCAAAGACTGCTTTCTTGACGAGATATGGTTCCTACGAGTTTCGAGTTATGCCTTTTGGCTTGACCAATGCCCCAGTCGTGTTTATGGATTTGATGAATAGGGTATTCAGAGAGTTCCTAGACCAGTTCGTCATTGTCTTCATTGATGACATTCTAGTTTACTCCCAGACAGAGGAGGAACATTCTGAACATTTGAGGCAAGTTTTACAAATGCTGCGTCAGAACGAGCTTTATGCAAAGTATGAGAAATATGGGTTTTGGCTGAAGGAGGTTCAGTTTTTGGGGCATATCATTTCAGACCGTGGGATATCTGTTGATCTGGGGAAGGTATTCACGGTGAGGGAGTGTGGACATCCCACGAAACCGACTGAGATTTGTAGTTTCTTGGGCCTAGCAGGATACTACAAGAGGTTTATTCGAGGTTTCTCAAAGATAGCGGGTCCTTCGACACATCTGACTCGCAAAGGTGTGCCATTCATCTGGAGCGATGCCTGTCAGTTGGCATTCAATGAGTTGAAGGACAAGTTGACCTCAGCGCTTGTGTTAGCATTGCCAAGACCGGGAGTTGACTATCTAGTCTACACCGATGCGTCCTTACGAGGACTTAGAGGTGTACTGCAACAGGAGAGTCAGGCTATAACTTATGCTTCCCATAAGCTTAAGCCTCACGAGAAGAATTGCCCCACCCACGACTTGGGGTTAGCGACAGCCGTATTCGCTCTTCGGATTTGGAGACACTATCTCCTGGGGGAGAAATTTCGATTGTTCATAGACCACAAGTCTTTACAATACCTCTTCACGCAGAAGGAACTGAATATGCGTCAACGTCGGTGCCTTGAGTTTGTGAAGGATTATCAGTTTGATATCCAATATCACCTAGGAAAGGCTGACGTGGTAGCAGACGCATTGAGCCGTAGGCTAGTAGATAAGGTGGCTGAGGTGTGGAAAACTAAGTGGAAGGAGTTAGGACATTAGGATGTAGTGGCCCGATCATTCATTTCTGTGATGACTGTTACACCTCATATTGTTACGAGAGTGATAAAGGCCAAGGAAAAAGACTCGTTCTGTCAGGAGCAGATAGTTCGATTACTAGCAGAGGGATCTGAGTCCTATACGCTTCAATGGGAGACTGTTCATTCCGAAAGGGGAAGACTTGCGACATGAGGTAATGACAGATTCTCACGACTCGCGGTTCGCGGTACACCCTGGTGGGGATAAGATGTACCAAGACATGAGACGACAGTATTAGTGGAGCGGGATGAAGAGAGATATTTCTGTGTTCGTTTCTAAATGCGCCACTTGTTAGCTAGCAAAGGTAGACCATCAGAAACTGGCAGGACTTCTACAACCGTTAGAGGTTCGGATGTGGATATGGGAGATCATATCCATGGACTTTATCACGGGGTTACCTACGTCGCAGAGGGGTCACGACTCCATATGTGTAATTGTGGATAGGTTGACCAAGGTTGCTCATTTTCTGCCCGTGAGGACTGACTACACTACGGGACAGTATGCCCAGATTTTCATTGCGGAGATAGCGAGACCTCACGGGGTGCCTCTAAATATCGTGTCTGATCGAGACAATATATTTGTTTCACGATTCTGGGAGAGTTTCCAGGAGGCAATGGGTACGGAGTTGCGGCTAAGTACGGCATATCACACGCAGACTGATGGGCAAACAGAGTGGACAAATCAGATGTTGGAGGACATATTGCGTATGTGCATCCTAGACTTTGGAGGTGGTTGGGAGCAGTACCTTCCACTGGTGGAGTTTGCTTATAATAACTCCTACCAGTTCACCATTAGCATGGATCCATTTGAGGCATTGTATGGTAGACCTTGTCATTCCCCAGCATGTTGGTTAGAGGTGGGGGATAACAAACTCCTTGGGCCGAAAGTGATTCAGGACACTTCGACAAGGATAGAGATGATACGAATCCGTATTCGGGTAGTTTAGAACCGACAGAAGAGCTATGCTGATGCCAAGAGGTTCTTCAAAGAATTCAAGGTAGGGGACCAGGTGTTACTTAGAGTATCTCCTATGAAGGGGATTATGCGTTTTGTGAAGAAGGGAAAACTGGCTCCTAGATATGTGGGGCCATTTCCTATCATCAAGAGGATTGGGCCAGTTGTGTATAGACTTGGGTTGTCAGAGCACTTGCATAGGATTCATGATGTGTTCCATATTTCCTCGCTAAGGAAATATCATAGGGACGACTTGGCCCATACTCACATTGCTTTAGAGGACATCGATCTTCAGCCCTATAGTTCCTACGAGGAGGGGCCGATTTCTATTCTAGACCACAGCGAGAGGAAACTGAGGAAGAAGATAGTACCATTAGTATGCGTGCAATGGCGACATCATAATGCCGAGGAGTTCACATGGGAGCGCGAGGATGAGATGCGCAACCGTTATCCATAGCTATTTTTACCAGGTATTCATTAGTTCTGAATTTCGGTATGAAATTATATTATTAGGGGGGAAGTATGTAATACCCCGTAATTTTATTGATTTATATTTAAGGGATTAATTGAATTAAATGAGAATTAATTGGAAATTAATCCGGATATAAATACTAGCGAGATGCGAGTTGGTATTTGATTATGATGTTAAAATTGAATATTTCTGAGTATATATGGTAATATATGAGTATTAAAAACAATTAAATTGTCAAGAGCCAGAAATACGACAATTTTGGAAATTTAATTGGAACGCGCGTGTCAATCGCGTCAGGAATGAATTTATTTAAATTAAAAAGTAAATTATATTTTTATCAATCGAATGATCATTTTGAGTGCGCCAATGCGTCCGGAATAAAAATTAAATTACATTTTTATCAATCGAATGATCATTTTGAGTGCGCCAATGCGTCCGGAAGGGTCGAAATAGTCAAAAAACACTAGCCGGGGGTTTAGTTTGGGTCCCGGGGCATTTTTGGGCCAAACCAGCAACCTAGAGGGGTATTTTGGTAATTTTAAAAATTGAGGGATTAAAACCCACGAATTTTAGAGTTTATTTTTATATTTTTAAAGAGGCCACTAAGGCCATTACCAGCAAAAAGGCAAGAGAGTGGGCTACGGAGGTTTTGAGAGAAGTTAGAAAGAGGGTAAAGGAGTTTCCAAATCAAACCATCTCTCATCACCAGAAATTTGAAAGGATTTGTGATCAGAAATAAGAGAGAGAGCCAACCTTGATCATCAACAACAAACCAGAACATCGGATTTAAGGCAAGTGATTTGATGACATTAATTGCAATGAATATTTCCTCCATGTTTAGTGTAGAAACCTTATGCTTTGAAAGGTTTGGTGAAAATCCAATGGGATTGTTGTAGAAACTCTAAATTTTGGTTAGGAATTGCATGTAGAATGATTTTGGACGAAATTGGTACCCTAAAACTTAACTTAGATGATTTAAAAACGGATTTATGATGAGCATTAAGGTACAATAAAATTCTGTGTTCATGTCCATAGGGTTGGGGGTAAAATTTGAGGATTTATGATAATTGCATGTTGATTAGGAGGATTTGACCCCAAAAATATGTTAAGAAGCGACCTAGGACTACTTAGAGTAGTTTAAAAACATTAAAGCGTTATTGGGATGATTTTTTAATGGAATTAGAGAAGAGAAAAATGAAGAAAAACGAGTTGGAAAATTTCGGGGCGTATTCTGCCATCTCGTTAGAAGACCTGCCCAGGTCGTTCGAACGACCTCGTTCGAATGACCTCATTCGAACGACCTCATTCGAATGAGTTTCTAACAAAATGAAAGTATCCCTTATAATGAGTTCGTTCGAATGACACTCGTTCGAACGACCTCGTTCGAACGAGATTTCTAACGAGTTGATAGAATGGTTTTTTAGGCCTGATTTTATTTTGAACTTCCAGTAGAATTATTTAATTGGTGTTAACCTCCCTTGTTCACTAGTGGGTGTAGTTGTGAGATTGGAGTACGTTGAGGATTAAAACTTAGAATTTTGTAGTAAATCGGATGACATTTATGGGTTAGGAAATAAGTACCTAAAATTACGACGTGAGAAGGGTTGACAACTTTTAATGTATAATATTCGGGGATTTGTAATCGTGTAACTTTTAATGACGGTATAGGAATGTAAAATATACCTCTATTGATATTATAAGATATTTAAGATGTGTGAATGCTTAGTATATGTGGTTATCTGTGTATAACATACCTACCATACATTCTATCACGGGAGGTCGACGTTCGATCAGGACCATCTAATCTTTGTGTACCTACGGGGGGATTTAGATTGGTACATCGAGAGAATAGGTCAGAGAATTGCTTATTGGAAAGTTAATAAGTCAGCTGATCATGGCAGCATAGGTATGTACGTGACTCATGTGATGTGAACTATGTTCGCCTCCATTGTGTGTGATTGTTACTTATCAAAATGGTTCCTGAGATATTCGGAATACATGATCCTTATGTACGTGATGTACTGGGATTTGATAGCAGAGTATGTGTGCACCGCAACTTAGTCTAGGGGTGCCATTATTGTATATTTATGATGAGAATGATATACTGAAATATTGAAATGAACTGTTTATATAAGTACAAGTGTGAATTAATGTAATATCTTTATAGAGTTAAAAATGGGAAAACTCTTAGTAATTGTTGTAACTAATCCTGAGGAATGAAGGTAAAACTCTATGTTTATATTAAAATGCTGGGAATTAAACTACGAATAGTATAGTAAACTCAGATATTGTAATAGACCAGTTAGATAGTGGAATAACTAGAATGGGTACGGGTACGTAGGAGTGCACACTTAGTTGAGAGGTGAGGGACTCATGTGAGTGCACGCACTATCATGTATTTTATATTCACTGTTTAATGATATTAAACACTTGCTGTATTTTAAACTGTTTTCACAACCGGGCTCTGACCCATTTGCTTTCAAATCTATTTTCTTGTAAAAACCTTTTAGGTGCCCAGCCACAAGGACACCAAGCGTAGGAGTTCCATTCCGGTGACGTGCTGTAGCTGCTGTGGAAGTTACAGGACCTCGATAGTAGATGCCTCCACTTTTTATCTTGACTTTATTTCAGATTTACTCATCTGTAGGGCATGTCGCCCCTTTTCTTTTAGAAACATCCTATTTACTCAATTTTATTTCATATTTGGGGTTGTAATTATTTAGTGATTCAGATTTTGTAATTAGTTTAATTCAGAAATTTGGATTATTTCCGAGGAGTGTTCCTCCAGGTTCATATATTTCTCTATCATTATAATGTCACTATAATGTGGTTGTGATATCATTATTTCATAATGTAATACTTATTGTATGTTAATCGGATTTAATTAAAATTGACAACTCACTTTTAAATATTAGGTGGCTAGTAATTGTTAAAACGTTTTTCGACAGTGTTGCTATGAACTGAACCAACTTGACATTTTTTATTAATTTGAATAAAGGAGTAGCTACCCGGTATTTAAATAGTCGGGGTGTCACACACTTGTAGCAGGAGCTAACTTAAGATGAATTGGTTCCTCGGGAACATATGCGATGGGCTTAATAGGTGTAGACTCGAGCATGTTTTTTGATATAATGGGTGGGGGAACCTCAAATGTGGGTTCATTTTGATATGAAAGGGAAGGGAGAACCTTGACATTAGGTTCTGGATCGGTCTCACCAGTGCAAGGTAAGTAACACAATTGTTAACTTGGGGCCCGGACCACAGGGTGGTCTCAATTTTGAGATTCGCAGGTGGTAGGGTTGGTCACACTCAAAATCAGTGGCATAAGACGACTCATCATCACTCCATATAGGTGCAATAATGGGTTAACTTAAGGTGAAATCCGAATCGCTCGCACACTCAAATTCATCTAAGCGTTGTTCAAGCCTTTGAATAGCTTGAGTTTTAATTTGAGTGGCTCGCTCTTGCTCGAGGATGAACTTTTCCAAGAGGTTTTCGAGAGCGGATATGGATGATGGTGGTAAAGTGATGTGGCATGGTGCAACGGTGTATGGTTGAGTTGGAAAAAACTCGCTATTAGTAGGACTATACGAAGAATACTCGTATGAAGTGTGTGGAGCAGGGTCAAGTTCATCATACACGAGAGGATGACCTTCATAATGGAAAAATGGTTGATAATCATTGGGAGCATAGTGAGGGAACTGATCGGGATGGGGTGCACTTGATTTCCATGACAACTGTTGGAATGTGTGATGATCCACAACATTGGGTTGGGATTTATAGTGCGTGGTAAGGTGATCAAGCCTCCACGAGAAATATGTATATTTTAAATTTTTTCAAAAGGAAAGAAAATATTTTTGGATTTTTAGAAAAATAAAGGAAGAAAATATTTTTGGATTTTTGTGGACAAAAAGAAGGAAAAAGTAATTTTGGATTTTTGGGAAGAAAGACGGGATAAAATATTTGGACTCTTGAATTTGGACGAACTCACTAAAACTCGACTACGTAAGGATGGTACTGGACACACACAAGTCAAGGAGAAATCCTAACTAGCACATAGCCAATTTTTATCTTCAAAAATTAGTGAAAGGGGTAGTAAAATTTTAATTTAGTTTGTGGGCGGTAAAAATTATAGAATTATCTTTGTGATCACCTTTGCAAAATGTTCTCCTATTAGGCGACCTAGTTGATTGATTTTAAAATTAATGATAGCTAGGGTAACACACAAATGGTAAGCGAGTAAGTCGGGTGATGAAATCCCTTCTCATGAGTGATCGGGTGTAGGTCTTAAGTGATTAATTAATCACGCATGCGAAAATAAATGCGAGAATAAAAGCAAATAAGAGCACGTAAGCACACACAATAATTGACTCGCTGAAAGGAGAGGCGCGAGGTTTTGACAAATGTACCTCCCACGTTTTTACGCCGTGGGGTGATGAATAATTTGAGTCGACTGGAGGGAGATCTTGCCTATCTTAATCAGCCACGGGAGTCCTACAGACCCAAAGTAGAGAGGCTTCAAAATTCTACTCCAAAGGTGCTCTCTCTCTCTACCTTGTCCCGTTTCCCTATCGCTCTTTTTGCCTTTTTTTTATTTATTATTACAATGAATTGGTGTCCAAGGCACCACAAATAAATGTATGAGGCCTCACTACAATAAAAAATAAATAAAATGATAAAGAGAGCTAAATATGAGGGAAAAACAATTACGAGATAATTCAAGGGATTAAACTTCACCACTTAACCTATTTATTTTTATTAATTAGTTTGTCTATTTGAAATACTCCAAAATGTATATAAATTCACAAATCAACTCTCGTCGCAAATGTAAAGTTACATATAGTCCTTTTAGAAGATTAATATTTAAATTTCACATACTCACAAAAATTAGATTTAAACATTTTCTAATAAATCACCCGCTAGGGAAAATTCACTAAAATTATTTTAAATCATAAAAAAATACATTTTTAGAGTAGAGAAATTCGAACTGTAATATTTTTTAAAAATTGTCTATCTCTAGTTTAATTAATGTATAAATATTATGATCCAAATTTGCGATTTTCTCTTGAAAATAACCCACCCTCTCTCAAGGCATAAATATAAATTGTAAAATTTTAATATTAATATTCAAAGGGTCATAATAAATAAACAAACCAAAAAACATAATTAAGTTAAGGGTTCCATCTCACCCCTTGAATGGGGTATTTAGCCTCTCATTTTGGTATTACTACATATAAATTGTAATAATGACAAAATAAGAGGCATAATATAAATAAGCTAAGAGATAACAAAATAAAAAACCAAGTTTCCTTAAATTATCATTCTAATCCAAAGCTTTGACATGAATAGTAACCCATAAATCTGAGTTTTACAACACTAAAAAATAAACAACACATTTAATAAAACTAAGAACTTTTTTATGAGCAACCATACAGACTCAAAATAGTTTGACCACTGTTTTTAAAATAGCAAAAAAAATCATTTTGATCTATTTATTTATGAGCCCCCAAAAATGTTTAAATACCATAAAGAGATTTAAAGATAGATAGATAGATAGATAGATAGATAGATAGAGAGAGAGAGAGAGAGAGAGAAAGAGAGAGAGAGAGAGAGAGAGAGAGAGAGAGAGAGAGAGAGAGAGAGGATGATTTAAGTATCATACCATCTAAAGAGCCTCTAGAAGTCAACATTGTGTACGTGCAAAGAGCTTCCTTGGTCGGAAAGTTCAAATGTACAAACACACGAGAGTCTTGACGCGATGAACCATAAAGATAACAAACAAGAAAAAATTGACATCGATGAGGTGGGTTACAAATCCAGGGGAGCAGTCTTTCTTATCGGGCATATCATCGGTCACATGTGTCTATCCATGTATAGGAAGCTATAGGGTGGCATGAGGAATGAAACCATCTTGAGAGTCATCACTGTGGTAATAGTCCATTGTGACACCCCGCTTAAATTAATAACGGGTGGCCAGCCCTATACTATAATTAATCAGGAATCTCAAGCGGATCATTCTCAGCATCTACTGTCGAGACTAAATAAACGTAGCTAACTACCCAATACTATAAAAAGTGGGTACCAAATTTTTTTTTAACATACACTAAACATCAATGAACCAATAATATAATAACTACTAATCATGATAATACATGAACACGGCTAGGATAAATTAAGTAATTCTAAATTACAACAAGAGTGCACAAAAAGGAAATACCCGAATATGCTGTCGGGTCACAGATAATACAAAAATCCTGAGAAAAGAAATATAAAAGTGCTACAAGCATAACCCTTGGGTGTAAACCCAATATACAAACTGAATCCTAAACTAGATTTACAAAAGATAGGAAACGGCTATAACAAAAATCCCGCAACAGTCCGCATCAGCTACAGCTCGAGGACACTGGATGGAAAAGAATCATAGGTATCCTTGCGGCGGGACACCTAAAATATAATACAATATGTAGCAAGAGAGAAATATAAACGAGTCAGATCCCGAGGTGTATTAAAATGAATAATAATTATAAATGCACTATTCCATGAATAAAGTGGAGTCGCACTCTCTTGGAACTCCATCTTACCCCTCAACTAAAGCGCGCACCTAAACGTATGCACATGGTCCTCAATTAAACTACCCAACACGTTCTAGGGACAATTCAATACTAACCCACGCCAAATCTACGCTCGCGTAATCCATCATCTAAAACATATATATATATATATATATATATATAACTAGAATTTATCGGATTCTAGTTTTTAACTTAAACAAGTTATTATCATCCAAATGCTAAGGACTAAACTTCACCCAACTCTCAACATTGCGCTGCGTTTCGTGCGTGGGACGTCTCGCAAAGAGAAATCCAAATAAGGAACCCCCCGATACTTTACTCCTTGGCAATGATGATCGTCGAGATCCATTACGCCCTCGATGCACGACGCATATAACATCAGCTACTTATTTATAATACTACTCTTATTATTATCTTCTCATAAAGTATTGTTTCTCTTTGGGTCCGAATCGATTCGGTCACTCAGATCTGTAAGCTTGCAATATTTTGAATCGATTCGGAAAGGGGCTGAATCGATTCGGCTTGTTCAACAAGCTACGAAATGGGTTATATATCTCCAAAACCCAAAATCCCAAAAATCACATTAATCATATTCTCTCCATTGTTCTTCAACCCAAACATATTTCTATCATTAGAACTCATTATATTTCTACCCAACAATTATAAAACCTTAAATCCATATACACACACCTCAAATACAAGATTTAACCCAAAATCTAGGTTTTGACATTTTTAACCCAAAATCCATATTTTTCCCCACAAATCATGAAATAAATGACACACATGAATTATTTACCAAGTTTAATCACTTGCCTCAAAGTTGTAGAGGTTGAATCTTCTTCGAAATTGCGTATTGGCTGGAAATCTCCAAGTTTCTCCTCTTTCTCTTCTTCCTTTCCTCTTCTCTCTCTCTCTCCCTCTCTCTCTCTCTCTCTCTCTCTCTCTCTCTCTAGGGCTTTCTCTTTCTCACAATTGAGATTGTTATCTCCCATAGGCTTTTTAAGCCTTAAATCTAAGATACCCTACATTAAACGATAATACACACTTTAAATGACTCGGTTACTCCAATTCGAGTCAAACAAACTTAAAATACTCCGAAACCCAAATAAGACCCGAGTATAGTCATTTTGACTATCTCCACCCATTCGGGATTAATCGCACACTCAGAATTGTCATTCAAAATACTTTCTAACATCCTCAAATTTTGACCTCCGAGGCCAAATTAAAATTCTCCAATTTAAATAAATATTTATTTCTCCCAAATTAATTAAATTATCTTCTAAAAATCACGGGGTATTACATTCATCTTGTGAGGCTTGGCGGCAAAATCATAGGTGAAAACTTTGTCTGAGTGGCTCCGACCACTAAAGACGCACTGATACATCTTGTTTCCAAAATCCACATTCAAAACTCAAATGATTACCCTCAAATCATCAATAACCAAATCTCAGTCGACATCGTCATTTCGTAAAGAATAGGCCAATCGATAGCGCTTCCATGTCATTAACTCCGTATTGTAGGAAAATAGGAACACATCACATTTTCGAGGCTAATGACTGTATGAACGCAGAATAGAGGACTACTTCTCCTTTAAAAGGACATTAATGAGGGTAGGTAGAGCCTCCCGTTTTTCTAATTTGAAATCTATGCACAAGTATCGAGAGGAGAAAAAAACTAGTCATCCCGACATTGTATCATCATTAACTAGTTATATTTAAGGACCAGATTATTTTGGATTTATTTATAGTTATTTACTTTAGATAATTCCCATAGTACCACTTGTATTCAATAATAATATTGTTCTTCTAATAACTGTTTTAGGTATTTTAATCTGTCACATAGCCTCAATATTTGGCTAAAATCTCGCACGGACTTTGAAAAGGGGCTTTATAGATTTAGTGACATAATTGAACCTATTACATCCATGTTTCAAATATAACAATGTTTAATTTCCAAAGGGCCTTGGAACAAAACTAAGCTTGTGAAATTTTAAGATTTAAGTATTAAATAGATATGTAGATACTACTTTTGTAAGAAATAGATGGAATATTTCCAATCATTGTTTTAATCATATAAATTAACCATTGTTTAATCATATAAATTTTCAGTGGGGTTGGTGATTTTTTAGTCAAATTATTGACATTACACTCTTTTGGAAATACCATTTTTTTATTGTGGATGTTTTGAGGATTCAAAAGGAATTTTGAGATGTGGATCCAATAATAATTATTCACATTACACCCTTAGTAAGATTAATGGGCAAGCCACAAACTTGTCATGTTACCAGAATTATCTTCAAGCATTACGGGGCCTTTTTCCATTATTTTGAACATGAAATTGAGAATATTAGTCTATTCTCACTGGGTCGTAATAGATACATGTTACCAAGTTTATTTTGACCAGTCACTGCGTATTGTTTTCACAATCTTGATAAGTTACTGTCTTTCTCAAGTGATGGAGTATGATGATTCCTCCGTTCAAAATTAATTTTGATCTTTAGAAAACAAAAACATATTAAATTTTAGTCCTTTTAAAATTGTAGGTTATAATAATTTTAACATCATGTCCTTATGTTAATTTAGCTTAACCCCTAAAACATTCAATTCATAAACTTTAACCACAAAATACTACTTTGTGGTCGTAAAAAGTAATTTGAGGTTAATAGTACATCAAGTAAAATCTTATAGGATGAGAACAAATTAGTACCTACCAAAAGAGACTAAACTAACCATCAAGCAAATGACCAGTAAAGGTTTGTGGGCTGCTCATTTTGGTGAAATCCATATCGAACGACTAAAAGTGTGCATGTAACGAACTCTTAAGTCAAGAAATGATAAGATACGTAAATATCATAATCTGACTTGTTCATTAATGTGTAAAAAATAACTATGAAGGGGAAATAATTTATCTAGTGTTACAATCTAGAGGTGTCGAATGTGTTTAAAACTATAAATATCCATAATAATCTCCAAGAGATAGAATCATGACAAAGCAAAGTTACTACCATGTGTAAAGGTAGAAAAGCGACAAAGCAAAGTTCATAGCAAGACAAAATTTATCTATAAAGAGGAGGTGTCAGGCATTTAGAGTTCAACAAAAAAAAGCCAAAGTTACTAATACGATCCGGCATATCTAATTGATGACTAACCTAATCTATACATACTCACATACCAGCTTGTTTGTACCTATAAATACTCATTATAAACACTTTTATGTCCCTATTATGTGTTTAAGTTCTATTAATACGAATTATTACATTTATATCCTAATAACCAAAATAAAAAGGAAATTAGCCGTAGGTAAAAATTGCTTCACCAAATTTTGCGAAAAAAATACTACTTTGTGGTCATAAAAAGTAATTTGAGGTTAATAATACAGCAAGTAAATTCTTAAAGGATGAGAACAGATTATTTCATAGCAAAAGAGACTAAACTAACCATCAAACAAATGCACAACGAAGGTTTGTCCTCGATTGGGGTGCTCATTTTGGTGAAATTCGTATCGGACGACTAAAAGAGTGCATGTGATGAACTCTTGAGCCAAGAAATTCTAAGATATGTAAATGGGATAATCTGACTTGTTCATTGATATGTAAAAAATAACTATGAAGGGGAAATAATTTATCTAGTGTTATAATCTAGAGGTGTCGATAATGTATACAACTTTAAATATCCATAATAATCTCCAAGAGTTCGAGGCACGACAAAGAAGAGTTACTAGCGGGTGTAAAGGTAGAAACAAGACAAAGAAAAGTTAACCGTAAGACAAAGTTTCGCTATAAAGCGGAGGTGTCATGGCATTTAAAGTTCATGAAAAAAGCCCAAGCTACTAGCACAATCACGCAAATCTAATTGATGACTCTCCTAATCTATACATACTCACACCCCAGCTGTTTGTACCTACAAATACTTTTTATAAACACTTTTATGCTCATATCTTGTAGCATACAATTGAAATAAATGCAGTAAATTCTGAAGATTATATTCTATTATGTGTTTAAGTTCAATTAATATGCATTATTACATTTACATCCTAATAACCAAAAATAAAATATACTGGTAATATCTAATAATTTCTTCAATTATAATAGTATACCCCCCCCCCCAACCCACCCACACACACACATATATATATATATATATATTCACACACACACAATACAAGCGTTCAACAATCTAAGTATAAAAAACTGGCTTGACTATTATATGTATATGTATATACATATATATACACACACACGATACAAGCATTCAAAATCTAATAGTTTGGTCAAGTATAAAAAAATTGGCTTAACTATCGACTCTTAAGTGATAGCACTACACCTCACTATTATAGAAAAAGAAAATACCCATATTATAAAGAAAATTATCATATTTTCTCAAATTTATAATTCAGTTGTGCGGACTGGCTTAAGAACTTTTCAAGGACTTGGTCAAAGAAAAATTCTTTTTGGAGAAAAATGCGCATTTCTTTTAAAAATTAACGTCATTTGGGACCAAGTCCACACAAAGTTCGTAAGCAAGTTCGCACTCGATCCTGGCTTTCATTTAATATTGTTAACTTTCATAAGAACAAGTGTATAAAAAAAATAGTAGTCAAGCACAAAAGGGGGGGGGGGGGGGAGAACATATATTGTAATTGAACTTTATCTAACAACTAAAAATTATGGTAGTAGATCAAATGTGATTAACTTATCTTAAATTTACCTAGTTTAGTACTTATGAGTGTTTATTGCAACATTCAATGAAAAGGGGTATAAAAAATGAACATGTTAAGAAGTTAAGAAACAATAGTTTTGGAAATACCATGTTTTTATTGTGGATATTTCAAGGATTCATAAGGAATTTTGATGTGTGGATCCAATATAAAAAAAATGAAAAAAAGATATATCACTACAAAAAAAACTGCTTTTTATTATGATGCTCCAACCGTCTCAAAAAGTCCTCTAGCCGTCTCAAAAAGCCTTTTATGACGCCATTTGAGACGACAAAGGAGCGTAGTATTAGACCCACATTTTAAAAGCTTTTTGAGACATGCCGTCTCAAAAAGTTCTTTTGAGATGGGAAATACGTCGTCTCAAAAGGTCCTTGCTTATAGGACCCTTTTGAGAAGAAAAAAAAATCGTCTTTTAAATTTTTTTTAGAGACACCAACATATGTCCCCAAAGATTTTTTTGAGACGATAACTTAACCGTCTCAAAAAGTCCTCGTTTATGAACCCCTTTTGAGACGGCAAAGAAGCCGTCTTTAATAATTTTGGCACTAAAATTAAAATTTCATTCATTCCTTAATATACTCTATATAATTATAAACAAAACCTCTAAAAAACAATATGACATATTTTCCATCCCATTTCAACATATAATATATAATTTTCCATTCAATTACAATTAAAGTTCATACAAAGAAAAAATACACAATTTAAACATTGTGTCCAACATAGATGTCTCTATAGAATTTCATTCAACTCATTACAAAAAATACATAAAAAAACATCTATCCCTAACATAAAATGATGTACTCAAAGTAAACTCGCAATCTTCAAGAATACGACCTCCAGCAAAACGACTCAAATATCTTGCCTTGTCCACAAAGGGTTTTCACCTGCAATAAATTTATTAAGTGTCAGTTACATTAAACAAAGAAGTAATTTTTTTTAATAGTTCTTATAGATGACAATCTTTAAAAACCTTATAAAATTTGTATATCTTAGTATTATTTGCTTTAAAAATACTTAATATTTTTAAAAAAACTCGACAGAATCTCCTTTATTTATTCATGAAAACCAACTTGTTTAAACATACAAATTAACTCATAAACGACAGAAATAACCACAATTTTCTAAACAACTAATATAAATAAATATACACATTACGATTCCTTTTACCGTTGGAGAACATAATGAACAAAATTTAACTTGAATATGTCTCACCCCTGCTTGTGGTTGAGAGCAAGACTAAAGAGGACATAAGCGACAATGTCTTTATTCAAGAGAATAGATGCAAAAGCTCCAACGATAAAAGGCTCAAGTATAAGTATAACAAGTCCTCGTGGGATAGTAAACTTCCTGCAACAAATGGGATACAAAACGCAATTAGCCATGGTTCTGAAAAAATCAAGAAACATTAACTTGGTTTAAATACTTGGACAATACTTGTTTAAAACCCAATACAACTCATAATAATAAAACAGCCACAAAAAGAGTAATGAAATGCCCCATAACCGATTTACGAAGTAATAAAGCAACTAAGCCTACCCACCATTCCGAGTACCAGCTAAATCAAATCAATGTGCAATACACCACGTAACATCGTATCACCATCATCATCAACATGCCAACTAGTTCTTTTCGCAATATCCAAAATATAATTATAGTACCTCCACCACGACAAAATGCATTATATGGATTCCAAAAAAAAAAATACAACAAAATACTTCGATCAATGTCTAATTAATTACTTCTATTCAAACTGAGGATCATAGTTTCTGTTATATGCGGCAGCAGAGTCTAATGCCAAGATATTATATATTAACATCAAGAGGTAAGAAATTATGAGATATTTTCCATAAGATTATATAGCACATTTTGGGAATATGAGGATCCTAGATAATCCTATGGATATTTGAGGAAGGAAAATGAGATTTTCAAATGTCATATGCCGAGGATAAGGTGAAATCACCTGTAACCTCTAGAGTCCAGTACCACTTATAACCGTGATTGATCATATTAGCTTAGCATATATCTTTCACCATCACCAAGTTTCTCCAAATTTGAGAACCTCCAATAGAATGCATACCACTGTTCTTGTATCCGTTGGACATATAAGAGGCCCAAATAGAGCTGTTAAATGACATTTTCCAAAAAAAGCTTCATGAAGGAAGCTTTTGATATGCTGGAAAAATTAACAAGACCTAGGCCTCCTTCATTGATATCTCTTCTAATGAGGTCCCACTTCTCCCACTGATGTTTTTAACCTCCATCTTCATTTACTTCCCAAAAGAATTTTTTGAGAATTATATGAATGGAGTTGATAGGTGCCTTGGGAGGGGCTAAAGATGCCAACAAGTATGATGGAATTGAGGAAAGACCATGCTCGACGAAGACCAACTTGCCTCCAAAAGAAAGAAATTTTGATTTGCAACCTACAATTCTAGATCTCAAGGCTTTAATGAGCCTATCATAGAAAGAAATTTTCTTCATTCCCTTAAAAAGAGGACATCCTAAGTATGATAGGCGGAACTCCTTAAATTTAAAGCCTGACAAACCTTCCACTTTGGACCTGAAATGAGGGTTGCATTTAGTATCAACTGTATAACTTCTCTTCAATGTGTTGATCTTCTGACGTGACAAATAATAATAGGAAAGAAGGAGTTTGCTTAAATTCAAAAGTCTGCTTTTTTCACCTCTGTAAAAAGGCAATTAAATCATTTGCAAAATAAAGGTGAGATATCAAGTTTGGTTTGACCATCTCGAGCTAAAAGAACATTCTCTTGGATATACCTGCCTTTGATAAAGCCACTTTGGTTTGGAGGGATCGAAATTAGCAGCACTTAAGAGAGCCTTGAGGAAAGGATCTTTGTAATAATATTGAAGGAGAAGTTGCAATGACTTATAGGTCTTAAATCCTCAAATGTCTCTGGAACCTTCACTTTAGGAATAACCATTATATTTATACTTGTCCAGCTTTAAGGGAGATAAAAACCTACAAAGAAAGAGTTAATAACAACAATTAAATCATGTTTGATCAATTACCACTAAGTCTTCTAGAAGAGGCCCCTAAATCCATCTGGCCCTAGAGAAGCTTCATTATTGAGATCATTTATAGCAGTAAGAATTTCCTTATTCAGTAGATCTCTTTATTCTTTTGATCTTGCATTAATTCAGTTATACCTTTGTTCAAAGCTAATCTATTATATTTATTATTGTGTAATTCATAATTAAACTCCAATTGAAGAATCTCATCCTCTAGGTTTCTAACTGATTGAGATTGTTATCATTCGATCTGCCTTAGAAAATAGGACCCCAAGATAGGTATTAGACGAGAATCCTTCATGAATGCAAAGAATATTTATCATAGAGTATTTTCCGTGTATATCTCCTTTGTCTAAAAAGAATTTGAATTTAGATTTGTTTGTAACCTGACCATAGTTGATAACTGACCAACTAAGTTTAATCTTCCATCATGAACTAGGTCACCAGTAGATAACTGACCAACTAAGACCAGTTACTCAATTGTAAAAGATAAGTATGTATTATGAGATTTCTTCAAACCACAATGGTCAGAATGTACAAACAGTTGCCCCATTGCAAACCATCGATACAAAGACTTGAACACAAAAGGATGGTAAGGAAGAAAAATTGAATATGTTAACGGGTCGAGACGCGCGAATGCAGGTCTCTGCTATCACAAATTACAGGAGGTTATAAATCATTGCTATTCAGTAATAGGTGAAGTGTTAGGATTCTCACACCCTCTCTTTGATCCTTACAGGGGTGATACACCATTGCCCTGCAGCAATGGACTAAATATCTTCACAAGGTATTTAAAATGAAAACAAAATTTTGCAACTTTTCCCTTCTTGACACTCCTCGTCCACTGCCACAAATTATTCCAGGAGCGTTGGTCCATCCAAATTGTTAAAAAATTCAGCTTTAATACTTATATGATTGACTTTCCAGAAGAGATGGGAATTAGTAAGGCCTTATGTGTCGACAATCTCACCCGCTATATATTTTGATGATACAATCAATGAAGGTGTTATTGTTCATCTCCACCACATGCTCATTTGATGGATGAAATCGAAGACGACGTTCATTAATTAGTTTCACCTAGAGGAGGGTTATCAAACGTATTTTATCAAATGGAAAGGATGCCCATTAACTCATTGTACAAGGATTACTGATAATGAATTTCAATGCTTGTATGAGAAATTCCATGCATTTAACTCATCGCGATCGAGTTTCTTTAGCCCAGGGAGATGATGGAGGAGATAAGTGGCAGCACCCTTTATGGAGTTTACAGTAGGAAGGGAGACTTTAAGCCCATGCTGATTTGGCACATGTTAGATGATGTTGGCCTATGTTGAGGCCTTCCATTGGTGGGCTTAATTAGGATGGATCAGTTATAGGGATGTTGGCCTTTACAAGAGTATTTTTATGCTTCTATCATGATAGAGAAGTTTAGAAGTTAGTATGTAAAAGGTCCCTTGAGAATTTACATATTTCTTAGTCAATAGTGTTGGTTCATTGAACGTATAGGATTCATGTATCTAGGAATCAGTAGAGTATATCACGTATAGGATTCATGTGATAGCTCGGGACCATTTGTTATGGATCTCTCTAAAAGAATTTCAAAACCGCTTGATTCTGAACAAGCGGAACGTTTGGCAGCACATATGGCCTTCTCTTTTACCACAAGGATCAATCATGCACATCTTATAAAATGAAGATTGGGCTGCAAATGGAAGTATTATAGAAGAAGTAAAAAATTCCTAGGATGGGCCAACGTGCTACACTTCCTGTGTTAGGAGGAGAGGCAATGTGCCAGCTCATTGGCTGATACATTTTAACAAGACGGAGTCCTATATATATATATATGTTACACTATTCAAACTTTGGGGGACTGCGCCCTAATTTTTTTCCAAGCACATACTTGATCAAAAGGTAAAAAAATTGTTGGATTTCAGCCTAATTACCCTCTTTAAGAGGGCTAACCCCTATTCGCTCAAATATTAGCATGTGTTTGAGGGTTGTATGTTTCAAATTTACATGAACTACTTCTCATTTGAATAAATGATCTCTAGTATGTCTTTCTCGTTGGGATTAGGAAAAGTTCCTATTTTTACTAAGGAGAAAACATTAGATTACTAATTTGTGGTTTCAAATGTTGTGCATACACTTGTTTGGGCCTCCTCGTTACTATCCTATTATTTATGCAGTTATTATTATTTTAGGGTCATTTATTATTAGTATTATTGTTCATAACATTGGATTGGCCCCTATTTTGAATGGATACAATCAATGATGATACAATAAATTAAGTGAGATATACCTATTAACAAGGAATTATAACAAGGAGTAAGAGTAAGAGATCTTGAAATTCATTACTTGATTTGTAATATATTGTAGGCATTTGATCTTTAATTTCATACTAGATTAATAGATGGATAGAATTATAGTTAGGGAGAAAAAACAAAGGCTGAGATTCGAAACCGACTTTGTGTAGTGCATGATACTGACTCCAGTTCTGAAGAGTCGGCCATAATTACTTTCATCAGTGGCGGAGGGAGTAGAGTTGTCCATAAATTTGAATTGTTATCCCCATTTCAATAGAGTAGAAGTATTGAGGTTTATGACTTATTTTCGCGATTTAGTATACATACTCCATCAGTGTGTTTATAAAAGTTATGGGTTATAAGTGTTTGTAGTATATATAGATACCTCACTATTTGATGGGCTGTGTGGTTATAAATTGTGATATCTTTCTGTAGATTTAAAATTGATAGGTAGTAAGGTGTGAATAATTATAAATTAGTAAGAGTACAAGGACCTTTCATTTCATTTCATTTTCGTAAGAGTAATGTTGATGTCGTAGTCAGCTGATGTGACATAGCACATCGTGAGGAGATGCTGAAGGCACGAGGTATTACGCAAGATGTGCAGTGTACCAGATGCTCTGTGCTAGCATAACCCGTCATCCCAACTTCTTCATGTTGTATGTCTAAGGCCTCTGATTCGGTGGTTCACATTCTAACATAAACCTGAAGAACTCTACTTCTGTTTAAATTTGTTATCGAGGAAGCAATAGGGGAGGTAAGGTATCCCCTCATTTGGATTTTAAGGTGCTTTGGGGAGACTTTTTACCTCATTTACTTGTATAAATTACTAAGGAGGTTTTTTCATCTTCCAGAAAAGGCACACCTAATTAGATAAGAAATTGATCATTGTATTATTGAAGACACGGTTGGACACCACCACATTTACACTTCCCATATTGGAATGTGTACATGCATTATTATTAATGTTTATAGAAATTGATCATTGTTAATTCGTTAATGTATTGGTTTGGGGGATCGGATATGAGACCACCACGAAATGTGTACATGCATTATTATTTTAACTAGTTGGTCCATTATTCGGCATGAATGGCCATAGAAACATCCAACCAGTGTGGCTTATAATATTGAGGGATATAGTCTTTAAAAATAATATGACAAATGTAGTGCCATACTACCACGGATGTATACATAACTAGACATCGTAGTCCTCTTAGATTCTATTATTAATTAGGTCCATAGTTCACATTGATGTTTTAAGTAACATTTAATAAAAAGTTTTCTAATTTGTGGCTGTAAAGAATTGTCACAACCGCAATGCACAATCCCAACCTAGATTTCTTTATGATTTGAAAACAGTCACTCTCACGAGTAAACAACCTGGTGCTAGTTTAAATCAACCATCTAATATAAGCGTAACCATAATAGAGGAAGTTCAGATGGCATTGTGCTACTTTCAGAAAAATTCCAAATACCGGTGCAGCCCCTGCTGCTACTGATTTAAAGGGAAAAGAGACACTGGAACTGCAACTTCTGTTGTTTCAGGAATACCATTATATAAATAATGTTTTTGAGACAGTTCCTTTCATAAAAAATGTTTTATGTTTTTTTAGTTTTTTTGCTAATACATCAATATCAATAAACTAATTGGTGCTTAAAATAGAACAAAATTTGGATTTTAAAAAAAAAGAAGACCACCAGTCAATTAACCTCGAGATTTCTGCAGCGGCAGACCCCTCCTAAGCTCTATGTCATAGATTACAACGGACCACCCGAGTATGTTTGATCATGGATTACAATATATCATGGATTACAACGGAGCACCCGAGCTAGAGCACACAAATATAAAACATACTAGATCATGGATTACAAGTTAGCGGAATCGCCAACAAATACATAATGTAATGGTTTAATGCAGCCCTGTCATGGATTCGAGGCTAGAGCCGCGCACGTTATGGATTAGAGGCTAGAGCAGTGGGTTAGATGCCCCTCACCCCCTTAGATTTCCATGTCTCGAACGGCCTACTGACGGGACAGTTTCCAGTGGTGATCCCCCATCATCTCAGACTTTCATAGTCAGGGCCTCACTAGGAATTATGTCAATCCTTCATCAATGGGGTACTATTGTGCTAACCTCCTTCAGATCTCATTTAGAGGAGCGAGTTAGAACAATGGGGATAGATCCAGTGAGGATTTGTCAGTACACTCAGTGCTTTATTATTTTTGCACTCGAGCAAACCATCTACTCTTCTCATGTGGAGGTGATGCATGATGACTTTATTTTTACTCTATGCTATCTTGACTTCATTCACCAGTCTGAGTGGTGTGGCTCAGCATTGAGATTTTTTATGCAAGTATGAACGGGCTTTCGAGAAGTAGGCATAAGGATCATGTTGGTTACTTTGTTGCCATGGAGGTATAACCTTTTCCTCAGTCTTCTTTTAAAATCAATAATTCCTTTACTGCATTTACTGATGTTTTCTTTTCATTCCTTTATGAAGTTATTGCATCTCGAGGTATTTGGGATCTACTAGGATTTCTTGCTATTAGAAGAGGAGGATAACTGGCCTCGCCAGGGGAAATGGCGTATGGACAATAGGGGTGAAGTATTCATGGTGCATTCCCATGGATGGATTCGCACCTTCATGAGCAGTTGACTGCTGATAGGTTATGTTTCTTTATTGGTCTTCTCTTGTTTTGAGACTCTTCTTTCCCTTTTGTCTTTTCATCATACTGGCTAGGTAATTAAGTCGTATTGAGAGTTGTCCCTTAGTGGCCTTTCTCGACTGAGATAATTACCCCGATAGAACCTCCTTTTGAGATGGGGGCACCTCATCTGCTGGTACAGGATGATTTTAAGGCTTACATAAGGGGGATAGAGGTGGGAGCGTCCCAATTTGATCATGTTTTCCTATACAACGAGTTAATTATTGCGCAACTATTGACAGCGGTCCTCTATTCTAGAGACGTCCATAATTCAAGGGAGGCTCCCCTGCTGCTACTTTAGTCCGTTCTTTCAAGGGACCTACTAAAGGATTTGTAGTTACTTTATTCCTTCCTTTTGAGGGACCCTCTACAGGTACTTAAGATCGTTTTAAATCTCCACCTTTAGTTATTTAGGTTCCCAGCTTATCCACTCATCACACTAGGGATGATGGTGTGGAGTTCCTCCTTCCCACCCTCATCATATGATGTTGGAGTAGATTTCTTAGTCGATGGTTGCCTATCTACCCTACCTGCATCGGTCGATGAGTACTTTGGGTGAGGGGAACTATATCATTGAGTATGCCTTAAGGTCCTTCCTTTTAGATAAGTAGACGTGCCCGAGTCAGAGCAACAGACCAATGGAGTGCACTAATCATATGGAATCTACTTTTCCAGTGTTTCCATGGGGCGGTCCTGTAATCTGGGACGGTGCAGCGTCACAGATGCCTATTTCACATTCTGATTTCGAGGATGACAAGGTTCATTCGACTTCTATTGTCCTCTGGGATTAGACTTTTGTATTTTGGTATTTTCTATAGTTTTTGCATTTTATATTTGTTTTTGAGGTGGGGGTTTGTCCCTTACTCCTTTTATTATGTATAAAAACATGTTTATTTATGAAATAAATTCTTATTTCTTTTGTTTTTTTAATGATTTCATGCTAATGATGAGGATGATATACAATGATTCATGGAGAATTTTTATTAAAGACTAAAATGAAAAAAAAACTTATTTTTACATTTTTTTCATTAGTTGCAGTTACCATTCTTGTAGTGGGTCACATCAGAGGGCTTTGAATCAATAGGTCTTCCAGGATTAGGCTAAATATTTTGATTTTTATTGGATAACTAATTGGTCTAGGGAAGGATCAATCAGTCAAGTTCCTCATTCTATAAAATGGAAGTTTTTCTAGCTTTAGAGGCTCACACTTCCTTCATCTTTTATCTCATAATTCTTGAGTATTGCAGGTTGCTTACATCTCTTTCCTCGAAATGGTCCTCCTTAATTATGATTACTAAGCTTCCTTAAGTTATTAGGTAGAAAAATGCATTTATATCTTATATGGTTATGAGAGAGACTGGTGTTTGTTGCCTTCTTGAATTGACTCTTCCTCGATCTGAGGAAGTATGTAAGCTTACTATTTCCTTTGATAATATCACGATGAGTAATGGTTCCCAGGACATGAGTATATTAGAGATGAAGTGGATGGTTCCGATTCTTTTGACAGTGCTGGTAATAACTTACCTGGATTAGCTTTGTGAAACTTTTATTTTGTTTGATGATGATGAATATGTATGATGTAATGAAATCATTATACTATTTTAATAAATAAAATGAGTCCCCTCCAGGACTCAAACCTTTCTTTGTTATCCTATCGACTTTGCGGTTAGTTCTTAGGAATCTAGAAACGAGATGAGAAAAATAGAAAGCTTTTTACTCCCCTTAAGGGGTCAATTTGGTTTTGTGATCGCACCCTGAGGGGTTACCTATGTACCTCCATTGTATGAATGGATTGTTTTGATTATTTTGATTATTTTCTTTGATTTTATGGAGGATCATGTCATACTTAGTTCTTGTTTGATGTTTAAGAGTCATTCACATGTAGTACTACGTAAGGGTAATCTAGATTGGTCAACTTATCCAATTTTATTCCATCGATGTCGACTAGTGGCCACCTTATCCCTAGGGAACAAATAGGACGCTCTTAACAATTAGGCTCTGCATGCTAATCCACGTATCCCAACTTGCTCCCAGTGACACTATCACCTGTACAAGGGAATAAGTAGCTTGTTTCCCCTTGATCAATCACATAAGTACATCACAACCCCATTATATGATCCTATGACCCAATGACATGAGTTGTACCAAGTACATATTGAGATGTATGCCCCACATGCATCTATTGGCAATAATGGATGGGGGATACAAGTGTCAGTTAGCATCCCCTAACTAATTAAGAATTTTGGATGTATGACGTGTACACTAAGGGTCCTCTGTGGCAGTTTAACTCATAAATATATGATTTGGTTGGGAAGAACATGTCAAAAGGGAGGCGAATATGGGATAACAAGAAAAATTGTAGGAATTATTCCAGTTGTTATGGTGAAACATTTGGATTTGATAGTGTAAGATGCAATTCTTAAGCCCCTCATACTTTGTAAGGTATTCAATGATCAAGGTATGAGCTTCGGGTACTGCGATTGCATTATGTTATGTTTCCTTAAGCTAATTTGACCTTATACAGTCCGCCCCTTTGGGGAAGAGGTATGTTGTTAATTTAATAGTACAATCATTACTTGATCCGGCTTTAGGACTTCTACATAATGAATTCTTTCGTACGGCCAAATATTTACTAGCATTATGTTCAAAAATTAAATTAGTTCCTTATCCATAGGTTTAGTCTATAAATGCGATGCTTTCTTGATTCAGCTGACCCGTATTTGCAACACGTACTACTTTGGGCCAAGCTACTTCATCATTGTTTTCAATTTTCACCCCCAAAAGCTCACTTTAAACCCCAAACAATTATAAACAGTCAATAATTCTAACTTGAATGGGATAAACAACTTGTAGAGGACATGAATTAATTAACACAAACATCAATAATTCTTACTATAATTCACACAAACTATTAAACAAATATTCTCGTAGATTAATCTAAATGCTATACTACAACAACCAATTGACAATCCGGGTTTTCAATTGGCTCACCCTCAACCTCCTATCACCACTACAAATCAATCCAGTACAAAAATGAATGAAATAAGTAACATCATTAAATGATAATTTATGAAAAGAGTGCATACATACCACATGCAATAGTACACTCATCACTGGTGGCGCTAGCTTCATTAGCATTGCACTTTATACCTAGTTCAAACAAAACACATTAATAAAAACAAGATCAAAGTAACAAAAAAATAATTATAATTATAAACACTCACGAAGATCCATAATATGATTGTTAAAAATAGCACAGTTGTCCATAACGATATGTGCATCAGACAATCAAAGTTCAATAAGTCAATTAACTACAAACATATGATCCAAGTATTTTGTGTAAATTGAAGTTAGGGTTAGGTATTATAATGGACCCCAAGTCTGAAGAGAAACATCATTCCACTTCTTGATTTAGAAGCGCTTTGATTTCTAGGAAGAAGGGCATTTGCAACAAATTGGGCTATTTTTAACGAAACATTTATCGCAAAATATGCATCTCGGGAGGGTTTCTTTTGCACTCTTATACACGAAAAATAATGTTTCCTATAAGGTCCCTAAACTTGGATAGGGGAAAGGCCATTAAAATTGTTAATGTACGAGCATAAATTAACACATTGGATGACCTAACCCTTGTTGATAAAAAGGGTTTTATTTACAAACATTCCAAAATCTATTGGATGAGCTAGACCTTGTAGATAAAAAGGATTTTATTTACAAAAATCCAAAATCAATACTTTATTCATGGCATGGTCACTGGGATATCTAGACTCAAACATTACAACCATGAGTTGACTATGAAACCAAAATTTGAAATTGCGCAATATTTTATGATTTCCTAAAATCCCATTATGAATAAGTTCACATATAAGTCAGTACTTTAATAAATGAATTGATATCTACAAATCCAACCCTTTGGGGAAAATAAATTGACATTAATTCAATCAAATAGTTTAATATATCCTACTAAATCTAACTCTTTATTAAGAAACTTGAAATTTCTATGTGATCTTTTTAGTTTTAAGCAGGTCATATAAATGGATGGGGATTTGGAATTTCAAGAGAGTAAAAAACTAGAACATTTAAATAAACTCATTTAGTGTTATACTTAATGATACCAAATAAAACATATTCGTAAACGTTAAGGGCAAAAAAATTAGAATCCATATGCCATATTGCCAAGTATAAACTGACCTTTGGCTCAGGTGTTTTATACCTCATAGTGAAGGTGGTCAAGTTGGGTTCTTATGATATAATGCAGAAAAAATTACTATTCTATTATTTTAAGTAATTTCTACTATAACAAAAACTCCAACTATCCCAATAACTAACCAATTACATCAACAAGACATCAAATTTCTTTTATATTACCTTTACTTTCATTTTAATAGAACCCAAACAAGGAAATTGACAATCAATATATAAGAAAACTAATTTGATGTCTTCAACCATAAAATATCACCTTAATAATTTCCAATTACACTTAACCTCAATTTTTGAAACCCTAAGTAGCTAGCAACCTACACCACCATAATCACACCATAACCAAGAGAAAAGTGAACATGACTTACCAGCAGTGAGCGTATGGGGGAAATCTAGGGCGAGCGACGGTGGAAGGGTAGAACTCTAGGGCAAGCAACTGTTGTAGAGAGCGAGGCGGATGCGATGGTGGTAGAGAGCGAGGCTGATGAGTTTTTGCCCGGGTAGAGAAACAAAATGCTTTTTCTTTACCTTTTATTTTTTGTTTTCTTGGTATGAGATTTCATTTCTATGCAGGCAGGAGTTAAAATTGTTAAGGTGGGAAACTAAATTATTTCAGCCGTCTCTTATGGATGACTATTTGAGACGGCTCTTAATATGCTATCTCATTAGTCTCACTTTATAAGAGGGTTGTATTTACCCGTCTAAAATAATATTAGTTTTTGAGACGGCTTTTTTTACCCGTCTCAAAATGTATGCTTTAGGGAATAAAATTTAAACCGTCACAAAAGCCTCCGTAGTAAAAAGCAATTTTTTTTGTAGTGTATGAAAAATAAAATATACCGAACCTCCAAGTTGGAAAAATGACACCATTTCACAAAACTAAACACAAGAAACCTCAAAATAGAGAAAAAGGGAAGGAAGAGAAGGAAACCTAATAGTTCCTCCAAGTATAAAAGAGAAAAATAGAATAAAACAGGGCAAATGATAAAACTTCACAAACTGTAACAACCCTCGATTTTGGGAGGCTCATTTTATATTAATTTTACCGCATAAGGTAATTATATAAAATGTGGGGACTGGTGTAAATATTAATTGAATGAATTGGAAGTTAATATTTACTAGATTGATGCATATTTACTATATTGGAAAGTAAATATCATCACGTTGTATGTTTTTGGTGTCATGATTTAAATGACTTTATGGTTTAAATAGAAATTGGAACTCGAAATAATTTATAAAATTTCCGGATGCCAGTTTAGAGGGTGTAGTTAGTCTCGGATGGTGCGAGACAGTCGAGATAAGTGCCATATTGTATTTTTGTGTTTCGGGCACTTTTACCTTGTTTTAGCTTAAACGCGTATTTGGGAGTCATTTTAATGTGGTATTAATCATTTAAGTTGGGATTTTAACCTAAGCCACGATTTAAGTCTTCTAAAATCCCCTAATTTCCTTAATTTATGTCTTACACTTAGAGAGAAAAGGAGAGAAAGAGAGCTTGGGAGAAAAGTGGAGAAAGAAGAGAGAAAATGAAGATTGGAGATGGATTGTTGCTGCAACCCTAAGGCAAGTTTTCTACTTGCTAATATGTGATCTAAGATGAATAATTTGTATGATAGTTGTGTATTTGTATTCATGAATCAAAAATGGAAATTTATGGGATTTAAACCCTAATATTAGTTTTAATGATAAAAGGGTGGGTTTTAATGGTTATAAACCATGTAGGATAGTCTTTGGGTAGATAAAAGTTGTAGGTTGTGTTCAAAATGAAAGAGATTTTGGATTTGGGTTTAGGTTTTGGAAGAAGGAAGAACCCTAGGTCTGCTATGACCGGTCGACCGCGCTCCCAGGACCGGTCGACCGGGCCTTCGGGGGCAGGTTTACTGCTTTTCTACAAAGGCATAAAATTCTTGTGCGGTCGACCGCGGTCCCCTGACCGGTCGACCGGCCATTTCATTTTGAGCTTTCTGCTTTTCTCCGTATGCAAATCCTTGAGACGCGGTGGACCGCGGTCTTGGGACCGGTCGACCGGTCCCCTGTTTTTCACCTTTAAACCTTATTTTGCTTCCTAGGTTTATTTTCTTTAATAGGATCTAGGAACCTTCTTGCATGAAGTAAACTTAGAGTCCTAGAGTTCTTAATGAGTTGGGTTACTACCCTAGTCTAGAAATGGTTTAGGCGGGTTTTTTTTTGGGGGGGTTAGGCCTATTGATGTTAGGACACTCTTTCTTCTAGTTGATTTCTATTAAACTAGGGAATGCATTATTATGTTTGGGAGACCTTAGAAGTTCATTGGAGCTATGTTATTCTTGATGGTTTATTATTATCTATCAACGAATCTTGAGAGAATAATTGAAAGTCTATTTATTCTTTGAGGTCAAAATGTCAATGTAAATGCGTACGGCTCCGGATTTTATACAAGGCGAAATATTTATATCATGTAAATGAATATGATTTCGGATAAATAGGATATACATTTGCTAAAATGTGAATGGAATTGAGTATAAAATATACAGTTGCTCACATGAAATTAATATGTAAATGATAATTTACTTAATCATTAACATGATGGATGGTAATTTTGGTTAAACACACCTCTCTAAATGTCATCATAAGGGAAGTTCGCGCGCGTGGTGATGCCCCCTGGGTAGTGAATGCAGGGTGGATATAGTCTTAGGCCATGTGCGGGGTTTTTATATGTTTGTCTGCGCTGGTTAGGGGATTCCGGGTGTGGGCCTGACTTTCCCGCAGGCATATGGCCGCTTCCCGACGTTTGCGTTATGAGCCCAGGTTGTCTTGTATGGATAGGCCCTGGAAGATGATGATCATTTAGGGGCGCGCCCAGTGGGGAAACTAGGAGGGGCGGTCTTAGAATCGTTGTATGTATAAGAATATAACCATTCTAAATCAAGTGGGACTTGATGTATGATTATTGCCATAAAGAGCATTTAATGTTGATTATATTCCTGCTAAGGAACGGAAATGCCAGGATGGGCATGTAATTAAAATAAAAGCCACAAAGAGCTTAAAATTGAGATAAAAGCCAGAAAGAGCTTATAGTTATAGATTTATTTTCCTGTTGAGGAATGAACTATGACATGAATTGGAGTAATTGATAGAAGTTTTATTTATGTTAATCTTCCATTTCTCCTGCTTAGTGAAATTAAACTCATGATTCTCTTTACGGTCTCAGCTTATGTTTTAGAACTGTTTAACTAGATTTTATTCTTCCTAGCATGATGATATTCATAACTGTCATACTCCTTATTCATCTGGCGATAATATAGAACCGGGCCCTGACCCGTTTATATTTCTTGTTGCACATGCATCTTGTTTGCGCTCAGGTACTCCGCCGCAAGGATGCCTGGCTTGATTTTTATTCCAAGGTCCTCGGCGAGCCGTGATGCATTGCGGGTGTTACGGGACCCAACTGGTATAGACATTTTCATTTTTGTATTCTAGTTAAGATCAAGTATTTTATTCGGCCGAGGGGCCCAAGCATTTGTAAATGTTTAATGAAGTGTAATATGTAACTTATTGAGCTTGTGTATTATTGGTGTATCAGATGGCGACCGGTATCATATTCGGTCTTTTTATTGCATTCTGGTTGTATTATTTATATATGTTTTGGGTCTTCCCCTATCTTTTCAGGAATTGGGTTGTTTGTTCTCCTTTATTTACTTTAAGTTTAAAATTTTTGGCAACCCGTTTTCTGAAATATTGGGTGGTTATCCTGGATACTCCATATTTTTATTGTGATGCTGAGAATGATTCCATCTATGATTCCATTATATTGGGGTATTGGGCTGGCCACCCCTTATGCTGGTGAGCGGGTTATCACAGATGGTATCAGAGCATCAGGTTCTAGAGTCCTTAGGAATCTGTGTGTGAACGCCTTAAGTTTTCCGCGTTGCTTTTGATTTGACATAGAGCCTTAGGATTAAGATCGTTGGTTCTTTTGTGAGATTTCGTTCTTCTGCCTTGAGGTAGAATCTATAAAATCTCTTGCGCATTCGGGTGAGTGTAGTAGGTCGATTGAAGAAGGGCGTCATGAACAGGAACTACAAAGGACTGTAAATTGTGGTCGGGGATGAAGACCGTTTTGGAGGTCCCTCCCCTTTTGTAGCGCTTCCTTGTCTTACTGCTACGACTACTAATTACATTTAATGTGGTTTCCTAAATACCGCTAGAAGCGGAAAGTGGTACTAAGCTTGAGATTTCAAGCGATGTTAGATTGCAGTAGAGAAGTGCCTTGAAGTAGGATTGAGGATAATCCTTCACCCGTAGGAGGAGTGTTGGGATGGTGAAAATGTGGTCACCATATTCATGGATGCCGGAGGTTTGGCCCATAGAGAAACCCGGTGGATACTTGTGATGGCGAGTTTCTCTGGGATAACTGGACTGAGGAGAAGGTGGATTCTAGAATGTTCACAAAATATTCGACTAAAGGCCGACGACGAATAAAGTGTTGTACAGTTAGGGTGACCGTGCACCAGGAAATGATAGGCTCCAGAATAGGTGTCGTTAACACTTCTAATGGAGTAAGATTCATGAAACCCCGTTGGTGGAGATCCGTCGGGGGAGATTTCATTGATCTGAGGAAGAGGAGGCCGAGAGCGTGTCCTCTTTTATTAAGAAAGTAAGAGGGATTGTGTGAGCAATTGTTGTTATCCAAAGTTGGAACAATGGCCAGGATATGGAGTTTGAGAATCATTAGTATTGACCCGGAGTGTTTGGCATATATTGTTGGTGGGAATTCCGCCTTATTAGTGGGTGGTGTATTCCTTAGGATAAGACTTAGTAGTATTTTATCCATTGTAGATTCGGGTGTGTAGTTTGAGCTCGTAGTAGTATTAACGTGATTATAGGAGAGTAGTTATATGACTTCCGTGGTAGGGAAGTTTTATGATTTCTTCACTCGTTATAAAACGAGTGATGATATTTTAAAGGTATATGTGTTATATGGGATGTGTGGTATGAGTGTTCTATTGGTTGTTTACATTGTATGTGGTTGTTGTGACTTATCTCCACGACCAACAAAGTTAAGTAGTAATGCATAGGAGGGGTTCCTTGTTTGGATTCCGCTTTTTGCGGGACGCTCCACGCGTGAACCTTAACAATGTTGGGAGTGGAGAGATGCCATTTTCCTTTCTTTTAGTTTATATAAATTATGCGAGTAAAGATATTTTGGCTTGGTTGAAGTGATAGCGGGCAAATAAATTGCAAGGCTATCTCAATTCTAGTTTCAGAAGGGAACTAGTTATATCTATAATTTCTCTCCTAGATACAGGTTGAGACTTTATAGAGGCGGACTGAGTTGGGTAGGATATATATTTTTTGTTGTGTGTTATTTTGTGTGAGTGTTTGATTGTTTGTTTGTTTTGTTTATGCATGATACGCTTATCTCCAGGATCAACTAGTTAAGTAGGCATGTGTCGGAGGGGTTCCTTGTTTGGATTTCGCTTCGGCGAGACACTCCGCCGCATGAACACTTAACGATGTTGTGAGTGGAGAGGCGCTACTCTTTCTTTATTTTATTTATTTTGTTGTTAGAAGTGGAATTGGAAGTTAGCCGAGAATCACGTAGAAGAGTAATTAATGGCTATTAAAGTGCGAGATAGAAGCACTGTATATTGTTCTCTCCTCTGATCGATGTGAGGGAGACGGAGATACGAAGTCGAATTGAGACTTCGGGACTTTGCCTTGATAAGAAGGCCATGTTTAGAAAAGGAGATATGCATTTGAAAGGCTTCACAAGAAGTGAATGTCTTATCAGTTAAAATCTTTAATAATGTTAAGGTGGGACGTAGAAGTAGAATTTCGTATCTAAGTCGTATTGTACCGATCCCGATCATGTGTCCTAGACCGTCACATCTTAATGACCGACGATGCGAGGTAGTAGTGTAACGGGAGGGTTCCTTGTTTGGATTTCGCTTCGGCGAGACGTCCCACGCACGAAACCAAGCGAATGTCGAAAGTTGAGATATGTCTTAGACACTAGGGATATACTTAGTATTACATATTTATATACGACTTAGATAGGATATCTATAGATCGACCTTAGAATTTATTAGAACTTTATGGCATTAGGTCTCTATGGTATGTGATGTTAATGCAGGAAGGTGGTAAGGAGTGGACCACGAATAAGTCGTGGGGTGGGATTAGATCCCTAGGAACGAGATTTATGGGGTCTCGAGAGGTTTGGTGGGTTTGGCCGAATCGATGAGGCCTTTCTTAGAAATAGTGTTACGTTGGAAATTCATTTCCGGGGAGTTAAAAGGACAGGTGGGCCCTTACTCCTGGGCCCATGATAGTAAGCTCGAGAGTGGGTGTAACGAAGAAGTTTTTGTCAGGTTGGGGAGTGATGATACTGGAGCATAGACCCATCGTTTATGCATCTCACAAGCTTAAACTTGTGGGAAGTATTATCCCCTGCTTGAATTAAAATTCATCGTGGAAGTGATCACCTTAAATAGATAAGGCACTACTTCCTGGGCAGAAATTTGGTCTTTCTCGCTAGCAACAAGTTGTTGCAATATGTCGGGGGAGAAATTGAGTTAGTGATTGGAGTTCTTGAAGAACTATCACTTGGATATTCTCATTCGGTTAGGAAATACGATTGGGGTAGTAGATGCGTCGAGTAAGAACCCGTTGGAGATATTTGGGTTGGCATGGCAAGCCAAATGAAGCGAGTATGACTCGGGAGACTCCGTAGCGAGAGAGTTCCAGTCTGTGATTGACCATTTCACCTACTCGTGCGAAGAAGAGTATTGGTGGAATGAAGAAGGGTATATTCATAGGCGTTTGCATTGAATTGTCAGCAGCGTTCTGGTCATGATCCTATTAGAGAAAATTGTTGGTCGTTTGACCAGACAGTTACATTTCCGGCCTTTATGAGCGAACTACATGTGGATCAATACGGCCCGCTCTTTTAAGAGGAATGGCTGAACCGTGGGAGGTGCCTATTAAAATAGGGCAGACCGAGACTAGATATTCGTGTTTGAGGTTTGGTACAAGTATCCATGAAGTAATGGGACCCATATGGAAATGGGGTATACCTTACCCCTAACTCGGATGATCGAATGGAGGAGGTCGATTTAATGTCGAAAGGCATATCTTGAATGTACGCCTTAGAGTACATGACTTACGGAGCAGTAATGTGAATGGATGGAAATCCCTGTTCAACCATTAGGCTTTTGAATGGCCTTATGGATCATTTCCTAAGGCATTGGCATTGTGAGTGGCCTAGCTTGGTCAGTTGAGTAATTCGCGTACTCGTTGGAAGGAACCAACGGGTAATATCTTCCTTGGACCTGGAGTGGTCTCGAGACATTTCTTTAAAGATTTAGCTTTTGAGCTATATGCCTTGATGAGTTACGTCAATGCGGGGGAAAGTTGAGTAGCGTTGGGGTCAAGCCACTTAGAATCCGTATGGGTGCCATGAGGGGAGATGTAACATGATTCTGGAGGTTGGGCGATTGGTGCTGAGTCATGTGGGCATCGTCTTCCGCCATAGGAAGCTAGAATCGATGGTTAGTGAGGAACGCGTTGTGCTATGCTAGAGCACAAATGATGTAGATGGAGATCGATAGGGTCGATCTTAATCCGGGTCCATTTAGGACGTTGCGATAACGAGGGGTTTGTTTAGGATGGTAGAATCCTAGTTTATCGTAGTATACCCTTTATGAGAGTTGGGTATGCCCGAATTTTGGGGGCAAAATTCTCTTTTAAGGGGGGGAGTATGTAACAACCCTCGATTGTGGGAGGCTCATTTTATATTAATTTTACCGCATAAGGTAATTATATAAAATGTGGGGACTGGAGTAAATATTAATTGAATGAATTGGAAGTTAATATTTACTAGATTGATGCATATTTACTATATTGGAAAGTAAATATCATCACGTTGTATGTTTTTGGTGTCATGATTTAAATGACTTTATGGTTTAAATAGAAATTGGAACTCGAAATAATTTATAAAATTTCCGGATGCCAGTTTAGAGGGTGTAGTTAGTCTCGGATGGTGCGAGACAATAGAGATAAGTGCCATATTGTATTTTTGTGTTTTGTGCACTTTTACCTGGTTTTAGCTTAAACGCGTATTTGGGAGTCATTTTAATGTGGTATTAATCATTTAACTTGGGATTTTAACCTAAGCCACGATTTAAGTCTTCTAAAATCCCCTAATTTCCTTATTTTATGTCTTACACTTAGAGAGAAAAGGAGAGAAAGAGAGCTTGGGAGAAAAGTGGAGAAAGAAGAGAGAAAATGAAGATTGGAGATGGATTGTTGCTGCTACTCAAGGAAATCTGAATTTGCAACCCTAAAGCAAGTTTTCTACTTGCTAATATGTGATCTAAGATGAATAATTTGTATGATAGTTGTGTATTTGTATTCATGAATCAAAAATGGAAATTTATGGGATTGAAACCCTAATATTAGTTTTGATGATAAAAGGGTGGGTTTTAATGGTTATAAATCATGTAGGATAGTCTTTGGGTAGATAAAAGTTGTAGGTTGTGTTCAAAATGAAAGAGATTTGGGATTTGGGTTTATCTTTTGGAAGAAGGAAGAACCCTAGGTCTGCTATGACCGGTCGACCGCGCTCCCAGGACCGGTCGGCCGGGCCTTCGGGGGAAGGTTTACTACTTTTCTACAAAGGCAAAAAATTCTTGTGCGGTCGACCGCGGTCCCCTGACCGGTCGACCGGCCATTTCATTTTGAGCTTTCAGCTTTTCTCCGTAGGCAAATCCTTGAGACGCGGTCGACCGCGGTCTTGGGACCGGTCAACCGGTCCCCTGTTTTTCACCTTTAAACCTTATTTTGCTTCCTAGGTTTATTTTCTTTAATAGGATCTAGGAACCTTCTTGCATGAAGTAAACTTAGAGTCCTAGAGTTCTTAATGAGTTGGGTTACTACCCTAGTCTAGAAATGGTTTAGGCGGGGTTTTTTTCCGGGGTTAGGCCTATTGATGTTAGGGCACTCTTTCTTCTAGTTGATTTCTATTAAACTAGGGAATGCATTATTATGTTTGGGAGACCTTAGAAGTTCATTAGAGCTATGTTATTCTTGATGGTTTATTATTATCTATCAACGAATCTTGAGAGAATAATTGAAAGTCTATTTATTCTTTGAGGTCAAAATGTCAATGTAAATGCGTACGGCTCCAGATTTTATACAAGGCGAAATATTTATATCATGTAAATGAATATGATTTCGGATAAATTGGATATACATTTGCTAAAATGTGAATGGAATTGAGTATAAAATATACAGTTGCTCACATGAAATTAATATGTAAATGGTAGTAAATGATAATTTACTTAATCATTAACATGATGGATGGTAATTTTGGTTAAACACACCCCTCTAAATGTCATCATAAGGGAAGTTCGCGCGCTTGGTGATGCCCCCTGGTTAGTGAATGCAGGGTGGATATAGTCCTAGGTCCTATGCGGGGTTTTTATATGTTTGTCTGCGCTGGTTAGGGGATTTCGGGTGTGGTCCTGACTTTCCCGCAGGCATATGGACGCTTCCCGACGTTTGCGTTATGAACCCAGGTTGTCTTGTATGGATAGGCCCTGGAAGATGATGATCATTTAGGGGCGCACCCAGTGGGGAAACTCGGAGGGGCGGTCTTAGAATCGTTGTATGTATAAGAATATAACCATTCTAAATCAAGTGGGACTTGATGTATGATTATTTCCATAAAGAGCATTTAATGTTGATTATATTCATGCTAAGGAATGGAAATGCCAGGATGGGCATGTAATTAAAATAAAATCCACAAAGAGCTTCAAATTGAGATAAAAGCCATAAAGAGCTTATAGTTATAGATTTAATTTCCTGTTGCGGAATGAACTATGACATGAATTGGAGTAATTGATAGAAGTTTTATTTATGTTAATCTTCCCTTTCTCCTGCTTAGTGAAATTAAACTCATGCTTCTCTTTACTGTCTCAGCTTATGTTTTAGAACTGTTTAACTAGATTTTATTCTTCCTAGCATGATGATATTCATAACTGTCATATTCCTTTTTCATCTGGCGATAATATAGAACAGGGCCCTGACCCGTTTATATTTCTTGTTGCACATGCATCTTGTCTGCGCTCAGGTACTCCGCCGCAAGGATGCTTGGTTTGATTTTTATTCCAAGGTCCCCGGCGAGCCGTGATGCATTACGGTTGTTACGGGACCCAATTGGTATAGACGTTTTCATTTTGGTATTCTAGTTAAGATCAAGTATTTTATTCGGGCGAGGGGCCCAAGCTTTTGTAAATGTTTAATGAAGTGTAATATGTAACTTATTGAGCTTGTGTATTATTGGTGTATCAGATGGCGACCGGTATCATATTCGGTCTTTTTATTGCATTCTAGTTGTATTATTTATATATGTTTTGGGTCTTCCCCTATCTTTTCAGGAATTGGGTTGTTTGTTCTCCTTTATTTACTTTAAGTTTAAAATTTTTGGCAACCCATTTTTGGAAATATTGGGTGGTTATCCTGGATACTCCATATTTTTATTGTGATGCTGAGAATGATTCCATCTATGATTCTGTTATATTGGGGTATTGGGCTGGCCACCCCTTATGCTGGTGAGCGGGTTGTCACAGATGGTATCAGAGCATCAGGTTCTAGAGTCCTTAGGAATCTGTGTGTGAACGCCTTAAGTTTTCCGCGTTGCTTTTGATTTGACATAGAGCCTTAGGATTAAGATCGTTGGTTCTTTTGTGAGATTTTGTTTTTCTGCCTTGAGGTAGAATCTATAAAATCTCTTGCGCATTCGGGTGAGAGTAGTAGGTCGATTGAAGAAGGGCGTCATGAACAGGAACTACAAAGGACTGTAAATTGTGGTCGGGGATGAAGACCATTTTGGAGGTCGCTCCCCTTTTGCAGTGCTTCCTTGTCTTACTGATACGACTACTAATTACATTTAATGTGGTTTCCTAAGTACCGCTAGAAGCGGAAAGTGGTACTAAGCTTGAGATTTAAAGCGATGTTAGATTGGAGTAGAGAAGTGCCTTGAAGTAGGATTTAGGATAATCCTTCACCCGTAGGAGGAGTGTTGGGATGGTGAAAATGTGGTCACCATATTCGTGGGGGCCAGAGGTTTGGCCCATAGAGAAACCCGATGGATACTTGCGATGGCGAGTTTCTCTGGGATAACTAGACTGAGGAGAAGGTGGATTCTCGAATGTTCACAAAATATTCGGCTAAAGGCCGACGACGAATAAAGTGTTGTACAGTTAGGGTGACCGTGCACCAGGAAATGATAGGCTCCAGAATAAGTGTCGTTAACACTTCTAATGGAGTAAGATTCATGAAAACCCGTTGGTTGACACCATGAAACCCCGACGGTGCACCAGGAAATGATAGGCTCCAGGAAATGTTCGGGCCAAATTGATCACGGTCGCCGGGTCGAATAGATGATACATCATGGTGTCTTGGCGAGGCCTCATTGCCGAATCATTAGAAGTTTGCAAAATGTTGGCACAAACGATATGAAAAGTGAATCGTGCCTTGTCGGACAAGCGATCGACGGGAAAGGTCTCGGTGTTCCAAACCGCACCGGGTTGGATTCGCGAGATACAAACTTCTTTGGTGAGGACGGGATCGGGACTTGGATAGTCAAACTGATCGGGAGTGAGCACACCATATGATTCAAGTTTGCATGCCATGAGATCAAGTGAAAATGGGATAGGTATGGAATCCACAAAGGCTTGGGATTCAAATTCAGCGGTACGGACGAGAGATCCGTAGAACTGACGGACTTCATTCTCCCACACAGCCTCATATGGTTCATTGAAGAAACGGCACCAGCCTCTTGACAGGAAAAGGGCTGTGACCGAATTGGTCATTTGGTCCCACAACACTTGACGTTCGATATGAATTTTTCGTGTAGGGTTAAAAAACTTTCGGCACCAATTTGCTTCTTGGCGGGAACGATACTCTCCATTTCCGTTGGGGAGAACTTCAATGGAGGTATATTTCTGGGGAGCAACCATTAGTATGGAGGAAGGAGATATCTATGGAGATATAAGAGAGAAGATAGGTGGAGGTGTGAAGAAAATGGGTAGGGGGAGGTATGTATTTATAGGGATGAGTGGGGGAAATGGAGGGAATGAAGGGGTTGTAAATGGGGGGACGAAATTTTGAAGGAAGGGATGGATTGGGTGAAGTGAAAGGGTGTGGATTGAAGAGGTGGATTGGAGAGGTGTCTCTTGGGAAATGAAATCTGCAGACACCGGACCGATCCGGTTTTGGGCAACTGACCGATCCGCCTTACCGGATCGGTTCTTTTATTTCATCGGATCGGTTCTTTTATTTCACCGGACCGATCCGGTTGCTGATTTCCAGAATTCTTCTTCTCTCTTTTTCTCATCCTAGAAATGCCCAAACTCCACTCCAAAGATGATTTTTTAACCTTGCATACTTCCAACTATCCTCACAACTCATGGATAACGAAACACCCCGCACCCTTCGAATTCTCAATCTTCAGAACGGACTCTAACCTATGACTTCTACATCCTACGATGCATATGTACAACAATCACCCCATACATGTCGGGGGTGCGATGACCTCACTCTCTTTGTTCAATCAATCCCCATAAATGGGGTCCGACAACCAGATTGTGTCAGCTTCTTTAACCATGGCTTCCAAATAAGGCTTGAGACGATGCCCATTGACTTTAAAAGTGTTTCCCCCTTTCTCATCTATTAGTTCAACGGCTCCATGGGGAAATACCTCTTTCACAATGTACGGACTAGACCATCGTGACCGCAATTTTCCGGGAAACAAGTGCAACCGGGAGTTGTAGCGAAGTACTTTTTGTCCCAAATGAAACTCTTTCTTACGAATGATTCCGTCATGAGCTCGTTTCATTAGGTCCTTGGATATTTTAGCACTTTCATACGCATCATTGCGCATTTCTTCCAACTCATTCAACTGAAGTTTACGTGTTTCACCCGCTTTATCCATTTTGAAGTTCACCCTTTTGATAGCCCAATACACTTTGTGTTCGATTTCAATCGGAAGATGACAAGGTTTGCCATACACAAATCGAAATGGGGATATCCCAAGGGGATTCTTGTGTGCGGTTCTATAAGCCCAGAGAGCATCAGTCAATCTAAGAGACCAGTCTTTCCTATTAGGATCAACTGTCTTTTCCAAGATATTCTTGATTTCCCGATTAGCAAGCTCGGCTTGGCCATTCGATTGGGGGTGATAGGGGGTTCTAACCTTATGGACAATTCCATACTTCCGCATTAGTTTCTCCATCGGCCTATTGCAAAAATGAGTTCCATTATCACTAATTATGGCCTTAGGCATACCAAAACGAGAAAGTATATTTTCTTGAATGAATTTTATCACCACCTTGCTGTCATTCGTCCTTGTAGCTATAGCCTCTACCCATTTTGAGACATAATCTACAGCGACGAGGATGTATAGAAAACCAAAAGAAGGGGGAAAGGGCCCCATGAAGTCAATACCCCAACAATCAAACAACTCCAAGACTAAAATAGGGGATAATGGCATCATATCACGGCGAGTAATAGCTCCCATTCTTTGGCATCTATCGCAAGATTTACAAAAAGCATTCACATCCCGGAAGATTGTGGGCCAATAAAGACCACTTTGAAGGATTTTCGCAGCAGTTTTGTTTTTAGAAAAATGACCTCCACATGCCTCCGAATGACAGAATCGAATTACCCATTGGATTTCCTCATCGGGTACACATCTCCGGATAATTTGGTCAGCACAATACTTAAACAAATATGGATCATCATAAAAGAACATGCGTGACCAAGTAATGAACCTCCTTCTCTCTTGCGGATTCCAACTAGATGGAAGAACTCCAGTGACAAGGTAATTGACTATATCCGCAAACCAAGGGAGAGAAGAGGTAGCAAATAGATTCTCATTCGGAAAATACTCGTCTATGGGAATGGGATTAATAGGCACGTCGGACGAGAGTCGTGACAAATGGTCAGCAACGACGTTTTCTACTCCTTTATTATCTTGAATCGAGAGATTAAACTCTTGTAGGAGTAGGATCCACCTGATTAGACGAGGTTTGGCATATTTCTTGCTCAAGAGATATTTAAGTGCCGAATGATCAGTGAAGCAAAGGATAAGCGACCCAACAATGTAAGAGCGAAATTTGTCGAGAGCAAAAACGACTGCTAGCAACTCTTTCTCTGTAGTAGAGTAATTAAGCTGAGGGCTAGATAATGTTCGGCTAGCATAGTAACTAACATGATCTTTCTTGTCTTTCCTCTATCCAAGAACAGCCCCAATCGCGTAATCACTTGCATCACACATAAGCTCAAAGGGTAGTGACCAATCAGGAGCTTCCATGATAGGTGCATAAATAAGCATGCTTTTGAGTTTATCAAACGCTTCTTGACATGCTTTATTCCACTCAAATGGAGTGTCCTTCATGAGAAGATTACTCAAAGGTCTAGCGATGGCGCTAAAGTCTTTGATAAACCTCCTATAAAATCCAGCATGGCCTAAAAAGGACCTCACATCTTTAAGTGATTTTGGCGGGGGTAACTCAGCTATTACTTCAATTTTTGCTCGGTCAACTTCAATTCCCCTAGATGAGACTATGTGGCCCAAGACTACACCCTCGGTAACCATGAAATGGCATTTTTCCCAATTGAGGACTAAGTCTTTTTCCACACATCGAAATAGAACTCTCTCAAGATTAGCTAAACAATGGTCAAAAGATGAACCGAAAAGGCTAAAATCGTCCATGAACACCTCAAGACCTTTTTCAATCATATCTCTAGAGAGACTCAACATGCACCTTTGAAAAGTAGCTGGCGCATTACATAACCCAAATGGCATACGTTTGTAGGCAAACGTACCAAACGGACATGTAAAAGTCGTCTTTTCTTGATCAAGCACATCCACTTCAATCTGATTATAACCGGAATACCCATCTAGGAAACAATAGTAAGGATGACCCGCCACTCGTTCAATAACTTGATCGATAAATGGTAAGGGAAAATGATCCTTTCAAGTTCTAGCATTGAGCTTTCGGTAGTCAATACAAACACGCCACCCGGTGGTGGTGCGTTGAGGTATTAATTCTCCCTTAGCATTTTCAACCACGATCATTCCTGATTTTTTTGGAACGACTTGAATTGGTCTCACCCATTTACTATCCGAAATGGGATAGATAATTCCAGCATCTAGCAATTTGATGATTTCCGCTCTTACTACATCTTTCATGGTTGGGTTTAATCGCCTTTGCATCTCACGCGAGGGTTTCACTTCTTCTTCAAGATGGATTTTATGGGTACAAATCAATGGACTTATACCTTTCAAATCTGCTATGGTCCAACCTAAAGCACTTCTATGCTTTCGCAACACATCTAACAGCATACCTTCTTGCCCTTTTTCTAGATGGGAAGACACAATAACAGGAAATGTATCATTCTCACCTAAAAAGGCATATTTGACATGGGAGGGTAGTTTCTTCAACTCAAGACTAGGAAATCTATGTTCAGAGGGGATCATGGTTGTTTCCCTCGAAGGCAATTCTTCATACCTAGAAATCCAGTCAACCGCTCTCAAACTCTCAAAACTCTCTTCCTCTTGTAACCAAATTTTCAACTCTTCCACCTCTCTCTCAAACTCAGTATAAGCACTTATTTGTGCACCACTTTGCACTAAGCACACTTTTAGAGCATCTCCTCCTATGATTTTCTCAATATTTTCATCCACAACTTCCTCAATAAGATCCACTTCAAGAATCTCGTCCTCATCACCCATTTGGTTAGCGACATTGAAAATATTAGTCTCGAGAGTCATGTTTCCAAAAGTGAGTTGCATTTGGCCATTCCGTGTATTGATCAAAGCATTAGCGGTAGCTATTAACGGTCGGCCCAATATAATTGGAACATGATTTCTCGTATGGGGAACATGCTCGGTGTCCCAAATAACAAAATCAGTGGGAAAGTAAAACGTGTCCACTTGAACTATCACGTCTTCTACAATCCCACGAGGGACTTTGACTGTCCTATCCGCTAACTGTAGAGTGATTCGGGTAGGTTTTAAATCACCTAAATCAATCTTCTTATAGATGGAGTATGGGAGGATGTTTACACTCACACCTAAATCAAGCAATGCTTTTTCCACTCTTGTTTCTCCTATGATACACGAAATGGTAGGTGCACCTGGATCTTTGAATTTTGGTGGGAGATCATTGAGAAGAACTGAGCTCACATTTTGTGCCACGAAAACATTTTTCTTCACCTTAAGACGTCTCTTGACAGTCAAAAGATCTTTAATAACCTTAGCATATGCTGGAATTTGTTGAATAGCATCAAGGAACGGCAAGTTCAATTTTACTTGTTTCAACACATCTAACACCTCTGTACGCGAAGCACCTTTCTTGGGTGACTCTAAGCGTTAACGAAATGGAGCAGCAGTAGGCAACTTGACTTCAATATCAGCTCAACTTCCTCATCTTTCAATTCCTTTTCTAAGGAAGGTTTTTCAGACTCGGAAGTTTCAGATTCCTTGGCAATCTCGGGTTCCACTCCATCATCATTCACCTTTGGCAATTTAGGTGCTAGATCAATTACGCGGCCACTACGAAGAGTAGTAACAGCTTGACATTGTTCTTGCAAATCTGATGATGTGGAGCAAACCGTGGATTGACCTTGAAGAGGTGGTCTTTGGCCTTGGGCTGGAAGTTTACCCTTCTCTTGAGTATTCACTGCAGACTGCAACCTAGAGATGTTAGTATGCATTTCAGCGAACATTCGCTCAAATTTAGCGTCTCTCTCTTTTTGGGATTGGATGAATTGATTGAAATTATCTTCAAGAGATCTCCTAGGTGGAGGTACATAAGGACCGGGAGGTGGTACTTGCATAGGATTTGCCACTTGCTGAAATTGAGGGGGTTGTGGTAGAGTCATCTGTGGGTTAGGAACCATCCCACCTTGGGGTTGTCCATAATTGAACCCGAGATTCCTCCACGATTGATTATATGCATTCCCTTGCTGAGCATTATAATTTCCTCGAAAACCTCCTATTGCTTCAACCTATTCAGTGTACATTGCCTTGTATGCAGGTATGGTAGGACATCCTTCGGTAGAATGACCCGCATTACAAATGGCACATACCTTCTCCTTTTCGGCTTGTACGGGTCCAGACACATCTCTCAATCGTATATCTAGTATATCTCTGAAATTCTTCTCCAATTGGTCAAATTTTGGATCCAACAAAGTGTCCTTGTCCAAGTGATAAATATCGGACGCAGCAGGCAAGTTGGACACTTGTCGATTTCTATTTTGACTATTGGGATCAGAAGTATCCCATGCTTGGGTAGTTTCTGCCACATATTTCAAATGAGCCTCAGCATCGCTCGTACTTAACTCCCAAAAAGGTCTCTCACACATGGTATGAACAAGTTGTTTAGACGCTACAGTAAGGCCTTGATGGAAAAATGAAATCAGATGATGCGTTTCAAAACCATGATGGGGGCACGCATTAACTAACTCCTGATATCTCTCCCAACACTTATCAAAAGCCTCATTCTCATTTTGACGAAAAGCTTGAATTTGGGCTTTAATAGAATTGGTTTTGTGTTGTGGAAAATTTTTTGAGATAAACTTGTTTTGCATATCTCTCCAGGATAAAACAGAATTTGGGGGCAGGGACCATAACCAAGTTTTAGCTTTATCCTTTAAGGAAAAAGGAAAGAGCTTCAACTGGATTACTTCTTGTGGACAAGCTTGGTCTCCAAATGTCTCACACGTATCTTCGAATTCTCGAATATGGAGATATGGTTTTTCCGAATCCATCCCATGAAATGTAAGAAGAATTTGGATCATTCCATTCCGAAAGTGGAACTGACCGGCATTATACGAGAGTAAAATGAAACCAGGGGTAACAGTTCTCTCCGGAAATAAAAGATCTTTCATGGGAAGATATGGTACATCATCCTTTCCAGCACCAACACCGACACTACCATGATCCGACATATCGCTACCGAAAGGTTCAGAATTCTCACTCAGGGTTTGACTCAAAGAACGACTTGTGATGGAATTATTAGGCGAAGGAGGTGGAACCCAAAAAGGCAAAGACTCAGAATTTTCAGAACCGGCTTCGGCAATAGGATTTTCATAAATTTGGGTGGGAGATGAATTCTGCATATAAGTACACAAGAGAAGAAATGAATTTTTTTTTTTTTTTTTTATGAAATCACTTGTAGATAAAAATAACTTTCTTGCAAATTTAACAATTTTCGATCCCCGGCAACGGCGCCAAAAACTTGACGCGACTTAATATTTGTCTTAAAAGTGCGTATTTATCTAGGCTCAAGTGCAAGCCTTGTCGCTCAAGTAATAACCCGGTAAGTCGGGATCGTCTCCACAGGGATCGAAATTGCCAAACAGTGACAAGAAAAATTACTAAACCTTGAAATGATTTCTTAAAAGAAATAAAAAAGATGATTGATTTGTGGGAAAATTTCTAAAAACTTACTTATGAAAAACAATTAGAAATTAACAGCGAAACTTGGGTTTAACAATTTAGAGAAAATTAGGGTAGGGTACAATCCCTCAATCCTTGACAAATTATCCTTTAGAATACTAGAATTATAAATCAAAATTTCTTGATTAAATCCAGTCCTTATAAACTCTAAGCATTACATATATAAGGTTCAAGCCCACATCATATGAAATCAAAGATAAATATAAAGCGGTGAACGACAAATTATACATACAAAGCACTCTTAAACATCTCAAGTACCTAGGGCAAGAGAGATTAAAAGATATGACAATGTGTATATGATTTTCATTCACGATTCAATCAATATTTTCATTTATTTTCTATTTTCCATACAAATAATTTGTATTAGGATTGAGTTCATGTACCCCAACCCTTGGGAAATTAGCTACTCATGATTTGGTTCAAAAATAAATTCACATATGAAATTATCAAACTGCAGAACATTGTAAGAAATTTGCAAAAATTAAAACACAAGAGAATCGAATGATATTACTTGAATTCAGCACCAAAAACGGAATTGGGATTCAGAATACAAACTCGGGTTCATGCAAATCTCGAAGAAAATGGAAATTTGACCTAAAATCTGACCTAAAACTCTCTCTAAAACTCTCAACCCTAGCCTCCCTCAAATGATGTAGAGCTTGGATTTTTATAGCACAAATCATTGAAAGTCGGTCTCCAACCCTGCTTGTGGAACAAGTTTCACAGCTACGCACTCATCAAATCTGCACAATAAATGGCAAATTAATGCCAGGATTTCGCATGACCGGATCGTCCGGGTCTTAATCGGATCGGTTCTTTTATTTTCTTCTGGATCGGTCCGATTATGCTCGGATCGGTTCGATTATTGCTTCCATCGGTTTGTCATCCATCCGGGGTGCACTGGACTTGGCCAGATCGGATCGGTCCGACTCCTACCCGGATCGGTCCGAATCTCTTCTTCTTTGACTTTTTCCTTGCAGTTTTGACTGGCCATATCTTCTTATCTAAACCTCCGATTTGGATGTCGTTTCTTCCTATGCTCTTGTGAACTCATTCTCTTCAACTTCCCTTTTGGTGTCACTTTCGAATTCTGAATGGAATTACACTTTTACCCTTAGACATTTCTTTCTTGCTTTTCTTTTCTTTTGGATTCTTTCTTGCATTCCATTCCTGAAAACTTCATCCAAATTATACTAAACCAAGGGAATATTGTTAGGAATAGACAATGGAGTGATATGGCATAAAAATGGCTCAATTACATTGTTCGATATGTTAAAATCACTAAATTAAGGAGCTAAATTCTGAAGAATTTATGCTTGGTCAAGGGTTCCTTGTTTGGATTTCGCTTCGGCGAGACGTCCCATGCACGAAACCAAGCGAATGTCGGAAGTTGAGATAGGTCTTGGACACTAGGGATATACTTAGTATTACATATATATATACGACTTAGATAGGATATCTATAGATCGACCTTAGAATTTATTAGAATTTTATGGCATTAGGTCTCTATGGTATGTGATGTTAATGCTGGAAGGTGGTAAGGAGTGGACCACGAATAAGTCGTGGGGTGGGATTAGATCCCTAGGAACGAGATTTATGGGGTCTCGAGAGGTTTGGTGGGTTTGGCCGAATCGATGAGGCCTTTCTTAGAAATAGTGTTATGTTGGAAATTCATTTCCGGGGAGTTAAAAGGACAGGTGGGCCCTTACTCCTGGGCCCATGATAGTGAGCTCGAGAGTGGGTGTAACGAAGAAGTTTCTGTCAGGTTGGGGAGTAATGATACTGGAGCATAGACCCATCGTTTATGTATCTCACAAGCTTAAACTTGTGGGAAGTATTATCACATGCTTGAATTAAAATTCATCGTGGTAGTGATCACCTTAAATAGATAAGGCACTACTTCCTGGGCAGAAATTTGGTCTTTCTCGCTAGCAACAAGTTGTTGCAATATGTCGGGGGAGAAATTGAGTTAGTGATTGGAGTTCTTGAAGTACTATCACTTGGATATTCACATTCGGTAAGGAAATACGATTGGGGTAGTAGATGCGTCGAGTAAGAACCCGTTGGAGATATTTGGGTTGGCATGGCAAGCCAAATGAAGCGAGTATGACTCGGGAGACTCTGTAGCGAGAGAATTCCAGTCTGTGATTGACCATTTCATCTACTCGTGCGAAGGAGAGTATTGGTGGAATGAAGAAGGGTATATTCATAGGCGTTTGCATTGAATTGTTAGCAGCATTCTGGTCATGATCCTATTAGAGAAAATTGTTGGTCGTTTGACCAGACTGTTACATTTCCGGCCTTTATGAGCGAACTTCATGTGGATGAATACGGCCCGCTCTTTTAAGAGGAATGGCTGAACCGTGGGAGGTGCCTATTAAAATAGGGCAGCCCGAGACTAGATATTCGTGTCGGAGGTTTGGTACAAGTATCCATGAAGTAATGGGAACCATATGGAAATGGGGTATACCTTACCCCTAACTCGAATGATCGAATGGAGGAGGTCGATTTAATGTCGAAAGGCATATCTTGAATGTACGCCTTAGAGTACATGACTTACGGATCAGTAATGTGAATGGATGGAAATCCCTGTTCAACCATTAGGCTTTTGAATGGCCTTATGGATGATTTCCTAAGGCATTGGCATTGTGAGTGGCCTAGCTTGGTCAGTTAAGTAATTCGCGTACTCATTGGAAGGAACCAACGGGTAATATGTTCCTTGGCCCTGGAGTGGTCTCGGGACATTTCTTTAAAGATTTAGCTTTTGAGTTATACGCCTTGATGAGTTACGTCAATGCGGGGGAAAGTTGAGTAGCGTTGGGGTCAAGCCACTTAGAATCCATATGGGTGCCCCGAGGGGAGATGTAACATGATTCTGGAGGTTGGGCGATTGGTGCTGAGTCATGTGGGCATCGTCTTCCGTCGTAGGAAGCTAGAATCGATGGTTAGTGAGAAACTCTTTGTGCTATGCTAGAGCACAAATGATGTAGATGGAGATCGATAGGGTCGATCTTAATCCAGGTCCATTTAGGACGTTGCGATAACGAGGGATTTGTTTAGGATGGTAGAATCTTAGTTTATCGTAGTATACCCTTTATGGGAGTTGGGTATGCCCGAATTTTGGGGGCAAAATTCCCTCTTAAGGGAGGGAGTATGTAACAACCCTCGATTTTGGGAGGCTTATTTTATATTAATTTTACCGCATAAGGTAATTATATAAAATGTGGGGACTGGAGTAAATATTAATTGAATGAATTGGAAGTTAATGTTTACTAGATTGATGCATATTTACTATATTGGAAAGTAAATATCATCACGTTGTATGTTTTTGGTGTCATGATTTAAATGACTTTATGGTTTAAATAGAAATTGGAACTCGAAATAATTTATAAAATTTCTGGATGCCAGTTTATAGGGTGTAGTTAGTCTCGGATGGTGCGAGACAATCGAGATAAGTGCCATATTGTATTTTTGTGTTTCGGGCACTTTTACCTAGTTTTAGCTTAAACGCGTATTTGGGAGTCATTTTAATGTGGTATTAATCATTTAAGTTGGGATTTTAACCTAAGCCACAATTTAAGTCTTCTAAAATCCCCTAATTTCCTTATTTTATGTCTTACACTTAGAGAGAAAAGGAGTGAAAGAGAGCTTGGGAGAAAAGTGGAGAAAGAAGAGAGAAAATGAAGATTGGAGATGGATTGTTGCTGCTACTCAAGAAAATCTGAATTTGCAACCCCAAGGCAAGTTTTCTACTTGCTAATATGTGATCTAAGATGAATAATTTATATGATAGTTGTGTATTTGTATTCATGAATCAAAAATGGAAATTTATGGGATTTAAACCCTAATATTAGTTTTGATGATAAAAGGGTGGGTTTTAATGGTTATAAATCATGTAGGATAGTCTTTGGGTAGATAAAAGTTGTAGGTTGTGTTCAAAATGAAAGAGATTTGGGATTTGGGTTTAGCTTTTGGAAGAAGGAAGAACCCTAGGTCTGCTATGACCGGTCGACCGCGCTCCCAGGAGCGGTCGACCGGGCCTTTGGGGGCAGGTTTACTGCTTTTCTACAAAGGCATAAAATTCTTGCGCGGTCGACCGCGGTCCCCTGACCGGTCGACCGGCCATTTCATTTTTAGCTTTCTGCTTTTCTCCGTAGGCAAATCCTTGAGACGCGGTCGACCGGTCCCCTGTTTTTCACCTTTAAACCTTATTTTGCTTCCTAGGTTTATTTTCTTTAATAGGATCTAGGAACCTTCTTGCATGAAGTAAACTTAGAGTCCTAGAGTTCTTAATGAGTTGGGTTACTACCCTAGTCTAGAAATGGTTTAGGCGGGGTTTTTTTTCGGGGTTAGGCCTATTGATGTTAGGGCACTCTTTCTTCTAGTTGATTTCTATTAAACTAGGGAATTCATTATTATGTTTGGGAGACCTTAGAAGTTCATTAGAGCTATGTTATTCTTGATGGTTTATTATTATCTATCAACGAATCTTGAGAGAATAATTGAAAGTCTATTTATTCTTTGAGGTCAAAATGTCAATGTAAATGCATACGGCTCCGGATTTTATACAAGCCGAAATATTTATATCATGTAAATGAATATGATTTCGGATAAATAGGATATACATTTGCTAAAATGTGAATGGAATTGAGTATAAAATATACAGTTGCTCACATGAAATTAATATGTAAATGATAGTAAATGATAATTTACTTAATCATTAACATGATGGATGGTAATTTTAGTTAAACACACCTCTCTAAATGTCATCATAGGGGAAGTTCGCGAGCTTGGTGATGCCCCCTGGTGAGTGAATGCAGGGTGGATATAGTCCTAGGGCATATGCGGGGTTTTTATATGTTTGTCTGCGCTGGTTAGGGATTCCGGGTGTGGTCCTGACTTTCCCGCAGGCATATGGACGCTTCCCGACGTTTGCGTTATGAGCCCAGGTTGTCTTGTATGGATATGCCCTGGAAGATGATGATCATTTAGGGGCGCGCCTAGTGGGGAAACTCGGAGGGGCGGTCTTAGAATCGTTGTATGTATAAGAATATAACCATTCTAAATCAAGTGGGACTTGATGTATGATTATTGCCATAAAGAGCATTTAATGTTGATTATATTCCTGCTAAGGAATGGAAATGCCAGGATGGGCATGTAATTAAAATAAAAGCCACAAAGAGCTTAAAATTGAGATAAAAGCCATAAAGAGATTATAGTTATAGATTTATTTTCCTGTTGAGGAATGAACTATGACATGAATTGGAGTAATTGATAGAAGTTTTATTTATGTTAATCTTCCCTTTCTCCTGCTTAGTGAAATTAAACTCATGCTTCTCTTTACTGTCTCAGCTTATGTTTTAGAACTGTTTAACTAGATTTTATTCTTCCTAGCATGATGATATTCATAACTGTCATACTCCTTATTCATCTGGCGATAATATAGAACCGGGCCCTGACCCGTTTATATTTCTTGTTGCACATGCATCTTGTCTGCGCTCAGGTACTCCGTCGCAAGGATGCCTGGCTTGATTTTTATTCCGAGGTCCTCGGCGAGCCGTGATGCATTGCGGGTGTTACGGGACCCAATTGGTATAGACGTTTTCATTTTTATATTCTAGTTAAGATCAAGTCTTTTATTCGGGCGAGGGGCCCAAGCTTTTGTAAATGTTTAATGAAGTGTAATATGTAACTTATTGAGCTTGTGTATTATTGGTGTATTAGATGGCGACCGGTATCACATTCGGTCTTTTTATTGCATCCTGGTTGTATTATTTATATATGTTTTGGGTCTTCCCCTATCTTTTCAGGAATTGGGTTGTTTGTTCTCCTTTATTTACTTTAAGTTTAAAATTTTTGGCAACCCGTTTTCTGAAATATTGGGTGGTTATCTTGGATACTCCATATTTTTATTGTGATGCTGAGAATGATTCCATCTATGATTCCGTTATATTGGGGTATTGGGCTGGCCACCCCTTATGCTGGTGAGCGGGTTGTCACACAAACTAAAGCACGAAACCTTAAAGTAGATAAAAACGGAATAAAAACAGAATACCTCATTTGGACGACAGAGTGTGAGAGTGTAACCGGCGGCGATCATGAGAAGGAAAGCTAGTGGTCCCTGTATATCCTCTATATTTGCTTGAAACCAAAACTGAAAATGAAACTGAAAATGAAAGAGATAGTGGTAATTGTAATATTGTCCATTATTCTGATTTGGTATGGTTTCAATTTTGGTAGCCTTCAAACTTTCTCAAATTTTTTGGGTGCCATTGCAAAGTTTCCTCCCTTATATAAACCACTTCGAGTGAGAGGAAATTATTTTTGGTAAACGACTAAACTAAGGGGATATTTATGTTAACAAGTGGGATAAAAAATAACATTATGTCCTATCCTAATTAAACGTTTTTTAAGGGTGGTGAATTCGAACCCCAAAAAAGTTCTTCAAACACCATTTACTCCCAAACACCACAAAAAATTCATTTTTATCTTTCTAACACCACACAATTTAACATCATAAAAAGTAACCTTGAAAATGGGTACTACGGTCAAGGTTAGCCGTGAAAATGGATACCAAGACCAAAGTTAGCCGTAAAGAGGGTATCACAACCAAGGTTCGCAGTGAAAATGGGTACCACAACCAAGGTTAGCCGTGAGATTTTGTTGGCTAGAATTGTAAAAAAATGACTTTTTTTGTAGTGTTTTAAGGAAGTTTTTGGGGTGCGAATATCAACACCCTTTTTTAACTTCGGGGACATCCAAACATAGTTTATTTTTAAACTTGGTTGAATTGGAGAGATCATAGACATGTGGCGTGAAAATTGTCGAAGTTAATTTAATGTAACTATTAAACCCATTAACATTTTTTTTAAATGTTTTAATATTCCACGTCTTAAATTAAAGGAATAAATCAAAAATTACCTTTGGGATTTTAAGTATTTAGTCCTATTTATACTAATTTATTTGTCACCACTCTCTTGCTTTTATTTTTTTAGCTGTTGGTCCCATATGGGATGTTGATGTAAAAAACTAGATTTGACCTAATTCTTTAATCACAGATAAAAATAGACAAGACAAAATATTTTTAAAGTGGTTCAGCCTTGAATGAATGGCCTACGTACACTATTTGTGTTATTGCTGACTGTTTGTAGAATTCTCGATAATGAGTTTACCAAGAAATTCCGATTTCCCTGCTAATGAGGAGGTTACAATGTATTTATAGCCTTGAGGCGGTACAAATAAAAGAATAATACATAGTTGTCCAATAGGTGTGTGCGTCTCTGTGATAATAATGAGCATTTAATGTGCAGTCATCCTCTTAATTATTCGGATATGAATGCTCTGTACAAGATGCAACTCGGACCGCCTAAGTAGCTCGGTATACATGAGTTGCTCGATAAAATAGAGTTCCTCGGAGAACACTTGTTGCTCGGAGCGTTCTGAGTTGGTCGGGGAGGTTGAGTTCCTCGGAGTCAATGTGTTGTTCAAAAAATGTTTGCGAGTGCCATGTAGATAGACACGCATCTCCACATAATCGGTCCACGTCAGCAAACTAAATTTGGTATCAACAGAAGCCCCCAATGTTTCGTAGTTTGATGTTGAAGAAAAGTACGGAACATTCTTCTCCTTAGATTTTCGATTTGTATGGTTTTTTGGAAAGCATTCATTGTATACAGCTCCTTTACAAATGCACAATTTCAGTCTTTATAAATATTTTGAATTTCCATATCCACTTCGTTTTTTGTGCCCTTTTCTTCTTTTTAGCGACTGGATACGCAATCGTATATCCTGGTAATCATTTTTTTTCTCTATTCCCGAGGTAAAGTATTTAAACGCTTCAGAAAATTCGATCGTCTTTTACTTTTTTCAAATTTACATCTTAGAATTTCTTTACTTCTTCTTTATCTTGTGCGTTCATTTTTTCCATTGTTCGTTGTCAACTGATCCACCCTTTTTTTGTAAGATCTTCTTCCTTCTCTTTTATTTTCTTTATTCATCATGGTTTACCTTGTTGAGTTGCTTGATAAGTTTCGCTCTAATTTTTCTATTCCTTCATGGGTTACTTTGGAAGAACTTTCTAAACCTTCTGACTATTTTCGTCTCGCTGAGGGACATTGGTTCCCCAGTCTCTTTGTGGCCGAATGCAGCTTTTACTTTACTCTAAATCCTTTATGTTTGTCAGTTTTTTGATGTTGTTCCTGCAAGAATAGCGACAAACACTTGGAGAATAGTTAATGGAGTTCATAGGTTAAATAAAATTCATGGAACCCGTTTAGGAATTCCAGAAATTATGTTTTGTTATAGATGGGTCGTTAGTGATAGTACTTTTTACTTAAAAACTAGGTTTTTAAATAGGGCTTCAGTTGTCAATATCCCAGATGCGAACAAGGATTACTTCGAGCATCGAGTTGTTATGAAAAATTGGCAACATGCTTCATTAAATGGAGATAGTGTATATCAGGGTCCTAAGTGTCCCCCTTATGGCAATGGGATAGGTTGTTTTTATTTTATTTTTGAAATTATGTTTTCTTTGTGTTTGATAAAATGCGTCATTGACATTTTAATTTTTGTTTATTTGCAGTTGATAGAAAAATAAAATCCCCCAAAAAAACTGATGTCAATTTGAAGCACTTGAAACTTATCTGGAGTTTGCACCAAATCGTTGCTGACGAACATATCAGACCAGCCTCGTACTTGTTGTAATACAAGAGCTACACTTCGTCTTTTACTGTTCGTCCAGTGGTAGGTGACATAGAACCAATACCAGCTTATGAAGGTTCCTTCCCTGAATCAAATATTCCTTTGAGTGACAGAATGAAGAGAAGAAGAGCTCCTACCTTCTTTGATAAGTCTGCCTCTACTACTAGAGAGGCAAAGAGAAATATGCCAAATGTCCCAGAAGAAGGGACGAGAAATATTGATGCATCCCCTCCAATTACTGTTAAGAAGGTTGTTGAGAAGCCCCATGTGGCTCCGAGCAAGGTTGTAGTTATTTCTCCTCCAAGCGAGGTTATCGTTATATCACCGACCAAGACAACATTCTTGGTTGAGAATGTTCCTGCTCCTACGAGGAGGTTAAATAAAAGATCTCTTGAGAGACCAGTTGAAGCAGTCTCTCAGTCTTTAAATGATGAAGGTGGTATTCCCACCTTTGTTCCTTCGAGCTCTGCTATAAGCTCGATGAAGTCTTGGATTATTCTCGAGATCCAAGGTGTTGAGAATATTCTTTCTCGGGATAGGGTTACCACCTTAGCAGCTCAACATATTGCCTCAGTAAGTATTACTAATCTAAACTTTCATTTTTCAATGTTATGTCCCTGCACTGAATTACAATTATTTTCTTTTTCCAGCTGGTAACATGTTTCATTACCATTATGAAGAAGGATGAAGCTATCAAGGCTTAAATCTCCTCGGGAGGTGTAGAAGAAGCTCTTAGAGGATTGACTCTATCTTTGAAGGAATCTCATCAGAAGTATAAGGAGAATAAAATTACTTGGGAGAAGCAGGTTAAGTCTGTTGAGCAAGAAAGGGACCGAGCTGTGGAGGCCTCCCAAGAATTAGAGAGGAAAATGAGAGAATTTGAGAAGAAAAACAAAGAGCTTGAGTAAAAGCTCAAGAACACTGAAGAGATTGATAACAAGCTCAAGAAAACTGAACAGGAAGTTGTTAGACTCCGTGACATTGATCGTTAGAGGCAGGAGATAGAAGGGAAGATGAAGGCTGCCGAGGAACTTCATACTGATAGGATTTCCTCAGAGAAGGCAAAGAGAAAACTTGCTGTTAAGAAGTCCTTTAGCGCTGGTTGGGACAAAGGTTGGAATAAAGGCCTAGCTGCCATGTCCTCTCAGATGGAATTTGCTTGCCTCAAATACTTCAGGGATGGATGGCTTGTTTCTCTGTAGGAGTTAAAGGTCTCTGAGAGTTCTGAACTTTTTTAGTGCCATGTTCATGGTCCTTCTCCCTCTCTTGGAGAAGAATAAGAGGACGAAGCTCCCTCTGAAGAGTCTTCAATGATGATTGGGGATCAGGTCCCTACTGTTGAACTTCGCTACGAGCAGCCCCAGCCAACCAACATGTCTATCGATCAGCTTTCTCTGCCCTCCGAGCAACCTACTTCTTCGTCCAAGCCTCCCGAGGAAGTCTTAGGAAGCAAGGAGAAGGTGTAAAGTTGTTCAGACCTTTCTCTTTACTTTTTTTTTTGTTGTTGAATGTAATTTTGGGCCATGTACTGCTTTTTGTGACGTAATAATATTTGAAGTTTTGGTTGTGCATCTTAACTCCCTTTTTCTTGCTCTGTTTGCATCTTTATTGATTCTTTCTGTCTCTTTTCTTTACTAGTTTATGGATAGAATGGAGCTCTTGTCAGCTCACGATACTGAACTGATGAAAAAATGCAATGACTACTTCAAGGTTGGCCATGCAGATCTAAACGAGGCTCAAATTGTTGACATCCTTGGTCCAAATTCTTCTGAACAAGCAGTTGAAGCATATCAGTATTTGAAATGCCTGCTTGACCGAGCTGTTGCCAATAATGTGGCATATTATGAGATGATTGAAGATCTACGGGGTATCATCGAGGAACTTCAATAATAATATAAGGAATCTTCTGCCCTTTTCCATCAGGGGTACGAGAAAAAATATCAGCAACTAAATGCTGACAAAGGATATGATAAGTTCATTGCTGCTTATGAGAAGAAAGAGAAAATTCGAAGGGTTGAGGTTGAGGAGCATAGGCAAATCGCGAAGCTTCTGGAGCAGGAGAATAATGTTTTGCAAGAAGAGATATCCCAATTAAAATCAGCAGCGTCTTCCTCAGGAGCCATTGTCCTTGTCAATGATGAAGGTTTCTATTTTTTGGAGGTGGATAATGCCAACTTGAGAGATGAATTGGAAACTTTAAAGATGACTGGGCCCTCTACTTCTGCTCGTGGACGAGCAAGGGCTGCTCATGTTACTATTGTAGAGGCTCTCAAGCAGCTTTGGATAATCAAGCATTCTGGTTAGTGGCAAAGAATCAGGCTTTGTCAGAGATGTCCAAGAATATTCTGAACCTTAGCGAGCAACTCTCCACACAAAACTCTGCTTTGGAGAATAAAGATCTTCTAGTGAAGAACCTCCATGAACAACTGGAGAGGCTAACTTACCAGTTTCACAAACAGCCCAGGGAATTTTTGGTGGCTGGATATAATGAAGCCCTTTATCACCTCGATGATCGGATCCAGAATTCAAATAACGAGGGTCACAAGAAAAGATGGCTAAATGCGCTGGGGGTGTTAAAGTTGGAGCAGGGCCATTATCTCTGGGATTACTATGATCCTGGATTGCTCGAGTTACCCATGCCACCTTTCAAACTTGATATGAGATGGATTCCTGCTCGGGCAATTCCTTAGTGCTTAATCTCCAAGTATCTCGGTGACTACAGTCTTCATTCTAATTTTGAGATATCTTGCCCGGAGCACTTACTTGATCGGCCATCACTGATGAATGTCAGGATGCTTAGAGACCTGAACTTTATAAATTCCCCTTACGCCTTAGATGATCCTCCTGCTGGAGTAGAACCTGTTTCAAAGGCAGAAGGGAAAAAGCTAATAGAATAGGATTTTTTATGTAATGATTTCTACTTTCCACAGCATATGTAATCCTTCTCGATTTGAATGAAAAGTTTTGGTAATGAAATACATTTCTCACATCATTTGTCTTTTGTCATTACTTTATAAAATATCTATTTTATTCTCTGATGAATGTATATGTATATCTTGTAAGAAAACAAAAATTTACTGTGTTATTTTAAATTTCCGACCAACTGGAGTTGGTGAAAATTTATTGTTGACCATTCTGAGTTTGTGATAATTATTTAATGATCAACGAGAGTTGGTGATATTTTGTTTCCCGACCAACTTAGAGTTGGTGGTAATTTAAAATGTCACAAGTAAAGAAATTATGTTTTATTTTTTTATTATAGTGACTAATCACTTTTTTTATAAGCCATGAAACGACTTCCATCCCATAATATTGCTTAAACAATTGTTTCCGACCAACCGAAGTTGGTGGATTTTTATTCCCGACCAACCGTAGTTGGTGGATTTTATTTTACCGACCAATCGTAGTTAGTGGACCGACCAACCGTAGTTGGGGTACTTTATTTTACCGACCAACCGTAGTTTGTTGACCGACCAACCATAGTTGGGGGGTTTTGTTTTACCGACCAACCGTAGCTGGTGGACCGACCAACCGTAGTTGGGGGGTTTTATTTTATCGACCATTCGTAGTTGGTGGACCGACCAACCGCAGTTGGGGGGTTTTATTTTACCGACCAACCGTAGTTGGTGGACCGACCAACCGTAGTTGGGGGATTTTATTTTACCGCCCAACCGTAGTTGGTGGATCGATCAATCGTAGTTGGGGAGTTTTATTTTACCGACCAATCGTAGTTGGTGGACCGACCAACCGTAGTTGGTGAGTTTTATTTTACCGACCAATCGTAGTTAGTGGACCGACCAATCGTAGTTGGGAGGGTTTAGTTTACCGACCAACGGTAGTTGGTGGACCGACCAACTGTAGTTGGGGGTTTTATTTTACCAACCAACGGTAGTTGGTGGACCAACCAACCGTAGTTGGGGGTTTTATTTTATCGACCAATCGTAGTTGGTGGACCGACCGACCGTAGTTGGGGGGTTTTATTTTACTGACCAACCGTAGTTGGTGGACCGACCAACCGTAGTTGGTGGATTTTTGTTCTGAACCTTATGCGTAGTGTGTAGCACTAATACTCCGAAAAAATTTCATGAAAACGAGAGAATTGGATAAAAAATTCAACACTTTATTCATACTGAAGAAAACTTCATTTACATAGGAATGCCAACTACTGATAATACTTGCGTAGATGTTCTGCATTCCATGCATTCTTAAATTCTTCCCCTTCTAAGGTTTCAATCTTGTAGGTTCCTGGACGAACAACTTCTGTTACTCTGTAGGGTCCATGCCAGTTACCTTCCAGTTTATTGTTCTTTTGAATTACTTTCTTTAGCACGTAGTCCCCTTCTTTCAAATCACATTTCTTTACTCTCTTGTTGTAGAACAGAGTTGTTCGTTGTTGGTATGCAGCATTCCTGATTGCTGCTTCTTCTCTAACTTCCTCGAGCATATCCAAGTCTAATCTTCTCATCAAGTCACTGATAGGAGAATTGAAATTCAGCAATCTGTGTGTGGGGAGGCCCAGCTCGGCAGGTATAACAGCTTCACTTCCAAATGCTAGGATGTATGGAGATTCTCTTGTTGCTGCTCGTGGTGTAGTACGATAAGCCCACAACACAGAATGTAGCTTGTTGATCCAATTTGCCTTCGTATCATCCAGTCTTTTCTTCAAACCATTCAGTAGCGTTCGGTTTGTCACCTCAGTTTGCCCATTGGTCTGGGGATGGCCTGGTGCAGAGTGGGTTTTCAATATGTTTGACTGATGATAATATGCAGCGAACTCCTCGTTATCAAATTAAGTTCCATAGTCTGTGATGAATGCATGAGGAAGACCATATCTACAAATGATATTCTTCCATATAAATTGATACACCTTGTCATATGTCATATCATTAAGGGGCTCAACTTCCACCCACTTAGTAAAGTAATACATCGCGACCACGAGATATTTAAATCTACCCCTGGTCGTTGGAAGTGGCCCGACCAAGTCAATTCCCCACATGGCAAATGGCCAAGGGGAAGTAATGGGTGTTAACAATGCTTGGGGAGTTCTTCGGATAGAGGAGAATCGTTGACATTTGTCAAATTTTTTGGCATAGGCTATACAATCAGCCCTCATCGTTGGCTAGTAGTATCCTTGCATTATTATTCTTTGCAAACGCATCTGACCTGCTACATGGGCTCCATAGGACCCTTCATGGACCTGTTCAATCAAGTCTTTTACCTCAGAGGGATGCACAAACCTGCTATAATTCCTCGTCTATATAGAATACCATTATTCAATACATAACGAGCAGCTTTAAACTTTAGTTTCTTAGCTATGAGTTTATCAGTTGGCAAAACCCCTTCTTCAATATATATGCCCTGATGGGATCCATCCAAGATGGTCCTAAATCAAGGGTAATAAAGTTCATCATCAGATCTTCGTCGATGCTCTTGCTAGCCAAAATTTCTATTGGGATTGTTCTTCGTAGCTCGGTGCATGTGGCTGAGGCTAACCGAGCTAAAGCATCTGCTCTTGCATTATCCAATCTTGGTGTTCTAATTAACTGTACTGCGTTAAATCTCGATACAATCTCCATTGCTTTCGCATAATACTTGATCATCAATTCTCCCTTTGTTGCGTACACTCCCAGCATTTGATTTACGATCAACTGTGAGTCACTGAATACAATGACCTGCTCTGCCCCCATGGTTTTTGCTAAACTAAGACCTGCAATCACAGCTTCATATTCAGTCTCATTATTAGAGGCTTTGAATTGAAAGCGCAGAGCATACTCCACATCGATTTCATCTGGGCTGTTTAAAACAATCCCTGCCCCACAGCCTGTACTGCAAGATGAGCCATCCACGTACAGATTCCATATAGGTACTTCATCCTTAAATTTTTTATCAGATAGAGTTCCTCGGTGGAATATTTGGTGCTTCTTTATATCCTCCCCTAACACTTCTTGCTGCTCATCGACCATCTCCTCTTGATCGTCAACCGACTTAAGTTGGTCGGAGTTTAAATTTGATGATCCTGTAACATCCACAGATTAGTCGGTATTCAGCTTTTTCTCCTCGGAGGTATCAGGATAAGTGAATTCTATGATAAAATCTGCTACTGCTTGCCCTTTAAGCGACGATCTAGGCTCATAAACTATGTCATATTCACCAAGTTCTACTGCCCAATACATCAATCTCCCTGATTTCTCTGGTTTATGAAGAGCTTGCCTCAACAGCATATTGGTACACACAACTATGGTTTGAGCCAGGAAGTATGGCCTCATTCTTTTACTCGCTTCGATCAATGCTAGTGCCAACTTTTTCAGTCTTGGATATCTGATCTCTACTCCTCGGAAGGCCTTGCTAGTGTAATAAATTGGTTTTTGCACTCCATCCTCCATTCTTATCAATGCCGAGATAACTGCATTCTTCGAAACTGCCAGATACAAGTATAATCTTCCTCCCATCACTGGCCTGGACAACAGTGGAGGTGCTCCCAGGTATTTCTTCAACTCTTGAAAGGCCTTCTCGCATTCATCATTCCACTCGAAAGTCTTTCGGAGTTTTTTGAAGAATGGTAGACATCTGTCAGTTACTCGTGATACAAATATATTAAGTGCTGCAACTCGCCCTGTGAGACTCTGCACTTCCTTCTTCGTCGTCGGAGATCGCATCCCCAGTAGAGCTTTAATCTTGTCAGGATTCGCCTCAATTCCTCATTGGTTGACAATATACCCGAGGAACATGACTTCTCGTACTCCGAATATGCATTTGGTAGGTTTCAACTTCATTTGATATTTATCTAGTTGATCAAAGGTCTGGCCTAAGTCAATTAGATGATCAGCAGCTTTCTTGCTCTTCGTCAGCATATCGTTAACATAAACTTCCATGTTGTAACTGATTTTCTCTGCAAACACCTTGTTCATCAGCCGCTGATATGTTGCACCTGCATTTTTCAATCCAAAAGGCATAACATTATAACAATAAGTTCCCCTAAGGGTAATAAAAGAGGTACCCTCCCAGTCCTCAGGCTTCATCTTAATCTGATTGTAACCAGAATAAGCATCCATAAAACTCAGCAACTCTTGCCCCGAGGTAGCATCCACCAATTGATCAATTCGGGGCAAAGGAAAATGATCATTTGGGCATGCCTTATTGAGATCGGTGAAGTCTACACACATCCTCTATTTGTTATTTTTCTTCTTCACCATCACCACATTAGCTAGCCAATCGGGATATTTGACATCCTCAATAAAATAGGCTTTTTAAAGCTTCTAGACTTCCTCTTTTATAACTTGATTCTTTTCGGGGCTGAACAGTCTTCTTCTTTATTTTACTTGCTTGATCTCCTTATTCACATTAAGCTCGTGACATAGGAAATTTGGGTCTATCCATGGCATGTCTTCGTGGCTCCATGCAAAAGTTTGTTTTCTGCTTTTTAGAAATGCTATTAGCTCTTATTTTATTGACACATCTAGTGAAGCACAATTTTGAGTTGTTCGTTCTGGATGCTCGTCGTCCAGAACGATATTTTCAGTAGCCTCCATGACCTGACCCTTAACGAGCTGAGACTCATCTCTTGGGTCTAAAGTCTTAATCTCTGCGTCTTCTATCTCATCAACCTGATAAGTAGTAGTCTTCTTTATGGATTCTTCACGCTCTTCTTGCTCGGCAGATGAATAGTAGCATTCCCGAGCTACTTTTTGGTCGCCCTTCACCACTCCTACTCCAAAGTTGGTTGGGAATTTTAAACATTGATGTACTGTAGATGGTAATACCTCGAACTTTTTCAAACCAACCGTTCCCATGATGATATTATAAGCTAATTGGACATTTTATCCATCATGAAAAAGCGCACTCTTTCTGTTCGACAAGCAGGCCATGTACTGATGAACATATCCAACTTGATCGTCCCAAGTGAAAAAACTTTCTCGCCAGTAAAATCGAGGAGGAACCGATGATATGACTCCAACTTGGATAGCTTTAGGTTCAAACTATCAAAACATGGGTAGAACATAATATCTGTCGAGCTGCCATTATCCACCAAAACTCACAAAATCACTACTTCCTTTATCCTCAATTTGATCACGAATAGGTAATCATGAGGATATAGCACACCTGCGAGGTCATTCTTAGAGAAACCGATGACCAGTTTATCTTTGTTCACCTTCCTCGGGCGATCATCCTCAGTTAGATTTATCCGTTGAATATACGAACAAGCTTGAGCCTCGTTGAGGTAAGCTTTTTTTTCTGCTGTAAGGTCTCCACCTCCTGCATCTCCACCTGTAATAACATTACAATCAAATGATCCAAAACGAATTGAAAATACCTCACGTTCTGGCTGTCTTGGTCTTTTGGGGAGATCGGGGTCGTCTTCTAGATCATCTTCATGATCTCTTTTCTTATCTTCTTTTGTTCGACGAGGAGATCTAGATCTCTGTCTCGCTCGGTCGTTGTTCTTTCCTTCGTTTATGCGATTAACTTACTTGGCTATCTTTCCGTGTCTGATGAGTGCTTCAATTTCATTCTGAAGAGCTATGTAATTTTTGGTCGTGTGACCATGGTCTTTATGGAACTCATAATATTTGGCCTTATTCCTCTTATCAGGATCTATCTTCATTTTCTCTAGCTAGTTTAACTCCTCGTTGTTCTTGATTTCTTCCAAAATGTGGTTTATGTCTACCTTCAAAGGAGTATAGTTTCCAAATTTCCTCAATTATTCCAATGCTTGCTTTGCTTTTGACTTCTTGTTACCACCATTATTCTTCTGCTCTTTCTTCTCAGCCTTATCACCCTCAATCTTGGTCTCTTTGGGATCCATATTCTTCTTCGCATCCATTTCTTCCTCGACGTTCATAATTTTGGCTGCCTTTGCCATTAGCTCTGCCATGGTTGTGGGTGGATCTTTGGCTAGAGTGTAGTATAGTTTATTTGGCAACAATCCACTCATCAGAGCAGTAATTGTTGTCTTTTCTTCGTAATCAATAACTTCGAGCTTCTCGTTATTGAAACGAGTAATATAATCCCTGGTACTCTCACTTGCTTTCTGTCTAACACTTGACAAGTGTGCTACTCGTTTAACTGGTTTTGCTCCAAAATAGAAGTTTCCAATAAAGAGCTCGGCCAGTTGAAAGAAAGTTGCAATCTTTCCTCGAGGAAGATTGTTGTACCATATTTGAGCAGATCCAGTGAGAGTTCCTAAAAATGCTCTGCATCTCATATCGTCTGCCACAGCATATATATCGGCAGCAGCTTGGTATTATTCTATATGAAGGACAGGGTCAGTTTTTCCATCATATTTAGGAGTCACAACAGGTGCTTTGAACTTTGATGGTGTGGGAAAATCCACAATTTCCTGGATAAAAGGTGTCCCTTGGACAAAAGTTCTTTGTAGAGGATTCTTGGCCTTAGCCATTTCCCCTAGTCTATTTTCCAACCTCTGAATATATCCCTTTCATGTATCATTTCCCTCCTCGGGCCTATTGGTCCAAAAAACTGATCGTGTTGAATTTGCCTCTTGGGATCTTTCACGACGAGCAGCTGGTCGGGATTGGGCAGAACCTTCCTTTAAATCAAAGGATCCTTGAGAGTTCCTCGACACCATCCTAGGGGACTTTTATTCCTCCTAGGACCCAAACGATCAAAGGGAGAGACTTTACTCAATCTTTCAAGAGCACTGGTCCTTTCTGAAGATAGAGGGACATTTTGTCGAGTGTTTGTAGCTCATACCGAAGAAGTCCTTCAAGGATGATAAGAAGGATCATTGGATCTCTCAGTACGATATGAATCGATGCGTCTAGAATGAGATTCTTCCGGGAATGACATTCGTCTAGTTCGCGAAGAAGGCAATCGGGTATTTCTCTGAATGCTTCGTTGTCCTGACTGGGCGGGTGCTCCACCCTGGATAGTTTGCATGAGTTGTCGCATGGTTTCTTGCATGGCGGTCTGGCCCTGAGCCAAATTAGCCATTATTCCAGCCAGATCTTGGACACTTGGAGGAGTAGATGGATTCGAAGAAATTCCAGCATTTTGATTGATGGATTCAGGTTGATCAACCATTGGTGATGAATTGTTTTTGTGAAAAACGATAATTATAGTCATTTCCCATAGACGGCGCCAATCTGTTGATGTAAAAAACTAGATTTGACCTAATTCTTTAATCACAAATAAAAATAAACAAGACAAAAGATTTTTAAAGTGGTTCAGCCTTGAAAGAATGGCCTACGTCCACTATTTGTGTTATTGCTGACTGTTTGTAGAATTCTTGATAATGAGTTTACCAAGAAATTCTGAGTCCCCTGCTAATGAGGAGGTTACAATGTATTTATAGCCTTGAGGCGATACAAATGAAAGAATATACATAGCTCTCCAATAGGCGTGTAAGTCTGTGTGATAATAATGAGCATTTAATGCGCAGTCATCCTCTTAATTATCCGAATATGAATGCTCTGTACGAGATGCAGCTAGGACCGCCTAAGCTGCTCGGACCGCCTAAGTAGCTCGGTATACATGAGTTGCTCGGTACAATAGAGTTCCTCGGAGAACACTTGTTTCTTGGAGCGCCAGTGTTGGTCGGGGAGGTTGAGTTCCTCGGAGTCAAGGTGTTGTTCAAAAAATCTTTGTGAGTGCCATGTAGATTGACATGTGTCTCCACATAATTGGTCCACGTCAGCAGAATAAATTTGGTATCAACATGGGACAATTGGCATTCTCTACAAAAGAAGGATGGGTGGTTACAGGAAAGTTATAGACGGTTTTGGGTGACTATGATACTTTTTACAATTCTAAAAACACATGCGATTGTATCCTAAATACATCTTTGTAGGTGGGACTAAATCCAAAAAATCTATATTTATGTATTTGTTATAATTTTAAGGGTCAAATAGGTAAAGTACCTCTGTTGTTTTAATATATAATATTCTGAATATATATAATACTTTCATTGGATAGTTAGTAATAATGATTTGAATTTGAGTTTGAATTTGAGTTTGAGTTTGAATGTGTTATTTGGAACCGACTTCTTAATTGATCGTGTACAGGTAAAGAGATTTTTTTTACATAAATCGGATATTATAGGGTACTAACACGAATCAACACGACCCATTGACAAGTCTAGTTGTATGTATATCAATATCATACTAACTTTTTGTTAAGTTTTATTTTGATAGTTTCGGTTTTTTGAAAATACTTACCAATGGGAGACTCTATAGTACAATGGATTATTTTGGTATATTCAGTAATTTTTTCTTTTTACTTTTTATATTATTTTTAGTTTTATTTTTCTTAATTTAAAACAATAATTTTGGTATTTTAATTGTGGAACAATAATCTTAATATTTTAATTTGTGTTAAAATGACATTGTGACACGTTTTAAAATGACGTTGTGATTTGTTTGTTTTATAATTCAAATTTTTGTTCAATATTTGTATTAAAAATTACGATGTGATTTGTTTTAAAATAAAACCGTGATTTATTTTTAAAGGTAATTATTTGTTAAAATGATGAAAAGATTTTTTTTAGAATGACATATTTGGTTGTTATATTTGTTATATGTTTATTATTCAATTAAATAAAATATACTATCTAAATATGAATATTTGGTATTTCAGTTGGTTGTCAACTTTCCCCTACCTAATTTCAAACTTCACTTAATGTTTCTGTTTTTCTTATTTCAGTTGGTTGTCAAACATTATTTTGGTTTGTTGAAAAGTGTCAAAATGCCATTGTTTTTTCTTTTATATCCTCTCTAACTGGGCCTTAAGTGAGTCCGCGTATGATCGGCACTCCGTATACTATTCAACAAATGATATATAAACTTGTTATATATATATCATAAATCTTATTTTTAAAATTTATGAACTTTATCTTTATTAATATACCCATATATCCACCAAGTTAACCCAACTGTATGAGGCGAACAGAAAAATACCATAGGTCTCGAGTTCGAAATCCCTCAGCGGATACCAGGATTTAAGCGGTACATGTGTTAGGGCAACTCTAGCACAACGTTTCTTCTATTTAGCTTGAACGCGGGAGTCCAAAGGGCCCGTTCGTGTGGAGTTTCAGTGTTATCAACACACACACACACATACATGACATTTTTACAACATTTACAACATATGAGATTTTTACAACATTTGAAAAATAGGTAGTTAATTTTTCTCTTCTAACCTTTGAAAAAACGACCATTTTCGATTTACAAATGAGATTTTTACAAAATTGATATTTTTGAATTTCAATGTAAAAAAAAAATAAAAAAAATGAGATATTCAATTCGTTTTTGTAAATATGTAATGTGTATGTCATATTTGCATATTAAATATTTGATGTGTATGAACATTTTAAATTTGAAACAATTTCATTTTCTAGTGATTGAACTAAATATTAACTATGCTTTTAATATAACTATAGTTAATTTGTATTGCGTATTACTAATGTAATAATTATTTACGGTGTGACTAATATTAACATTTTAAATATTTGAATGCGTTTGAGTCTTCTAGATTTGAAACAATTTCATTTTGATATAACTCATAATACTTTTTTTCTTTAAAAAATCATACTTTTTAATTTATGAACTTTCTCTTTATTAATACACCATTATCCCTATACTCCCTATATATTTAATGTGAAATTTAATTTTTTTTAGTATAAAATATATTTTTTACAAAAGTGATATTTTGAAACTTACCAATTGAGCCTAATAAAAAAAGATCCATATTAAATAGAAAATTTGAATATATAAAAATGCCACGTTTGGTTCATTTTTTATTATTGTGTGTAATTTAGAGTAATAAATGTTTAATGTGCAAAACGATTTGAGCTCCCGCCAACTTAGTAAAATTCGATTGTGTTTGTAATATGAGTAGAGTAAATATTTATTATGTTTAATATTAACACAGTAATTTGGCACCCCTTATTTCCCACGTATCAAGTGGCTAGTCAGATATATCAAAGATAAAGGGACATCAAATAATCAATTTGATTCTGAGCCTCAATGGTATTAAAAGATATAAATTGTACTTGTGTGATTATTTGCACACTTACGGGGGGTAATGATAACAAAGATAAGTGCTTATAATTGTACCTTATAACGAGATAGTTAAAAAAAGTATATTTTTGTATGTAAAAATTACCGTCCTGCATGGACCAATGATAAATATGCACAAGTCTTCCTACATATCCGACTAGCCACCTTGATCAGCTTCAAAGATACTTAGTCCGTTAGAAGGCCGATCAACTCCAGAAGGCTAACCATCAGGAAGACCAAAAGTTACTCGGATGGGATGCCAACCATCTCTGAATTTTAAGAGTTTCATTTATTGTATACAAATGTAAATGCCTGGCAATATAAAGGGGTACCATCTAGTGTTTTACACCACTATAAATAGGGAATACTCCCTTAGATGGAGGAACAAATCAAATCACTCATATGCACACCATATTGATCTATTGTAAACCCTACTAAATAGAACCAACAGTGGACGTCGATTGCGTTTGCTGATTCGGCATCGGCTAAGGCTTGGGGAAAAGAGGATATTTTATATCAGGGCCCTCCAAGTTGGACGAATTGATGAGGTGGCATCAGAAATTTTTTAGACAACCCATCGATAATTGGTCTTAATACCTCTTTCAAGGTATTCACATCCAAAGCTGCCAAACTCATTCGATCTCTTATAAGCCTCAAAGGCCTTGTCTTGAATCGTTTTTATAGTCTCGAAAAAAAGATCCTCGTCCTTGGCCTTTTCGACGGTAGCAGTAAGAATGGTCGCATTCTTGGTTGATTGGGTGTTTAAAGCGTCGTATTTCTCCTTAAAAGCATTTATATGATCCATCTTCAACTCATCAAGTTCTTTTTTGTAAGTCAGCTTTACAGGTCATAAGCTTCTCCTTCAACTATTCCTCTACTTAGAGGGCTCTCTCGAACTCTTGGGTTCGGGGGTAATTTTTAGCTATCAATTTTGTAGCTGAAGTAAAGGCAAACACAAACTGTAGAAAAGATACAACAATCAGAATAAGAGGAAGTAAAAAATTAATATGAGATGAGATAAAAATCAAAGACGAGGAAGATACATGTGCTAAATGATGAAATCTAAAATCATAAACCTTGGGAGCATCCATTTTCCTAAGAATGTGAAGATCGGCCCTCGTAGAGATGACCAATATAGCCGCCTTAGTCATAGACAATGAAGGGATTAACAAAATTAGGCTCGCCTTCAGTTTGGCAAGTTTAGCAGTCCAGGCGGCCTCCAGCGGGTTAGTGGTAGAAGAGCTTGGCACAAGCTTAAGAGGTTTTCCCCTCCTCCTCGTCTCACGAGGGTAATGAGTGTCCAAAACCTCGATAGTCTCCTTTCTCTTCTGACAAGCCTCAGATCAGCTCGGTCCACCAGTAATAATCTTTTTGATAGGCTATTTATCGCCCTTATTTCCAACGATATTATCGAGACTCGTCACCGTCATGTTCCAAGCTTCAACTGAAGTATGCAGTGGGCGGGTTGCAAAGAAGAAAGGGTAGTGGTTAGTAACAAAGTCAGTAGATGAAAAAAGACATTATTAATTAGAAAAGTTAAGAAACTCACATAGCTCATCTAGGGGGTCAACCCCCAGACGAGACATCTTTAAAAAGTTAGGGGATATTAGATCTTCAAACTCAAGAAAAGCCCTTCCCTTCTCTTGATTTCTAAGAAAGTTAGCCCTCTCCCTATCGGTAAGACTGATACTTGAGTCCATCTTGGTCAACATGGAAGGGTTAGCCTAACTTGGTCCCAGTTGGGAAGGAAAAATCCCCTTACCGGACAAAATAGCTTGGATGGAGGGATGGAAAGGTTGCCAAACGCCAGCCCTAAACATTTGGTCATATATGATGATTTCTCCCTATCGGCCTCCATATACTCTCACGTCCTTATCTAGGACCGTCATAAAGTGTCTGATTTGATGCCATATAAGTGCCTCCGAAAAAGAAGGTCGAACTCTCTAATTGGGGATGAAAAAGTCTGGGTGTATTCAAGTGGTTCCCTAGCCTCGTAATCATAATCATCGGTAGGGACTTCAGCGTTCGAGGACCCACTGGGGAACCTCTCTTCGAATTCTCCCTCGATCATAGTCAAGAGGGGAATGACCATTAGTGGAATGACGATGTTAACTCTCGGCTCCTCAGAGTCTGAGATATAATGTACCGAAGTGTCGTCATGGATGGATGACTCAGCATGGCAAGAATAAGAGGATCAAGACGAGCTCTTGGCTACCTCAGACCTCTCAAGATTCAGAGGGAAAAACTTTATGTCCTTATAAAAAAAATCTCCAATCTCAGCCTAGGCTAGGATCGAAGGGACAATGTCTAAGGAGGAAGAGTCAAACATCTCATCCCCACCAACCTCAACTGTTGAAGGAGGGATGACCTTTAAGGGAATGGGGAAGATCGGGCAAATAAAATCAGCTCTGGCTCTATGACTTTCCTCGGCCTCGGTTTCAATTTTGCGTATCTCCTGATAGTATTAATCTCTAAGTATGGGGTATTGTTCTACTAACTCGTAAAGGGTCCTTAACATTCAAGTGGTTGAGATTCAACTAAGTTGGACTATAAGGTCAAAAGGCACAAACAATTTGATGTTTAACCTAAGTTGTCCTAAAGATCAAAAGGGGATAATGAATTGCTTTTGTCAAGAACAGTTCAAGAACATTCAACTGGAGATTGTCGAAGAAGATAATAGACGCAATTTCAGTGGCTAATCAGAAGCCATTGAGGGCTAAGAAATCCAAGAAAACCCACAGTTTACTAATCAACCCCCTAAGCCACCAACAAACCTCCTAAAACTAACCCTAGAACCTCTATTCGAGGTTACCAAAAAAGCTTGAAGCTCGTCGGAAAAACAAACAATAGCTAAAATGGATAAGAAATCTTAAAATGAATGGGAGAAAGGAGAAAAGAGGTTACCTGAGAAAGGGAGTAAGCCTGAAGAAGAAGAAAATACCCTAAAACCTTGCCAGAAATGCTTGAACGGTGGTGAGAGAAAAATGGATTCCTGTTAAAGAGAGACATATTTTAGCGCAAAGAAGGAAAGAAATGGGAAAAAGAAAATGGGTTTTTAAAACCCATTTAAATAGAGTCAATCATTATACACAAATTCCAAGGCGGTCATCATTAGGGCAGAACTCTCTATGGCACACTTATAATCATCATTCATGGGCAACACATAAACCAGAAGGTGACTGCCAAGTGTGAATCCAAGGCCCTCATTTAACATTCTAGGCATGACATCTGAAAGGACATCTCAACCATCAGTTAAACATATTTCATCAATATCTACACTTAGATATGCTTATCCCTTAGCCTCCTACACACATTGAAGATTAAGGTCTAAGGAGTGATTGATATACCCAAGTTTGACCTCATCCCTGGACTGGACCCCCTCAGCCAAGGCAGACCAATTGCAAGCCATCAGTTTGAGAAAGTTATGACTCGAACCTCGACCCATCATAAAGGCTATCATCCTCGATCGTGACTTCCATCTACCATATATTGGCTAAGGCCAACAACACTAGTATCAGTAATCTCTTGACACAAGTTCCTTCGGCCTCGTCGATCAACTAGCGTTCGGGGGCCGAATGAAGACTCTTCTTAACATGACAACTACCAGACCACCAAAATATTAGACCTAATAACTCGACCTCGGCTTGGTTTGTATAACCGACAATTAACACCTGGCAGAGCATGTGGAATGGAGCATGTGTGGAAGAGTGCTCGTGGGTTACAGATTCCACGTGGATAAAAACGTTATAATAAGATCTGACTCACACGTGAGGGAATATTTCATCATCATGACCTACATGTGCCAGCAACAGGTGGTTGATCCTCATTGGCAGATATATTCTACACATGCCTATTACATGCTTGGGGATACAATGGGCACCCTAGGCGCTATATACACCTATTTTCTTCATTAGTGAAGGGGATCCAAAAGTATAAACCCTAGCCAAAGATTTTTCTTCTACTAAAGTAGAGAGAGAGAGTATTGATAGTTGTATCACTAAGGCCATTAGTGCCCATTATTGCAGTGATATTCACACTCACCTACACAGTGGGGTAGGCCAATGGCTGAACCACTTTTATGCTAGTGTTTAATCCTCTTCTCCTTATCTCCTTCTCTACTTAAAAACTTTTTTATTACCATTGTTTCACCTATAAAGCTATTTTGAGTTGAGCTCATACATGTTTACTCGGTGATACAAAAATTTATATATATTGTTTGTACCCCCACCCCAACTGGTCATAAAGATATATTCTTAACCTTACCTCTGTGACAACAAAGGATTGTGTTTTTATTCTCCAACCCATAACTTTTGTTGGTCTTTGGGTGATATCCTCGTCTCCTTTTAGTGGGTTATGCCCGCATCCTTTTCAGCATTTATACCCTATATCACACTACCTTCCTACATGGCATATTTCTAATAGGCTAGATGCCACATGCCACCTTCCTGGACATAGGTACCACTTTGGTTTCCTCGAGACAAATTTCAAGGATGTAAAGAGATTTTACAACAATTCTCTCACCAACGTCATTTAATCGTCCTATGCCAAAATACTATAAAAAGCTCCATTAGGCAAAGTCACAATTTAAAGGTTTTCTTACATACTACTTCCTTTCTACCTTGTTTCCCCTACTTTTAAACATTATAATTTATGGAGATTTCTAGGTCTTTTAATTCCCCTTCATGCTACTAGATGACAACTCAATTGATTTGACACATCCCTCCCCCCTCTCCACCAGTTCTCAACCTTTTATAGGATATATTTAATAACTCATTGTAGTAAGAAAAAGTAGAATTTAGCTAAAACTCAACCTCCTTTATTTGAAATAAGTTTCTTACAGATACACCATTCTGAGGCTTCGTGTGTCCAATTGATTTCCTTTTCTCTAAACTCTAAAGCTTTCTTAGATGCATAATTATCATTGCGACCCATGCTTGCAAGAAATGGGGGATAAAATTTGAATCACAAAGACTAAATACTTTGAATAATACTTCACTTTTGCGCAAAACATAGAATCACTGGACATACATATTTCAGTTAGTGTTGCATAATCCTTTGCCGTTATTTTGTATACAATATCATGACAATCAGTATGAGACTCTTAGCTCGCCTTCTGAAACAAGTTGGTCTTCCTTTGTACAGATAGGGATAACAAAGATATAATAAATAGGCAATCGTTGATGGCGATAATAGAAACAACTAACGGTGTTAGGAGGTTGAAGAAGTGGCAATCATGTATTGACCTTTTTTTGTTATTTTTTGGGGAGTGGGGTGATGAGTGATTTGAATGGTCCCTTGTCTTCCTCCCACTGTGATTTGTTTGGTTGGGACTCTAGAAGTCTAGTTAAAATACATATCTCGTTTGAAAAAATTACACATAAGTAGTTTTGTTTTTGTTGGGGGAGTGGATTGATGAGTGATTTGAATGGTTCCTTGTCTTTCTCCCACAGTGGACTTGTTTAGTTGGGACTATGTGGAAGTCTATGTAAAATAGACATTTCTTTTGGAAAAAATAAACATAATTAGTTTAAAATAATTACATTGTACACCATTTTCATACAGGTAAGTCTGCTTTATTTCGAAAATGTTAGTTGCATTAACCTACTTGTTATGCCTTTAAATGAATTGAATTTGTTGCTCTTAGTTGTAATTTTTTTTTGTAATTTGGATATTTTTTTAGGTTCCCATCTAGCGTATGTTAAATTTGAAAAATTTAGTGGATATCTATTGGACGAATTCAACATTGACCACTTCAACAACTTACTTTAAAAGCTTCAAATATCCTGCCCACATTATTAGGCTTCTGTTATTCTATGAGAGAGAACTGTTTGTTTCATTTGAAATTTAAATTGTAAATATCTTTCTTTTTTCTTGCATATATTTTGGAAAGTTAACATCTTGTACTGTTGTATATAAATACACATTAATGAGAATTAAAATCCAAGGCTTTACAGTCAATTCAGTTCTTTGCTTTTCATTCATCATTATATTAGAGCTTTTAAGAACATTCTAGCCTCTTATTTTTTAGCCTTCTATTCATATTTTTATTTCTTCTTCTTTTGTCCACTATATCTGATGAAAATCCTGATGCAAACTAAAGTCTTCTTCTTCTTTGTGGGATGTATAAGTAAACCCAAACTTCTCGCTTTTATGGTAGAGATGAACCATTGGTGCCAAACAAAACTCCAAGTACATATATATACATATATATATATATGTATATATACATATATATACATATATATATATATATATATATCTGATGAAAATCCTGATGCAAACTAAAGTCTTCTTCTTCTTTGTGGGATGTATAAGTAAACCCAAACTTCTCGCTTTTATGGTAGAGATGAACCATTGGTGCCAAACAAAACTCCAAGTACATATATATATATATATATATATATACAATCTTTCAAAGGATTGTGAAAAGTCTTAGAAAAATTTATGTCCCGAAAATGGTTAAAAACAGTCAAAAGAAAGTGGGACAAAGTAGTGGGAGAGTGCCAAAAAACTGCTAAAAATTGTTCCCGCCGAAATGTCGTTCGAACGACATTTTCGTTCAAACGAACCTTTTAATGACAGTCCATTGAAAAAAAATTAATCTTGTTAGTAAACTCGATCATATTCTAGTTCGAATGAAAGTCTCATTCGAACGACAATTCGAACGATAGGTCAGTGGGAAAATTTTGAAACTCGTTGGCACACTCGTTCGAACTTCAAACTCGTTCAAATGACAGTATCGAACGAAAAACCAGAATATGCATTTTTTGTTTTAAGCTCATAAAAATTTCTGAAATTTATTGTAAATAAAAATTACACCCATTTAAAAATTATTCCAAGTCTCCCTATATATAAAATGCATTCATACCTTTTAGATACTGTGGAATCCTCATGTTGATGATGTGAATTGTGGAACTTGAAATTAGGCAATGATGACAACTTGTTGATCTAAGGCAATACGTCTTCAACTCAAAATTGTCATAGGCTTGGAGGACACTCATGTACAGTATCCTATGACTCAAATGTTTTTTTCCGAAATTGAGTCAACACTACATTAAGACTCAATTAGAAATTTTTGTACTACAAATCTCCCCCTTTGGCTATTCCGGGACAAAAACCAAAACAAAATCCTGAAGGGCCGTCAAGCTCTACTAGACTCAAAACATCCCACCCAAAATAAAAAATGCTTGACTCAAAACCCAAGGACCAAAATCTTTGCCGATATAAGGTTGCCATTAAATAAAATTCCTGCACACTTAAGTAAAACATTAAACGCATAGGGAATATCAAAGTATTAAATGCAATGAAATTAAATATTCTCCCTAAATCAATTCCCCCTTTATCAAATATGATCAAGCTAAGAAGATAGCGCTCTCCCCCTAAATTAAATCTCCTAAACTAAAGGATAGAAACCACTTCTCCCCATTTTGTTCAGGAATAGACAAAGGTGATTGAATTCATAAAATACTCATGTCTCCCCCAATTTAACGAAGTACCATTTCTCCCCCTAAAAACTACATAAGGGATATAAATGTGAGAAAACGAGTAAAACATGAAGATGCGTAAAGTGTTAAGGACACTAAGGCATACGGGCAACAATAATAATAACTAATCCGTACAAATATTAATGGATACCAACTCTAATGCGACAAAATGATAGCAATTTGAAAAATAAGATATTAAGCATGAGATATCAAACCAAAATTTTGCAACAAGTTAGATACCAATTATGAATTAAAGCATAGGAGAACTAGCTAGAATGGGAAAGACCCTAAACAAAACCTAATATCATATATATGTATACTCAATAGATATAAAATATGCACTAGCACACAAATATAAATATAAACACACAAATGGCACAACATAAAATAATATAAGTTTTCCACACTCTTATGGCATAAATGTGTCATATGGAAACGGAAGTGAAGGGATGTGAACTAGATACTAATGAATTAAAAACCCAATCACATAAACATGTTCACGGAGTTCTTATTTAATTGGAAAACTTTATCAACTAAAATTTATCCTTACGTGAGAAGATAAAGTAAACTTTATGAACAAATAAACACAATGCATATAAGCCTAGCATGTTGATGATTTTACAAACCAATAGAGTCAAGAGAATGAAAGAGCAATTAGGATAAATGGGCATTGTGCAAACTATTGATATACCGTCCAAACTCCCTTAAAATAAGCATATTATTTTTTGGAATGACTATATCAATCTAAAAAAATATAGGCCTTGGTTAAATATTTTTCTTTTCATGCCATCTTCTTTTAGGCCTTTGGACCACGTATTTCTTTTAGGTCAATAGAAAACGGTGGCTTACTCGCAAAGGATAATATTTCCCTTCGGAGACCTTTCCCCGTGCACATTCATATATATCATTTTTATAGCTCACACAAAACTCACGTGCAATGGAGTTTAGCATGCACTAGTCCTCCTAGGTCACATAATATGTAGATGACTAGATTGGTAGGAGAACAACTCATAAAGCTCAAATATACATGTGAAGTTCAAATTCAAAAAGCTCGTGCATGTGTATGAAAAAGGCATATAAAAGTTAATCCATTAAGCAAGTCAAACTTAAACTATTCCATGTAAGCATGATAAAGAACATTTTAAGGATTAAAATTTTAACCAAAAGTTCTAGCCACATGATAGTGGTATGAAGGATTCAAACACAAACATATGCCACAAAATATGTGTAAAACCAAAATAGACACAAAAATAAAATCTTTTATTGTTTTTCAAAATTTTAACTAAACAAAAATTATTTACTCAATAGACAAACAAAAATCATTTGTATTTTTCATTAAGCCTAAATAACTCATAAGATAAAACACAAATGATAAAATAAAATCTTTTTGTATTTTTCATTTAATGCAGACTAAAATGAAAGAAATATAATATAAAAGATAAGCAAAAATCATAATTCTAGCATGTGATTGATTACGGAGCATAGACTAGAAAAATGATAAACACGCATACAACTAGCAAGGATATATGAGATAAAGCACAAAAATCTAGAGTATGCAAACAAGTAACACATTTAACCTTTCGATTTAATAAGGGAGGTATCGTGTGAAAGTAAATGAGAATAAAAAATCCTATCTTGTAAATCTACCAAGTCGGATCTCCTAACCCATATAAGTGAAGAATGGAAACCTCGGGATTTAGGGATCTTGGCTACCTTGGTTACCTCACATTTGGATTTCATACGACCTCGATTAAGATCAAAATAGAATTTCCTAAGATGACCTTTTCGACCACAATGTCAACAAATAAAAACACATAGAAATGTGTGTCACGCCCCGTAAAATTCGACAGACGAGGTGGCCAGCCACCGCCGCCGAACTAAGTCAGGCGTGAACTAAATAAATACCATTCTTAGCATGAGACAGTTATGAGACATAAATAAATCAGTCCATAAGATAAAAAATTGAATCAATCCCAAAAGATAATAACAACTAAATGCTAAAAGATCCATCACATGCTAAACTCCGAATAAATCCAATCTCTAATGATGATTAAATAAAATCTGAATAAAGATCCAACTCTGAATAACTGAAATAAATCCCATAAATAACTTTGGAAACGAATAACCCAATAACTCTCTAAACTGAGTCTCATAATGAAATACGACTGAAAGGAAAGTCTAAACTACAACAAAGCAACAAAGTAAATCAACTCCAGCTGCACCTCCAAACGATAATCTCCAAAAATCTTATGCATCCACTCCAAATACTAATCCTGAAAAAAGTTAGTCAACGCATGGGTCAGAGCCAAAGCCCCGAGTAAGAATACACACTACTCCCCTCAAATAGGATCCTTGTGTAACACCCCACACTTTTGGGGATAATTAAAATTCATAAGTAAGTGTAATTTGGCAAATTAAGAGGTTATCATGAATAGTATTTCTTGGAGTTTTCAAGGATTAGATGATTTTTCTATGGGTGTTATATTTACTTTTGGGGTTAAGTAAATAAGTCGGAGTATTTTAATTATATGTCGCAGCTGGGTAAAGTGACAGAGGATAATATTTTAATGGGAATACCGCATTAAGTTGTGTGGGGTTAAATTAATGATTTGCAGTCAAGTACCTCGAACGGAGATTTTGAGTGCGCGGTTGGTCTTGGAACGGCCGAGATAGTCAGAATATAGTATCCAGGGGTCGTAATTGAGTTTTGAGAATTTTTGGATTAAAAGGAACTCATAATTGAGTAAACGAGTCATTTTTGGGTTTAAAAGGGATAAACCCTTATTTCTCCTTATAAAAGGCACGGGAGAGTGGGAGAAAGGAAAGAAAAAGGTGAGAAAGGAAGAAGACAAGAAAGGAAGGGAGAAAGAGGAGATAAAAAGGATTTTCGTGCCAAACTCCGCGGGATTCGACTTGGGGTCGTCAGATTTTATCCTCCAGGCAAGTGTTTACTTGCTTTATTTATTTTTGAGAATAAATCTCATACCATAATTAATAATAACAAACCCTAAAGATTTTGGGTGGGGGTTTTCACGAATCAAACGGGTTTTTCGGAAGTTTAACGAGTAAACTCTGAAAAATATTAAATTGGAGAAACTTAGAAATTCATAGAAATTAATGGTTGATTTTTGGTTCTAGGGTGATTTGATCCTATTTCCTTTGTGTATATATAGTTGGGTGTTGTCATTTGTTAGTGGAAGTAGAGGTAAAAAGCTTGGGGGTTGTTAATGGCTTAAATGGATTTGTGGAGAAGAAGTTGTGCCGGCTTCCCTGCTTGATCGATCGATCGATGGCCAAGGATCGATCGATCGATCATCCAGAAATATTGGAAAATTTTGTTTGTTCAATTTATATGGGATAAATCCCCAAATTAAGGATTTTCGGCCTATTTATTTGAGGAAATAAATACTTAACTAAGGAGTAAATATTCATCCAATTGAGGGAATTTATGGGGGCTAAGAAAGTGTTTTAAGCGTGTGGCACTAAAATTATATTTTCAAGGAAAATAGACAAATTGAGGAATTAGAGAGTTGGGGGGTACCAAAAATAGAGTGGGGACCTCTAAATTATTATTTGGACAAAATGTAGTCCTTGGGTTCGTGGAAAGGGAATCCACGACCTATTTTATTTAAGGGTGTTTGGGGACGAATATTTGTTGGGATAATTTCAGTGGGCTTTTAGGCATATATAATTGTGCGTGTAGAAAACATAATTATATCGATTATGGTTGAGTAAATCCTACGAGACTATTAGGATGAATTTGTATAGTTGGAGAAGTTATATAAATCTTTATGCGAAAATAAGGTACAGATTATTTATCAAGTGATGGAATACTTTTGGGTTTAGTGTCATGAGTGTACGAATGGTTGAATATTATTAATTGTGAGAATCTTTGGGATTATTGGTCATCGTTATGTGTGATTGGAAATTATGGCCATTTATATATATATTTGAGGAACAATGTGGAATATATATATACGAGGTGATTAAAGTATATATATAATATGATACGAATATGTATATATATATTTATTTGTGAATGGTATATATATTTATGTGAAGCATACCCCTTTTATTCTATCATGGGAAGTTGCACGATGTGGTGAGGCCCCTGGCTTGAGGAGTAGGGAGCGTATAGTCCCCAGGTCATAGCTTCCATTTTATATTGCACGATTTTTATTAGGGGTGAGACGTGGTGGGTATGTTTCGTATACTTTCAAGGAGGAACTATGACCGCTTCCCATACGTTGTGATTTGGCTTTTACCAAGGCGGTGTGAGATTCTGACCGTTGGTACCTAGGATGATACGTGAGCGATTCCCTGGTAGATGATAGCATAGAGAACGCATCCTCGAGTTATAGCTCATTGGGATGGTTATTATTATACTGGTGTGTATAGTATATTACTTCTGCATGAGAAAAAGATATTATATATCTCTAACTAGAGTAAAGAGATAAAAGGAATAAAGACTTAATTCTCATTCCGAGAGATGGTATCCGGATTTATATTGTGATTCGTATTATAAATGAGTAGGTTATGTATATATATATATATATATAAGTTTAGTACTGAGGGCCTAATGAATCTCGACGATTGACCTTGCCAAGTAGTAGTGTATCAGGAGGGTTCCTTGTTTGGATTTTGCTTCGCGAGACACCCCATGCACGAACATGGCCTAGTGTTGAGACTGGGGAGAAGTTTAACCCTTAGTGCTCTAGTTTTGGGTTTTTCTTATATGAGTGTTGATGATGCTGAGATTCAACACCACCAGATAAGTGATAATGAGCTCAAACAGTAGTAACCATGGCAGCCATAGAGATGTATAAGTGTATAAGAATGAAAGTGTGTAGAAGGGGATGAGTATAAGAGGAAATAAGACAATGGTGTATAGTGGTTCAGCCAATTTGGCCTACATCCACTGTGAGTGTGTGATCCACTAAGTATGGGCACTAATGGCCTTGGATACAATGCACATAAGCTCTCTCTCTCTCTCTACTGTGTGTACAAGCAGAGTTTTAGCTAGGGTTGCAATAATCTGATCCTTTGTAGGGTTGTAGGTGACAAGTATATATAGGTCTTGGGGGGTGTAGTGTACCCCCCAAGTATGCATGGTGCATGTGAATGATGATCTAGCCAACCCCCTGTTGACACTTGTAGATGCCCAATGATGACATAATATTCCCTCACATGAGGGTGTGATTTGGTTATAACGGTCTGCCACGTGCCATGTGAGCCTCACGCGCACTGTTCCACGCGTCTCCCAAACCACGCGCTGTGATGATGTCACCTTCGACCTATGAGACGAGGCCGAGGGCAAAGTTCCTTCCGGTAGTGACTCTGGCTTGATTCTGGCCTCATACTGTCGTACCCTCGTAGGGTCGCTCGGAGCCTGGGGAAGGGTCGGCCCCTCGTAGGGTCGTCTGGAGCCTGGTGGAGGGTGGGCCCCTCATAGGGTCGTCTGGAGTCTGGGGAAGGGTCGGCCCCTCGTAGGGTCGTCTGGGCCTGGTGGAGGCCAGTTGGAGCCTAGTAGAGGGTCGGCCCCTCGTAGGGTCGTCCGTTTTGGAGATAATCTTCAGCTAGGCCAAGGATATAAATGGGTATATCAATCACCCCCCAGCCCTTAGCCATAGGTGTCATTGAGATGGCTGAGGGATAATGCTGAAATTGAGATGCGTGTATGACCAGTTGGGTGAGTGACACATGGGCAGGTACTCATTGCTATTCAAGTTCCCAAGGCAGGGCGGCTGCACACTTGCATGGGGCTTTGTGCCCTGATTACACCCTTCTTGGCAAACGTGCCCATTTATTACCAAGGTATTTAAGAGTTTTTAAACTCTCTCTCTCCACAGCTTCTTCTTCTTCGCGCCCAAGTTTACTCTCTCTCTAGAACCAGTCGCCATTTGCAGCCTTCAATCCTTCAGGCCTCGCAGCGCTCTTGTTCTCTCCTCATCAGGTAACCTTTTTCTCCCCGCGCCTTCTTTTGTCTTCATTTCTGTGTATTTTTTAGGGTCGTAGGTCGGTACTTTCTTAGAGTTCCCCCATAGCCTTTTCCGGTGTCTTCTCCGGTTGTTAGTTCTTGAACGTTCTTGACAAAAACTTTTTAGTTCTTTGGTTTAATCAAAAAGTCAAACCTGGTCAACCCCCGAAGTGTTTGTAGTTGAATTAGCCAAGTCTAGTGTAATTTCTCCAAGTGTAGAGCCTTCTCTTTAATGCTTAGGAGGCTTTACAACTTAGTGTCTGAATTCCCATCTTTGAGAGAGAAACTATTTACCGAGATCAGACGAATAGAGGAAGAGGAAGAGAGGAGACGAGGGACCGACCCTAATTGGGTACGACCCATCTTTCCCATTCCTCTTGCCACCATAAGACCATCTGAACCCTCTGAGTCTTGTGGTTCATCGTCTCGTCCGGCCGACACTCCCAAACCAAGTGAAATGGATGAGAGAACCTCCTCTCCAACTAGTGCTGGAACGTCTGGTAGAAGGGACACGTCTGACCTTAGCCCTCCCCGAGAGGCCGGGGGTACGATCCCCTCTGAGGCTATCCCTGTGACAACCCTATCCCCCGATGCCTTCCAAATGGCTTTCCCTCAGGGTCCTCCTGCAGGTGATGAGAGGGAGGGGATGAGGACGAGGACGATGATACAGATGATGAGGTTGACACCTCCCACGCCTCGTCCTTTATCTCCTCCGTTTGGGATAGAGACCTTCTGATATGGAGGCATATTTATAGAGTGCCCTCTGGGATAACTATGAGGGTTACCTCTGATACTGAAAGGTTTTTTGACTGTCAAGAGGGAGAGGTTGCAGTTTATGAGCAAATGTTCAAGGTAGGTGTCAGACTTCCCTTCCACCCTGCCATTGGAGATATTCTGTCGGCTTTGGGCGTCTCCCCCTCTCAACTTCCACCCAAATCTTGGAGGACGATTCTGGGTTACATTTGTGGAAAAACGCTTTCACTGATGAGCCCTCGTCCGACATATTCTTGGCTTGCTACAACATCACCTCTTCATCTAAACAACCCGGATACTATCATCTAGGGGCGAGAAGGTCTGAGAAGAAACTTCTCCACGTGGCTCAAACTTCTAATCATGATTGGAAAAAGAGATTCTTCTTCATATCTGGGGCGTGGGAGTGCTCCACCGAGGCGTCCCCTTCTGCCGATGGTCCGAGGGTCCCTAACAAATGGTCTAATCCCTCAATGAATGCTAGGTCAGACCCCGGACTTAGCCTGGAGGAAAGGGATATTGTTGAGTATCTGAGGGGACGAGGGAGAGGTGGTGAGATCCCAAAGTTCGAAGATTTGATGACCCCTCGGTACCTCAAAGAAGCTAGTCTGAGGGTCGGCCCTCTGACGGAACTATGTGAGTTATACAGCACGTTTTCCATTCTTTACTTTTTTGAAGTGTTTCCTGTTTATCTCTGTATTTTTCTGATGCATCTTACCCTTTTCAGGTCGTCCTGTAGGTGTGTCAGATTACCTCTGGGAAATGACTGCTCCAAGCCTACTCGCTGGTTTGTCAAAGAAGAAGGGGAAGGACCCTCAGCAAGCTCCAAAGAAGACGAGGGCCTAGGGCCGACGGTTGTTGAGCCGACAGCCGATAGCCACAAAAGGAAGGAGCCTGAGGCTCCTGTGGACCCTCGGTCGGATGCTTGGATGAGGGCCCGAGTGGAGGCCTCCGAAGGGGCTGCTTCCTCTTATAGCATGCGGGCCTTCTGGTCCCAGAACCTGGCTCATCTGAGGGTTGAGCCCTCTTCAATGATCGCAAACCTGAGGGCAGCCAAGGACTCCATGTTTTCAGCTCCTTCAGCTGCTGACTATGCCTTTCTCTCGAAAATGCCTCCTGCCAAAGTGTATGATTATGGTCTGCATGACCTAGCTCAGGTATTGCTTTTGGTTTATTTCTTTTAATTGCATTCTTTTACAAACTGTTTCCTCGGCCTCTTGACATCTGTGTATTTTTCTGTGCAGTCTGTGTGCTCCTTTACCTCTGCCACAAAATGGATGGCTGAGAATCAAGAGAAATTCCATGAAGCCGAGAGGGCCATCCAGCACGAGGCCGACCTGCAAGCTGACTTGGCGACTGCGAAGGCTGAGTTAGAGAGTGCTAGGGCTGAGCACGCAAGGCTTTTGGACCAACTGACGAAGTAGCACGACGAGGATATCAAGGCCAAGGACTTGTTGATCAAGGACAAGGACGAGGCCTTGACCAATATGGAGGCCAAGCACAATACTGACCTTGAAGCAGCTGTCCGAAAAGCCGAGGCTGATGCTGTTGAGGCTTACAAGGTCTCTGACGAATTCCAAGGCTTCGGCCTTGAATATCTTAAGAGGGGGATTAGGATGGCCTGTCGGTGGGTCGTCCTAAAGTTTGCCGACACAGTATCATCCATCCGCCCTTCTCTTGAGGTGGTTCAGCTGGATGATCCCTTGATTGCTGAGGCCCTGTCACAAGTGGAGTCCCAAGTTCATGTTGAGGGTACCGGCACATCTGAGGATCAGCCAGTGGTGGTAATTGAGGAGGCCTCTCCAGTTGATATTGAGGCTCGGACCTCTGATGTTGTCCCATAGGGTGGCTGTCTGTAGCCCATACCCTCTTATTGTAACAAATAGTTTTTGCACTCTTTGTGGAACACTTCATTTATAATATCTTCTTTTTTACTGTCTTCCATACTTTCTTCTCGTATTATTTGTGTTGTGAATTTTGCAATTAACATTACTAACCTCACCCTCGTCTTTCTTGAGGCTGAGGGTTACTATCACCAAATTAATGGTTTTAAACAAAGTATTCCCTCGTCTTTCTTGAGGAAAGTGCTGGGGTCGTCCCCTCCACTGGCCCTCATCATATCCGAGGGTTAATTACCAAATTAATGGTTTTAAACAATGTATTCCCTCGTCTTTCTTGAGGACAGTGGTGGGGTCGTCCCCTCCACTGGCCCTCATCATAGGCCGAGGGTTAATTACCAAATTAATGGTTTTAAACAATGTATTCCCTCGTCTTTCTTGAGGACAGTGGTGGGGTCGTCCCCTCCACTGGCCCTCATCATAGGCCGAGGGTTAATTACCAAATTAATGGTTTTAAACAATGTATTCCCTCGTCTTTCTTGAGGACAGTGGTGGGGTCGTCCCCTCCACTGGCCCTCATCATAGGCCGAGGGTTAATTACCAAATTAATGGTTTTAAACAATGTATTCCCTCGTCTTTCTTGAGGACAGTGGTGGGGTCGTCCCCTCCACTGGCCCTCATCATAGGCCGAGGGTTAATTACCAAATTAATGGTTTTAAACAAAGTTTTACCCTCATCTTTCTTGAGGACAGTCGTGGGGTCATCCCCTCCACTGATCCTCATTATAGCTGAGGGTTCAACTTACCAAATTAATGGTTTTTAATAAAGTCTACCCTCGTCTTTTTTGAGAACAGTGGAGGGGTCGTCCCCTCCACTGATCCTCATTATAGCCGAGGGTTCAACTTACCAAATTAATGGTTTTTAATAAAGTCTACCCTCGTCTTTCTTGAGGACAGTCGTGGGGTCGTCCCCTCCACTGATCCTCATTATAGCCAAGGGTTCAACTTACCAAATTAATGGTTTTTAATAAAGTCTACCCTCATCTTTCTTGAGGACAGTCGTGGGGTCATCCCCTCCACTGATCCTCATTATAGCCGAGGGTTCAACTTACCAAATTAATGGTTTTTAATAAAGTCTACCCTCTTCTTTCTTGAGGACAGTCGTGGGGTCGTCCCCTCCACTGGTCCTCATTATAGCCGCGGGTTCAATTTACCAAATGAATGGTTTTTAACAAAGTCTACCCTCGTCTTTCTTGAGGATAGTCGTGGGTTCGTCCCCTCCACTGATCCTCATTATAGCCGAGGGTTGTTTTCTGTAGATTTTTCCATGCCTACTAGAACTGATAACCACAGGATGAGGGAAACACTGATATTTCTTATTAATTTTTCCAAAGTGTTCTGCTGGAGCAACTCCTTTTACAACTATGGTCTATCAAGACCTTACAACACTACTGGTAGTATTTCTTCAAATGATCTGCATTCCAGGGGTTGGAAAATGGTTCCCCTTCAAGGTTTTCTAGTCTATAGGTCCCAGGGACAACTTCATCGGTTACCCTATAGGGGGCGTGCCAATTAGGATGGAGTTTATTGGGCTTCTGCCAAGTCTTCTTGAGAACCAAGTCTCCTAGTGCGATAGGCCTCTGTTTCACCCTCTGGTTGTAAAACCTTGCGGTCCTCTGCTGGTAGGAAGCTTGCCTTATCTCAGCATCCTCCCTTCTTTCCTCAATGAGGTCCAAGTCAAGTCTCCTCTCTTCCACATTTCCCTGGGGGTCGTACGTTTGGACCCTATGAGTGGGAAACTCGACTTCGCTGGGGATGACGGCTTCTGATCCATAAGCTAGCATGAATGGAGTCTCCCCGGTAGAGGTCCTTAATATCGTCCTGTATGCCCACAACACTGCATATAACTCCTCGACCCATCTTCCTTTTGCCTCCTCAAGCCTCTTCTTAATCCCATCTAGGATCTTCCTGTTCGTAACTTCGATTTGCCCATTGGCCTGAGGTCGGCCTGGGGTGGAGAAAAATTGTTTGATACTTACCCTCTCACAGTAATTCTGCAGAGAGGCATTCTTGAACTGGGTCCCGTTATCCGAGATGAGGGTGTTGGGTAGACCGTATCTGCATATCACATTTTTCCAAATGAACTTGAAGGTCTTCTGCTCTGTAATCGTGACCATTGGTTCGGCCTCTACCCACTTTGAAAAGTAGTCAATCGCTACAATGAGGAACCGATAGTTATTGACTGCCCTCGCTAAGGGTCCTACCAGATCAATCCCCCACACTGCGAACGGCCATGGGGATGTAATGGAGGTGAGAGGCTGGTGGGGCAGGTGAGGGATGGTGGCAAATCTCTGGCATTTGTCACACTTCTTTACATATGCTGCGGCATCTTTCCCCAAAGTCGGCCACCAGTAGCCCTGGGTGATCACCCTCTTCGCTAAGGATCTTCCCCCAATGTGGCTTGAGCATGACCCTTCATGCCAATCTTGCAAAATGGAAGGGACTTCTGAGGGATGCACACACCTAAGTAAGGGGAGCAGAAACCCCTTTTTGTTCAGCGTGTCTCCGATGACAGTGAACTTTGCGGCCCTATATCTCAGCTTCTTCCTCTCTTGCCTTGCTTTTGGCATCTCTCCCTCTTTAATGTACTTGATCAGAGGTTCCATCCATGAAGCTTCTTGAGAAACATTCAGGCAATTTCTAAGTGTTCCCTCGGTATCTTCAATAGTTGGTCGAAGCAAGATTTCTATCGGGACTGTCCTCCTTATGTCTGTCATAGTTGCTGAGGCCAACCTTGCAAGGGCGTCAGCATGGCCATTGTCGAGCCTAGGTATCCTCTTGAATTTCGCTTCTTTGAAGTCTTTCAATAATAACCTCACCTTCTCTAGGTACCTAGCCATCCTCTCGTCTTTGGCCTCGTAGGCTCCTAGTATCTGATTCACCACCAGCCTCGAATCACTATGAACCAGAATCTGGCCGACGCTAAGAGACTTGGCCAAGGAAAGGCCAGCTATCAAGGCCTCATATTCAGCCTCGTTGTTGGAAGCTTTAAAATTGAACCTCAGGGCGTACTCGATGTCTGTGCCGTCGGGTGCCGATATTATCAACCCAGCTCCGCTCCCGCTTTCGCAAGAGGACCCGTCAACGAAGAGACTCCACATGGTCTGTTCTCCTGAGAAACTTCCCTCGGAGAGGGATCCCTGTCTAAAGACGTATCTTCCCTGTTCATTTTCGATCACTTTCCTCCTAGCGGTGCTTGTCTCACCCTTGTCTGCGGGAGTGTCGGTGATCCTGTCTTGTTGTATATCTGTCTCCCCGAGGGTCTCACCCTCGGCTTCCTCGCTCTCCCAAGTAAACTCAGCCACGAAGTCTGCCAGCGCCTGCCCCTTAATGGCTGTCTTAGGCTGGTACACAATATCAAACTCCCCCAGCTCTATAGCCCAGGTCATTAGCCTTCCTGATTTTTCAGGCTTGTGTAGGACCTGCCTAAGAGGAGAGTCAGTAAGAATGACCATAGTATGAGACTGGAAGTACGGTTTCATCTTCCTTGAGGCATGAATCAAGGCGTAGGCCAACTTCTCCATCCTTGGGTATCTTTGCTCTGCCCCCTGGAGTGCCTTGCTGTTAAAATACACAGGCTTTTGTATACCATCCTCGTCTCTCACAATGGCTGCACTGATGGCAGACTCTGAGACGGCGAGGTACACGTAAAGTCGTTCACCCTGCACGGGTCGTGACAGCAGCAAGGGAGACCCTAGATATGATTTTATCTCCTTGAAAGCCTCATCACACTCTTTACTCCATTCAAAGGCCTTCCTGAGGATCTTGAAGAATGGTAGACACCTGTCTATGGCCCTTGACACAAATCTGTTCAAGGCAGCCACTCTCCCTGTGAGCCTTTGAACGTCTTTAATGGACTTGGGAGTCTTCATCTCCACAAGGGCCTTTATCTTTTTAGGATTGGCCTCGATGCCTCTTTGATTGACAATGAACCCCAAGAACTTCCCTGCTCCGACCCTGAAGACACACTTGGCCGGATTAAGCTTCATATGGTACTTGTCCATCGTATTAAAGGTGCTCTCTAGGTCTGCCACATGATCCTCTGCCTTCAGACTCTTAGTCAGCATATCATCTACGTAGACCTCCATAGACTTCCCAATCTGGTCTTCGAACATTTTGTTTACGAGGCGCTGGTATGTTGCCCCCGCGTTTTTTAGACCAAAGGGCATGACCCTATAGCAGTATGTCCCCTTGTCAGTGATGAAGGCAGTCCTCTCCGAGTCTTCAGGGTCCATGAAGATCTGGTTGTACCCTGAGTAGGCATCCATAAAGCTCATGAGCTCATGGCCTGCGGTAGCGTCTACCATCTGGTCAATGCGGGGGAGAGGGAAGCTGTCTTTGGGGCAGTGTTTGTTGAGATCAGTGAAATCCCCACACATTCGCCACTTCTCGTTGGCCTTTGGGACAATGACTGCATTGGACAACCATTCAGGGTAGATGACCTCTCTGATAAATTCAGCGTCTTATAATTTTTTAACCTCATCCCTGATGACCTCATACTTCTCTCTAGAGTAAATCCTCCTCTTCTGCTTTGCCGGCTTCACTCCCTCTACCACATTGAGCTTGTGGCACATGATTTCAGGGTCGATCCCTGGAATATCTACATGACTCCACGCGAAGACGCTTCGTCTTCTTCTCAACAGTTTGATGAGGTCTTCCTTAATACTGGGCTTCAGAGACTTGCCAACTTGGACGGTTTTTCCCGGGTCATCCTCATCGAGGATGATGGGTTCTACCTCCTCATCGGCCTCTCCTTTTTTGAGCTTTGTCTCGTCCCTGGGGTCTAGGGTATCAATATTGTAAGTGGTTGTAGCCCTCTTGTGTGCCTCCCTTTCTTCACCGGAGTTGTAGTAGCACTCTCTCGTTGTCATCTGGTCTCCCTGAACTTCCCCCACCCCGTAAGGGGTAGGGAACTTAACCATCTGGTGGACCGTGGATGGCACAACTTTAAACCCCTTGAGGGCCACACGTCCCAGTATGATGTTGTATGCCGAAAACACATGCTCATCCAGCACAAAGAAACTGACCTTCTTGGTGAGCCATCTCGGCCATTCGTCCCCCATCCTGACATCAACCTCATATATTCCCAGGGGGTGAACCTTCTCCCCACTGAACCCAATCAACGGATGATGGTATGGGACAAGTCTGGCATGACTGAGGCCCAAGGCCTTGAAGCATGGCCAAAACATCACATCTGCGGATGAGCCCCCATCCACCAGGATCCTCGGCACCTCACACCCATGCACCCTGGTCGTGATGACGAGTGGGTCATCATGCGGGGCTAAGAGGCCTTTGAAGTCCATTCATGAGAACCCTACTATCAGTGTGTCCATGTCCACCTTCTTCCTCTTTTCTGTCTTGGCCTCCAGAGATGTCGAGTGGACAGTCTTCGTCACTGCCCTGGCTTCTGCCACGTGGGCCTTCCTATCGGCGACTTCCGATCCTCCTCCTGCCAGACCCCCAGAGATCATTACCACTCCGAGGGAGATCATATTAAGCCTTTTGACGGGGCCCTGATCGTCTCTCGGCGGGAGGTCAGGGTCATCCTCATCATCAGAAGGGTCGTCCCCTCTTTTCTGAGGACCTTCTCTACATGCATCAACTCGCTTCTTTCTGGGGTCGTCCCCTTGGCCCCTCTTGAAGGCACCTCTGTCGACGTACTTTCTGAGCTTCCCCTCTTTCAGCATCTTCTCAATCTCATCTTTCAGAGCAAAGCATTTGTCTGTCACGTGACCGTGGTCTTGATGAAATTCACACCACAGGTTCTTATTTCTCTTGCCAGATGCTTCCCTTAGCTTCTCAGGCCACTTCGGGGATTGGTCACTCTTTATCTCATTGAGAATCTGTTCACAGCTGACCGTCAGAGGGGTATAACCAGCGAACTTGTCGTTCGTGGACCTCTTCTTCCCCTCTTTGTTCTTCCTAGGGTACTTACCCCCACTAGTACCTCCCTTTTCGTCTTCATATTTTGCGGCCATCGCCTCTTCGGCGTTCATCACCTTTTCTGCTGTTGACAGCAATTCGGCCATCGTCCTCCGGGGGTCTTCAGCAAGCTTCCATAACAGCTTCCCCTTTTGGAGTCCTCCAATCAGGGCTGTCATAGCTATGCTTTCCTCGTAGTCTTCCACCTTCAGCTTCTCTTTCTTGAATCTGGCTATGTAGTCCCTCAGACACTCATTCTTCCCCTGCTTAACATAGAGCAGGTGGGTGGTCTTCTTCTGTGGACTCACCCCAAAGAAAAAGTTGTGGATGAACCGGTCTGCCAACTGCTTAAAGTTTTCAATGGAATTTTTTGGAAGAGACGTGTACCAAACATGTGCAGCCCCCGTCAGGGTTCCGGAGAAGGCACGACACCTCATCTCATCTGAGATAGAGTATATGTCTGCTGCTGATTGATACATCTCCACATGGTGGACAGGGTTGGTACTCCCATCGTATCTTGGGGTGACCACAGGTGGCTTGCACCTTGCTGGCGTAGGGAAGTCGACTATCTTCGCCATAAAGGGTGAGCCTATGGTGTATCCCTTCTGAAGGGGGTCCCGGCTCTTCAATATATCACCGATCTTATCCTCTAGCCGCTGGATTGAGTCATTCCAGGGCCTCCCAGGATCGGCTCGGCCGATGTTATCCCCTGCCGCCTCTTGGAGGTGAACTGAGGGTTCCACTACAGCAGGCCTGTGTCGGCTGTTTACTTCCCTTTGGCCGTCATCCCGCCCCTGGGGTCGGCCATCTGCTGCCTCCTTCCTGGACCTCGCCGCACTTCTTGACCTGGACAACTTGTCTCGCAGGTCATTTACTGGGCCTAGCCTCTCAAAGGCCGACCCCCTGCTCAAGCGATCAAAAGCAGAGCCTCTCGGGCGATCGTCAGGGTTTGGTCTCACGCACTTTCCTCTACTATCCTGGAGGGGTCGCACAGTGTTGTTGGAGACCTCATACGGTTCCCAGCATTCAATAGGGGCCTCCTCTCCCTCCAGATCGTCATACCTGTCCTCAGGGCAAGGGTTTCCTTGCCTCCCCAGGCGCAGACGCCGGGGGTCAGCAACATCCCTACGCCGCTGAGGGGGTGGCAGGTCTTTGCGTGGTGCCTGGGGTGGTCCCCTGGCCTCATGCTGTCCTGGAGCTGCTGCCGGAGTAATCATCTCAGGTGAGACCCCGGGTGGTCTCAGTATGTTCTGGCTTAGAGCTGTGAACTGCTCCTGCATCATCCATTGGCTTACTGCCAGAGACTTTAGGGCTGCCGCCACATCAGCCATCTCAGACTGAGGCGGCGGCTGACTGGAACTGGGTCTTCCCCCCTCATCCGGCAGGGGAAGTGGTGGTGGTGGCATCTCAGGTGCCATATGCTTTGAGCTAGAACAACTGAAGAATGGTGAGCTTGGGAACCTTAGTGGGTCTCTTTCAATGGTGAAACACCTCCTCTCAGGGGGAGGGTTGGTTCACCACCAGAGTGCCCAGTGAGGTCAAGCTGTGCAAAGGAAGAGATGTCTTCTCGTTCCCACAGACGGCGCCAAACTGATGATGCTGAGATTCAACACCACCAGATAAGTGATAATGAGCTCAAACAGTAGTAACCATGGCAGCCATAGAGATGTATAAGTGTATAAGTATGTAAGTGTGTAGAAGGGGATGAGTATAAGAGGAAATAAGACAATGGTGTATAGTGGTTCAGCCAATTTGGCCTACATCCACTGTGAGTGTGTGATCCACTAAGTATGGGCACTAATGGCCTTGGATACAATGCACATAAGCTCTCTCTCTCTCTCTACTGTGTGTACAAGCAGAGTTTTAGCTAGGGTTGGAATAATCTGATCCGTTGTAGGGTTGTAGGTGACAAGTATATATAGGTCTTGGGGGGTGTAGTGTACCCCCCAAGTATGCATGGTGCATGTGAATGATGATCTAGCCAACCCCCTGTTGACACTTGTAGATGCCCAATGATGACATAATATTCCCTCACGTGAGGGTGTGATTTGGTTATAACGGTCTCCCACGTGCCATGTGAGCCTCACGCGTCTCCCAAACCACGCGCTGTGATGATGTCACCTTCGGCCTATGAGACGAGGCCGAGGGCAAAGTTCCTTCCGGTAGTGACTCTGGCTTGATTCTGGCCTCGTATTGTCGTACCCTCGTAGGGTCGCCCGGAGCCTGGGGAAGGGTCGGCCCCTCGTAGGGTCGTCTGGAGCCTGGTGGAGGGTCGGCCTCTCGTAGGGTCGTCTGGAGTCTGGGGAAGGGTCGGCCCCTCGTAGGGTCGTCTGGGCCTGGTGGAGGCCAGTTGGAGCCAAGTAGAGGGTCGACCCCTCGTAGGGTCATCCGTTTTGGAGATAATCTTCAGCCAGGCCAAGGATATAAACGGGTATATCAACTGTATATATATAAGTTTAGTACTGAGGGCCTAATGGATCTCGATGATCGACCTTGCCAAGTAGTAGTGTATTGGGGGGGTTCCTTGTTTGAATTTCGCTTCGGGAGACACCCCACGCACGAACATGGCATAGTGTTGAGATGGGGGACAAGTTTAGCCCTTAGTACTTGGTTTGCTTAGGATTTCTAGAGTTTGGGGGTGACGGATTAGTTAGGCAACGTAGCTTGACTAGGATGTTTAGAGGGATGCGCTAGGTGTGCACTATTAGAAGAGAGGTGAGGGGTATCTCATGGGAGTGCCAAACCAATTTAAATATGAGATAAAATATATTTTTCACAAATAAAGCATTTATGCACTTGCAAAATATTTTCACAACTCGGGCTCTGACCCGTTTCTATATTTTCCCTCTCTTACTATATATTATATGTATAGGTGTCCAGACACAGGGATGCCTGGATGATGGTCCTTTCGAGTCAGACATATGCTGCAGTAGCTGTGGATGCATGCAGGTTTTCTTTAGATGCTTCTATCCTAGTAAAATAGATAGGAGTTACTGTATAAATACACAGGTCAAAAGCCAGACTGCATTTATTTATTCTCTTACTACTTTTAATGAGGAATTCGTTTGGATTGTATTATTGTTTAACCGAGTGTTCGGTTATTTTATCCTTTCAGTTTCATTTATCTAAATCGTATGAATGTTTTATTAGTATAAGTTGTTTAAAAAGATTAGTTGAATAAAATTTTGACACCAACCTAATAGGTTATTAGTAAATAATTTGGTTTTCGATAGTCATGCTAAGAATGAACCATATACGACTCCTGTTTTAATTTGGTATAGGAATGACCCGTTTAAACTGTTGGCCCCGACACATGACAAGGTTCCACACATGACACAACATAAATCTCCCTCTGACCCATTTAAACTGTCGGCCCCGACACATTATGTCACAACAAATTTTAATAACCGTTTTTATCATAGGCATTAATTCTCAATTTCTCAATTTCAAAATTTATAAATTACCCCACCCTTTTAATCAGTGTGAGATCCTCAAAATACCCCTTAGTCCCATACTTAAGGGTCCCCAAGTTATCAATTCGTCCTACCCTATGTATAGGATGAATTTCTAACCTAAACCTCGACCTAGTCTCATGCCTAGGCTAGCGTAACGACGATAAAGTATAAAAAATCAGCCTACCTCCAAGATGATAAAAACGTGATAATCTACCCTTACTAGTCCCATACCTAGAAGGCGTAAATCATCAAAAGACCTACCCACTAGTCCCATACCTAGAAGGCATCCTAAAATATAGGGAGGGAAATAATACCCCATAACCTGTCGTCACAATGATATTTAACAATACCAACAAGTCATACAAACAAGCATGATTAATCAATGTATAAAACTACACATGATAGTCCAATTCAATTAAATCTTAACTTAATTATCACCTCTTCATAAACATCCAATTAATCTTATTTAATTATTTTAAATTAAATATACCTCTATCTCAATATTTAAAACGTCAAAATTCCAATTTCATTATCTCAACAAAAATTACATTTATACGCCCGCAAATCCATTTATTTTAAAACTAGGGTTTTTCTACATGTAACCTGCACCAACAAAACCCAAAATCACTCATGAATCCTACGTACCCAAAGTGTTATGAATATTATTCAGATTAAAAGATTCTATAAAAATAGCCCCATAGTTAGTGTCCACTTTCTCTAATTAAGTTACTAATTATTTTTAAGAAAACATGTAATTAAGTGTTTAGGCGACACTTAAAACGATTAATAATAAAGGAAAGGAATAGAGTATTAATGCCTATGAAGATCGTGTTGAAAATCTGATTAGAAATCTGGATTCCTCTCGAAAAATTAGCGAAGAAGTGTTCTTGAACAAACTTGATTAAACCCCAATAGAGCCTCCCAAAACTTGTGGCAAAAACTTGATTGTGTTGGAGATTGATGATTATGGTTGAGAGGAAAAATATTTGGAAGTGTTCTCTAGTGAAAAACTTGATAAAAAGTGATTACGAGGACTCCCCCTACGGATTATTAAGGATATATAGTGATTAGGAGTCCTAATCCTAAATAAACTCTAATTAAAAATAACTTGCAGTGCACGATTACTGAAGGGATCGATCGATCGATCCCTGGCGTCGATCGATCGATCGCCGAGAAAAACTGGCAGTTCGACTAAAAAATTATAAGGGACAAATATTTAAAAATTCATATAAAATCCGTTTTAACTCCGATTTTAATTCCGCTTGAAGTTTTATTCTTCTAAAATCATAACCAACATATTTAGCCAATAAAAATTATTAAATCCAAAAATTTATTTTTCTCAAATATTCCAATTAATTAAATAAATAAATAATAAAAACATGGGGCGTTAAGCATACACATCCATGCATAAATCTCGTAAAAAGAAAATAAGTCTCACATATGCCTACCCGTAGAATGCCATATTTGGGCGCCCATACACCCAATCCTACGCGCACCTACCCGATGTACAGCAAAATAATGTATATATTGCCTATATGCATACACATAACTATGAAAATAACGTCGTACCACACGCTCTCACAAATCCCCCAATCGATCCTATATCCGAAAGTCATCAAAATGCTAATGTCCTCAAATTAAATCTCAATAGCAAAAATCGATACATACGATACCTAACATCTGTACTAAAATCTCCAAAATAATTATCATCTCCATAATCCATTCTAAGGATCCTCACATCAAGCTTACTAATTCTAAACTCAATGCCTATAGTGTCCTTAACTCAAAACTTAACATCTCCAAGAAACTCATCGAACAAGTATGCTAGACCCGATACCTTAAGGAGTACGAATCAACAAAGGTAATCAAAGATCGACAACGCAGAAGGTAAACAGACTCATAACCTACGAAACCTAAGACCATGCTCTGATACCATCTGTCACACCATGTAAAATCAGACAGATGGGGTGTCCAGCCACCACTATCGAACTAAGTCGGGCGTGAACTAAATAAATAATATTCTTAGCATGAGACACTTATGAGACATAAATTAATTAGTCCATAAGATAAAAAATTGAATCAATCCCAAAAGCTAATAACAACTAAACGCTAAAAGATCCATCACATGCTAAACTCTGAATAAATCCAATCTCTAATGATGATTAAATAAAATATGAATAAAGATCCAACTCTGAATAACTGAAATAAATCCCATAAACAACTTTGGAACTGAATGTCCCAATAACTCTCTAAACTGAGTCTCATAATGAAATACAACTGAAAGGAAAGTCTAAACTAAAACAAAGCAACAAAATAAATCAGCTCCAGTTGCACCTCCAAACGATAATCTCCAAAAATCTTATGCAGTCACTCCAAATACTAATCCTAAAAAAAGTTAGTCAACGCATGGGTCAGTGCCAAAGCCCCGAGCAAGAATACACACTACCCCCCTCAAATAGGATCCTTGAATCTAGACAGTAGCATTATACGAAATATATATCACAACAAAATATTTTAAATTACACGGGATAATTAAATGCGATAAATATAAATCACTAACTACCCGCAGAAATCCCCATTTATAAAGGCACACCAATATGATTTTAAATTCCCAAGTCCCACGATGTTAATTTAATTAAATTAACCAACTTTTATTATAGTTCATATTTTTTATTAAAGTGTCACACTTTCCCTTGTCAATCGCCTTCTGACCCGTTTCAACTGTCGGCCCCGACACATTATGTCGCAATAAATTTTAATACCCGTTTTTATCTTAGGCATTAATTCTCAATTTCTCAATTTCACAATTTATAAAATACCCCACCCTTTTAATCGATGTGAGATCCTCAAAATACCCCTTAGTCCTATAATTAAGGGTCCCCAAGTTATCAATCCATCCTACCCTATGTATAGGATGAATTTCTAACATAAACCTTGACCTAGTCTCATGCCTAGGCTAGCGTAACGACGATAAAGAATCAAAAATCAGCCTACCCCCAAGATGATAAAACGTGATAATCTACCCTCACTAGTCCCATACCTAGAAGGCGTAAATCATCAAAAGGCCTACCCACTAGTCCCATACCTAGAAGGCATCCTAAAATATAGGGAGGGAAATAATACCCCACAACCCGTCATCACAATGATATTTAACAATACCAACAAGTCACACAAACAGGCATAATTAATCAACGTATAAAACTACACATGATAGTACAATTCAATTAAATATTAACTTAATTATCACCTTGTCATTAACATCCAATTAATCTATTTATTTATTTTAAATAAAATATACCGCTATCTCAATATTTAAAACGTCAAAATTCCAATTTCATTATCTCAACACAAATTACATTTATACGCCCCCAAGTCCATTTATTTTAATACTAGGTTTTTTCTACATGTAACCTACACCAACAAAACCCAAAATCACTCATGAATCCTATGTACCCAAAGGGTTATGAATATTATTCAGATTAAAAGATATTATAAAATAGCCCCATAGTTAGTGTTCACTTTCTCTAATTAAGTTACTAATTGTTTTTAAGAAAACATGTAATGAAGTGTTTAGGCGACACTCAAAACGCATAATACTAAAGGAAAGGACACTTGTTCCTTCATGGGTGAGTTGCAAAATATACCACACCTCCTTAGAGGTTTCACACGTCATGATACATCGGAATTCATCCAGTGTGACCGCGCTAAATAAGGCATTTAAACCACATGAGTTAAAATTTTGCAAGTTTTAATTCGTTCTTACTCCATCTCTCAACGAGTTTGGGTACATGAACATTTTCAACTAACATACATCGTGGGGACCAACCATTAACAATCGATAGCCAAACCCTCTCGTCTATATCCCTAAGTGTCGAACCCATACGTGCTTTCCAATATGTGTAATTAGAACCATCGAAAATAGGAAATTTAGAAAATTGGGAAAAATCCATATTTAACTAAAAAAAATTAAAAGGACCTAAGTACGGTAAATTAGTACTTCTAGATTTGATACCTCTTGAAAGCGCAAGGGACACCCAAGTGCGGAATATATGATGGTTACTAACAAAATTTAATTTTCCTAAATTTATTTCATTTTTTTTCTTTAAAAGATTAAAAAATAAATTAAACACAAATTTAATTTCTTAAAACAAATTAAAATTAAACACTACAACGTGAATTAAATTAAACACACACACACTTTAAATTCACTCAAACAAAATTAAGTTAATTATCAAGTTTAAACAACCTAGGCAAGAATATTATCCAGTTAATTTACTGCCAACTTGAATTAAATTAACTTAAATTAAACTTACCCAAATAATTAAAAATGCACCATTTTACAAGATTGTGAATCACATCCAATTTTATCTTTTTACCCTAAGCAAGCGTTCTATGTTATTTTTTTGCAAAAGATAAAATAAATTCACAATCCCACAACGCGCTGATGTACAAGAAAAACCCAAATCGGGAAAAACCTGGGACGGCCCTGGCCTAACAAATCCACTAAGTATGGAATTACAAATTACAAGACAGTAGACTTACATTAACAATTTGACTCCGTCCAAGCCTTGACGCTCCTTCTTGTAAACACCTCCTCTTAGTAGATAACCATGGACTCCTCCACGGTCTCGGACTACACCGATGGGGATCTTGGCCATCTTCACCCTCAAGCGAAGCTTTTCTTCGAGTGGGAAAACCACAACACGCAAACCAAAATCTTCTTATTTGTGGGATGTAGAAGTAAACCCAAACTTCTCATTTTTACGATAGAGATGAACCACTGGTGCCAAACAAAACTCCAAATGATACACACACACACACACACACACACACACACACACACACACACACACACACACACACACATCTATCTATCTATCTATCTATCTATCTCTCTCTCTCTCTCTCTCTATATATATATATATATATATGTAGAACTTGGAATTCTAAACTAAAAAAATTGGGTGTATACTTTTGTGTTTTGGAAGGATTTAAGCCATCTATTTTAGACACACAAAAGGGATTTTTCTAAACGTTAATTTTCTCTCTCAAAAGCTCTAAAAGGATTGTGAAAAGTCTTAGAAAAAGTTCTGTCCCAAAAATGGTTAAAAACAGTAAAAAATTGTTCCCACCGAAATTCATTCAAATGACATTTTAGTTCGAACGACCCTTCTAATGATAGTCCACTGGAAAAAAAATAATCTCATTAGTAAACTCGTTTGAATTTTCGTTCGAATGAAAATATCGTTCGAACGATAATTCGAACGATAGGTCAGTGGGAAAAGTTTGGAACTCGTTGGTACACTCCTTCGAACGACAAACTCGTTCGAATGACAATATTAAACGAAAAACAGAATATGCATTTTTCGTTTTAAGCTCATAAAAAATTTTGAAATGTATTTTAAATAAAAATTACACCCATTTATGAATTATTCCAAGTCTTCCCATATATAAATTGCATTCATACCTTTTGGAGACTGTGGAATCCTCATGTTGATGACGTGAATCGTGGCACTTGAAACTCGACAATGATGAGAACTTGTTGAACTTGTCCGATACGTCTTCAACTCAAACTTGTCATAGGCATGGAGGACACTCATGTACACTATCCTATGACTCAAATGTTTTTGTCCAGAACTGAGCCAAAGCTACATTAAGACTCAATTGGAAATTTGTGTCCTTACTTTCTCTTTCTCATCTAAGCCATACTCACCACATATTTCTAACAAATATCATCAATAATCAAGAATCGCGTTCTTACTCTCAAGCCATGGATTCTATCGAATGGCGTGATGCAATGGCCAAAGAAATTTAAGCCCTTGAATATAATAACACTTGGTCCTTATGCCCACTGTAATACCCCGTATTTTTATGGCTTTTAAATTTGGGGATTTATTAAATTTAAATTGAGATATTAATTTAATATTAATCAGGAAATTTATTTTAAAAATTTACTAGCGTGATGAGAGTTAGTAATTATTGGGAATTTGTTGAATATTACATAATGAGTAAAGTAATATGTAGAATTGAATTTATTAAAATTGTCACGAGTGAATAATAGGACAATTATGGAAATTAAGTCGGGACGCGCTTGTGTCGTGTCGGGACTAAATTAATATTATAAAAAGGTGAAAAAATTACAAGTCACCCATATGGTCATTTTGAGTGCGCCAACGTGTTCAGAAGTGTTGAGTTAGTCAAAAAAGTGTACCCGAGGGTTTTGTTTGGGTCTAGGGGAATTTTTAGGCCTAATTGACATCTCGGGAGGGTATTATAGACATTTTGTATTTTTGAGTAATTAAACCCACGAATTTTCCTAAGTTATATCAGCTATTAGAGTTTAGCTTTTAGGGTTAACAATCACAGAAACATAAGAATGGACATTAGAAAAGAAGGTAGGAAGCTTTCGAAGAAATTCAAGGCCAAGAACCCATTCGATTTCACCACCACCAAAACATAGAACGTAAGATGAGGAACGCAGCCATATCCTCATCATCAACAAATCAGACATTCGAATCTGAGGCAAGTATCTATCTTGTTATTCTTTTACTTAATGTTTCACCCATGTTAGAATAGGATTGTTAAACATATGTTTCATGGAAGAATTTGATGATTTAGGAAATTTAAATCTCATGTTTTAGAGGAAATAGATATATTATGGCAATCTCAACATATGTAGAGGATTACCCACAAAATTGTATTAGTTTAGAAGAAATCTGGAAAAGAATTAGAAGAATGGAAGTTTAATGAAAAATTAGGGTTCTTGATAATTATGATGATTTACCCCATTAATTCAATACCCTTGATGAATTTGTACATGTTTCACACAGGAAATTATGTATATTGGTATATGTAACCAGTAGTAAATTTGTTTATGAGTTTGGGGATCGTTAATGGAGTTTTGGTTGACGTTGGAGAAGAAAACTCGTAGTTAACAATGGCAGAATTCGGAACACCTACTTGATCGATCAATCGACCCCTTCCCTCGATCAATCGACCCCTCCTGGCAAACTTCATATTTTCCCCCTTTTTGTTTAGTCCGTATAAAATACGTAAGAATCCTTGAATATCATTTAAATAGTATAATGGGTTATGAAGAGGACCAGTAGGGTCTAAGTAGACTCCGTTGAGTGAAATTTTATATGGGATGAAATTGTGGGTTAACGGTGGGTTTCGTCACACATTGGGAATTATGCGTGCATTCACTAAAGAATTGAGAGACCCGTGAAAGACTTAGACTAGAGGGTTAGAGAGGGTGTACCTACTGAATCTATATTTAGTAAGAGAGAATCCTTCGAGAGATGAGAAGTAAGTATGAAATGATTATAATTGAGAATAAAATAGATGAATCCTTTATGCGAGATAATTGGGAAATATTGTACTACGTATGGTTAATAATAATTATGGGTCATGGGTGCACCTAATTCAAAAAATGTGAATATCTATATATATGGCCGTGTGACTGTGTACATATATTAAATACTATATTTGTGAATAATCATACCCGCGTTACTTGATATCAAGGAGGTTGTTGATTGGACCTTTATGGGGGATATTGACTTGTACGGTTGTACCCTAAACATAGGATTCCTTGGTACAGGCTATCTGATAATGATAGTCAGACGGTCCTAAGAGACGTGAGGGGTATGTGCTGACCTCTTAGTGACATGGAACTATGCTTCGCCTCCATTTTGTGTGTATTGTGTTAATACAGTTCAAGAATGATTCTGAACTAGTATTTCCCTTAGTACTAGAGATGCGGGGACTTGATAGCAGAGTATGCCAACACCATAGATTTTATGTGGGGTGCCGATAGTGTATATATTATACGAGTGATTAATATATGTATATATATATATATATATATATATATATATATATATATATATATATATATATATATATACATATGTATGTATGTATGTATGTATGTATGTATGTATATATGGAAATCTTCTACTATGTGTATAAGTAGTTTAATATTGAATAAATGCTCCAAACTTTATAGTAAGTGTTCGGGAACTTTGTAACGGTACTGAGTTATTTTAAGTAACGTAAGTAATCATGAAGAGACTAAACTTTAAACCAAATATCTTAACCCTGTTATTTCTCGAGATAAAACTTATGGGGAATAAGTTAGATACACTTATGAGATTTAGTAGTACGGTAGGCGTGCACACTAGATGAGAGGTGAGAATTCTCAAGAGAATGTCGCATACTAACATGGTTGTTATATTAGTCGGTAAGCATTTTAAATACTTGCTAAACTATTTTAAAATTGTTTTACACCCGGGCTCTGACCCATCTTCTGTTATTTTTCTATCTCTTGTATATATATGTATGTATTACAGGTGCCCAGCCACAGGGCCATCATTCACAGGTTCTTTGGATTGGACGTGCTGCAGCTTATGTGGGAGTTGTAGGCCTTTGCCTTAGACGACCTCTTCATTGATTCTGTTCTTGTTTTAGTTCTTCATAGTTATGGCATGTGTCGCCCGATTTCATATTCCAGTTGGATTTGTCAGAGATTTGTATTTATTTATATTTCTAGTATTCAGCACTCATTGGGAGTTAACTTTTGTCAGGATGATTTCATTTATGGTTCTTTAAACTTGGTTTGGTTTATCTAGATGGTTTAATTATTGTGTGTTAATTTTCATCCTTAGTATTTATGTGATTCTTAGACTGTTGATTATTTTAAAAGGTTTTCATATTGGAATTTAATAAAATGCAAATAAGACTTTAAATTATTTTGACACATAGCTTAATTATTTAGGGTGTTTAAATTGGAAATATTTATTTTGCGATAGTGATGATACGAATGAACCAACCGTTCACCTTGATTTTAATTTAATAAAGGACTGATCACCCAGTATTTAATTAGGCAGGGTGTCACACCCACTTCTTAGTGGCAAATCTCCCATTGGATGCAAATGGGTCTATAAAATTAAATATCATCCAGATGGTTCTATTAAAAGATATAAAGCTTGTTTAGTTTCCAAGGGTTATACTCAAGTTGCAGGCATCGATTATCATGATAATTTTGCACCCGTGGAAAAATTAGTTACCGCCCGTCTCATTCTTTCCATTGCTGCCATTAAAAATTAGGCTTTGCACCTACTTGATGTCAACAATGCTTTCCCCCAAGGTGATCTAGATGAAGAAGTTTATATGAAACTTCCACCCGGTTTTTCTCATAAGGGGGAGACTCGTGTATGTAAATTAAATAAGTCTATATATGGTCTTAAATAGGCTTCTCGTCAGTGGTTCTCAAAATTTTCAACCACTCTTATTCAACGAGGTTTTCATCAATCTGTTTCAGATTATAGTTTGTTTACTTATATCTATGGACAAAATTCTATTTTTGTTCTTGTCTATGTCGATGGTATTACCATCACTGGTTACAATGATCAAGTCATATTTGATGTCAAACACTCTCTTGCTTAAACGTTCTCCTTGAAAGATCTTGGAAAACTTTAATATTTTCCTGGCATTAAAGTGTCTCGTTGTAAACAAGGAATATTTCTTTGTCAACGGAAATATATTCTTGAGATATCATCTGATTGTGGTATGACTGGTTCACGACCATTTGATTTTCCTATGGAACAACATCTTCAACTACGTCCGACAGATGGCATTCCTCTTCATGATCTGACATTTTATCATCGCCTTATAGGGTGTCTTCTCTATCTTACTATAACCCGACCTGATATTCAGTATGATGTAAGCACCCTTAGTCAATTTATGCAATCTTCACATTATTCCCACCTTAATACAACCAATAGAGTCCTTCGTTATCTTAAAGTTTCTATTGGTAAAGGTTTATTTCTTTCTGCTTCTAGTTCTCTTATTCTAGTTGGCTTTGCCGACTCTGATTGGGCTAGTTGTCCTACTACCCGTCTCTCTACTACTGGTTATTTTTCTATGTTAGGTTCTAGCCCTATTTCTTAGAAAACCAAGAAACAACCAACAGTTTCCCATTCTTCCATGGAAGTTGACTATCGTTCACTCCTCGCTCACTTCTTAATTACAATGGCTCAAATCTCTTTTCTCAGATCTTGGTCTTGCTCATCCGCAACCAATTTTATTTCATTGTGATAGCCAAGATGCTATTCACAATTCCAATAACCATGTCTTCCATAAACGTACCAAACATATTGAAATTGACTGTCATTTTATTCCAAAAAAGATCCAAACTAGCCTTATTGCTTCGTCCAACCTACAATCTCGTGATCAATTGGCATACCTTTTCACCAAACCACTTGGAGGTGACGCCTATCACAGACTACTTCGTAGGTTGGGTGTCCTTGACATTTCAATTCCAACTCCAACTTGAGGGGGAGTATTGGAAAAATTCAGCATTGACCACTTCAACAGCTTCAAATACCCTGCCCACATTATTAGGCTTTTGTTGTTCTATGGGAGATAACTGTTTGTTTATTTAAAATTCAAATTGTAGATATCTTCCCTTTTTTTCCTACATATATTTTGGACAGTTAACATCTTGTATTGTTGTATATAAATACATATTAATTAGAATTAAAATCCAAGGCTTTACAGTTAATTCAGTTCTCTGCATTTCATTTATCAAAAATCTTTTTCTCTCTAACGTAGTGTTTCTCTCCCTAATTTGTTTTGTTTTGGGGGGTTTCCCTATTTTTTCATCCCCATGTTTTCCTTTCAACCAAGCTCTTCCTCCATTTCCATTGTTCTCTCCATCATCCATCTCCTGGTGTCCCATTTCAACCGTCTTAACCGCTGCCTCCGCTGGAGTCGCGCTGACGAGATTGGGTTTTGCTTCTTTAATTCTGCTCCAACACATCCTTTCACCCACTCAATTTTCTGATAAGATTCTTAACCGGTCTTAGTCCAATATGTTTTTTAATCTCAAATGTTTCTCCTTTGAGATAGTCTTTGCACCATCTTTTTTATCACACTCCTTTTCTAAGGCTCCCACCTTAGATTATGAACCATATCTTGTGAAAATGATGTTCAGATCTTAAATAAGTCTCTCCTGTTTGCTTTACAAACAATCATTCTGCATAGTTTGACCTTTATAGATTCTGTTACTATTTTCTTTGGAGCTACAATTGATGGTTGGAAGGATTATATACCTAGATTAGGACATGTAAATATGTTTGGTTAAATCCCGATGATTCTTGTTTTATGGCTGTTTTGCACAAGTTTTCATTGTTTTTACTTTTACGACTCCTGGTCTTAGAGTTGTATGCCTTCCCATAAGTCTCTTTGTATTGTCTATCCATTGTTGGTAGTCAGCGATCGATCAATTACAGATCAGTTAGATTCTTGGATGAGTGGAATATCTTTGAGTAAAATCATCTCTACCCAGGTACATAGCTTCACCACAAACCATGGATCCAGAATTGCCGACTCACTCAAGAAAAACACATCACTGTTGGGAGCTCTGGGCTAATAGGTTGGATCTATCATGAATCTTGTAAGTTTTCATTTTTGATTTTTGTTCTAGTTTGTTGTTGGTTACATAGTTTAATCCCATTTGGGATGTTGAAAAAAGAAAGAAATAAGTAGCATATATTTGCCTATTGCCCTAAACTGGGACAAACCCTGATACCGAGATAGAAATCGACCCACCAATATGGTGATTGATACCACATCTTTCTACCATACCAATATATTTCCTCACCGATTCCAAAATAGAGAACAGGGATAAAAATAAGGTAGGAAAGATAAAGCGTGTTAATTGTGGACAATCTTCCATCTTTCGGAAGGAGTAACTCTTCTGACCAGACCTCCTTTAACGCATCTACTGAATCTCAAAAAAATCAATTTTCAAAGTATCGATGAAATGAAAGCACAATTGCGGTCATAATCATAACTGTTCATATTCTCATTATTTTCCTAAGGAATGTTTCTTGTGATAAATACAATTTATACACTATGCTTATCCCCTTTTACTTATTGGTATGTAAAAAAAAAAAAAATAGTCTGCCTGCGTCTTTTCAGGGTTTTATATGTCAACACCCCCCTTTTCTGTTCAATTTGGAAAAATTTCAAGCATGTGTGTTAAGAAGCGAACCATTTTAGTTTTTGGTGAAGTACCATGTAATGGCATTTTGGTCAGAAATGACCTTTACTAATTAGTGCTTTCCGTTGTGATCTGATAGGTGATTGTAAAGATCATAAATGTTTAGAGAGGCTTCGGGCAAGTAACAATTAATGAACTTAAAGAGAATACTAAATATTTCACTACGCAATAACTCATTCAGGTCATTATTGGAAGTTACTCTAGATTGTACTCTTATTAGATTGCTTCTGCTATTTTTCTCTTACTTTCTCCATTTGTGAATACTACTTTTGGGTTTTATTATTTGTTGATGTTTCAAAGGTTGTGACCGCATGTGCTAAGTCTTAAGAGGATGAACCTTGAACATATTTTTTTAATATAAATAAATTCAGTGTAGATTACGCGAGTGGATATTTTGATAAAGTATCTAGATAATAAAGGATTTTAAATTATTTGTTCAAGTTGGCTAAAATTGCGACTTAGATAAGTTAATATTGGTCTCATTTAGTAGATGCAAACTGATTTTCTTCCACATCCACGCGTTTTATCTTTAAAAGCGTCGGCTAATGCATTACTTGTTGAGTATAAAGCACTGACACTCTCTCAGAGGTCATGTACCTGTGCCTGACACGTGTAGGACATTGACAGGCTCCCACACACTTAGACACCTTTCAAACTCAACTAAAGATCATATTATTTTTCTATTTGTATTTTGACATGCTTAGACACATTACGTCATGCTCAATCATAATTCAGAGACTATAAATTATGTGAATGTAGAATTAGGCATATTTTTGTCATTTTAAGATTTTATTGCATTTTTGTTATTTTCATTTATTTCCTTTATTTGATGTATTTTCTTTTATTAGTTGTTTGTTTGGTATTATAGGAAGGAAGTAGCAAAAGGCTAATAGGGACATAATTGTAATTACTTCTATCGCGTGGAGCCTAAGCTACCTTCCTCCTATAATACCCATATAGCCTCATTTTAGGCATTCTTCCATTTTATGAGATATTGATTAGAGAGAGTTGATACGAGTGTTCTCTTTTCTTGTTCCCATTTGACGTTATTTACATCAATTGGTATCAGAGCCTAGTCAGTTCTACCCATTGTTGTTGTTGTTCTAAAAATATAAAAACTCGTAAACAACGTCAAGATGGGTTCAAGAAAAGTGCAAAACCCAATTTAAACTTCTAAATATCATCTCATTTAGGATATAAACCGATGGATGGTCGGGATGGATAAAATCGATGCACGTATTTCTCCACCAAAAACCACCTCGCACCACGACCCTCTCCTGCTCCAAATTTTGACCTATCCCCGCCACCCCCCTCCAAAGACACCTTGAGCCACCCACCACCATTTACCACAACCCTATAACTCTTTCAAGAATCCCTAACCCCATCCCCGAAGAATTATCTACCTACGCTTATGTAACCCATTTCACGCCCCTTCCCTAAGAAAAATCAACCCCATCAAACACTAATGTCCAAATCACTGCACCGGCGGTGGCGATGGCGGTAGGCGACCACCATGGCCAGCCCATGCAGGCACTTCTGTCCAGCCTTTTAAGACCCATTTCGACCCAATATGTCATGGATGAGCACTGCCCAGGTCCAAAATCTTCTTCAATTCTGACCGGAATGATACCCGCCACTTTCGACACTAAAAATTAGTCTAAGAACCAATTACAATCAAATCAAAACTAATGGAATTCCACCTTACTATTGAAAAAGTGTCGATCGACTCTCTAGGAATTCCCTCATTGTTTGACAATCACCCAGGGGCAGGTACACCCACCGAGGCCAATGTCGGACACCACAACTCTGGCCGAAATCCTTTTGTATAAGTTAGGGTCTTCTAGATTACTCCCGAGACCCCCAAGAACCCTCTGCCCGCCCCATTCTGATTAGAACATCCAACAGGTGACTGATCTTCTCCAAATAGAGCCGATATGCTCCTCCGACTTGTGTCTGACCATTTTTAACAAATTCGACCAATTTTCGATGAAAAAACCACCCAAACAACCTCAGAGAGCTCCGATTTCAATCGGTGGACCATTTCGGGATTCGATCGGTGCAAGTTATGTGATAAAAACCAGTGGACGGTCCTATCATTCCCTATTCCTTGATTAAATCACCAAAACGGTGATCGACGTCAAAATTTTTCTTCAAGAACCCATGTTTTTTACCACCAATCCGTCCAAGATCGAACTAGAACTAGTCAAAAACCCTTCTCCCACAAATCCAATCCAATTTAAACCCATTCTAAACTCATACACTCCTATGCTAGTCCATCTACATACTGCCCAAGGTGACACCCTCAAACATATTCAAGAACTTCGTTTGGCACCAAAATCTTGGGTTTTAACCCCGGGGTAGATATTTTTGGTGATTGGAATGAGTGGCAAGAGGAAGAAGATGAAGATTGATGGAAGAATTGATGAATCTTCCTCAATTTGTTTAGAAATTACACTTTGGACCTGCAATTTTTGCCTCTCTTTCGCACATTTTGGGAAATTTTTCATTCGACCTCAATTTTAAAGTTTGAGGAAAAACTTTTTCGAAGGCGGTGAGAATGATGTGAATGAAGAATTCGGGATATTTTTGTCATTTTAATATTTTATTGTATTTTTGTTATTTTTTCTTCTATTTTCTTTATTTTATGAATTTTCTTTTATTAGTTGTTTGTTTGGGATTATAGGAAGGAAGTAGCAAAAGGTGAATAGGGACATAATTATAATTACTTTTTTATCTTGGAGTCTAAGCTACCTTCCTCCTATAAATACCCATATGTAGCCTCATTTTAGGCATTCTTTCATTTTATAAGATATTTATCAGAGAAAGTTGAGATGAGAGTCCTCTTTTCTTATTCCCATTTGATGTCATTTACGTCATTATTTACCCTCAACATAAATGGGCTCAATTAATTTTGGTTTGTTGAATTTTGTTCTTTAAGGGATCAAAGTATAAATTTTCTAAACTATTGGAACAATGTTATTTTTTCTTTTAGTGATAATTACAAAAGTTAGCCAACCCCAAATAAATGGAAAAAGGCTTTGTTGAATTGAATTGTGTGATAAATACAAAAGTATAAACAATAGTTTACGTGCCCCCAACTTCTTCATTTTCTTCACATTTAAAATACATTGTGTCTGCATGTCAAATCATGTACAGTTGTGTGTCTTGTGTCTGTGTCAGTGCTTCGTACTTGTAGGTGAAATTAGTAGTGTGATTACTCTCAAATCTTTGGTGCAGCGATATGACCACCCATGAGCAAAAGCAGTTATCGCATCAGTCCTTGAAAATTGTATCCAAGTTGGGTGAAGATTCTATCTTGAAAGTGTACTTGGGAGCCGAGCCAAATCTCAAACCCACTACAGGAAAGAGCAGCGATGTTGAACTCATGCAATCTAGTGGTCTCTGTAAACGGAAGCAATTGCACACCATATCCTTTAGCACAAAGAACATTGTACAACATTATTCTGCTGAAGAAATGCATACTTATGTTAGATCTAAGGGGGTGACCATAATTAAGCATCATAATACAAGTGCTAATGCGCACGATGGTGGGAGGATTGCTAGAATTGCGCTGTTGCTATTTAAAATTTTGCAAGTGGCAGTTGTCGCATATAAGATTATGTTGTCGATTCTGTGCCACATCACCTAATAAAATATCGGGTGATCAGTTCTATACCAAATTAAACAGGAATCTGATCTGGTTCATTCTTATCATCACTATCGAAAACTTTTTAAAATTTACCAACCACCTAGTATTCAAAAAACATGGTGCCAATTCTTTTCTTTATTAATCCAAGGCAAAATAAGTGTGAAATTAAAATAAAACATACAATGTTAATAGAAACCAATCATCATATAGACTAATAAAAGTCATGATGAATAAACCATCGACTAAATCCACAACCAAACCAAACTAGCAAAGAGAAATAAGTCCCATACAATCTGAAAAGAAACTGAATAAAATTGTGAGCAACATGCTCGAGATTGTCTAATAAGGATCCCTACACTAGGAATAGAAAATGATTGTGTCAATCAAAATCCTGCAACGTCCACACACGCTGCAGTTGCGAGTCCCAGGAATGAAATCAAGCCTGTCATCCCTGTGGTAAGGTACCTAAAAGGTTTTGAAAAAGTTTTAATAGCAAGGGTTAGAACCCAAAACATTTGAAAATATTTAGCAAGTGAATTTAAAAGAAAGAAATTAAAATGAAAATATGCTCTTCATATTTAAGTTAGTACCGCACACTCTCTTGAGGCCACCTCGCCCCTCAACTAATGTGCACGCCTAACGTAAATATATATAACCCAGTTAGCTAATCCTTTGTAACTAGTCTTGTCTCATATATTTCACTACTTCCCATAATCCAAACCGGAGTGAGTATAATATATACATTTTATGAGCTATTATTCTCATTAACTTATTTAAATCATTCCTAATTTAATGCCATATAACATTTTCACTAATTATATCACTTATACGGTTCACATCATGTATACGAGTTATGAGTTATTGTTTACACTAACTTACAGAAAGCATTGTTTCTCATTTGATATCATATAACATTATCCCAAGTTATATCGTTTATATGTTTCTCACACTACACCAAATCTGCCTAATTGTCACGGTCATTGACCTTGACAAGTTGGACTTGTCAAGGTCAATGACCGTGACAATTCGGGGCGAGACACCTTTTTTTGTCACGGACGTGTCACGGTCATTGACTATGACAAGTTCGTTAGAATTGTCACGGTCGTGTCATGGTCCCTGACCGCAACACGTTTAGTCACGGTTAATAACCGTGACAAAGTCTTGACCCTTTTTAAAAAATTGTCACGATCATTGACCGTGACAAGTCCGTGTCAATAATCCTTTGTCAAGGACTTGTCACAGTCAATGACCGTGACAATTCTAGGCATAATTTTCTGGGCAGTATGGCCACTGCCACTGCCCAGCAGTATATTTGTACCTGTTATTGAAACGTTGTACCTATTCGAACATCATATATCCAAATAAACTAAAGATAATGGAAATATATATTCAAAATAGAAACAATGTACATGACGATATAATCCAAATATAATTCAAATGTACCAACTTAAAAATAATGTTACTACATGTCTGGGGTAAATGTGAGGAGGTGAGTAGGCCACGCGATATACGAATTGACACACCCTCTAATATACATCGTGCCGCATTGTCCACGGAACCATATCCTTTAGCACAAAGAACATTGTACAACATTATTCTGATGAAGAAATGCATACTTATGTTAGATCTGAGGGAGGATTGCATCATCATACAAGTGCTAATGCGCACGATAGTGGGAGGATTGCTAGAATTGCGCTGTTGCTATTTACCATTTTGCAAGTGGAAGTTGTCGCATATAAGATTATGTTGTCGATTCTGTGGCACATCACCTAATAAAATATCGGGTGATCAGTTCTATAACAAATTAAACAGGAATCTCGTCTGGTTCATTCTTATCATCACTATCGAAAACTTTTTAAAATTTACCAACCACCTAGTATTCAAAAAACATGGTGCCAATTCTTTTCTTTATTAATCCAAGGCAAAATAAGTGTGAAATTAAAATAAAACATACAATGTTAATAGAAACCAATCATCATATAGACTAATAAAAGTCATGATGAATAAACCATCGACTAAATCCACAACCAAACCAAACTAGCAAAGTGTAATAGGTCCCATACAATCTGAAAAGAAACTGAATAAAACTGTGAGCAACATGCTCGAGATTGTCTAATAAGGATCCCTACACTAGGAATAGAAAATGATTGTGTCAATCAAAATCCTGCAACGTCCACACACGCTGCAGTTGCGAGTCCCAGGAATGAAATCAAGCCTGTCATCCCTGTGGTAAGGTACCTAAAAGGTTTTGAAAAAGTTTTAATAGCAAGGGTTAGAACCCAAAACATTTGAAAATATTTAGCAAGTGAATTTAAAAGCAAGAAATTAAAATGAAAATATGCTCTTCATATTTAAGTTAGTACCGCACACTCTCTTGAGGCCACCTCACCCCTCAACTAATGTGCACGCCTAACGTAAATTTATATAACCCAGTTAGCTAATCCTCTGTAACTAGTCTTGTCTCATATATTTCACTACTTCCCATAATCCAAACCGGAGTGAGTATAATATATACATTTTATGAGCTATTATTCTCATTAACTTATTTAAATCATTCCTCATTTAATGCCATATAACATTTTCACTAATTATATCGCTTATACGGTTCACATCGTGTATACGAGTTATGAGTTATTGTTTACACTAACTTACATAAAGCATTGCTTCTCATTTGATATCATATAACATTATCCCAAGTTATATTGTTTATATGTTTCTCACACTACACCAAATCTGCCTAATTGTCACGGTCATTGACCTTGACAAGTTGGACTTGTCAAGGTCAATGACCGTGACAATTCGGGGCGAGATACCTTTTTTTGTCACGGACGTTTCACGGTCATTGACTATGACAAGTTCGTTAGAATATTCACGGTCGTGTCACGGTCCCTGACCGCAACACGTTTAGTCACGGTTAATAACCGTGACAAAGTCTTGACCCTTTTTAAAAAATTGTCACGATCATTGACCGTGACAAGTCCGTGACAATAATCCTTTGTCAAGGACTTGTCACGGTCAATGACCGTGACAATTCTAGGTAGAATTTTCTGGGCAGTATGGCCACTGCCACTGCCCAGCAGTATATTTGTACCTGTTATTGAAACGTTGTACCTATTCGAACATCATATATCCAAATAAACTAAAGATAATGCAAATATATATTCAAAATAGAAACAATGTACATGACGATATAATCCAAATATAATTCAAATGTACCAACTTAAAAATATTGTTACTACATGCCTGGGGTAAATGTGAGGAGGTGAGTAGGCCACGCGATATACGAATTGACACACCCTCTAATATACATCGTGCCGCATTGTCCACGCAACCATATCCTTTAGCACAAAGAACATTGTACAACATTATTCTGATGAAGAAATGCATACTTATGTTAGATCTGAGGGAGGATTGCATCATCATACAAGTGCTAATGCGCACGATAGTGGGAGGATTGCTAGAATTGCGCTGTTGCTATTTACCATTTTGCAAGTGGAAGTTGTCGCATATAAGATTATGTTGTCGATTCTGTGGCACATCACCTAATAAAATATCGGGTGATCAGTTCTATAACAAATTAAACAGGAATCTCGTCTGGTTCATTCTTATCATCACTATCGAAAACTTTTTAAAATTTACCAACCACCTAGTATTCAAAAAACATGGTGCCAATTCTTTTCTTTATTAATCCAAGGCAAAATAAGTGTGAAATTAAAATAAAACATACAATGTTAATAGAAACCAATCATCATATAGACTAATAAAAGTCATGATGAATAAACCATCGACTAAATCCACAACCAAACCAAACTAGCAAAGTGTAATAGGTCCCATACAATCTGAAAAGAAACTGAATAAAACTGTGAGCAACATGCTCGAGATTGTCTAATAAGGATCCCTACACTAGGAATAGAAAATGATTGTGTCAATCAAAATCCTGCAACGTCCACACACGCTGCAGTTGCGAGTCCCAGGAATGAAATCAAGCCTGTCATCCCTGTGGTAAGGTACCTAAAAGGTTTTGAAAAAGTTTTAATAGCAAGGGTTAGAACCCAAAACATTTGAAAATATTTAGCAAGTGAATTTAAAAGCAAGAAATTAAAATGAAAATATGCTCTTCATATTTAAGTTAGTACCGCACACTCTCTTGAGGCCACCTCACCCCTCAACTAATGTGCACGCCTAACGTAAATTTATATAACCCAGTTAGCTAATCCTCTGTAACTAGTCTTGTCTCATATATTTCACTACTTCCCATAATCCAAACCGGAGTGAGTATAATATATACATTTTATGAGCTATTATTCTCATTAACTTATTTAAATCATTCCTCATTTAATGCCATATAACATTTTCACTAATTATATCGCTTATACGGTTCACATCATGTATACGAGTTATGAGTTATTGTTTACACTAACTTACATAAAGCATTGTTTCTCATTTGATATCATATAACATTATCCCAAGTTATATTGTTTATATGTTTCTCACACTACACCAAATCTTCCTAATTGTCACGGTCATTGACCTTGACAAGTTGGACTTGTCAAGGTCAATGACCGTGACAATTCGGGGCGAGACACCTTTTTTTGTCACGGACGTTTCACGGTCATTGACTATGACAAGTTCGTTAGAATATTCACGGTCGTGTCACGGTCCCTGACCGCAACACGTTTAGTCACGGTTAATAACCGTGACAAAGTCTTGACCCTTTTTAAAAAATTGTCACGATCATTGACCGTGACAAGTCCGTGACAATAATCCTTTGTCAAGGACTTGTCACGGTCAATGACCGTGACAATTCTAGGTAGAATTTTCTGGGCAGTATGGCCAATGCCACTGCCCAGCAGTATATTTGTACCTGTTATTGAAACGTTGTACCTATTCGAACATCATATATCCAAATAAACTAAAGATAATGCAAATATATATTCAAAATAGAAACAATGTACATGACGATATAATCCAAATATAATTCAAATGTACCAAATTAAAAATAATGTTACTACATGCCTGGGGTAAATGTGAGGAGGTGAGTAGGCCACGCGATATACGAATTGACACACCCACTAATATACATCGTGCCGCATTGTCCACGCAACCATATCCTTTAGCACAAAGAACATTGTACAACATTATTCTGATGAAGAAATGCATACTTATGTTAGATCTGAGGGGAGGATTGCATCATCATACAAGTGCTAATGCGCACGATGGTGGGCGGATTGCTAGAATTGCGTTGTTGCTATTTACCATTTTGCAAGTGGCAGTTGTCGCATATAAGATTATGTTGTCGATTCTGTGCCACATCACCTAATAAAATATCGAGTGATCAGTTATATACCAAATTAAACAGGAATCTCATCTGGTTCATTCTTATCATCACTATCGAAAACTTTTTAAAATTTACCAACCACCTAGTATTCAAAAAACATGGTGCCAATTCTTTTCTTTATTAGTCCAAGGCAAAATAAGTGTGAAATTAAAATAAAACATACAATGTTAATAGAAACCAATCATCATATAGACTAATAAAAGTCATGATGAATAAACCATCGACTAAATCCACAACCAAACCAAACTAGCAAAGAGTAATAAGTCCCATACAATCTGAAAAGAAACTGAATAAAACTGTGAGCAACATGCTCGAGATTGTCTAATAAGGATCCCTACACTAGGAATAGAAAATGATTGTGTCAATCAAAATCCTGCAACGTCCACACACGCTGCAGTTGCGAGTCCCAGGAATGAAATCAAGCCTGTCATCCCTGTGGTAAGGTACCTAAAAGGTTTTGAAAAAGTTTTAATAGCAAGGGTGAGAGCCCAAAACATTTGAAAATATTTAGCAAGTGAATTTAAAAGCAAGAAATTAAAATGAAAATATGCTCTTCATATTTAAGTTAGTACCGCACACTCTCTTGAGGCCACCTCACCCCTCAACTAATGTGCACGCCTAATGTAAATATATATAACCCAGTTAGCTAATCCTCTGTAACTAGTCTTGTCTCATATATTTCACTACTTCCCATAATCCAAACCGGAGTGAGTATAATATATACATTTTATGAGCTATTATTCTCATTAACTTATTTAAATCATTCCTCATTTAATGCCATATAACATTTTCAATAATTATATCACTTATACGGTTCACATCATGTATACGAGTTATGAGTTATTGTTTACACTAACTTACATAAAGCATTGCATCTCATTTGATATCATATAACATTATCCCAAGTTATATCGTTTATATGTTTCTCACACTACACCAAATCTGCCTAATTGTCACGGTCATTGACCTTGACAAGTTGGACTTGTCAAGGTCAATGACCGTGACAATTCAGGGCGAGACACCTTTTTTTGTCACGGACGTTTCACGGTCATTGACTATGACAAGTTCGTTAGAATTTTCACGGTCGTGTCACGGTCCCTGACCGCAACACGTTTAGTCACGGTTAATAACCGTGACAAAGTCTTGACCCTTTTTAAAAAATTGTCACGATCATTGACCGTGACAAGTCCGTGACAATAATCCTTTGTCAAGGACTTGTCACAGTCAATGACCGTGACAATTCTAGGCAGAATTTTCTGGGCAGTATGGCCACTGCCACTGCCCTGCAGTATATTTGTACCTGTTATTGAAACGTTGTACCTATTCGAACATCATATATCCAAATAAACTAAAGATAATGCAAATATATATTCAAAATAGAAACAATGTACATGACGATATAATCCAAATATAATTCAAATGTACCAACTTAAAAATAATGTTACTACATGTCTGGGGTAAATGTGAGGAGGTGAGTAGGCCACGCGATATACGAATTGACACACCCACTAATATACATCGTGCCGCATTGTCCATGCAACCATATCCTTTAGCACAAAGTACATTGTACAACATTATTCTGATGAAGAAATGCATACTTATGTTAGATCTGAGGGGAGGATTGCATCATCATACAAGTGCTAATGCGCACGATGGTGGGAGGATTGCTAGAATTGCGCTGTTGCTATTTACCATTTTGCAAGTGGCAGTTGTCGCATATAAGATTATGTTGTCGATTCTGTGCCACATCACCTAATAAAATATCGAGTGATCAGTTATATAACAAATTAAACAGGAATCTCATCTGGTTCATTCTTATCATCACTATCGAAAACTTTTTAAAATTTACCAACCACCTAGTATTCAAAAAACATGGTGCCAATTCTTTTCTTTATTAGTCCAAGGCAAAATAAGTGTGAAATTAAAATAAAACATACAATGTTAATAGAAACCAATCATCATATAGACTAATAAAAGTCATGATGAATAAACCATCGACTAAATCCACAACCAAACCAAACTAGCAAAGAGTAATAAGTCCCATACAATCTGAAAAGAAAATGAATAAAACTGTGAGCAACATGCTCGAGATTGTCTAATAAGGATCCCTACACTAAGAATAGAAAATGATTGTGTCAATCAAAATCCTGCAATGTCCACACACGCTGCAGTTGCGAGTCCCAGGAATGAAATCAAGCCTGTCATCCCTGTGGTAAGGTACCTAAAAGTTTTTGAAAAAGTTTTAATAGCAAGGGTGAGATCCCAAAACATTTGAAAATATTTATCAAGTGAATTTAAAAGCAAGAAATTAAAATGAAAATATGCTCTTCATATTTAAGTTAGTACCGCACACTCTCTTGAGGCCACCTCACCCCTCAACTAATGTGCACGCCTAACGTAAATATATATAACCCAGTTAGCTAATCCTCTGTAACTAGTCTTGTCTCATATATTTCACTACTTCCCATAATCCAAACCGGAGTGAGTATAATATATACATTTTATGAGCTATTATTCTCATTAACTTATTTAAATCATTCCTCATTAAATGCCATATAACATTTTCACTAATTATATCACTTATACGGTTCACATCATGTATACGAGTTATGAGTTATTGTTTACACTAACTTACATAAAGCATTGCTTCTCATTTGATATCATATAACATTATCCCAAATTATATCGTTTATATGTTTCTCACACTATACCAAATCTGCCTAATTGTCACGGTCATTGACCTTGACAAGTTGGACTTGTCAAGGTCAATGACCGTGACAATTCGGGGCGAGACACCTTTTTTTGTCACGGACGTTTCACGGTCATTGACTATGACAAGTTCGTTAGAATATTCACGGTCGTGTCACGGTCCCTGACCGCAACACGTTTAGTCACGGTTAATAACCATGACAAAGTCTTGACCCTTTTTAAAAAATTGTCACGATCATTGACCGTGACAAGTCCGTGACAATAATCCTTTGTCAAGGACTTGTCACGGTCAATGACCGTGACAATTCTAGGCAGAATTTTCTGGGCAGTATGGCCAATGCCACTGCCCAGCAGTATATTTGTACCTGTTATTGAAACGTTGTACCTATTCGAACATCATATATCCAAATAAACTAAAGATAATGCAAATATATATTCAAAATAGAAACAATGTACATGACGATATAATCCAAATATAATTCAAATGTACCAACTTAAAAATAATGTTACTACATGTCTGGGGTAAATGTGAGGAGGTGAGTAGGCCACGCGATATACGAATTGACACACCCACTAATATACATCGTGCCGCATTGTCCACGCAACCATATCCTTTAGCACAAAGAACATTGTACAACATTATTCTGATGAAGAAATGCATACTTATGTTAGATCTGAGGGGAGGATTGCATCATCATACAAGTGCTAATGCGCACGATGGTGGGAGGATTGCTAGAATTGCGCTGTTGCTATTTACCATTTTGCAAGTGGCAGTTGTCGCATATAAGATTATGTTGTCGATTCTGTGCCACATCACCTAATAAAATATCGGGTGATCAGTTCTATACCAAATTAAACAGGAATCTCATCTGGTTCATTCTTATCATCACTATCGAAAACTTTTTAAAATTTACCAACCACCTAGTATTCAAAAAACATGGTTCCAATTCTTTTCTTTATTAGTCCAAGGCAAAATAAGTGTGAAATTAAAATAAAACATACAATGTTAATAGAAACCAATCATCATATAGACTAATAAAAGTCATGATGAATAAACCATCGACTAAATCCACAACCAAACCAAACTAGCAAAGAGTAATAAGTCCCATACAATCTGAAAAGAAACTGAATAAAACTGTGAGCAACATGCTCGAGATTGTCTAATAAGGATCCCTACACAAGGAATAGAAAATGATTGTGTCAATCAAAATCCTGCAACGTCCACACACGCTGCAGTTGCGAGTCCCAGGAATGAAATCAAGCTTGTCATCCCTGTGGTAAGGTACCTAAATGGTTTTGAAAAAGTTTTAAAGCAAGGGTTAGAACCCAAAACATTTGAAAATATTTAGCAAGTGAATTTAAAAGCAAGAAATTAAAATGAAAATATGCTCTTCATATTTAAGTTAGTACCGCACACTCTCTTGAGGCCACCTCACCCCTCAACTAATGAGCACGCCTAACGTAAATATATATAACCCAGTTAGCTATACCTCTGTAACTAGTCTTGTCTCATATATTTCACTACTTCCCATAATCCAAACCGGAGTGAGTATAATATATACAATTTATGAGTTATTATTCTCATTAACTTATTTAAATCATTCCTCATTTAATGCCATATAACATTTTCACTAATTATATCACTTATACGGTTCACATCATGTATACGAGTTATGAGTTATTGTTTACACTAACTTACATAAAGCATTGTTTCTCATTTGATATCATATAACATTATCCCAAGTTATATCGTTTATATGTTTCTCACACTACACCAAATCTGCCTAATTGTCACGGCCATTGACCTTGACAAGTTGGAGTTGTCAACGTCAATGACCGTGACAATTCGGGGCGAGACACCTTTTTTTGTCACGGACGTTTCACGCTCATTGACTATGACAAGTTCGTTAGAATTGTCACGGACGTGTCACGGTCCCTGACCGCAACACGTTTAGTCACGATTAATAATCGTGACAAAGTCTTGACCCTTTTTAAAAAATTGTCACGATCATTGACCGTGACAAGTCCGTGACAATAATCCTTTGTCAAGGACTTGTCACAGTCAATGACCGTGACAATTCTAGGCAGAATTTTCTGGGCAGTATGGCCACTGCCACTGCCTAGTAGTATATTTGTACCTATTATTGAAACGTTGTACCTATTCAAACATCATATATCCAAATAAACTAAAGATAATGCAAATATTTATTCAAAATAGAAACAATGTACATGACGATATAATCCAAATATAATTCAAATGTACCAACTTAAAAATAATGTTACTACATGTCTGGGGTAAATGTGAGGAGGTGAGTAGGCCACGCGATATATGAATTGACACACCCACTAATATACATCGTGCCGCATTGTCCACGCAACCACAATAGGGAGTTCTCCTTCGTAGGTTTCACATGCGTGATGAGCACGTTGGACTCGATCGCTTGAAGCGCACATCCATGAACTATTCCACCCTGGACGATATTAGAGTGCCTCAACCCCCGCCCTATCCGGTGGCCATCAAATACATCCAATATGAAAACGCTCGGCCAACCAATTGTCGACATTGGTCTGGGGAAGGGAGCCAAATAAGGAAGTGGATCATCCAAGTACGCACATGTCGGTGATGAAGCAGCGAGGTCCACATCCTCGTCATCCTGTGCCTTGTCCTCCCGCACCTCCTCCTCCTCCACCGCCTTCTCCTTCCCTTTCCTCTTACGGTCTCCACCCAACGTACGCTTCATGAATGAGTACATATCTTAGACCGTCGCCTCCAAACGGGACAGCTTCGCGTCATGTGAATCCACCGTTGGATCCAACCCGGTGTCGCTCGTCTCCAATCCAATGATCCTAGATTTGTCCACCCGCGAGCTCACCCCCTTGTCCTCCCCTTACGATCAGAGCCAAACACTTGGCTGAGTGCATCTGTGAACAAAGACACCTTGTCGGCATTAGACTGCGACTCATGCACTTCCTTAAGCTTTGCCTGAAACGACAAAATGCACATGATTAGTAAAATAAGTAAAATAAAAAATTATAACGTAATTAACAAAAATTAAACTGTCTGATTACTTACAATCGTGGTCGCGACGCCCGGGGACACCTCCTTGTCCTTCCCCTTCTTCGTCTGAAGAGCCACAGAAGTATCGAGCCTATGTGGCTTACCCCCAGGGCCACTCCCTACCCCCTGAAATAAAATAAAGTAAAATTACTATCGGCCCCGCAAAGTAAAATAATGAAGAATAATATATTTCTGTAGTTATAGAAAAATTAAATCTTACGTTCATCCTATACTCCACCTCGGCGTAAGACGTCTGGCCGAAGTAGTGCACGTCCGTCTTTTTTACCCGATTTCCCCGATTGGCGAGATGCCAATTGTCGCTCCGCGATCTCATTGTCAATGAACTTTTGCCATTGCGCCAATGAGATCGACTCCTTGGGCGGGATGGATTCACGCCATTGGATAATGGACTCTCGTATTTTCCTAAAGTATCGTGTCCGCATATTTTTCTTCCACGTCTTGTGTTGCTCCCTCAACTGCTCCAAGACGGAATCGCGTAGCTTTGGATCCAAGTTGAATTGTTCCTGTCCAACAAATACAATGTTAGTTGCGAATAAATATAAATATAAATATAAAATGAAATTGGAATCGAAATCGAAATTGAAATTGAAATTGAAATATTCATATAAATATAAATATATTACCTGTAGTGACGGCCAAACAGCTAACTTGAGCTCATATGGCACCTCCTTCCAACTCATAAACCCCAGGCCGATGACCGTCTTTAGCAACTCGAGGGATCTCGCTAATAGCTCCGACTTTTTCTCGATGGTAATCCCAAATTTGCCATATTTGGGGAGCCTAGGAGCCGAGGAGCCCTCGTCGGCCCAGACGACATCATCATAACCAGCATCATCATCCTCGACTTAATACCTGAAGGAAACATTTGCTGTAAAAAAATGTTATTTGTACAGATAAAAAAAAATTAGAAGAAGACATGCAAATATGAACAATTACTACAAACCACCCCTGCCCCCACCCCCACCCCATCCCCCACCACACACACGCACACGTACATGCACACATACCACCCCCTGCCCCCCACCACACACACAGTAATCCAATAATGATTAATAATTATATATAGTATGTTTCATTTAATTATGTCTTATTTATATTCAAATTCAATTATTCAAAAGTTGAAAAATCCCACCCCCATATGGAAAATAACCCAGTGTTCATGCCACTTTTAAAACTAACCAACCCAACATTTACTAAACAAAATAATCCAACAGCAATGTCAACAACAATTGTGTATCCCGTACTCCTTCTAATTCATCTACTCAATTAATTCATTTCATCAATTAAACTACCTTGCCCCACCCCCTTCCCCCATCCCTGCCCCCTCCCCGCACCTTGCCCCACCCCCTTCCCCCACCCTGCCCGCACCCCCACCACCTCCCCCACCACACACACGCACACGTACACTCACCACCCCCTGCCCCCCACCACACACACAATAATCCAATAATGATTAATAATTATATATACTATGTTTCATTTAATTATGTCTTATTTATATTCAAATTCAATTATTAATAATTATATATAGTATGTTTCATTTAATTATGTCTTATTTATATTCAAATTCAATTATTCAAAAGTTGAAAAATCCCACCCCATTATGGACTATAATCCAGTGGTCATGCCACTTTTAAAACTAACCAACCCAACATTTACTAAACAAAATAATCCAATAGCAATGTCAACAACAAATGTGTATCCCTTACTCCTTCTAATTCATCTACTCAATTAATTCATCTACTCAATTATTAATTTACTAATTTACAATGAGGGACAATACTACTTTCATAATTAATCATATATTAATTTACAAATTTACAATAAGGGGCAATCATATATTAATATACTAAAAAAATTAATAATCAATCAATTCTTTTACAAGGGACACTACGCACACACACACATAGACACACACGAAGCCCCCCACCCCTACCCCACCCCCACCCCCCATCCCTGCCCCCACCCCACGCCCTCCCCCACCACACACACGTACGCGTACACCCACCCCCACCCCCCACCACACCCCCTACCCCCCTCACCCCACCCCCACTACAACTGCACACACACACACCCCACCACCCACCCCCTCCCCCACCACACACACATACACACACATATACACATACATATACACACATATATATACACACATACACACACATATAGAAATGAAAGAGAAAGAGAGGAAATAAATATACCTTAGAGAGAGAGAGAAAGAGAGCTGAAATCGCTTAGAGAGAGAGGGAAGCCGAGAGAGAGGGAGAAAAAAAGCCTAGGGATTTTTTTTACTGAAGAGATTATCACGGTCATGTCAAGGTCCATGACCGTGACAATTATTTTAAGTATTGTCACGGTCTATGACCGTGACAAGTCCGTGACAAATATTCTTGTCACGGTCATAGACCGTGACAATACTTTGTCACGGTCTTGTCAGGATCATTGAACGTGATACAAAATGCATGTTTGTTGTCACGGTCAATGACTGTGACAAGGGTGGCTGGCTGAAAGGTGACATTTTGACCATTTTGGTGTAGTGTCACCATGTATATACATAAATGCCCGTATATAATTCTGCACTATATATACGTATCATATCTCAACATTCACGGGCATGTAAGATATATATGCTATCACCAAACGCATAGGAGGCGACCATAGTTTTCGCCGGAGTGTCCGTTCCATACCAACGGCCCCACCCCTAAGTACAAACGCTATGGCCTGGGGAATATACTCACCCTGCATTCGCTAGTCAGGGGACTCACCCACATCGTGCAACCTCCTATGATAAAATTAACATTGGTATGGCTTTACTATAAATATTAATCACAACAAATATTTATAAATCATATATATACTACACATCACCGTATATTTAGGTGTATAAAGTCCATACATAAGCCTAACATATAAGTCTATGGTCCGACTTTGTTTCAATTAATTTTACATTGATTAATTTATCATTATTTTTGTTCCACCCTACCAATTATTCCCGGACTTTCTCTCTCTCAGCCCGAAATTCAATATTCCAAATTCATCATTCAATTAATCCTACCCACTTAATTCACAAGGTATGAAATCACTCAATCACAAACCTAAATTGTTCATCTAATTAATTCTCCAATTAATTCAAGGCTAATCATTCATAAATTTAAACCCTAACTTATAGCCAAAATTGCAGAATCACCCAATGCAAGAACTGTATAACTCAAATTACATAGCAGGTTTGAATCAGGGGAAGAGAAAATCTGACAGGGTGTAACTGGGTCATTCAAATGACAAGACCTAATGTTCGAACAATAGTGACTCTCATTTTAACGAGATACCAGGTTTTTTGAACGACCCTGGTATCACGTCCTCCTCCAATCTACCTAGAAAAGAAACCCAAAATTCTGTCCGCCACTGAAACGTTTAAGACCTTGATTCTCTGCAGATTTCATCATCAAAACTTCCCCAGATTCATCCTAAGAGCATTCTTTCATTATAACCAATCTAACCCTAACAATTTCATCAATTAGGAAATCAATTTCATCAATTATTAATACAACTACAGATTTATAACTCCCATTTCAAAGAAATCCCCGATTTGCTTAAGAACATACCCTAGCTTATAATTGAACCCCATCTCCTTTAATCGGAACAAATAGATGCAATTTAATAATCACAAATTAAACTACTTGCCTCAATATGAAGATCTAAGGCTTGAATGAAGGGGTTGAATTTAAAATTGAAGAAATCTCCCCAACATCCCCAAATTTCTCTTCTCTTTGGCTCTCCTCTTATTTTCCACTTTTAGTCTTCCGATATGATTTTAAGTTGCCTAACCCTTACACATCTATGGTTAAAAACCCTATTCCCGTTTTGGGCCTCCTAAAAAGGGTCCAAACTCTCAATTTGGAGCTCAAATATGTCTCATTAGGCCCCGACACTCAATATATACATATGAGCACCCATTTCTAACTATTTCGACCCTACCGGACTCAATCGCGTGCTCAAAATCGGCATCCAAATTATTTTATAATACCTTCCAAATTTAAGACTTTAAATTGCGACATAAAAAGTAGTCCAGCATAATTAATCCTTTATTCGCTAAATGTGTAAATTCTTCAAATTTTAAAATTATCAAATCATGAATTAAATTCCTATAAATAAAATAAATTATTTTCTCCCACAATATTGTTTAATTAAATGTCCATGAATTTATGAGGTATTACAGATTCATGTGTAGAGTTGTGTTCATAGTCCATATTATCGTCTTTAATGACAACTCTGGACGAGTTAATTGAGTATGGTAAGGCTTCAAACCAAGTTTAACTTATTAGTCATGAAATAGACTAAATAATACTAACTCGGTCTCACTTGGCCTATTATGGTACTCAACCTAAATATTATCTTCCACTTGCAACCCACTCGTTTGTTTCCTACGTGGTTTCCCTAGTTTGATTATAGATGCTTTAACTATTGATATGCTGTAATTACGTTATAATTCTGCATATAAGCTTATAATTTGTAATTTATTTTTATAAATTGTTATATAATCAAAATATTTGGAGATTGTGTACTTATCGTCGATGTCATTGACAAGTGCACTGGTTTGTATATTAAAGATGATTTTGTAATCATCTACCTGATCCATGTTATTATACTTACTTGTGGAATCTTCTCAATATTTTTCCCCCGAAAACTTTAGGCCCTCTAAATAACATATAGTTGCAGAATCGACAAACATAACTCGTAAACTAGTTCATCAATCTAGGTTCCTCTTCTCTCCCAACCAAACATTACCGCTAAGAGACCCTACCAAAACTAGAATTTCATTAATTCTAAATACTAGAAGTACTTAAGTAAAAAATAATCTAGTTTTAGGAGAACTTATAGAATAATAGGGGATGAAGGTATAAAAACACTATGCGCTTTCTTCATATAATTAATTTAAAATACTGTTTATTCTTATCATTCATGGGTTATTTGTGTTTGAAACTAACTCAACCAATTAATTATTGTTATCGAGTCACATCATCTTCAAGTTGTCTCTAGAAATGATTAACCCTAGCCTGCTGGTTGTGTAATTTTGTTTTTTGTATTAACTGTTAGCCCTAACATGTTTAACTAATCATGTCAAGTGATCTACCCAAAACTGATTTTGACCATGTTGTATTTGGGTCAACAAGCATAACCCGTAAAGTACATCATGAAATTATGCTCATCTCTCTCTCAACCAATGAATATTACACATTTGACTCTCCATAAATGAAAGTTTGTTAATTCTAAATACTAACAATATATAAGTAAATTATAATTTAATCTTACAAGAACTTGTAAAACAGTAGATTTAGATATAAATGATATTAAACACTTTTTTCTCTTCTTATAATTCATTTCTTAGGTTTACTATTGTCATGCTTGGATTCTTCATGTTTGAGGAGCCAATGTCAAGAAATGATCAACCCTAACATTGTCTTTTATTTGAGTCGTGTATTAAATTGCCAACAAAACACTAAACTAAACCGATTTGTTTCTTGCGGGGCTTGCGAGGAGAGAGTATTCCCATTACATAACTTACTACTGCCCACACTGGAACACCCTAAGTAATCCAAAACTGGAACAACAAGCTTCGGGTACCACGTGTCCTAATATGATCGCCTCAACAATAATGGGTGATGTTAACAGTGCTATTAGATCCGCGACTGAAAGGGTACTCCATAGCAGCAGTCCAGTTGCAGCTGATGTTGCAAATAAAGAAGTGAAAGAACAATGTTTCCAGAGTCCTGTTGGTTAATAGCAAGCAAGCTCCATTTGGAACTATACTGTGGAGATGGTTATGGTTTTGATGTTTGCTTGGATATGTAACTACGAACTGTTACATATCTTAATGGAGAAACTTGTGGTCAATGATGATATATACGTAGGTCATCTAGAGTGTATTTGCAACTGTAAGTTTCATTTGTATTGTTCTGCATTGTGAGGTTATAGAATTACATAAGTCATAGAGGATTTTCGGCAAAAGAAAGAGGGTTCTGTTTTCTTTTCTTTTCTTTTCTGTGAGATGTTTTGTTTTTCTGTTTATATATTTACAGTTAAAAGAGTAATTTTGAGGGTGGAGATGATTATGGGTTTTGTTTTGTAGGTTATGATACAAAGAATTGTTCACATCTCAACTTCAAAAATTATGTGAGAGTAATTCTAAACTTACAACTTTTTTCGTACTTTTATGTGCATTGAATGGTATATGAAATTTACACGGATCCATAAAAATAAGACTAATCAATACATCTTTTTGAGTAATGATACTCCTATCGGGTTCAAGTACCGGTTTAGTACCAAATGCGTTTTATTTAATTGTACATTGGTGGGACCTATAGCATTCCCTGGAGGGACCCACACCATAGTACAAACAAATAAAGCACTATCGATACTAAACCGGTACTAACACCCGGTGTGTCTAACCTTTTCCCATCTTTTTACACATGAAAGTCAACAAAAATTGTCAATTGATATGACATGTTTATTAAAAAAAAGGAAAACGTTCCCCTTCCCTCTTTAAAAAAAATTATTCCAAAAAAGCCACCATTTAATTATTTCTCAAATCAGTTCACAATATCCAATTCCAAATTGATACACAATATATTACGAATTTTCCAAACTTGATTCTCATATAAGCAGTTCTCAAATCAATCTAAAGTCTTTTGGAGGTGGATTTTTTTTGTGAACCCTATTGTAGAATATTCCTTTAGACGTTAGCCTGATTAATTAGAGGTTACAACTTACTTGCATTAATATTTTGCCTTTTGGCTCATAATAATTTGATGAGTTTTTTATGATGGTCTTATGATCTATATGATACATGTACAAATAAACATCTTTGAGAAGAAAATCCTCATTTGGATGATTCGCGGTCGATATAATTATTCATATTGAAACTTGTAAAGTCTTTCTTCTGAAGGTCCAAGAAATTCCAACATCTGGATAAGATTTTGTAATACCCATATTGGGTGAATTGATTTCAGCTTTCTTGCTTTTATATAAATTTATGTGATAGACAAGCATGTAGAGATTTTTCGGATCAATTTTGATGGATTAACCAAAATAGTAAAAGGTAATTATATCATATATCTATTACTATAGAGTAATGGTATAAGTATCAAGAAAACTTACCAAGTTCTCATCTCAAGTGATGTGCAAAACACTCATTCTCCCTCCTTCCCATTTTTCAATCCAAAAATACATGTCACACATGTTAGACGAAAAAAACAAGAAAAAATAATTAATGTATAATTCCCTTGAGAGACCAAAGTGGTTCCATACCCATTATGTGAAAATTATTTTCCTTCCATATAACATATTTCACATTCTCTACAAATAGTTTTTTAATTTTATTTAATTCATTTCAAGAGCCTAGTTAAATGCATAGATAATGTTTTAACAAAATACGAACACGACCCAATTAAAATACGAAAAATGCAAAATCTTATTTTTATTAACACGAACACGATCCAAGTAAAAATGATATGATATGAGACGAAGTCTTTTTTTTAATTTTACCAAATTCGAACACGATCCAATTACATGTGACACGACGTGAAATCTTATTTTTTATACTGGACATGGCACAAATAAAATCAACACAACACATTTTTTTATATTAACACCAATACATCCCCAAATAAAAGTGACACGACATGGAATCTTATTTATTGAGATTTTTTAAATCAAGATAACACGATACAAAATCTTATTTTTTACCTAACATGACTCAATTAAAACGACATGTGACGAAATCTTATATGTTTACATAACACGAACACAACCTAGTCAAAATGACACGAAAATACACGATACAAAATCTTTTTTATGATCAAACACGAACATGAATCAATTAAAATGAGACACAATTCAAATTAAAGCGACATGACACAAAATATTATTTTGTACTTTTTTCATTCAAGTTTTTATTTATTAAAGATATAAAAATATTTTTTTTCTCATCTTATTTTTTTTATTGCTCTTTGTACGTGTCCTAGTTTTTTATTATTAAAAAAATATTTTTTTAAAATAAAAACCGAATGAAAAAAAGAACAAAAAATTGTTTTTTTTAACAAATATGAACTGTAAGGAAAGAGAGTATAACATATTTTTGTATTTCTTAAAAAATAAAAAAGAGATAAAAAGGCGAACACAAAAAAAGTTTTTTTATTTCTTTTAATAAATAAAAACCTGAATTAAAAAGAGAACCAAAAAAATATTTTATTATATAAATGCTGGGATGATAAAAAGTTTTTTTGTTTGTTTTTATAAAGAAAACTGGGAGGAAAAAGACAGGGAGTTACATTTTTTTTAGTAAATGGAAATTGTGGAGAAAACAGAGCAGAGAGAAACAATTTTTTAATAATAGAAATTGGGATGAAGAAACTAACATTTATTTATTTATTTTTAATATAAAAAAACTTGGATGAAAAAGAACAAAATAATATTTGGTGTCATGTCGCTTTTACTTGGGTTGGATCGCAATTTAATTGAGTCACGTTCGTGTTGGGTGAGAAAAAAGATTTTATATCGTGTTATGTCACATTGACTCGGATATATTAATGTTAGGTAAACAAATAAGATTTCGTCACCTGTCGCGTTTTAATTGAGTCGTGTTAGGTAAAAAAAAGATTTTGTATCGTGTTGTTTTGATTTCAAAAATATAAAAAAAATAAGATTTCGCGTCGTCTCACTTTAATTTGGGATGTATTGGTGTTAAATAAAATAAAACAAAATTTGGTCATGTTGCTGTTATTTGTGTCACGTTCAGTATATAAAATAAGATTTTGTGTCGTGTCTCATTTAATTAGATCCTATTCGCTTTAATAAAATATATGATTGTGTATTTGTCATATTTTAATTTTGCCATATTTGTGTTTTGTTAAAACATTATATACGCATTTAACTAGGTTTTTGACATGAATTAAATTAAAATTAAACAACATTTTTTAGAGAATGTTAAATATGATTTACGGAAGCAAAATAATTTGTTGAATAATAGGTATGGAAATGCATGGGTCTCTTAAGGGAATTATAGATCAATTTTTTTTTTTTCCTCAAATGTATGTGGCATTTATTTTTGGAAGGAGAATGAGATAAACGGGGAGGAGAGAGAACGAGTTCTTTCCATCACAGTGATGAAAACTTGGTAAATATTTTTGGTACTTATATATCTCTCCCTTCATTTATATTTTTCATTTTCTCTCCCTTCATTTATTTATCTCATTTTATGTCAAACTACTATTTCCACTCCACTCCATGTCTTTTAATTTATGATGGGTTTTCTAAACAATAACTATTTTATCTACACGTCTATTAATTTATATTGTTTTTTACTTAAATATTTATTCATCAATCATTATTTGTCTTAATTTAAAATATTTCGCATATCGCATGAGATTGAATATATATTACAATTGTTTATTAAATTTTAGCCATCTAAGCAGTCAACGTGTAATTCGATGATAACTCCTAATAAGAGTAATTCAACACCAACACATAATTTAGACACATTTTTATAAACACACTTGCGTGTCGTGTCGGCATTGGTTGTTATTTGGGATCTACTCATTATCATTCGAATCAATAATCAATAAAGACTCATCAATAATCCTATTAAAACTTTTACTCTCTCTAATTGTCCTTTCCTCTCCCACCATTTTTTTCTCCATCTCCCCTATATACCTACATGTCCGTTCTTTTCCCCTAATGTCATCATGAGTATTAACTTTTTATTCTTTTATGGTATGAACATACTAGCATATACCCCGTGCAATGCGCGGGCGTATTATAATATTTGGTAACAATATAGTGAAAAAAGTAAAAAAAAAATAAAAAATTAATTATAAAATATAAAATTTTGAGGATGGATAAATGATAAATTTAACTATATAATACAACTGTTAAATTTGTAGCTAAACATTACAAGTGAAAATCATCCTATTATTGGCCATATAATAGTTTCAAAATTCCCATATTCATTTTAGTTAGACAAAAATTATTGCACTGAATGTGGGTAGGCCATGAGTTCCTCTAAATGATAACAATTGTTATAATTAAAAACATTTGAGAATCATAACATTTTTAAATTTCCACCAAGAAAATATAGAAAAATCAAACACAGTTAACTACTCACCTATCCTTATCCTTTAAGAAATTAAATACCAACTAAAATGATATGATTTTTAAAAATAAAACAGAATATTGAGAAGGGTCGGTTGAATATTAAACCTAACTTTCCATCGCTTGTTGCAAAATAGAAAACGAACGAAAAGTATACTTTCGAGTCTAATAATTCTTTGGGCCTAATAACATATAATGATACAAAGTAAATAAATATCAATTCAGTCTTCATAAGAACAAACGAACACTTAACCACTTTATGCATGCAAAACCATCCCAACTAAGTAACCTTCAAATCCTGGACACATCATAGATATAAAAATTGAACAACTGATTACTAAATGCATCCCTTTCAACATGGAAAAAGAGTAAAAAATATTTAAAGACAATATTGCCAAAACAAAGAGCAGGGAATTAAGTTCTTTACTTATAGTTAAGTTTTCAAAAGAGAGACATATTTAGTCTCTATCTTCACATGCCATCCTTATCAAAAGATGCCTTAGGAACACCTGATCAAACACAATAAAAGTCAAACTAAAAAGGTGAGATGATCAAAATTAAGTAAAATTTCATTAATTTTATATCAATATACAAATTCATTTCACACCCACCTTGAAGAATTAATAATTAACTAAATAGACGAAAATCCATATGCTAAAAAAGAAATTTTATTTGAATCAATTAAAATTTCACTCATAACAATCTTTGATTTAACCACTTTACCCATTTTAGGGAAGAATCCCATAGTAAAATGTCATGAAATGAAAACTTTCTACAAAAAATCTGAGAAAATGATTAAAATAAAAAACAAATTCCTTAGAGGAACATTATACTGTTAGTGAGTCTGAAGGGGGTGGTTTTGTGGGTGAAGTTTTCCTAAGCCATTGTATTTTTATTTGTATTTATAATTATAGAGAGAGAAAGTATCCACAGGAGCTCCAGGTTCCTAGAAAAATATAGGTAAAGCGGCATATTAAAATTTCGACTGTTGGATTTTTTATTGTGAAGCTTGTATACCGAGAATGCCCTTGTGATTTGTGAGTAATTTTTAGTTATGCCCTATGGATAATCATGTTAATGGGCCTGAGGTAGATTGGTAGCCAGAATGGGAAAGTCCCAGATACCACTGGTGGACTTCCTTGTTGTCTGTTTTGTGCGAGCTATTTGGAATGGATGTATATTGCCTGTTGAAGCTGAATGTGGTGATTGGTGGTTGAATGAGATGCTTCATAAGAAGAGATGTTTTTTTTTATTAAAAAGAGATGCTTCTTAATAAGTGAGGAGATGCTTCTTGATATAATTTATGAGAAGGTGGATGGTTAAATAGGAAAAGACGCAGGGTACGTAGATGGACATGGATCTTTAAAGAGTTTTTTTGTGAATACTTATACATTGAAAAACTAAATGGAGAGGAATATATGGAGTAGTGGTATGTTTATTAAAGGTCATTAACCTCTAATACTATCGTATTAGAGTTATAATATAGATTTTGGGTGCAGTTAGTAATAGGTCTAATGGCTCTTTTCATGTTTAACCTAAAAAAAAGTAATTCTCATTTGTCCCATTTTTGTCAGAGCAACAAAAATATCTTTTCTCTACAGAAAATTTGAATAATAACCCTCCATACCATGGATCCGACCCCTCCACACTTTCAATTCAATTGCGCAATTTAAATTAACTAAATCTCAACCCTTCATCTAATATTTAACAGTCGAGATTCTTTAGCCACCAAAACTGAATTGATTTTCAAAACTACACCATTTTGAGATATTCCTTCAAGGTCATTTTGCCATTTGGTTTAGTCTATAAAGCACATGTATTACAACAAGAAAAATAAAAGAGCACCTCTATTTTCTCTTATACCTTTAACAACCAATCTCCTCACCTTGTACTGAAATACACCGTTGAAGTTAATATTAAAGTTGATAAAAATTAAGAGTTTGTAGATATTATTAACATATAGTGACTGATAGTGAAACTTACTAAACTTTGTTCATAGATAAATATTTATTTTGTGAGTAAACATGTTAGTAAAGTTTACTAATATAACAAATACATATAATAAATACGTACTAGAATAAAAAATTTGGTTAGTAAGGATTAATTATTTGTATAACATTTGAAGACGAAATTGTCATTGCTAATACAGTGGTGTTGACTTAGATTGATGGAGGTTATATGATGAATTAATTTTTATTTAGTAAAAAGTGTGCTTCATAAAATTTATTAATTTTTTTTATTTTTCTCTTAGCAATACCGTAATTAAGTATTTACTTTGCAACACTTTTAAGAGAAGAAATATCGCAAAAAATATTGAAATTTGTCACAAAAAGTGAAAATGACCTCCAAAATGCAATATTTTGGATCACATTACAAGTCTCCAAAATAGAAACAACCTTTCTCAATTTATTTTAATATATTATGACCACACATATTATATATCAAGAGGCCCACATTTGGCATTTGCCTAGGTCCCCCTTTTTTCTTAAGTCGCACATGCTGGCATGACATAACACAACAAGAGTTTTTTTTAACATGAACATGACACGACACGACTCGAATTCATATTTTTTAACTGACATGAAGACTACCCAAATAGAACATGATTGTAATAGTATTTTATGCATTTTATTTAATTAGTTAAGTTATGAAAATTGACTATGTTTGCCTGTTGTGTCTAGAAATGTCATCATTTATATTGTAATTAGATATTTAAGTTGAATTGATATTGGGACTTAAGACACGGTAATTAATTAACTGCATTAATTAACATTTGGACTCGTATCAGGAAACTATTAATTAACTCAGTTGTTATTTATTTGGTTTGTTATATTTTTGTATTGGGCTTGTGGATGCGTAGAATGCCCATTTTTAGTTTAAAATGGTGTAATTTAGTCCTATTGGGTTAGTGTAGGACCTAGGTGGGTTTTCAAACCGCTGGGAGACTATTTTAGACCTTTTTGTTATGAATTAATTTGGGGCCCACCTTTAATTTCATGGTTAAGAGTTGTAAGGAGTTATTAAAAACCTCATTTATCACATAACACAATGGGAAAGAAATAGATGATCTAGATAAAGAAAACACTAAGAGAAAAGGAGGATCTATGAACCTGTGAATTGATTTATCAATCCATCCACAAGGCAGTTCCACCATTGTCATCATCCTTGCCTTAATTCCATTACATGGGGTTGGCCATATGGATTCTACTTTTCCATTCTAATCTATTATAAGACATATTATCATTTAAGTTTAATGCCTTAAGATCTTTCCTAATAATTTCATCCCACAATAGCTTAGGGAGTCCCCTTTCTCTTTTATCTTCTATTTTTAATAATCTTCCTCTTGTAATAGATGCATCTATTGGTCTACACAACACATGTTCGTACCATCTAAGTTTAATTTATCGATAATGGAATGTAACAACCCGTCCATTTTGGAGATGATTAAATTCCATAATTAAGTATAATTTGGAATTTGGAGAATTTCTCGAAATAGTGATTTTTGGGATTTTCGAGGATTTAATGACTTTTGAAGGGTGTTATAAATTATTTTGGGACCATATAGGTCGAAATATTTTATTTATATGTCGCCGTGGAGTATAGCGACAAAAGAGGTAAGATTTTGAGTAGAACACCGCATTTAATTATTTTGGGTTAGATAGTGATTTGCGGTCAAGTACCTCGGATGGAAATTTCGACTGCGCCATGAGTATCGGAATGTCCGAGATAGTCGGAAAAGAGTGTCCGATTGTCGAAATTAAGTTCCGGATAATTTTGGAGTTAAATAGGCTCGTAATTGGGTAAACGAGTCGTTTTTGGGTTTTAAAAGGGTTAAACCCTTTTCTCCTTATAAAAGGAGGGAGAGAGGGAGAAAAGAGAAAAGAAAAGAGAAAGAAGAGAGGGAAGAGAGAGAGAGAGGGAAGAATAGAGAGAAAAGGGAGGAACTCCGGCCAAACTCCGCGGGATTCAGCTCGAGGTCGTCGGATTTCATCCTCCAGGCAAGTGTTTACTTGCTTTATTTCATTTTGTGCATTCCTCTCATATCACAATTGGTATAAACATGATTTTGGGGTTAGAACCCTTAAAATAAATTGGGTAAAAGTTGATTATGAGTTTACACATTGATGTAGTGTAAACTCTTAATGATTTTTAGTGTCAAAACCATGTTAATGGAGTATAAAATGGGTTTAAAGGTTAAGTTGGGGTTTTTATGGTTTTAGGGTTTAAAAATAAGAGAAATGATTTAATACCCCAAAAGAATTGATGTGTTAGTTGTAAAACATAGATTAGATGTTTATTGAGTTGTTGGGTGAGGTTAGAAACAACACAAATGGAGAAAAATGGAGTTTGGGATTTTGGGAGAGATAATGTTTTTCATAATTAATAAATTATGTATTATACACACCTCCCTAAATCGCTATCATAAGGGAAGTTGCACGCGTTGTGGTGAAGCCTTCCTGGCTGTTGAGCAGGTTGGATATAGTCCCTAGGCCATATGGGCATTTGTATTACTGCGCTGGTTAGGGGATTCCGGGTGTGGTCCTGACTTTCCCGCAGGCAATATGGCCGCTTCCCGACGTTGGTAGGTTCCCAGGTTGTCTTGTATAGATAGGCCCTGGAAGATGAGAGCCATATAGGGGCGCGTCCAGTGGGGAAACCCGGAGGGGCGGTCTTAGATTTATTAAAGCAATTCATGATAATGGATTGGCTTTAATTTACATTTCCTGAGTTTAAAAAGGGAAATGGGATAAAGGTTTGGCTTCGGTAACACTCCCGGATGGAAGAAGGGATGTGGAAGAATATGATATGATCAAAGCATTTTCATGATAATGAAAATGGCTTTGGGTACATTTCCTGAGTATAAAAAGGGAAATGGGATGATATATAATGGAAAAGCATTTTTATGTTAATAAAATTGGCTTTTAAAAAGATATATGTTATGGTAAAGCAATTCATGCTAATGAATTGGCTTTTAAATACATTTCCTGGATATGAGAAGGTAAATGGAAGGTTTTGATATGAGTATAGAATACACCTCATTCCGGGAGGTAAATCCGAATGTGTATTATATAGTTTATTACGTAAACCTCAGTCCGGGAGATATTATCCGGACGCATATTGTTGATGTATATATATATATAGGTATTTATACATTTGTGCGTGCTACGGGCCTAATGGATCTCTACCATTAACCCTGCCAAGTAGTAGTGTATCGGGGGGGTTCCTTGTTTGGATTTCGCTTTGCGAGACACCCCACGCACGAACTTAGTGCAGTGTTGAGAATGGAGGGAAGTTTAGCCCTTAGCACTGGGACTATCTGGGGTAGATAGTAGTTGGGTGATAGACTAGTTAGGCAGGGATAGCTAGACTAGGGTATGTGTTAGGGTGCGTTAGGTGTGCACTACTAGAGGAGAGGTGAGGGGTATCTCATGAGAGTGTGATACCAATTTAAATATGAGATAAAACTATTTTTCTAAAAATAAAGCATTTATGCAGTTGCAAAATATTTTCAAAATTCGGGCTCTGACCCGTCTATCTACTCTCCTTTCTTTCTATATATATATTATATATATATATATATATATATATATATATATATATGTATATGTATATATATATATATGTACATATATATATATGTATATATATATATATATATGTATATATATATAGGTGTCCAGACACAGGGACGCCTGGATGGAAATTCTTTCGAGTCAGACGTCTGCTGCAGCAGCTGTGGATGTTTGCAGGTTCTCGGTAGACGCTTCTTTCCTTGTACTCTAGATAGGAGATATTGTACAAACACTCGGGCCAATGGTCCAACTGATTTTACTTATTCTTTGCACGATATTCGATATGGTTGTGTAATTTGAACCGAGTGTTCGGTTATTTTAATTTATTTCATTTTCATTTCAGTTTTATTTTCGCACTATATTGTGGATGTTTTATTTTAATTGATTAAAAGAGTAGTTAAGTTAAAGTTTTTAACGCTCGCCTAATAGGATATGAGTAATTAAATGGATTTTCGACAGTGATGCTAAGAATGATCCATATGTAACTCCTGTTATAATCTGTGACACCCCGCCTAATTAATCCCGGGTGATCAGTCCTAAATCAAGTTAGAACAGGTTTCTCATTTGGTCCATTCTTAGCATCACTGTCGTTTTATTTAAAATTACGAACCACCTAAGTGAGAAAAACCAGACTAGTGCCAATTTTATCTTTCAATAATTAAACTAAAACCCGTACGGAATTTAAAGCAATAAAACCATCACAGATAATTGAACTAATCATTCCACAAGTAAAAATAATTAACCGAATAAACCATCGGTCCAAATAATAAATCCCATAAAGACAAGAATAGAAATCCCAACAAGTCTAAAACAATTAAATGGAAAGTGAGCGACATGCTCGAATAACTAATAATGAGTCTCTACATTACGAATGAAAGAAGGAAGCGTCTATCAAAGGTCCCGCAACATCCACATGTGCTACAACAACGAATTTCCTGGAATCGAGTCAAGTCTGGCGTCCCTGTGGCTGGACACCTAAAAGGTTTTTAAAAAGTTTTTATAGCAAGGGTTAGTACCCAAAACATTTGAAAACATTTAACAAATGATTAACTTGCAGTAATAATAAATATGCATGCTCTTCATATCTTAGTTAGTGTCGCACTCTCTTGAGAACTTCCTTGCCCCTCCTCTAATGTGCACCACTAACGCTTTAATTAACCTAGTTATCTATCTCATGACTAGGTAATTATTAAAGTCTCCTTATACTCCTCCCTACTCGAACCTGAGTATAATGTGATTATGGTTTTTAAGTTATTTGTAACATCAACTTAATTAAATCATTTCCCTTTTTAATTCATATAACTACTCCACTCGTTATACATACAACAACACATGCTTGTATTTATTTAGCCCGTATATAAAAATCACCCTATTATATACTTAGAATTTATTTCAGCATTCACACACATACTGGAAATACATAAAACACTAATATCCACCCGAGTAAAAGTACTCCCCGGATATAATTTCTCTAAAGTGCTAGTACACTAGGTATAATCACATATCCTAGTTATCCAAGTTAGAATCGCTCATTAACTTGGTTTAGTATACGATTGGAGGCGGTCATATTCCTTCCCGGAAAGTGAGATGCCCCTCACCCCCTGTAACGGACGCTATGACCTGGGAATCTACTCGCCCTACTCCTCAAGCTAGGGGACTCATCCACTGCGCGTAACCTCCCCCTATAGCACTAGAGTATAATAATATCTAACCACTGTTATTAAGGCATACACTATATATATATACTATCACACACCGTATATATATATATACATACATAAAAATGTTCCAGCTACACCGTGTACCAAACCCGTGACACAAGCCTATTCCATTTTTATTATGAGGTTATTACCCAACTCGAATTATTAATTAATTTGCACATTAATAAATTCAGTTACTTTTGATGTTGCCCTCACCATTTAATTGGACTCAATCTCTTAGCCCAAATTAACCTCACCCGAGTCTAAATCCCGACTCTAAATTAATTAGTCCATTACTAAACGAAATAGTATACTCCGATGTCGCTCAACCAAATGTGACGTGACTCCCAATTTCTACTCCCATCTTCTAATTAATTTCCTCACAATTAATCAGATTTAAATCATGTATTACTATTTTTCTCAATAATTTAACACATAACAAAATTTATATAAATCCCTCCTTATATAAACAAACTGGGCGAACTGTCAGTTTCTGCCGACCGTCGATCGATCGACTTCATGGCGTCGATCGATCGATCGAACAGGTACTCGTCTTCTTCGCGAAGACGGAACAGCCATGGACGAAAACTGCAAACCCTAATTTCCTTCTACACTGAAACTAAGTCTCTTTTAGCAATTGTACATATTAGGAAACTCATTAAGGATCTCCAGAGTATTCAACAACATCAATAAATCGTCCATTAACTCAAATTTCTAAATTTGGGGAAAATTTCATCATTAACCCTAGATTCATTTATACCCCAAATTTCACCATAAATTTCGTTTCCAAATATGCAGATACATTCTATCAGATATACAATAACTCACCATTATCAGATTTACAAGAATTATCACCCCAAATTTCGTAAATCAGAATTTATGTTTTCAAAATCCCATGTTCATTCCATTAACACCCAAAAACGGATTTCTACATAATCACTACACATGAATATGAATCGAAAACAGATTTAATGCTATTGCAAGTTATCCACTTGCCTTAAGGTTCGTAGAGTCTGAAATGGAGCTAAATCCCAAGGTTGAAGATGACCTTAGATGGCTCACTTTGATCCCCAATTTGGCTTTGGCTGCTGTTAGGGTTTCGTAACCCTTAATTTGTTTTATCTAATTAAGTTCAGCCACCCCCTTATTTCATTTTATTAACTTAATAATCCAATTCACGTTTTTTGACTAATGGGCCAAGCCCAAGTGACCCAAATGCCCCCAAGTGGGCCCGGCTATGTCTAAAAACGTCCCGTGACCCGTTTACTACCCCCGGGTACACTTTTCCGACTATCTCGGCCCATCCGGACTCAACCGTACCCTCAGAATTTGCAACCGAGTTAATTTCTAAAAATACTTATCCCCCACCCAATGTAGTCTATACCGACCTCCGAATGTGATAAGTACATCCTCGTCACTAATACTCGAGACGACGTAATTACATTATTACTATTCACTAAGTAAATAAGTTTTCCCTAAATATTAACCATTCAATCCCAGATTAATATTTATATATTATTCTGTTCTAATTAATTCATTAAATTACAACACACTAAGTAATTTAAAATCTCCGAATTAATTAAATTTAAATGTACCAAAAATACGGGGTGTTACATACTCCCCCCCTTATAAAGGAATTTCGTCCCCGAAATTAGATCGTACCTGTGTTGAAAAGTTCTGGATATTGTTCCCGCATATCCTCCTCTCGCTCCCAGGTAGACTCGTCAACATTGTGATGACCCCACTGTACTCTAACCAATGGAACGACCTTGGATCGTAATTTCCGCTCACTATGATCCAGAATAGCTACCGGCCTCTCCTCATACGAGATGTCTGGCTGTAAGTCGATCTCCTCGAGCGGAATATGCCAAAAGGCTCTCTCGCTCCTTCGATATTTCTTCAGCGATGCCACATGGAATACATCGTGTATCCGCTGAAGATGTTCTGGTAATCCCAGCTTATACGCCACCGGTCCCACCCTCTCAATAATAGGGAAAGGTCCTGCGTATCGCGGTGCTAACTTACCCTTCTTTTCGAACCTCATCACCCCTTTCATAGGGGATACCCGGACTAAAACCTGGTCCCCAACTTCTAGCTCCACATGTCTTCGAGAAGCATCAGCATAACTCTTCTGCCTGTCCTGAGCTATTCGAATCCTTCCTCGAATCAGCTCTATCTTGGCGGATGTCTCCTGGACAATATCCGGCCCCAAGAGTTTGTTGTCCCCCACCTCCAACCAACAAGCGGGTGAACGACAAGGTCTCCCGTACAGTGCCTCAAACGGTGCCATGCCAATCGTGAATTGGTAAGAGTTGTTATACGCAAACTCTACCAAAGGAAGATATTTCTCCCATCCTCCCTCGAAGTCCAAAATGCACATTCTGAGCATGTCCTCCAGCATCTGATTAACTCACTCAGTCTGTCCGTCAGTCTGTGGGTGATACGCTGTACTCAAGCGTAACTCCGTGCCCATTGCCTCCTGAAAGCTCTGCCAAAAGTGGGCAACAAAGATTTTGTCTCTGTCGGATACGATATTTATCGGTACTCCATGCAGCTTAACAATCTCTGCTATGAATAGCTGTGCATAACGCATCGTCTCAAAGTCTGTGCGTACCGGCAAAAAGTGGGCTACCTTGGTCAACCGATCCACAATAACCCTTATGAAGTCGTGACCCTTTTGCGATACCGGCAACCCTGTGATGAAGTCCATGGAGATGCTCTCCCACTTCCACACGGGAATGTCTAACGGCTGTAGCATCCCTGATGGTCTCTGGTGGTCAACTTTCACAAGCTGACACGTGGCACATTTCGAAACAAACTCCGCTATGTCCCGTTTCATCCCTGCCCACCAATACTGCCTCCTCATATCTTGGTACATTTTATCCCCACCGGGATGTACCGCAAATTTCGAACCATGGGATTCTGTCATAACGGCGTGCTTTAAATCCTCATCCTCTGGCACCATTAACCTCCCATTAAAACGTAGGCCTCATTCTGAGCTAATCGAGTAACCTTCTGCTCCCTCAGCTAACAACTGGCCCACCCAATCCCGGCAATTCTGATCCTCTGCCTGAGCCTTCACAACCCGCATAATGATCTCGGGTGTGATGGACAAAGCCGACATGCAAGCCTTTGCTACGTCGTCCTTATATTGAAGCTCTCTCCACTTCGCTTTCCATACCTCCGATATTTCCCCAGTCGGTCTTCTGCTCAATGCGTCTGCTACTACATTGGCCTTACCAGGGTGATACTGGATATCAAACTGGTAGTCCTTCACGAATTCTAGCCACCACCTTTGTCTCATATTCAGATCCTTCTGTGTGAAGAGATACTGAAGTGACTTGTGATCCGTGAATAGAGTAAACTGCTCTCCTAGAAGATAATGCCTCCATATCCTCAAAGCAAAAACGACCGCTGCCAACTCTAGATCATGAGTGGGGTAATTCCTCTCGTGGGGCTTTAGCTTCCTGGAAGCATAAGCTATAGCCCTTTCCTCCTGCTGGAGCACACCCCCAAGACCTCGTAAGGATGCGTCTGTGTAAACCCGATACTCTAGCCCTCCCTTTGGCAATGCCAGCACGGGTGCAGATGTCAACTTGTCCTTTAGCTCATCGAACGCTAATTGACAACTATCATCCCACTTGAAAGGTACCCCTTTCCGAGTCAGATTCGTCAAAGGTCCTGCAATCTTAGAGAATCCTTTAATGAATCGCCTGTAGTAACCAGCCAAACCCAGAAAACTGCGCACCTTGGTCGGTGTCGTGGGCTGTCCCCACTCCCTCACCGCTGACACCTTATCCGGATCCACTGCAATACCCTGATCTGACACGACGTGACCAAGGAACTGTACCTCCCGTAGCCAGAATCCACACTTCCCGAATTTGGCATAGAGCTGATGATCCCTCAGTGTCTGTAGAACCATACGTAAATGCTCCGCGTGCTCCTCCTCGGTACGCGAGTAGATTAGGATGTCATCAATGAACACGATGACAAACTGATCTAGGTACTCCCTGAAAACCCTATTCATGAGGTCCATGAACAGTGCTGGTGCATTGGTGAGCCCGAAGGGCATCACCCTGAACTCATACGATCCATACCGCGACAAGAAAGCGGTCTTAGGAACATCCTCTTCTCGGATACGCAGTTGATGATACCCTGACCTCAAGTCGACTTTGGAGAAGTAAGACGCCCCTCTCAGTTGGTCAAATAAGTCATCAATCCGAGGCAACGGATACTTATTCCGTATCGTCACCTTGTTCAGCTCCCTATAATCCACGCACAATCGGAGTGACCCATCTCGCTTCTTCACAAACAACACCGGCGCACCCCACGGTGATGTACTCCGCCGAATAAAACCCTGACCCAGTAATTGCTGAATCTGCTCCCTCAATTCTCGCATTTCTAAAGGGGCCATTCGGTAAGGTGCCCGAGCAATAGGCCTCGTCCCCGGTGCCAAGTCTATAACAAATTCAATTTCTCTGCTGGGTGGTAATCCTGGTATCTCCTGGAATACATCCTCAAAGTCCCTCACTACAGGGATAGAGTCTAAAGGAACTGCCACTTCCTGCGAGGTTTCTTCCTCAATGTAGTATAGATGAGTGGTCGAGCCCCCCTCTGGGCGAGGCATCGTCACAACAAACATCTCCTGTCCCGGAATGGCGAAGATAAGGCTCCCACCGAAGCAATCAATCATGGCTCTATAGTCAGCGAGCCAATCCATACCGATGATCACGTCATGAACATTCATATCTAATACCAACATGTCCGCAGGTAAAACTAAACCGCCAATCTCGACTCCTACTCTCTGACATATAAAGAATATGAGCGACCCATTTCCCAACGGTGAGTCAACACACGTAACAGTGCTCTCTGCGGTGGCTAACAACCCTAAAGCCTTCGCAAAATGTGTAGCTATAAAGCAATGAGTGGCCCCCGTATCAAATAATACCCGACCCATAGTGCCATGGATAGAGAACGTACCCTCGATCGTGGGCGGCGCATGCTGTGCTGGAGGATTGGGAACGTCCCGAACGTTATACACACGTCCGTAGTGCATCTGCCCCTGCTGCTGTGGGGCGGGTGGGGCTACTGCTGCTGGCGGCATCTGACCCTGTTGCCCTTGCTGGGCACCCTGCTGCTGGCCTCTGCCCCTCTACGGGCACTCCCTCTTGAAGTGTCCTGGCTGGCCACAGGAGAAACAGCGTTTCTGGTCGTCACCCTGTCGTTGGCCCTGCTGGCCCTGACGTTGCTGGCCCGGTTGGCCTCCCCCGTTGTTCCCTTGGCCCTGACGGCCTTGAGGAACCTACTGTTGCTGATAAGGGCCTGGTTGCCCCTGTCTGAACCCCTGTCCTCCCGGTCGGAACCCACCAGGCTTAAACTTCTTAGCCTGATTCCCTTGCTGAATGATAACCTGCTGCTGTGTGCCACTCGTCTCACTACTAGTGACCGCCTTGCCCTGCTGGCTCGGCTCTCCTGCCTTCTTGTTCCCCTTAGCGTGGAAACGATGAGCCTGACAATGTATAAGTGCGGCATTAACGACATCTGTATAGGTCACCAATGCCGGGTTTCCAATCAAGTGCTGCCTGATTCTCCAAGCCAGACCATCCATGAACTTGGACTTCTTCCGCTCTTCATCGCTCACCTCGTTTGGCACAAAGTTTGCCAAACGGGTGAACTCCTCCTCATATTCTGCCACTGACCTGTCACCCTGTACCAACTCGCTGAATTTCTTTCTCATCTCAGACTCAACTGCTGGAGGGAAGTACTTGCGGTCAAACCGCACCCAAAATTCAGAAATCGGCATCAAATCCCTCTCCTCAGCGGTGGTCACGGACTCCCACCACTGTAAGGCTGCCCCTGACAGACGAAAAGTAGCCAGCATCTGTTTCTGCACCTCTGTACCCTCTAACATGCACAGATGGCGCTGGATGTTCTTCTTCCAGTCACAAGCCTCAACCACATTGGTGCTACCTCGAAACTCAGGGGGGTGACCCTTCTGAAAGGTCTCCCTCACTCGCTGCCAAGATGGTGGCCCCACTGGAGCCTGAACTGCTGGAGCCAATGGAGGCGGTGCCTGGGGCTGTGGAAAATGAGCTGCCATAGCTCGCATCGCTGTCTCGACCGCTTGGGCCACTATCACTGCCACCTGAGTGGTATAAATCAACTCGGCCGGTGGTGGTGGTGGCGGTACCTGTGGCTCCTGTCGAGCCTCCCTCACCTCATCTCTAGCCTCAGCCCTCTCCGCTCTCTGTCTCTTTGGTGGAATCTTAAATAGATTGAATTGTATAAGTACACAATTTATACAAAAACTAATAGCAGAAATACGGTATCTCACAAACGGAAATTATAATCAACAATCCTAATAATAGGGCTCTATAACAACCGAACGCTACGCTGAAACGTAGAAAGTCGTACAGATCCTAAGGACACTAGAACCTGATGCTCTGATACCATCTGTGACACCTCGCCTAATTAATCCCGGGTGATCAGTCCTAAATCAAGTTAGAACAGGTTTCTCATTTGGTCCATTCTTAGCATCACTGTCGTTTTATTTAAAATTACTAACCACCTAAGTGAGAAAAACCAGACTAGTGCCAATTTTATCTTTCAATAATTAAACTAAAACCCATACGGAATTTAAAGCAATAAAACCATCACAGATAATTGAACTAATCATTCCACAAGTAAAAATAATTAACCGAATAAACCATCGGTCCAAATAATAAATCCCATAAAGACAAGAATAGAAATCCCAACAAGTCTAAAACAATTAAATGGAAAGTGAGCGACATGCTCGAATAACTAATAATGAGTCTCTACATTACGAATGAAAGAAGGAAGCGTCTATCAAAGGTCCCGCAACATCCACATGTGCTGCAGCAACGAATTTCCTGGAATCGAGTCAAGTCTGGCGTCCCTGTGGCTGGACACCTAAAAGGTTTTTAAAAAGTTTTTATAGCAAGGGTTAGTACCCAAAACATTTGAAAACATTTAACAAATGATTAACTTGCAGTAATAATAAATATGCATGCTCTTCATATCTTAGTTAGTGTCGCACTCTCTTGAGAACTTCCTTGCCCCTCCTCTAATGTGCACCACTAACGCTTTAATTAACATAGTTATCTATCTCATGACTAGGTAATTATTAAAGTCTCCTTATACTCCTCCCTACTCGAACCTGAGTATAATGTGATTATGGTTTTTAAGTTATTTGTAACATCAACTTAATTAAATCATTTCCCTTTTTAATTCATATAACTACTCCACTCGTTATACATACAACAACACATGCTTGTATTTATTTAGCCCGTATATAAAAATCACCCTATTATATACTTAGAATTTATTTCAGCATTCACACACATACTGGAAATACATAAAACACTAATATCCACCCGAGTAAAAGTACTCCCCGGATATAATTTCTCTAAAGTGCTAGTACACTAGGTATAATCACATATCCTAGTTATCCAAGTTAGAATCGCTCATTAACTTGGTTTAGTATACGATTGGAGGCGGTCATATTCCTTCCCGAAAAGTGAGATGCCCCTCACCCCCTGTAACGGACGCTATGACCTGGGAATCTACTCGCCCTACTCCTCAAGCTAGGGGATTCATCCACTGCGCGTAACCTCCCCCTATAGCACTAGAGTATAATAATATCTAACCACTGTTATTAAGGCATACACTATATATATATACTATCACACACCGTATATATATATACATACATAAAAATGTTCCAGCTACACCGTGTACCAAACCCATGACACAAGCCTATTCCATTTTTATTATGAGGTTATTACCCAACTCGAATTATTAATTAATTTGCACATTAATAAATTCAGTTACTTTTGATGTTGCCCTCACCATTTAATTGGACTCAATCTCTTAGCCCAAATTAACCTCACCCGAGTCTAAATCCCGACTCTAAATTAATTAGTCCATTACTAAACGAAATAGTATACTCCGATGTCGCTCAACCAAATGTGACGTGACTCCCAATTTCTACTCCCATCTTCTAATTAATTTCCTCACAATTAATCAGATTTAAATCATGTATTACTATTTTTCTCAATAATTTAACACATAACAAAATTTTTATAAATCCCTCCTTATATAAACAAACTGGGCGAACTGTCAGTTTCTGCCTACCGTCGATCGATCGACTTCATGGCGTCGATCGATCGATCGAACAGGTACTCGTCTTCTTCGCGAAGACGGAACAGCCATGGACGAAAACTGCAAACCCTAATTTCCTTCTACACTGAAACTAAGTCTCTTTTAGCAATTGTACATATTAGGAAACTCATTAAGGATCTCCAGAGTATTCAACAACATCAATAAATCGTCCATTAACTCAAATTTCTAAATTTGGGGAAAGTTTCATCATTAACCCTAGATTCATTTATACCCCAAATTTCACCATAAATTTCGTTTCCAAATATGCAGATACATTCTATCAGATATGCAATAACTCACCATTATCAGATTTACAAGAATTATCACCCCAAATTTCGTAAATCAGAATTTATGTTTTCAAAATCCCATGTTCATTCCATTAACACCCAAAAACGGATTTCAACATAATCACTACACATGAATATGAATCGAAAACAGATTTAATGCTATTGCAAGTTATCCACTTGCCTTAAGGTTCGTAGAGTCTGAATTGGAGCTAAATCCCAAGGTTGAAGATGACCTTAGATGGCTCACTTTGATCCCCAATTTGGCTTTGGCTGCTGTTAGGGTTTCCTAACCCTTAATTTGTTTTATCTAATTAAGTTCAGCCACCCCCTTATTTCATTTTATTAACTTAATAATCCTATTCACGTTTTTTGACTAATGGGCCAAGCCCAAGTGACCCAAATGCCCCCAAGTGGGCCCGGCTATGTCTAAAAATGTCCCGTGACCCGTTTACTACCCCCGGGTACACTTTTCCGACTATCTCGGCCCATCCGGACTCAACCGTACCCTCAGAATTTGCATCTGAGTTAATTTCTAAAAATACTTATCCCCCACCCAATGTAGTCTATACCGACCTCCGAATGTGATAAGTACATCCTCGTCACTAATACTCGAGACGACGTAATTACATTATTACTATTCACTAAGTAAATAAGTTTTCCCTAAATATTAACCATTCAATCCCAGATTAATATTTATATATTATTCTGTTCTAATTAATTCATTAAATTACAACACACTACGTAATTTAAAATCTCCGAATTAATTAAATTTAAATGTACCAAAAATACGGGGTGTTACATAATCTGATATAGGAGTGATCGCCCGGTATCCCATTAGGTGGGTTGTTACAGATGGTATCAGAGCATCAGGTTCTACTGTCCTTAGGAATCTGTGCGAACGTACTACACTTTCAGCGTTGATCTCGATTTGTTATAGAGCCCCAGGATTAGGATTGTTGATATCTCTCGTGAGATTTTGATCTCCTGCCATATTAGAAGATTATAAAAATCTTTTACGCGCTCATTTGAGAATCGTGTGCGGAGCTTTGATGGTAGCAGGAGGTGAGGCTTAGCTGGAGCAGCTGGTAGAAGGTTGGGATGAGGACCTTAGTAGAGGTCACTCTCCCTACGGTAATTGTTAAAGATTTCAGTGGCGACTACTAAATAATAAGTAATTGTGAGTACCGCAGTACCGCTGAAGTGGAGAGTGGTACTAAAGACGAATTCCTCATGGAGATTGAGGGTTCGAAAGGGATCTTACGGATAGTTCTAACCGTGAGTCCCCATGAATCAGCAGGATGACAAGAATGCTGTTTTGGGAATTATTCGCCTAAGGTTCAGCCAGAGGCCGACGGTGAATAAAGAGTATTATGGCGAAGTTAACCTTGTACCTAAGTGAGTTAGGTGCAATAAATATTGAGTCCTTTCCAAGAAGGATGGGCTCACTAAAGAATGGGTATGTTCGAGGACCCCATGGTTGGACATCCATTCGGGGAATTCGTTAAAATGAAGTTGTTATGAGTTTTACCTTAATTGAGGAGGTATATTTGGCGTGACTAGATAAAGTCACGGCATTAGGTAACCCTAGACTCGTGTGTGTAATTTGAGCTCTATATTTGGTCTCGATAACATAATAATGTAGGCTTGTATGTTTTCCGCGATAGCGGAATTTTGCTTTCTTTCACTCGCTATAGAGGCGGGTGATTATGTTTTGTATATATACGTATAATGTATTTGGTTGATCGGAGCGATAGCCAGCTAATGATCGCAAGTCTATGATGTTCGCAGTTCCTGGAGGGGACAGGTTGTTATTGTGGTGTCTCACCTTGATAAAGGTCGAGTTCACCTTTATTATTATGGATTGATGGAACCTCGATGAGTAGAGGCTTCCTTATTTTGGTTGGTATGTGTGGCAACCTTATAGATAAAAATTTAAGGCCCACATGATCATTGTTGAGCTGTAAGATTTAGCTCAATATTGGTTTGCGCAAGGACTTAGAAATAGTGCGAGCATTGGGTTGTGTGACTCTTAGTTAGAGATAGGAGTTCATACCATATTTTTGTTGGATTAGGGGATAGGGATATCGAAATAACGGGACTCCGTGACCAACGAAGTCAAGTGTTAATGTGTGGAGGGGTTCCTTGTTTGGATTTTGCTTTGCGAGACACTCCACACATGACTCTTAACGACGCCGGGCATGGAGAGCTGTTATGGGATGCAAGGATGTGGGTTAGTCTTATAGTGTGGATGAACCACTATAGACTACGAACCCTGTGATGGTGTTACGCTTATGGAAATATTGTGCTATGGAAAAGCACTAAAGTGGTCGTCTCGCCACAAGTAGTTGGGTTGGAGTAGGACTTAGAGAAATTGATTTGAGGACAATAGCCAGGCCTTAATAAGAAGGCGAATTTGGAGAATCTTTGATCGCTGTGATGTTAGTAGTGTTCCTATAGAGAGTAGGCACTTTGATTAGTTAGGTTTCCTTCTGTATGGGAGGAAGGATAAGATAGTAGGAATGCGTTTGTAGGTTAGTTTAGTAAGATTTAGGACGTCCCGCTTATGTGCCTTAGGTCGCTATATCTCGATGACTGACTACGCGAGGGAGTAGTGTAACGGGAGGGTTCCTTGTTTGGATTTCGCCTTGGCGAGACGTCCCACGCACGAAACTAAGCAAATGTTGGGAGTTGAGAGAGGCCTTGGGCACTAGGGATATAATTAGGATACTCGTTTCGCTTAGGTAGGGTAACGCATAGATAGTAGCATTGTAGGATGTAGGCTCGATAGAGTTAGTGATGCCGAGGTTAGGAGTTTGGACTTTCCCGGGTCGGGAGGACCCATTGATGAGTATTACACCGAGGAAAGGAGACCCTTATTGGGAGAGAGTGTTACGTGTCAGACGTTCACTACGAATGTGCAGATGTGCACAAGTTAGAAAGGTGTATGGGCACCTTGGTAAGATAGTGTTATATACCACCCGAAATAGTATGGGGGTAGTATGTAAGGTTGGAAATTCATGCCAATAGGCATTTTAGAGGATGGGTATTAAGTGACGTATTAGAGTCACTTCATGATTGCGATAGCCGCGTAGTGTATAGTTGGAAACCGTTGGGTTAGTATCGTTTCCCTTGAGGTATGAGGACTTGGAGTGATCCTAAGATTGGTGGTGTAGGTCGTATCTGAATTTCGAGGACGAAATTATGTTGTAAGGGGGGGTATGTAACAACCCGTCCATTTTGGAGATGATTAAATTCCATAATTAAGTATAATTTGGAATTTGGAGAATTTCTCGAAATAGTGATTTTTGGGATTTTCGAGGATTTAATGACTTTTGAAGGGTGTTATAAATTATTTTGGGACCATATAGGTCGAAATATTTTATTTATATGTCGCCGTGGAGTATAGCGACAAAAGAGGTAAGATTTTGAGTAGAACACCGCATTTAATTATTTTGGGTTAGATAGTGATTTGCGGTCAAGTACCTCGGATGGAAATTTTGACTACGCCATGAGTATCGGAATGTCCGAGATAGTCGGAAAAGAGTGTCCGATTGTCGAAATTAAGTTCCGGATAATTTTGGAGTTAAATAGGCTCGTAATTGGGTAAACGAGTCGTTTTTGGGTTTTAAAAGGGTTAAACCCTTTTCTCCTTATAAAAGGAGGGAGAGAGGGAGAAAAGAGAAAAGAAAAGAGAAAGAAGAGAGGGAAGAGAGAGAGAGAGAGGGAAGAATAGAGAGAAAAGGGAGGAACTCCGGCCAAACTCCGCGGGATTCAGCTCGAGGTCGTCGGATTTCATCCTCCAGGCAAGTGTTCACTTGCTTTATTTCATTTTGTGCATTCCTCTCATATCACAATTGGTATAAACATGATTTTGGGGTTAGAACCCTTAAAATAAATTGGGTAAAAGTTGATTATGAGTTTACACATTGATGTAGTGTAAACTCTTACTGATTTTTAGTGTCAAAACCATGTTAATGGAGTATAAAATGGGTTTAAAGGTTAAGTTGGGGTTTTTATGGTTTTAGGGTTTAAAACTAAGAGAAATGATTTAATACCCCAAAATAATTGATGTGTTAGTTGTAAAACATAGATTAGATGTTTATTGAGTTGTTGGGTGACGTTCGAAACAACAAAAATGGAGAAAAATGGAGTTTGGGATTTTGGGAGAGATAATGAATAGTAACCCGTAGCCTTTGGGGTCATTTTTGGCCAATGATTTAGCTTTCGGCCAAAACACGAAAGTTTTAGATCTTTTCGATACAGTCGCGTGGGCGCTAACCGCGTATTTTTCTGATTTTTCCTTGATTTGATATGATTTTGACAAGATGACAGCTCCGGGTTGAAATCATCAAATCGGGAATTGGAAAAATACAAGCTAGGATTAGTCGTGTAGATGTTTTGGATAATTTTTGGGGTAGTTTAGAAACCCCGATAATGAAATTGGGTTGTTGGATGGAAGATTTGGAGGATTTAATTTTGAGGATCTGGTGTGACCGGTCGACCGCGCCCCTATGGCCGGTCGACCGCGTCAAGGAAATAAGGCCTACTGCTTTGTTTCGTAGGCTTAATTGCAACCCGCGGTCGACCGGGGGTCTAGGACCGGTCGACCGGTACTCTGTTTTCAGCCCAAGATTTTGGATATTGTTATTACTTCTCCTCTTTGAGTTTAAAGCGGGCTTTCTAAAAATTGAGTATTAAAGAGGATTATGATCTAAAGAGATAACATAATCACATTGATCTTGGTTGAGTGAATCCTACGAGTGGATTAGAATAAATTGGAGATATCCAATAAATCTTTAAGAGTCGATTAAGGTAATTATTAATTGTCGAAGTAAGAAAATACTTTGGATTTAGAATCATGCTAATATGAATGCATGATTATGATTCGTGGAGGGAATCTTTGGGGATTATGGTCATCGTTAGATGATATAGGCCATTATGGCCGGTTATATATTTTAGGAGGAATATATAGGCTATATATATACTGTGTGATTTAGGTATATATATATATATATATATATATATATATATATATATATATATATATATATATATATATATATATATATATATATGTTTTGATGGAAATGATTTTTGAAAATATAAAAATAAATATTTTCAAAATGGAATGAGAAATGTTTTTCATAATTAATAAATTATGTATTATACACACCTCCCTAAATCGCTATCATAAGGGAAGTTGCGCACGTTGTGGTGAAGCCTTCCTGGCTGTTGAGCAGGTTGGATATAGTCCCTAGGCCATATGGGCATTTGTATTACTGCGCTGGTTAGGGGATTCTGGGTGTGGTCCTGACTTTCCCGCAGGCAATATGGCCGCTTCCCGACGTTGGTAGGTTCCCAGGTTGTCTTGTATAGATTGGCCCTGGAAGATGATAGCCATTTAGGGGCGCGTCCAGTGGGGAAACCCGGAGGGGCGGTCTTAGATTTATTAAAGCAATTCATGATAATGGATTGGCTTTAATTTACACTTCCTGAGTTTAAAAAGGGAAATGGGATAAAGGTTTGTCTTCGGTAACACTCCCGGATGGAAGAAGGGATGTGGAAGAATATGATATGATCAAAGCATTTTCATGATAATGAAAATGGCTTTGGGTACATTTCCTGAGTATAAAAAGGGAAATGGGATGATATATAATGGAAAAGCATTTTTATGTTAATAAAATTGGCTTTTAAATACATTTCGTGGATATGAGAAGGGAAATGGAAGGTTTTGATATGAGTATAGAATACACCTCAGTCCGGGAGGTAGATCCGAATGTGTATTATATAGTTTATTACGTAAACCTCAGTCCGGGAGATATTATCCGGACGCATATTGTTGATGTATATATATATATATATATATAGGTATTTATACATTTGTGCGTGATACGGGCCTAATGGATCTCTACCATTAACCCTGCCAAGTAGAAGTGTATCGGGGGGGTTCCTTGTTTGGATTTTGCTTTGCGAGACACCCCACGCACGAACTTAGTGGAGTGTTGAGAATGGAGGGAAGTTTTGCCCTTATCACTGGGACTATCTAGGGTAGATAGTAGTTGGGTGATAGACTAGTTAGGCAGGGATAGCTTGACTAGGGTATGTGTTAGGGTGCGTTAGGTGTGCACTACTAGAGGAGAGGTGAGGGGTATCTCATGAGAGTGCGATACCAATTTAAATATGAGATAAAACTATTTTTCTAAAAAGAAAGCATTTATGCACTTGCAAAATATTTTCAAAATTCGGGCTCTTACCCGTCTATCTACTCTCCTTTCTTTCTATATATATTATATATATATATATATATATATATATATATATATAGGTGTCCAGACACAGGGACGCCTGGATGGAAATTCTTTCGATTCAGACATCTGCTGCAGCAGCTGTGGATGTTTGCAAGTTCTTGGTAGACGCTTCTTTCCTTGTACTCTAGATAGGAAATATTGAACAAACACTCGGGCCAATGGTCCAACTGATTTTATTTATTCTTTGCACGATATTCGATATGGTTGTGTAATTTGAACCGAGTGTTCGGTTATTTTAATTTATTTCATTTTCATTTCAGTTTTATTTACGCACTATATTGTGGATGTTTTATTTTAATTGATTAAAAGAGTAGTTAAGTTAAAGTTTTTAACGCTCGTCTAATAGGATATTAGTAATTAAATGGATTTTCGACAGTGATGCTAAGAATGATCCATATGTAACTCCTGTTATAATCTGATATAGGAGTGATCGCCCGGTATCCCATTAGGCGGGTTGTTACATGGGAGATAGTCCTAAGTTTTCTCTCACATAATGGCTTTTAATATCCTCCTTTCTCTTAATTCCTATCATCCATCGGAGCATCCACATATCACTAACATAGAAACTTTGTTCATATTTTTTCTTTAAAGCCCAACATTTCGCTCCTTATAGAGTCGTTAGCCTAACAACTTTTCTATAAAAAAATTCTTTTAATTTATCAACTATCCTCTTATCTCATAACACCCCGCTTTCTTATCTCTGTTTCATTCAACCAGTGGATATTATACTCGTAACATTCTTGTCAATATCCCCATTAATTTGTATCACTGAACTTAAATAACTAAATTTATTAGTTTGATTTATCACATTTTCTTCAATCTTTAACATTATACTATCGGATGCCTCTTTATTAAATTTACATTCCATAAATTAAATTTTAATTCTATTGATCTTTAATCCCTTAGACTCTAAGGCATTTCTCTAATTATCTACTCTCAACGCTCAGGCCTCCTTTGAAGTGTTTACTAAAATTGTATCACCCTCAAACAGCATACACCATGGGACATCTTCTTGTATGTTCTTAGTAATCTCACGCAATACTATGGCAAATAAGTAAGGACTTAAGGCCGACCCTTGATATAGACCCACTTTAATAGTAAAATCATTAGTTTCTCCACAAATAGTTCTTACTCTAGTCTTTGTGTTATCATACATATCTTCAATAACTTTAATATAACTCGCAGGGATTCTTTTCCTCTTTAAAGCCCATCATATTATATCCTTAAGAACTATATCATACGCCTTTTCTATGTTTATTAAGACCATGTGTAAATTTTATTCTTACTTCAACAATTATGCAATAAAAGTTTTAATAAGTAAATAACTTGTGTGGTGAATCTCCCTGGTATAAATTCAAATTGATTGTTTGAAATAGTTGACTCATTTCTTAATATTTATTCCAAAATCTTTTCTCATAATTTATTATGTTATTCATCAGTTTTATTCATCTATAATTACCATAGTTTTGTATATCCCCTTTATTTTTTATAAAAAGGTATTATGGTGCTTTTCCTCAACTCATCCGACATGTTTCCTTCTTTCAAAATTTTATTAAATAAACATGTTAAACACTCTACCCTTATACTTGTAAGGGTCCTCCATACCTCTATGGGTATTTTATCCAGACCAATCACTTTAATCCTTCCCATTTTCTTATTTATATATCTACTCTCTTATAGTAATTAGACATACAATTTCTAAATTCGGTTATATATTCTTGACCTCTTTTTTGGGATATTCTTCATTCAATAATCCTTGAAAATACTCTTCCCATCGATCTAGAATTTATTTATCGTTAATGAATATATTTTGATTTATATTTTTAATACACTTAGATGGACCCATATCCGTTACCAATCTATCTCTATTCTTTGTCAATTTAAATATCTCCATTTCACCTTCCTTGGTAACTAATTTTCCATAAAGATTATCTAGTTCATTTTCTTGTGCATTTTTAATAATATTTTTTGCTTCACTTTTTATCTTCTTATACCTTTATAAATCTTCTTGATTTTTACTCTTTTGCCACTCTTCAAAGCTTACTCATTTGTATTGTATTATCCTTTAAACTTCCTCATTCCACCACCAAGTCTCTTTTTTAAGGAATCATTTTCCTTTACGCTCACTTAAAATTTACTTGCCTATTTTTTCAACATCATTCTTTGTTCTTGACAAAATATTGATAATGTTATCATCCCAATTCCACTTCATGTTTAACAGGAACTTCTACCTAAATTCTATCTCTTTGCATCTTTTCAAATCCTTCCATTTTGTGTTTTGAAAACCTAGTTTCTCTTTTCGGTACATAAATCCTTTAATGACTACATCTATTACTAATAAGCGATGTTGATTTTTTAAACTTTCACTAGGTGTAACTTTACAGTCTTTGCATGTTTACAAGTCTCTTCTTCTAAGTAAGCTATAATCTATTTAAGTTTTATTCTCTCCGCTTTTAAATGTTATTCCTTTTTAAAAAAATGTGTTTGTTAATGCTAGATGGTATGCCTTAGCAAATTCTAAGATATTTTTCCCTCATTCATTTCTCTTACCGAAACCACAACCTTCGTGTATCCTTTTATTATTTAAAAACCCCTCTGATTATACGTGTTACTCCCTTAAAGTTGTTAGTTAATTGAGGAAAAATACAAATATAGGGTTCTTGGATGACGCTTAGGGTTTTCATTTGAATCTTGATATAAAACCATGTGAAAGAGAACCTAACTAGTTATATGATGCTATTTTATTATTTGGATGTTGGTGGGGGCTTAAATTAAGATTTGGAGTTCATTAATGGAGGTTTGGATGGAGAAAACTTAAATTTTGGAGAAGATTACTCGGATAGGTATCTGTCGATCGATCGATGAACTTGGAAGTTGGATAAGGTTGTACAAAATTGAATTTTGAAGGTGTGTCACTAGTTTTATATTTTTTTATGAATTTTCTACTAAAGGGTGCTTGAGACCAAAATTTTGGATTGAGCATTCTTTGGGAAATTTTGGTTTTAGGGGCATAGGGATGGGATTTGTTATCCTATAATTTTCATATACTCATATAATAAAGATAGATACTCATGAATTGACTTGTTAGAGATTGGGAATCGGGGTACTAAGGATATAAAGGAGGGTTAATTTGGGTATGTGACCTTTGATTATAAACCTAAGGGTAGGATAGGTTATTGAATTGGAATTTTGGAAGTTTAGAAGATTGGACTTGGTGGCTGTGATTATTAGAGACATCATAAAAATTTGATGAGGGTATATCCATTGGGTAAAATTAGGATTGGGCCAAAAACCCTAGATTAGAGTAGTTTTCATGTTTAATGATATTATATAAATATGGCATGGGTTTATTACAGGGCAATCCACCACGAAAGCTATTTACTTATGAAAACAACTAATGGAAAAATGTATAAGTAAGAATAAAAATTTACACATGATTTTTATAGACTTGGAGAATGCATGTGATAGAGTACATGGGGATATAATATGGTGGGTTTTAAGTAGAAAAGGAATCCCTATTAATTTTGTTACTGAAGATCTATGTGATAACACAAAGACTAGGTTAAGAACTATTTGTGGATAAACTAATGATTTTATGATTAAAGTTGGCCAATATTAAGGATCGGCTTTAAGTCTTTACTTATTTGTCATAATATTTGATGAGAGTACTATGGACATATAAGTAGAAATCCCATGGAATATGTTTCTTGAGAGTGATATAGTTTTAGTAGACACTTCAAAGGAGGCCTTAGCGATGAGAGTACATACTTGGAGAAATGCCTTTAGAGTCTAAGGGACTGAAAATCAGTAGACATAAAACTGAATATATGGAATGTAAATTTAATAATGAGTCGTCTAATAGCATAATGTTAAAGATTAAAGAAAAAGTTATAAATAAAACTAATAATTTTCATTATTTAGGTTCAATAATACAGAGTAATGGGGATATTGTCAATGATGTTGTAAGTAGAATAACAACTGGATGGATGAAATAGAGACAAGTGAGTGGGGAGTTATGCGATAAGAGGATAGATAATAAATTAAAAAGAAAATTTTATAGAATGGTTGTTAGTAGAGTGGCCCTATATGGAGAGGAGTGTTAGGATTTGAAGAAAAAACATGATAAAAATATCCATGTTAGTGAGACGAGGATGCTTCGATCGATTATAGGCATTACTAGAAATAATAAGATTAAAAACTAGTATGTAAGAGATAAGTTAGGAGAAACTTCCATTAGTGATAAATTACGAGAAAGCAAACTTAGATGGTACGAACATGTGTTGCGTAGACCATTAGATGCACCTATAACAAGAGGGTAAAAGACAAAGGGACCGTCCTAAACTGTCTTGGGAAGAAATTATTAGGAGAGATCTTAATGAGCTAAATTTAAATGATAATATTTCTTATAATATATTAGAATGAAAAAAGTGAATCCATGTGGCCGACCTCATGTGATGGGATTAAGGAGGAGGATGATGGTGGTGTGGGTAAATACCTAGATGTGATGCCTTGGGTGATTAGACTCCGGCTAATCTAGATTGAAGATAGTTGATGTATGGTTTTTAAGGTACGATAGGGTGAGACTACACCTAGAATTGGTAACTCAAGAGGTTAGGATTAATGTATTATGGGATGAATATATAGTTATGGATGCGATATACCTTTTTAAGATAACGATGTTAGTATGGCCCAACAACGTAGGGTCAGTATGTGTACGTGATTTACCTTAACCCATTTCTGAGGGATATGAATATGTTTGCCTTAACCCGTTAGTGAGGGTTGTGATTACTTGTGTGTTTTATGTTCAATGCATACCATGTGTGAGTGCTCATGAAGTAATGTACCTTAAGCTTCGATATTAGTAATTTTACTATTCATGACCCTAAATTGAGGAGATGTCGTATGAGAACCTCAATCAAGTTATAACAATTAATGTGACTGATTTATTAATGACTTAGGACACTTGATACATATATTAGGCTTTACGACGTAACACACTTGTAAGTTAATTATATGTCTCTTTATGAAAAAATAGATGTAGGCCCTTACTTGAGATATTGATATCATTGGCATGTGTTTTACCATGTAGACAATAGAAGGAGTATGGAATAATTTTTTGTTATTGGTTTGGTTATTTGATAGTGATGTTGGTTTGGTTGGATTGATAGTACACGTAGACTTTCAATCTCTTGCTATACTCTCTCATAATAAACCCTAGCTAAATGTTCATAACAATTATCCTATATAAACGTTACCGTATCAGGGGAGGGGGAGGGTACTTGTTGGAATTTTACTTCGATGAGACGTCACATGCACAGGGTTTTCGAGAAGGGTAGTTGTGACTATTAAAAACCATAATCAAACTAATATAACCTTTCTTAAATGCTTTAATTTATAGAAGGTCATATGTAATGTAGTTTATCCTTTAGCCTTTATGTAAAAAACTAAAACTTATAATGATTATAAATGGTCTGACATGAGGGTGGGGCAATTGATTTTTAGTAGATTGATCGGGGTGAATAAATATGTATTAAAATGACAATTTTAAACGAACATGTGACATAGAAATGAATGGATGGGCACCATGGAGGGACATTCGATATAGTGATACGTGAATTCTCGGCAATGTGAATACCAGGTGGCGTCAGTGATTGAAACGTGATGTTTATGATTTAATGTGATGTGTTATTACGACGTTGCCAAACGAGCGATCGGGGTTTATGTGATTGTTTAAATTTAGTATATGGCATGTTTTTTAAATAGCAAAGATAAAGGGGCTCATGGCGGTTATGTGGTGCTTAAATAATGAGAATGAGTAATTAACTAAATGAATTGAATAATTCGAATACATCGTGAGGTTACATTTATAGGTTATTGGATTATGAAACTGATAAGTTAAAATACGTTGAAACACATGAGGAGCATATGTACTTATGATGTTGCTTATATTCAATTATAATCCTACTGTACATAGGCTTGTTGCTTACGTTTTCTTTTAAAAACAATTTTTATAGGTTCTTGTTGTGGTAGTTTCTATAGATGCCAGTTCGTTGCAGGAGTATCTCTCGCGATGTACTATTTCTCAGTCCTAGGATTGTAGGTGTCGAGCAAGTGGAGTGATTAGTCATAAATATTGTATATTTTGCGCCTGTTACTTATGCATGCACGCACATTTGTGGTTGTTATTTCACGTATTTAAGCTCTTTTACTAGATAACCTTTGATTTTGATATATATATATATATATATATATATATATATATATATATATATATATATATATATATATATATATATATATATATATATATATGTTTTGCGAGGTTTACTTGAGCTTTTATAAAAATTGTAGTGCTAAACAGTGCAAGTGTACGCTTTTCAAGAAAGTTTCAACGCTTTATGAAATTTCGAGGGTAATTATGTCATTTCTGCGTTCGAGCTTCGTGTCCGAACTCCTCACGGAGGTTGTATTTCTCCGAGTCAACTTCGCGTAGCCCCTGATAGCGTGTTAATATGGTTCCAGACGACCAAGCTTTGGTCAGTTTCCCTCGAGGCTCCTTAGTGTGTAACAAAAGAGGAAAGAATCCAAGATTTTCTAGGCACGGTCGATCGGTCCCAGATACGTGGTCGATCGGCATTTCAGTTTTTGCATTTGAGTTGAGACAGTGTGATTTGGTTCCAAAATGCGATCGACCGGTCCCATGATGCGGTCGAGCGGTTCCCAAAACCTGCATATCTACTCCCCTTTTGGTTTTTGGTTTCTTTTCTTGATTTAGTTTTCTTTACCACTCTTGTTTGTGGTTTTCTTCCACTTAGTATATATAGTGAGTGGTTTGTTTTGTTAGAAAGGATCAAATCAAAAATCGTGTAAGAGGAAAATAGAAGTTTGGTTTTGTCTCTCTTCTCTCTCCTAGGGATTGGGATATTTTCTTCTCATTTTCATTTTATTTATTATAAGTCAAATTCCATCTTAGTTGCATCTTGTTAACTACTGGCACTATTTGAGTAAGTAATATTGTGGTTATGTCTTGAATACTCTCCTTTACCATAGTTCTTACATTTGTTATTAACTTAATGGTGTATGTTTGCATGGTTAGTGTTATGAGTAGCTAATTTCCTTCGGTTGGGAGTTGGATAGTTCCACTTCTTAATTTGTTCAATGATTAAATCCAATAAATGGGTGGGTGGGTTGATATTGGAGTTTCATTGGATTTTAGCCTCTCTTATCATGTAAGGGTTGTATTTAAGACTTAACTCCAACATCAACACATTTGTTCGATAATATATATATACCTTCATCTCGTATTGGTTGATAAGGATATCTTATTCCCATTTGATTATGATTCAATCGCAAGGACCCATTTGGTTGTGATTATCCGAGGTGGGGGAATGCTCCTTAACCTTTTGTTAAAGAATCTTTTCATAATCCGTTTAATAAATCTTGCTTGTTCTTATTAATTTATAGTTAAGTGTTCCAGTAATTGTGGTTCGCTTTTGTTCATTATAACGCTCAAAACCTAAATCACATTTTCTTTTATCTTTTATTTATTGTTTATCAACTTTGACCTAGAATAATATTTTCCCTACTTCATATAACTCCATGTGGAAATGACTCCGGTCTTACTACTCTCACGATTAGCGTGCACTTACGCTATACAATTTTCTAAGAGAGTCGTGTTTTTGGCGTCGTTGTCGGGGACTTATTAGTAACGATTATATTGATATAGTTCTTTGTTGATAAACCCTTTGCATTTAATAGTTTGTTCTAGTGTTCTTTTCAAGGATAGGTTTTTTGTCCTAATGAGCAACAATTCGAACCAAGGGTTCGTCGAGCCATACCTACCACTATTTTCATCTAAAGGCTCAAACGGTCCATTCACCAACTCTGGGGCATCATCTCAACGTCGTTACATGCTTAATATGGCACCGTCCCAGATAGATTTTCCATTTGTATCACAATTCCCTAGTGCACCCACTCGGTACAATCCTTTGAGCCTTTATGGAATATAATTATGCACCCCCGCGAGGCACTACTCCCGATTACCTTCGCTCGGAGACGGTCTCTTTACTTAGATGTATTACATTCCATTTCAACCACAGAGCCTTTCTTTTCTGAAATTGTATGATCAACCTATTGCCTTCCGTCCATGGAATGGAAAATGAAAACCCTTACCGGCACATTACAGACTTTGAAGAGGTGTGCAACACTTTCTCTGACCAAAATTGCACACCCGATCTTGTGCGGCTTAAACTTTTTTCATTTTCCATTACAGATAAAGTGAAAGATTAGTTGATTACACATGCCCCCAACTCTATCGGGAATTAGCCAGAATTGCAAGACCTCTTCTTGAATGAATTCTTTCCCGTACACAAAACAAAAACTCTCATGAAACAAATAAAAAAAAATTAACAATACGATCCTAAGACTTTTGACAAGTGTTAGAAATGTTTTAAATCTTTGAAGCGGTCTTGACCGCACCACAATTTTGATGAAATACGATTAATCTCCATTTTCCATGGGGGTCTTAACCCCTTGACCAAACAGTTAGTCAAAACAATGTGTCAAGGTATCCTTGTAGAGTTGAGTAGCGGGGAAGTAGAAGCCCATTTTGAGTTTTTCTCAAAGACATCTTGGGAATGGGATACGCCCAACCCTTATAACCTCACTAGTCGCGATAACACAACCCCTCGAGGGCAAACCAGCGGTGTGTCTATCCTAAAGGAAAATCAGAATGCCCAAACCAAATATGACGAGCTATGTCATATGATTGATGCATTACAACTCACGCAAAAATCACCACCTGTGAAAACCATACAAAAGGTTTTCGTTGTGGAGGAAGTTTTGTGCGTTATTTGTGAAAACATTAGCCACCCAGCGAGAGAGTGTCCTTCACTCCCAAGCATTAAGGTCCAGTTGTAAGAGCAAGCAAATGCTTTAGGGGCATATAGAAAGAAATACTCTAATACCCATTTCGATCCCAACAACCCTCCTTTATAGTCCAAGCTAGAGGACGACACATCCTCTTATGAGTTAGAAGGACCACAATTCCTACTCCATGCTTTCTAGGACCGTGTTCATGCTCGTCCCCATAATTTAAACAACAACCTCCACCATATCAAGCACCACAACATCCGCCCGCAGTCCCACTTCATATTTACCTCCACGGAGAAGGAACAATGAGTAACAATTTGCCAATGTTAAAAAAGTTTCGCAACTTGAACAATCCATATCTCAAATGGCGCGTTCTATGTAAGAGATGCAAGTCTCTCTCACTCAATTGGTATAAAACTCCCAAGGGGTTGTGAGACCACTTTTACCTAAGCAACCTCAACCCAACCCCAAGGGCCAAATGGGCAATGAGAGCTCCAGCTCGAACACATCGCATACCTAGCATGTTAAGGGTATTACCACCCTTAGGAGCGGCAAAATGGTCGATAACCATGTCGTTAGACCCTTGCCGAAACAACCCATTGCCAATAAATCCAAAGGGGAGGTCATTGCTCCAGTGGATAGACAATTATTCCCCCCGCTACCATAGGCTATGACATCCTCAGAGAGGGAGATGAGCCTTTAGTTGCGAAGGACGCCAATTGTCCCATAATATCCCCATTTCCACAAAGGCTAAAGGAGAAGGCTACAAAAGCCCCCGGAGAGGGATTTCTCGAGCTTTTTAAGCAAGTTAACGTGAACGCCCCCTACTCAAGGTGATCGAGCACGTGACAAAGTATGCCAAGTTTATCAAAGACTTGTGTGCGGTTAAAAGGAGACAAAATGTGTGCACTAAGGCGTACATGGTCGTTCAAACAAGTGATATTATAACCAATGAGCTAGCTCTAAAGTTCAAAGACCTGGGTTGCCACACTATTTCATGCGTAATTAGGGAGACTAGAATAGATCTTTCCCTCCTAGATTTGGGGGAAAATGTGAACTTGCTTCATTATTCCGTGTATCTCGAATTAAAGCTCGGGGATATTAAACTGACTCTCATCACTTTACAACTAGCTGACCGTTCGACTAGGATACCGAGAGGAGTCGTGGAGGACGTGATTGTCCAAGTCGATTCTTTCTACTATCCAGTAGATTTCATCATCTTGGACACGCAACCTGTACCAAAAGGGAGTTCGTAAATCCCAATAATTCTCGGATGACCTTTACTTGCCACCGTTAATGCTAGCATCAATTGTAGGAACGGGGTGATGAAACTTTCATTTGGTAATATGACGGTCAAAGTCAACATGTTCAACCTCCTTAAGCAACCTCAATTTTTCAATGAAAGTGAGGAAGCAGTTGAAACTGCGGCTTGCATTGGCACTCTTGTCCAAGAATATTTCGGCCTCTCTCATTTTCGAGATCCATTAGAGGTGTGTATTGCTAACTCTTGGATAGCTATTTTCTCATCAACGATAAGGGCTATGAAGATGCCCTTGATGCATATTTTTCATCACTGAATGGGGAGTTAATGGGCGTGTGCAATTCCCTCGAGTACTTTGAGGAGGTGATTGAAGATGTTGAGGGTGATAGAATGGAGGGAGATGGTGAAAGAGACCTCACAAATAATGAAAATGAGGGGTTTATCAAAGAATCGATATGGATCTCCCACTTTGAGAAACTACCCCCACGTGAATCTTTTCCATTCCCATCGAATGTTTTAATGCCCAAGCTTGAGCTCAAGACCTTGCCAAAAGAGCTTAAGTATGTTTTCCTAGGCGGTGAGAACACTTTTTCGGTGATTGTCGCGGTGAACCTTGAAAATTGTCAAAAGGTGGCCTTACTTGAGGTGTTGAGGAAGAATAAGAGTGCTATAGTATGGTGCATTTTCGACTTGAAAGGGATAAATCCCTCCATTTGCACTCATAGCATTTACTTGGAGGAGGATGTCAAACCCACCCGTCAAATGCAAAGGTGGTTGAATCCGGTCATGAGTAAGGTTATGATAGAGGAGGTGATTAAATTATTGGGTGTGGGGATAATCTATCCCATTTTTTATAGTGAGTGGGTGAGCCCGACACAAGTCATGCTAAAAAAGTCGAGTGTCACAGTTATTGAGAATGCGAAGGGTGACCTTTTTCCCTCGCGCATTCCAACCAGCTACCGTGCATCAATTATCAAAAGTTCAATGCGGTCACGAGGAAAGACCACTTTCCATTACCTTTCCTTGACCAAATTCTCGAAAGGGTAGCCAGACATAAGTATTATTATTTTCTTGATGGCTATTAGAGGTACAATCAAGTCAAAATAGCCCCCGAAGATTAGGAAAAAAACACTTTCATTTGTCCATACGACACATTTGCCTTCTGGATAATGTCTTTTGGGATTTGCAACACACCGGTAACTTTCCAACGGTGCCTGCTTAGCATCTTTAGTGACATGGTTGAAGACATTGTTGAAGTCTTTATGGATGATTTTAGTGTCTTTGGTAATACGTATGAGGGATGCCTAGCCAATCTCAAAAAAGTGCTAGCTAGGTGCATTGAGAAAAAACTCATTCTTAATTGGGAGAAGTGTCACTTTATGGTGACACAAGGGATAGTTTTAGGCCACATCGTCTCCAATGATGGTACTCAAGTCGACAAGGCTAAGATTGATGTTATCGTTAACCTTCTTGCTCTTAAAAACCTCAAGGATGTAAGGTCCTTTCTTGGCCACGCCGATTTTTACCGACGTTATATTCAAGACTTTAGCTTGATCGTGTGCCCCATATGTGCCTCTATTGCTAAAGATGCTCTGTTTCTATGGAGTGATGCGTTCCAAGAATTGTTTGATAAGTTAAAAACCGTGTGGACCACGCCCCCATCATGCAATCGCCCGATTGGACCCTTCCATTCGAGCTCATGTGTGATGTAAGTGACTATATCGTAGGTGAGATTCTTGGTCAACAGAGGGATAAGAAACCTTACGTGATATCATATGCTAGCCTCACACTTGATAGCGTACAAAGGAACTACTCCACTACGAAGAAGGAATTACTAGTCATAGTGTTCATATTGGATAAATTCCAAGCTTACTTGGTAGGATTTACCATAGTCTGCTTCACTGATCATGCCTCTCTTAAGTACCTTCTTTCTAAAAAGGATGCTAAAAGTAGGCTAATTCGTTGGGTGATCCTCCTCCAAGAGTTTGACCTCACAATAAAAGATAAAAGGGGGTGGTAAATGCAGTCGCGGACCACCTATCACGACTCATATTCAATATCGATCCCATCCCCATCAGAGAATGTTTTTCCCTGATGAGAAGCTCATGGTCATTTCAATGTTTCCATGGTATGCTGATATTGAAAATTTCCTTCTCATTGAGGTCTATCCACCACACTTTTCTACTAAGGACAAGGAAGTACTTTCGAGGTTGTCCCGATCATTCTTTATTGATGACCCATACATGTTCAAACATTATTTGGACCAAATTATTCGCAAATGTGTCCAAAATGATGAGATCTCGAGTATCTTATCATTTTGCCACAACAGAGCATGTGGGGGACACTTTTCTTCCCAAAAGACTACCCTCAAAGTGTTACATAGCAGTTTTTATTAGCCTACTATCTTCAAAGATGCACAAGCTTTCTGTAAAACTTACACCCATTGCCAAGGGATTGGGAAGGTCAACAAAAAGGACATGATGCCTCTCTCCCCGATTCTCATAATCAATGTTTTCAATTGTTGAGGAATAGATTTCATGGCTCCTTTCCCTAAATCAAATAATTTTGAATACATTCTACTCGTAGTTGACAATGTATCCAAATGGGTGGAAGGCGTGCTTACTAGGAATAACACTGCGAAAGTGGTGTTGAAGTTCCTGAAAGAGAACATCTTGGCTCGATTTGGCACACCTAAGGCATTCATTAACAAACAAGGCGTCCATTTTTGCAATGATATATTCCGTCACTTAATGTCTCAATATGGTGTCACCCATAAGGTCTCCACCACATATCACCCCCAAACCAACAGCCAAGCGAAATTTTCAAATAGGGAGATAAAAGGTATCCTTGACAAAACTATGGACCCTTTGACCAAGGATTGGTCATATAGGCTAAACGATGCCCTTTGGGTGTATCGAACGACATATAAGACGCGCCTTGAAATGTCCCCATACCGATTGGTGTATGGGAAAGCATGTCATTTACCGATTGAGCTTGAGCACCGAGCATATTGGGTCATGAACAAGATAAATTCTGATATTAATGAAGGCGGAGATCTTCGTAAGTTCCAACTCAACAAACTCGAGGATTTAAAGAACGACTAATACGAGAATTCTCGTATTTTCAAGGCCAAAACCAAGGCCTTTCACTACAGAAGGATAGTGCATAAGAACTTTGAGGTGAGACACAAAGTCCTACTCTACGATTCTCGCCTCCACCTTTTTCTCAAGAAATTTCGATCCCGATAGAACGGATCGTACGTTGTACAAAAGTATACGATCACGGTGCCATCGACATTCTAAACTCAAGGACCAAAACCTTTTCTAATGTGAATGGGTAGATACGAAAATTCCTCTTGAGGATCTATCCCTTGTGGCCCCCTCAGTGGGTGTCGCAACGTAGGCCTCAAATTAATCCTTTTGGTATTTCCACATTTCTTATAGAATTCAAGGCAATCGTGCTTCTACACACTCGAATATATTCCTTATTTATTATCCCTAGGCGTCCCTTTTGAATGAATCATTTTTGTATGGATTGGGTGAGTTGTTGGAGAAGCATGGGAGAAGGAGTATGGGAAAATAGTGTCCTGATCATCGGATCCGAGCCTGCAGTCGACCAGTGTAATGTCGCATTTCCTACTGTCTCAAGTCCAAGATAAAATCCCAAGGCGCGGTCGACCAGTCTCAGACCACAGTCAATCGGTTGAATTCAAACAGTCACATTGCCTCGAACCCAAGGCATTTTTCTAAACACGATCGACCGATTATACGGACGCGATCGATTAGGGGTCTCGGATCTTTTGGGTAGTCGATTCATTTTTTTCTCACTTCTCCCTTATTTCTCCCATTCTCTCATATTCCCTCTCTAGTCGAAATCCTCTAAGAACAAAACCTAGGTTCTTTTTTCTCCCATTCTCACCTCTAATTCTCCCATCCAACTTCTAAGGTATCATTCCTAACTCTAATTTATGATTATAGTGTTGGATTTGGGGATTATAGTGTGTTATTCATGATTCTAGGGTTGACATTTTGGGGGATTTCCTTGTATAATTTGATGTTGTCTTTGCATACATGTTCTTCTCATCTTCTCTAACACATAGACACACATGCCTCCATCGCTATATAATTATTTGTTGTGTATATGGGATGGATGAACATTGCTATTGTGTTTTTTGTCCACATTGTGCACCACACTTATCATTTTTACTCATTGCCAACTATTTTTGCTGATAGAACCCCATTCAAGGAAAATTGTTAGTGTTTATCCTTAAGATTAACATGAATGAGGGGTACTTTGTTGGTTGAAATATGTCCCAAACAACTGTTTTTCTTCTTTTCATGCCAAGTGTATGTACAAATGCCTCAATGACTTTAATTTCTTTCTTTGGACATATTCTTTCTTGATGTTCATTACATACCATTGTAATTTTAGTTTGAACTTGTTCTGTTAATTTCTGTTTTACAGGTAATAATGGGTGAAATTCATAAATACAATCATTATCGATGTGTACCCCCGAAGGGTGTATATGGATTCAGGTGTGCTCAAAAAAGCTATGGTATGCGGCCTATTTTACCAGTTCAAAGTTCCATTTGGCCTATAACCTTGCATAGAAAATGGAGGACCTCCCGACCGAAGCACTGTCAATTATCAAACGATATAAATGGGAATCCTTCTTGGGAAACCAAACTATAATTAACGAGGACTTGGTCTGAATATTCTATGCTTCGTTAATACAGTGCAAGGGGGATAAAGGCATGTTTGAGTCCTTTATTTGGGGAGTGATAATTACTTTTCATCGCAAGGATTTATCTTGGTGGATGGGAAATGTGGCAGACCCCGACCCTTTTGTGAGCTTATCAGATGAGGCCACCTTTGACTTGGACACTCTTATCATATATCTATCTCTAGGCGAGATATGGACGAAGAAGATATTTCGATCGGCTACGATGCAGGATTTACCAAGGCCCATGCACTACATCAACGTGAATTGTCTGATAGTGTTGAACAACCATTCTGAGGTTTGTCATAAACATAATATTTTCCTCTACGCCTTGATGAAACAGTCGAGAGACATCAACCTCCCTCAATACTTCATGGACCAAATGTATTTGGCAGCCAAGGATAAGGCATGGAACTTGTCCCTTCCCTTGCCCTGAATTGTCACGTTGATATTTCGTTAAGACAGATGCCCCAAGTATCCATCTGGCAGAATATTAGAGACCAAGGGGGTCCTAACCAAGGAAAACATCAAGAGGTTCTTATCGCATTACTAGGGTGAGCTGGTAATCCAGAAGAGGTCGAGGGTGGCTGTAGAGGTTGAGGATGAAGAGACAAAGTTCCAGAGAGCAAAGCAAGGATTGGGGTGGCATGCTGAGGTGCCTCTCGTATTTACCGATGCTCGCTTTACGACGCTCGAGGTACAACAAGACTAGAGATGGGAGGAGACCCAATTGTGGTGGGCTACTTTTGAGTCTTGCCATGACCAATTCGGAGCTGAGAAGCTTCAGGGTCGAAAAGAGCAGCATCAGGAGTTACTTATATTACAGGCCATGATGCGAGATTTGTATGTGCACCAGCATGGCCCGGATGCATCGCTCCCGCCACATTTTCAGAGTCCTTACGATCCAGCTTTTCGGGGATCATCCAGTGGTTTAGGCATCTTAGTAGCTCTATTGGGTCAAGTTTGTTTTTGGATGATGATGCAAATCATTTTTGGGGCATTTATTATTTTGTATTTTTCATTTTGCTTTCTTTTTGTTGATTCAGTTCTTTTGTAATGAACTCTATGAAATCAGTAATGATAGATTAGTAGTTGTTGAATTATTAAATCTTGATGAGTATACACTTTTTAAATCAAATGTCCACCGTCAATTATCTAGTATTTTCACTTTAACCCCTCTAAAATATTACGACACATGGCATAATTCTTTTTAACTTAATCATTTTTGTACATATTTTGTTTTTCTTTTGTTTGTATAGGGCGCGCGTTGACCACCTCCGGATTCGCTCCAAATTGGGGTGATTTCTTTCTATCCCTCTATTTCTCATAACATTTTTAATTACATTAAGGACAATGTGCAATTCAAGTTAGGGTGTGTGTTTAGGCATCTCAATTTCTTTTTATTCATTGCGTGCCATATTAAAAAAATAAAAAATTCAAAAAATTGTTTTCTTTATTTCTTTTCTCTTTCTTGGGACTTTTGCCTTATTTTACTATGATATATTCAATAATGCCCTTCCTAATTGCTAATGCAATGATGCATTTTCTATTTTTTATGTTATTCAACTTTAGTCCTCAAGTTATTCAATATTGGGAATAAATGCATGAATTAAGCCTTGAAAACCCATGAGCGCTTGAGCATATTTTCTAAAATGGTTCGGTAGGACAATTGTAGTTGGTATCTTTTTGTTGCTTTGTGAACACTAAAAACCTAACGAGCTTCATGATTTTCTTCTTTTCTTAGTGCTTATACATTACTCTTTCTCTTTCTTGAAAAACGTATCTTGTTGACGATCCCATTTTCATTTCATTGATTTCATATTAATTGAATTATCACTTGAGCATGATTTTCAATGGTGTTGAGTCCGGAGAATCACATGAAACTTTATGATAGGATCGTAGGCCCTCTTTGATTTTTAACCCATACGACCTTACCCTTACCATTATACATATCCCTAGTTAACCCCGTTGACCCCTATTGTTTAACGACTTGTTGTATTCGCTAAATGCAACTATGCGCCTGCGAAAGTGGCACTTTTTTTCTATGTACACATTGTTGCTTTCCTTACCTCCCTTTGGGTCGGGTTTTGAATTGTTTCATCATTAGGGACTAGCAATGTGTAAGTTATGGGGTGTGATTAGTCACAAATATTGTATATTTTTGCGCCCGTTACTTATCTATTCATTCACATTTGTGGCCGTTATTTCACGTATTTAATCTCTTGTATTGTATAAGCTTTTGTTTCGATATATATGTGTTTTACGAGGTTTACTTGAGCTTTTGTAGGGATTGGGGTGCTAAACGGTGCAAGTGTGAACTTTTCAGAGAAGTTTCAATGCGTTATGCAACTTCAGGGGTAATTTTGTCATTTTTGCGTTCGAGCTCCGTGCCCAAACTCTTCATAGAAGTTGTAGTTCTTTGAGTCACTTCGTGTAGACCCTAACAGTGTGTCAATCCGGTTCCAAACTACCAAGTTTTGGTCATTTTCCCCTGAGGCTCCGCGGTCGATCGGCCCCAGACACGCGGTCGACGAGCATTTCAGTTTTTTCCTTCGAGTTGAGACATTGTTCTATAGTTCAAAAACGCAGTCGATCGGTTCCCCAGACCAACGAATCTACTCCCTTTTTGGTTTTTGGTTTCTTTTCTTGTTTTAGTTTTTATTCCCACTCTTGTTTATGGTTTTCTTCCACTTAGAATATATAGTGAGTGGTTTGTTTTTTAGAAAGGATTCGATCAAAAATCATATAAGAGGAAAATAGAAGATTGGTTTTGTCTCTCTTCTCTCTCCTAGAGCTTGGGATGTTTTCTTTTCATTTTCATCTTCCACTTAATCTTCCACTTCATCTCCTAGGTCTCTATATGAAAGAACACTATGGTAGAACGTGATAAGTCTTCATATATCATAAGGACTCTTGAACTTGATGCTCTGATACCATCTGTGACACCCCGCTTATTAAAATAAGAGGTGGCCAGCCCAATACTCCAATAATTACAAGAATCATAAATGGTCCATTATTAGCATCACTGTCGCATAATTAACAGTACGAGATGACCACCAAATAGTTTTAAAAACGGATGTCAAATAATTTTGTAAGTGAGATAAAACCATTTTGACAATTCAATTTAATATAGAAGGTGGATACAAGTAAAGACATGTAACAGTTAAATAACAATTCTACAAAACATAACCGAATAAGTTGTCGGTCAACAGGCTAATACAAAATATTTACATCAAGTATTAGAGTACATATGAATAATAACTGGGGCAACATGACCGAATATATAGACGGATCGTAGCTAGAGTATCAAAAGAAAATGATGCATCAACTACAAAAATACCTACAACATCCCCAAAATGATGTAGCTCCTTGACACTGGGATGAAATGATCAAAGTGGGCGTCCTTACATCGGAGCACCTGAGCATAGATAAGAGAAACATAAACGGGTCAGGGCCTGGTTTGATATGATATGCGTGTGAATAAAATGCATAACATTTATGAATGCTAACATCATAAACAGGTTAAGTTCGCTCTTCAATATAAGAATCCCCCTCACCTCTCATCTAAGTGCACAACCTAGCGCATACAATTCATTTTAAGTTAAACTACCCATCTATTGAATAGGATTAACCTAAATATATTTCACATGCCAAGTTAATCATTTGGAAATACTCACAAGTTTACAATCATTAGGGACCAGAAGCAATTTAAGTTGATTCACAGTTTTCTTCAGTTAATAAAACCATTGGGTGAAATACCATTTCAATGAGAACAGTTACAATCATAATAATAACAGTTTTAAGACCATCCTTCTGGGAGTCACCCCACTGGATGCACCTATAAATTCTATCATCTTTTAGGGCCTATAACCAAGACCACATGGGCCCCCTAAATCGCGTCGCGTGGGAAGCGAACATATACCTTCGACAGTGAGCCATAACCATACCTGAAATTACCTCACTTCGAATAAAAAAATCACACAATGAAGCCACTGGTCTTATGGCCGAGGACTATGTTCTCCCTGCATTACAAGCCAAGGGATTCACCTCATTCGTTTAACTTCCCTTATGATAGAATTTAGAGAGGTATGTATATGAATGTCATAAATGACAAGATATGCCAATTGAAATTATACATTTCTTATTCAAGAAATCATATGTTTTTAACCATATAGGCTACAAAGTATAATTATCCTCATACTAGTCTCCAAAACTCTAAAACGATACCACCCAATGTGACACCCCGCCCAATTAAATATAGGGTGATCAGTCCTCTACCAATTTAAAATAGGATATTCAGTTGGCTCATTCTCAGCATCACTGTCAAAAAACTTTTTAACATATTAATCTCCTAATATAAAATTAAGCTAGGTGCCAAAACATTTCCAATTTTAATAATACCAAGTAAATCCATTTCTTTCCATCTTAAAATATAAACCATTCACCACACATAGGAATGTCAATAAATACTGAACATGAATCAAGTACTGCAATAAATAATACTGAGTAAAACTCTCAGTTCAAAACTCCAAACCATACAATAAACTGAATACAAAATCTCTGATGGAAGAACTAGAAGTGGGCGACATATGCCCTAAACAAGAAGTCTAGATGAAACTAAATGGAAAGGATAGATGCGTCTACTGCAAGGACCTACAACTTCCACAACAGCTGCAGCACGTTAAGCAATCCAAATCTCTAAATATGATACTCCTTTGGCTGAGTACCTGATATAATACATATATATAGCAAAAGAGAGAAGAGATACAAGAAACGGGTCATAGCCCGATGTGTAAAAATATTTTAGCAAGTATTTAAAAGTGGTTCTTAAAACAAGTCTTATACGCATGTTAGTTATTGAACTCTCACATGAGTTCCTCACCTCTCGTCTATTGTGCACGCCTAACGTACATCTAATCTCCGCCTAGTTATACCTCTCAGTCTAACTAGTCAGAAACCAAACTAATACGAACTATGCTCACTAGTAGTATTCCCGTATCGCCCATACAATACGCTATTCAGATAGTTTATCTCACATACTAAATTTCATTATTCACCGTTTGAATGGTTAATCTTTTATTCACTAAGATCATTTTACTTCTCATTTTCATTTTATCCACTAGTCTCACAAAGTAGAAAGTTATCCAAGTATACTCATACATATATATAGTCTTATCATCCCTATATATACACTAATCCTGTACCCTTAGGTTAAGACCGCATGGTGCAATGTAATAATTATTATTATTACCAAATCTACTAATTTCACATAGTAGTAATATTCACATGTACATATATATATATATATATATATATATATATATATATATATATATATATATATATATATATATATAGTCACATCATCCCTATACATATATATATATATACTAATCCTGCACCCCCAACTAAGTCCCATTAGTGCACATATCCAGAAAATCATGCATCCCAAGGTTACCACCCATTAATGCACCTATCAATAATAATTCAGCACCCCCTGTTTATCACCCACTAGTGTGCCTAACAATAGAATATTGCATCCCCGGGTTAGCACCCATTAATGCACCTATCAATAATCATTCAGCACCCCCGGGTCATCACCCATTAGTGCGCCTAACAATAATCATCTTTGTACCACCGGATTATCACCCATTAGTACACTTAATAATAGAGTTTCTGCACCCCCGAGTTATCAGTCATTAGTGCTCTTAACTATAGGGTTCTTGCACCACCGAGTTATCACCCATTAGTGATCTTAACAATAATATCACATAATAGGCATACACACATCCTATTATAATTTATAGGTATTTCTCTAACCTACATATATACTCTTCGTACGTATTTTAATCTCATCTGTACGTATTGTATAAATATTTAGATTACTATCGCTCTCGTAATCTCCAAGGTATACTCTCTCTCTATACCGAAATAATTAAAGTATTTATTCTCACATACTTTCCTGAAATTCCATCTTATTTAAATTTACTAATTGACAGTTCCTCTCACTCCAATAAACCGGTAAGTTCAAAACTAGAATTTGAGAAAAATCCCCAAAATTCCCTATGTGGCTTGAACAAGAAGGGTTGTCGTTTGAACGACTTCCATGTGTCGTTCGAGCGGCTTCGCATGAGATGCCATCTCGCTCGAACGACTTCGCGCGAGATCTCCATCTCGCTTGAACCACTTCGCGCGAGATTCCCATCTCGTTTGAACCACTTCGCGCGAGATCGCGCGAGATTGCACTGTTCGTCTTCTTCCCCAAACTTCAACGTTTTTCACCATTTTTGAACCTAAAAAACTCTAAGATTCAATTCCCAACAACTCATCATCAATACCCATCTACCCCTAACAGGTTATAGATCATTTCTATCATCCTAGGATCCTTGATTTGTCATTAATCATCATAATTATATAAATCTCCAAATTAATTCACATGAACCCTAGTTTTCCAAATTCCAATTCAAGAACCTAATCAACCCAGATTCGTTCATCAATATATAATCCAATTCCATGATTAATCCTCTACATACATGAATGAATTCCAACCACTAATTAAACCAATCCTTAATCATAATTTAAATCTCCAATTTTCACCCAATTAACATATAAATCATGATTAATTCCACCTAGACTAACATGAGCATGATTATTGCTAAAATAAAGCAAGTAATAAACACTTGGCTCGAATATGATGGTCTGATCCGTTGGTGATGTTGGTATATACACGTTCCTCTCTTCGCGATCTACGCGTTGGTGGTCACGGTTGTGCAAGGTGATGCCAAATGAGCTTTATCTCTTGGAAATTGGTTCTCCCTCACACCCTCCATGTCCGTTCTTGATTTATGTAACCTATTAACCCTAATGGCCTTTCCTTAACTGATATAATTAATCCCAATTTTCCTCCATTAATTTAGCCCAAACATACAATTTACAACAATGCCCTCTCGGGGTGCCGGTTAGGCCTAAAATCGCCCCGCGATCCAGACTAAACACCCGGGTATACTATTTTGACTATCTCGACCCTTTCGGACTCAACGACGCACTCGAAATGACCATACGAGTTAATAAAATTAAATTCTCTTTTTATTCCATTCAATTAGTCCCGACACGACTCACACGCGTGTCAGACTTAAATTACCAAACTGCCGTATTTCTCACTTCTGATAATTTATCAAATATCATAATTCCATATTACATATCACACAGTAATATTTAACAGTTCACAACAATAAGTATTAACCCTTGGCACGCTAGTTAATAATTATTTTAAATCCGGATTTATAACAAATTAATTTCTTACATTTTAATTTAACTAATCCAACAACAATAATTAATCACATATTTATTCCCATAATAATAATTAATCACATAATTATTTAAATCGTCAAAAATACGGGGTGTTACACCCAACTCTTCCTTAGTCTTAAGCTAGCTTACCAGATGCAAAAAGACACTAACTTCCATTAATTAATCCCCGACGTAAGTCCCGAATACTCCCTTTCTAACCTAGCGTATTAATCCCCCTAGTATAAGACCCTGATACTCTTTATTACTTCATATAAAAAGGTTCCTAAACCTCAAACCTACATGAAAAGAGTAGAAAGAAAATCCTATTTTTGGGTTGAAAACAGGGTACAGGTCGATCTGCCCCTGACCCCCGATCGACCGCATTTTTGTAATTTGCCTTGCTAGCCAACTAGTAGGCTTTTCCCTTTAGGCCCGGTCGACCATAAGTTTAGCCGCGGTCGACCGGTCGCACCAGATAAGTCGGTCGTCCCCCATTTTTCTTACAAAACCTAAATCTCCAATTCCTCTTCTTCCCTCTACATCAACTATCATCAATAATTACTAACAACAAATTATTTCTATATGATCACCTACCAATATACAACACTCAAATCATATCTAAATCAAAATCTAAGGTTTAAACATCAAAATCATCAAAACCCACAAATGGTTTAAATCTCAAAAACACAACTATATATATATATATATATATACATACAAATTATTCACACTCAATCATACATTTATGCAAGTTGGAAACTTGCCTCAAGATTGTAGCCTCGGATTATCTTCTCGTAGCAACGATTCCAAGCTCAAAATAGCAAATCTCCTCTTTCTCCCAACCTCTTTCTTCTCTCTAACTCTCTCTAGGTTTAGAAAATAATTGGAAGATAATTGATGTTGCAAGACTAAAATAACCAAATACATTAAGTCTAACATTTAAATGCTACCACACAATTAAAATGACTCGTAACATCATAATTTAGTTATAACTAGTCAAAAGTACCCTCGGAGCCCCCAAAACACAATTGGTTCTTATTTTGACTAGCTCAACCATTTTCGGACAAACCATGCCCTCTAAACTGGCATCCGTGATATTGTTCATTAATTCATGTTCTAACATCATATTAACTCATTAATAATAATTCGATTGGAATATAAGTCGTAACCGTCGCTTAAGCCACAACGACGCAACAAAACATAATGTTACACTATTTTCATTCGCTTAATAGTAAATATGCAGAACTCAGTAAATATTATCTCTTAAATCACTTAAAGTAATATTTACTTCAACTTCCTTCATTTTATATAATTAGCCCTCAAGGCAATTTAATATAAAAATAATTATTCATAAATAAGGGGTATTACATACTCCCCCCCCTACAAGGGAATTTCGCCCTCAAAATTCAGGCGTACCTTATAAAAAGAGGTGTGGGTACTTCTCTCGAATATCGTCCTCTTGTTCCCAAGTTGATTCCTCAGCATTGTGGTGTCCCCACTGAACTCGAAGCAAGGGCTCCACTTTCGATCTTAGGCTACCCTCTCCGCGGTCTAGAATAGCAACTAGTTGTTCCTCATATGAAATATCGGGTTGTAACTCGATATCATCCAAAGGAATGTGCCAATGAGCTCCCTCGCATCTTTTATACTTCTTCAAAGATGAAACATGGAACACGTCGTGAATTTATTATAGGCATTCCGACAAAGCAAGTTGATACACTACGGGGCCTACCTTCGAAATGACGGGAAAAGGGACTACATAGCATGGCGCAAGTTTTCCTTTCATCAGTAATACCTGTACTAAAACTTGATCTCCCACTTCTAATTCCTCATGCCTTCGATTCGCGTCGTCATAACTCTTCTGGTGATCTTGTGCATTTCGTATGCGGTTTCGAATAAGCTCAATCTTCGAAGAGGTATCTTGGATCATTTCAGGTCCAAGGATCTTATTATCTCCTACTTCTAACCAACAAGAAGGTTATAGACATGGTCGGCCATACAATGCCTCATACAGTGCCATACCGATCATGAATTGGTACGAATTATTGTATGAAAATTCGACCAATTGAAGCTATTGTTCCCATCCTCCTTTAAAGTCAAGTACACACATTCGAAGCATATCCTCCAACATTTAGTTGACTCTCTCCGTTTATCCATCAGTTTGTGGATGGTATAAGGTACTCAACTTCAATTCGGTTCCCATCGCTTCTTGGAACTTTGCCAAAAATCAGACACAAAAATCTTGTCTCAAGCTGAGACTATATTGACAGCCACCCCCATAGAGTTTCAGAACTTTCGCAATAAAGAGCCAGTCATAACGTTCCATATTATAATTCGTTCGTACCGGTAAAAGGTGTGCCGATTTAGTCAAACGATCGACAATTTCCCAAATAGAATCATGATCGCTTTACGACTTAGGCAATCCAGTGATAAAATCCATAGAGATACTCTCCTATTTCCACACCAGTATTTCTAACGGTTGCAACAATCCAGTCGGTCACTGGTGGTCTACCTTTACCAATTGACAAGTGGCACATTGGGAAACAAATTCATAAATGTCCGTTTTCATACCATCCCACCAATACTGACGGTGCTTATCTTGGTACATTTTGTCTCCACCTGGGTGTACTGCAAATCTTGAACCATGGGATTCTGTCATGACGACACGTCTCAAGTCTCCTTTGTACAGGACTATAAGTCTTCTGTGAAAACGTAACCCACCCTCAGAACTAATAGAGTAGGACTTCTCTCCCTCAGTCAACAATTGACGTATTCGGTCTTAGCAATCCTTATCCGCCTCATTGCTCTCTTATGACTCGCATTACGATAGCAGGCGTAATGGTCAATACTGACATGCAAGCTCTTACTACAGCATCATCCTGGCTAAGTTCTCTCCACTTGGCTTTCCACACCTTCGCTCGTTCCCCAATGGGTTTACGACTCAACGTATCAGCTACAACATTTGCTTTACTTGGGTGATAATAAATATCGAACTGGTAGTCCTTTACAAACTCCAACCACCGACATTGTCGCATATTTAAATCTTTCTGTGAGAATAAATATTGTAACGATTTGTGGTCCGTAAAAAGACTAAATTTCTCACCCAGGAGGTAATGCCTCCATATGTTCAAAGCAAACACCACTGCAGCAAGCTCCAGATCATGCACGGGATAATTCTTCTCATGGGGCTTAAGCTTGCCAGACGCGTATGCAATGGACCTCTGTTCCTGTTACAACACCCCCAATCCTTGTAGAGACGTGTATCTGAAAACTAAATAGTCTACTCCCGATCTTGGCAATGCGAGTACAGGAGCAAAAGTCAACTTGTCCTTTAACTCATCGAAAGCTAGCTGACATGAACCATCCCATACAAATCGTACCCCCTTACGGGTCAAGTTCGTCAAAGGGCCAGCGATTTTAGAAAAACTCTTAATGAAACGGCGATAATAACCCGCCAAACCCAAAAAATTGTAGATCTCTGTTAGCATCGTGGGTTGGACCCATTCCCTCACTGCGGTAACCTTGCTTGGGTCGACGAAAATACCCTCAACTATCACAATATGTAACAAAAACTTCACTTCCTGTAATTAAAAGCCACATTTCTCGAACTTGGCATAAAGTTGATGATCCCGTAGTGTCTGCAGGACCAATCGCAAATGTTTGGCATGATCAGCTTCAGTCCGAGAGTATACTAGGATGTCGTTAATGAACACTATGACAAACTCGTATAGGAAGTCTTGAAACACTCGATTCACAAGGTCCATAAATATGGTAGGAGCGTTGGTGAGCCCAAAAGGCATGACCAAAAATTCATAACACCCATACCTGGTCAAGAATGCGGTTTTTGACACGTCATGTTCTCGAATTCACAGTTGATGGTACCCAGTCCTCAAATCTATTTTAGATAAGTACGATGCTCCTCTGAATTGGTCAAACAAATTTTCAATTCTAGGTAACGGGTATTTATTCTTGATGGTTGCCTTATTCAAGTCTCGGTAATCAATACACAAAAGGAGGGAACCATCTCTCTTCCTCACAAATAACACAGGAGCACCCCATGGCGACGTGCTACGCCGAATGAACCCTTGCCCCAACAGTTGCTGAATTTAATCCTTTAACTACCTCATTTATAAAAGATCCATGCGGTATGAAGCTCTCACAATCGGTCGAGTTCCTGGTGCTAAATCAATTATAAACTCAATCTCACGACTTGGAGGCAAGCATGGGATTTCCTGAAAAATATCCTCAAATTCTCTAACAATAAGAATCGAATCTAGGGAAACAACTACTTCTCGTGAGGTCTCCTCCTCAATACAATACAAGTGCGCGCTCAAACCTCCCTTCGAAAGAGGCATTGCTACCAGGAACATTTCTTTCCCCAGAATGGCGAAGACTATACTCCTCCCATAACAGTTTACCATAGCTCGGTATTTAACTAACAAGTCCATGCCCAAAATAACATCATACCCAACCATGTCTAGGACGAGCAAATCGGACTCAAAATGCAAACTACCAAGGTCTATTTCTACCCCTTTACAAATAAAAAGTATAAGTGAACTGTGACAACCCGCTATCCGAAATAAAGGATGGCCAGCCCTATACCCCGATAAAATAGGAATCATGGATAGATATCATTCTCAGCATCACAACAACATACAAGGTATAAGGAATAACCACACAATATTCCAGAAAACGGGTTATCAAAAATTTTAGTTTTGAAATAATAAGAGAACATTTTCAACAACCCATGATAGAAATAGAGGGTGGAAACCCCCACAAGCGTATATAAGAAACCCAAAAGAGGCAAAAGGACCGAATGAGATGTCGGTCTATAATAACCATACAACATACAATAAGTTCCAGGTGTGACATAATAAATCCATTATACAATTACAACGGTTTGGGCCACATGCCCGAGTAGACTGATCATAACTAGAAAGCTTTAATGGAGGCGTCTACACAAAACATCCCGTGAGACCCGCACGATGTCACGGCTCCTCAAAACATGTGGAAGGAAAGGTCATTACGGGCGACCGTGCGGCGGAACACCTGAACGGATTATATATATACATACACAACAAGAAAGGAAAACCGGTCAGGGGCCGGATTTATATGATCGCTAGATAAATGACAGGTATGACAATAATGTATAAGTAAGCATGGATGATAATCTAGCATGGTAACATCATGTAAGGAACTAAGAATGATAAATGGCTATGTACAATGAAATTCACTTACACAAGAATTTAAAGTACTTATGAGCCTTCTTCATCTTTCATCATTTTTCAATTTCATCTTCTTTACCATTCTTTATCAGGAATACAATTATTATCATGTGCTCTTTATGGCACTAATCTCAATAGTATGCTCTTTGTGGCATGATATGCTCTTTATGGCATTAATGTTCCATCGAGTCCAACTCGATAATTAGAATAGTTATAATATATATATAGCGATTCTACTATCACCCATCCGGGTTTCCCCATTGTGCGCCTCCCTAAATAACCATCATCTTCCAGGGCCTAACATAAGACAACCTGGGATCCTATCGAAATCGTCGGGATGCGTCCATATGCCTGCGGGGTAGTCAAGACCACACCCAGAATCTCCTACCCATCGCAGAAAAATAAAACAAGCGCTCATATGGCCTAGGACTATATCCACCCTGCATTCATTAGCCAGGGGGCTTCACCTCTCGCACGGACTTCCCTTAAGATGGTATTTAGAGAGGTGTGTAACATCCATTATTATCAATTTCCATTACATAATTTAGTAAATTATCATTTACCTTCTCAATTTCACATTTTAACAAATGTATAAGCTTAACCGGGACTATACGTATTACGTACTGTCATAACCTCCTCGATAAGGAATTCAGACTCCAAAGTTATTCCCAAAGCCTCCTTTAGGCTTTAGTATAAACCATCAAGTCAAACCTAACTCAATTTAATTCCTAAAGTCTCCAAATTGACCTTAATATGTTCTAGACCCTTATAAAACTACAAGACAAAAGTAATGCCTAAACATTACTTTAAATTCCCCCTTGAAAAGGAACCCTAGATGAACCCTTTCGAGTCTATGGTGTCGACCCAACACAACTAATACTTTAAAATCCTATGTTTACTTCATTTAAGAAGGTCCCTAATTACTAATCCTAAAGAAAAGGGGTAAAAAGAAAAAGAAAAAAAATTTGAAAAAGTGCAGGGATTCCGAATCGATTCGCCCCCTTGGCCGAATCGATTTGACCAGAAAATCTAAGATTCTGCAAAGTTGCCGAATCGATTCGGATGGAAACCGAATTGATTCGGTTAGAAGGTTTGGGTTTCTGCATAACTGTCGAATCGATTCGGGTCAATTCCGAATCGATTCGGTTCACTAGACCTGGGCACTGGACCTAACCGAATCGAGTCGCCCAGGGGGGCGAATTGATTCGGGCCTGCGATTTTGCCAAGTTTTGGCTATGGAGTCTTGGAGTCCAAATCTATACCCAACCCAACTCTCTTCAAACCAACCTCATTTATCATCACCAAGATAACATCAATACTACTAATGACCATCTTAAACCTCATGAATCATCCAAATCATCTTTGAATGCATCAAAACCCACAAATACATAAGAAAAACCCTAAACTAGCTAAACCATAATCAATACATCATTGTCATAACAAATCATTTATCTTAATCCACAAATAGCAAGTAGAAACTATCCTAGATTCAGCAATTATAGGTCTTCTTGGTTGTAGGAGCAAGAATCTCTCTCTCAATCTCCAAATCTCAAATCTGTCTCTCTACTCTTTAGGTTTAGGAAGGAAATTACGGTAATTAGAAGACTTAGAAAGCCTAAGTCGTGTCTTAAGACAAATATCCCACTTAATTAACTAATAGTGCGATAAAATAATACGCAACTGCATAATTTAGGCACAATCAGTCAAAAATGCCCAAAACCTCAAAATACAATATGGTACATTATTTGACTATTTCGCACGTTCCGGAATCAACTGCAACCTCCAAATTATCATTTGGACATTTTATAATTCAATTTAGGTTCCGGTCTCATTATTAAGCCAAATATCATTTTGAATTCAGATGATATTAATAAGCATGACATAGCAATATTCACCCATAGTTATGGTATATGTGCAAACTCAAAATGAGTATTAACTTTTCTACATTAATTTAGCATACAAATCATAACCCAACACTTATATCTAATTACTATACTTAGCAATTAATATAAAATACGGTCTCATAAGCGAGGGTTATTACATACTCCCCCCCTTATGAGGGAATTTTGTCCCCAAAATTCAGGCGTACCTCCTAAGAAAAGATGTGGATATTTCTCCTGCATCTCGTCCTCACATTCCCAAGTTGATTTGTTTGCATGATGATGACTCCAATGAACTCTCACTAGGGGCACCACACGAGATCTTAACTTTCGCTCCCCATACTCAAGGATAGCAACCGGTTTTTCTTCATATGAAACATCGGGTTGCAAATCGATATCTTCAAAAGGGATGTGCCAAAGGGCACCTTCACATCTTCTATACTTCTTCAAAGAGGAGACATGGAATACATCATGGATTTGTTGTAAAGGCTCCGGTAAAGCAAGTTGATATGCCACGGGACCAACCTTTGCAATCACTGGGAAAGGTCCAACAAAACGCGGTGCAAGCTTTCCTTTCTTCCCGAAACGTTTAATGCCCTTCATCAGGGACACTCGCACCAACACTTGGTCTCCAACCTCTAACTCCATGTGTCTCCTACCCGCAACGGCATAGCTCTTTTGACGATCTTGGGCTATCCATATGCGATTTCGAATAAGCTCAATCTTCGAAGAAGTGTCTTGGATCATTTCAGGTCCAAGGAACTTGTTATCACCCACTTCCACCCAACAAGCGGGCGATCTACAAGGCCTTCCATACAGAGCTTCATAGGGTGCCATTCTAATAGTAAATTGGTATGAGTTGTTGTAAGCAAACTCAACCAATGGGAGGTATTGTTCCCAACTTCCCTTAAAATCGAGTATGCACATACGAAGCATATCCTCCAACATCTGGTTTACCCTTTCGGTTTGACCATCGGTTTGACGATGATAGGAAGAGCTTAACTTCAACTCGGTCCCCATTGCTCCTTGGAAACTTTGCCAAAAGTGGGACACAAATATCTTATCTCGGTCGGAAACAATGTTTAAAGGTACCCCATGAAGTCTAACATTCTCCTCAATGAACAATTGGGCATAACGAGCGGTATCATAATCCGTACGCACAGGCAAGAAGTGTGCCGACTTAGTCAAGCGGTCGATAATCACCCAGATTGAATCATGACCTCTCTGCGATCTAGGTAAGCCCGTAATGAAGTCCATCAAAATGCTTTCCCATTTCCATACGGGAATCTCGAGCGGTTGTAACAAACCTGTCGGTCGCTGGTGGTCGATCTTAACCAACTGACAAGTAGTGCATTGAGATATAAACTCCGAGATATCCCTCTTCATACCCGCCCACCAATATTGACAACGCATTTCTTGGTACATCTTGTCCCCACCTGGATGCACCATGAACTTTGACCCGTGGGATTTCGCCATCACCGCTCGTCTCAAATACCCATCGCCGGGAACCACAAGTCTTCCATGGAAGCGTAGTCCGCCCTCAGAACCAATCGAGTACGACTCTGCTCCCTCGAACAACAGCTGGCGTGTATGGTCTTGACAACCTTTATCTCTTTTCTGGGCTTCCATAATCTTTGTTATAAACGTGGGAGTAACCATTATCACGGAAATGAATGCTCTTACCCCTGCATCCTCTTGGCTGAGTTCTTTCCACTTAGCTTTCCACACCTTAGCTAAGTCTCCCTCGGGCTTCCTACTCAAGGCATCCGCTACTACGTTCGCCTTTCCAGGATGATAATGAATATCAAATTGGTAGTCTTTCACAAACTCCAACCAACGACGCTGGCGCATATCCAAATCCTTTTGGGAAAACAAATATTGCAGCGATTTATGGTCGGTGAAAAGACTAAACTTTTCCCCCAAGAGATAATGCCTCCATATCTTCAAGGCAAATACAACTGCGGCAAATTCTAATTCATGCACCGGATAGTTCCTTTCGTGAGGCTTCAACTTATGAGAAGCGTACGCAATAGCTTGTCTCTCTTGCTGAAGAACACCTCCTAAACCTTGAAGAGATGCATGGGTGAAGACTAGATATTCCAATCCCGGCTTTGGCAATGCCAGGACGGGAGCCGAAGTTAGTCTATCCTTGAGCTCATCAAACGCTGCTTGACATGAACTGTCCCAAACAAATCTTACTCCTTTTCGGGTTAAATTCGTCAATGGGCTGGCAACCTTGGAAAACCCCTTAATGAATCGACGATAATAGCTCGCCAAGCCCAGAAAACTACGAACTTCAGTGGGTGTCATGGGCTGACCCCACTCTCTTACCGCGATCAACTTACCAGGATCCACAGACACACCCTGGGATGACACCACATGCCCCAGAAATTGAACTTCCTTCAACCAGAAGCCACATTTCTCAAACTTTGCATACAATTTATGATCCCTCAATCTCTGTAGGACCAACCGCAAGTGAGCAGCGTGATCCGACTCCGTCTGAGAATAGACTAGGATGTCATCGATAAATACAATGACAAACTGGTCAAGGAAATCCCTAAACACCCTGTTCATAAGGTCCATAAACACAGCAGGAGCATTGGTTATCCCAAAGGGGATGACCAAGAATTCATAGGATCCATAACGGGTCAGAAAGGCAGTCTTGGATACATCTTGCTCTCGTATCCTCAATTGATGATACCCCATCCTCAAGTCGATCTTGGATAAGTAGGATGCTCCCCTAAGTTGATCAAACAAATCGTCGATGCGAGGTAAAGGGTATTTATTCCGGATGGTGACTTTGTTCAACTCTCTATAGTCCACGCATAACCGGAGAGAACCGTCTCTCTTCTTCATAAACAATACCGGAGCGCCCCACGGTGAGGTACTATGCCTAATAAAGCCCTGCTCTAGTAGTTTCTGAATCTGATCTCTCAACTCCCTCATCTCCACAGGAGCCATTCGATAAGGAGATTTAGCAATCGGTCGAGTTCCCGGCGTTAAATCAATCACAAACTCTATTTCCCGACTTGGAGGTAATCCCGCTATCTCCCGAAAAATATCTTCAAAATCTCTAACAATTGGAAGAGAATTTAGGGGAGCCACAACATCTCTAGACGCATATTCCTCAATACAATATAGATAAGCACTCGTACTCCCTTCCATACAAGGCATAACTACCAGGAACATTTCTTGTCCCGGAACCTCAAAAACTATGCTTTTCCCATAACAATTCACTATAGAACGGTATTTCACTAGCCAATCCATACCCAATATTACATCGTACCCGACCATATCAAGGACGAGCAACTCAACCTCAAAACACAAGTTACCAAGGTTAATCCCTACGTTTTTACATACGAAGAAAATCAATGAACCATCGCCCATAGAGGATTCAACGCTAGTGAAGGTACTTTCAACAGATTTTATCAAACCTATGGTCTGGGCAAAAATTCTAGAAATAAAGGAGTGTGTAGCACTCGTATCAAATAGTATCCGACCCATATGCCCATGTATGAGAAACTTACCCTCGATCGCTGGTGGTGCTGGAGGAGCTGGAGGGAGCATAGCCTCCTGAATATGGTAAACCCGTCCGTACTGCAATTGCCCCGGTTAGGGAGGAGCGACCGGATTAGGCGCTTGGGGCGGAAACTGTACATACGGCTGCTGTGGGGCCCTAGGAAGATGCCCTCCAACCAACTGAGGACACGCCCTTTTATAGTGGCCCAACTCCCCACACTGAAAACATTTATTTGCCGCATTATCCTGATTCCTACCTTGGTTTATTCGGAATTGCCCCGCACCTCGGCCCTGTTGGCCCCTACCTCCATTACCACCTCTACCTCCCTGTGGTTGTTGACCACCTTGACCCGGCCTGTTATTATTGTTGTTGCCACTAGCATTAAACCCACCGAAACGTTGACGCTTGGACGAATCCCCCTGCTGAGGATCCCTCTCAATCTGCTTGTTCCCCGAGGATTGGGACGAAGAAGATGTTCCCCCTCCGCTCCCAGTTCCTCCCTGTCTCACCGCTTGCCCCACAACTACAACCTTCTTCTTGTTTTGCACAAACAATCTATGCTCTTGACAGTGAAGTAAAGTAGAATTCATCACATCCCCAAAGGTCACCAGAGATAGATTTCCAAGCAAATGTTGTTTTATTCGCCAGTGCAAACCTCCTACAAACTTGGAGATCCTCTTCGCTTCTGGAGTTACTTCATCCGGTATAAAACTTGCTAACCGGGTAAATTCCTCCTCGTACTCGGCAACCGATCTCTCCCCTTGTACCAAATCCTGAAGTTTCCTCTGCATTTCCCTCTGAACTGCGGGAGGGAAATACTTTCCATCAAACAAAGCCCAAAAATTCGTGATGGACATAGTATCCCTTTGTTCGGGTGTCGTCATTGACTCCCACCAGTGTAAGGCCGATCCGACAAGCTTGAAGGTAACGAGAATTTTCTTTTTCTCCTCACTACATTCCACCATCCTAAGATGGCGCTGCATATCCTTCTTCCATTGGTTCGCCTTTATAACATCCGAACCTCCCTCAAATTCCGGGGGATGTCCCATAAGGAAAGACTCCCTCACCCGTTCCCACTGAGAAGGTCCCGTAGGAACTAGTGCTTCTTGTCCCCTTGCTTGAACTTGTGGCATTTTTTGGGCCACTGCAGTCATCGCGGCGTTAACAGCTTGGGCCACGATATTGGCCACTTCAGCGGCACTGATATTCCCCTTTGGCAGCGGCGGAGGACCAACCTCGTCCTCAACAACCCTATTACGTCTAGCGGGACGTCCTCTCTTTGGCGGCATCTGAGATAAAGACGAGGTAGAGTTAACACATAATATAAAACAATCTATTTAGCAGAAGATCGCATACATAAGCAACAAAACAATCCTAACATTAAGTTCTATATCAAAGAACGCTACGGTAGAACGTGACAAGTCCGCATAGATCCTAAAGACTCTAGAACCTGATGCTCTGATACCATCCGTGACAACCCGCTATTCGAAATAAAGGGTGGCCAGCCCTATACCCCGATAAAATAGGAATCATGGATAGATATCATACTCAGCATCACAACAACATACAAGGTATAAGGAATAACCGCACAATATTCCAGAAAACGGGTTATCAAAAATTTTAGTTTTGAATTAATAAGAGAACATTTTCAACAACCCATGATAGAAATAGAGGGTGGAAACCCCCACATGCGTATATAAGAAACCCAAAAGAGGCAAAAGGACCGAATGAGATGTCGGTCTATAATAACCATACAACATACAATAAGTTCAAGGTGTGACATAATAAATCCATTATACAATTACAACGGTTTGGGCCACATGCCCGAGTAGACTGATCATAACTAGAAAGCATTAATGGAGGCATCTACACAAAACATCCCGTGAGACTCGCACGATGTCACGGCTCCTCAAAACATGTGGAAGGAAAGGTCATTACGGGCGACCGTGCGGCGGAACACCTGAAAGGATTATATATATACACACACAACAAGAAAGGAAAACCGGTCAGAGGCCGGATTTATATGATAGCTAGATAAATGACAGGTATGACAATAATGTATAAGTAAGCATGGATGATAATCTAGCATGGTAACATCATGTAAGGAACTAAGACTGATAAATGACTATGTACAATGAAATTCACTTACACAAGAATTAAAAGTACTTATGAGCCTTCTTCATCTTTCATCATTTTTCAATTTCATCTTCTTAGCCATTCCTTATCAGGAATACAATTATTATCATGTGCTCTTTATGGCACTAATCTCAATAGTATTCTCTTTGTGGCATGCTATGCTCTTTATGGCATTAATGTTCCATCGAGTCCAACTCGATAATTAGAATAGTTATAATATATATATATAACGATTCTAAGACCGCCCGTCCGGGTTTCCCCACTGTGCGCGTCCCTAAATAACCATCATCTTCCAGGGCCTAACATAAGACAACCTTGGATCCTATCGAAATCATCGGGAAGCGGCCATATGCCTGCGGGGTAGTCAAGACCACACCCAGAATCTCCTACCCATCGCAGAAAAAAAAAACAAGCGCTCATATGGCCTAGGACTATATCCACCCTGCATTCATTAGCCAGGGGGCTTCACCTCTCGCACGGACTTCCCTTAAGATGGTATTTAGAGAGGTGTGTAACATCCATTATTATCAATTTCCATTACATGATTTAGTAAATTATCATTTACCTTCTCAATTTCACATTTTAACAAATGTATAAGCTTAACCGGGACTATACATATTACGTACAGTCATAACCTCCTCGATAAGGAATTCAGACTCCAAAGTTATTCCCAAAGCCTCCTTTAGGCTTTAGTATAAACCATCAAGTCAAACCTAACTCAAGTTAATTCCTAAAGTCTCCAAATTGACCTTAATATGTTCTAGACCCTTATAAAACTACAAGACAAGAGTAATGCCTAAACATTACTTTAAATTCCCCCTTGAAAAGGAACCCTAGATGAACCCTTTCGAGTATAGGGTGTCGACCCAACTCAACTAATACTTTAAAATCCTATGTTTACTTCATTTAATAAGGTCCCTAATTACTAATCCTAAAGAAAAGGGGTAAAAAGAAAAAGAAAAAAAATTTGAAAAAGTGCAGGGCTTCCGAATCGATTCGCCCCCTTGGCCGAATCGATTCGGCCAGAAAATCTGAGATTCTGCAAAGTTACCGAATCGATTCGGATGGAAACCGAATCGATTCAGTCAGAAGGTTTGGGTTTCTGCATAACTGCCGAATCGATTCGGATCAATTCCGAATCGATTCGGTTCACTAGACCTGGGCACTGGACCTAACCGAATCGATTCGCCCAGGGGGCCGAATCGATTCGGGCCTGCAATTTTGCCAAGTTTTGGCTATGGAGTCTTGGACTCCAAATCTATACCCAACCCAACTCTCTTCAAACCAACCTCATTTATCATCACCAAGATAACATGAATACTACTAATGACCATCTTAAACCTCATGAATCATCCAAATCATCTTTCAATGCATCAAAACCCACAAATACATAAGAAAAACCCTAAACTAGCTAAACCATAATCAATACATCATTATCATAACAAATCATTTATCTTAATCCACAAATAGCAAGTAGAAACTTGCTTTGATTCAGTAATTACAGGTCTTCTTGGTTGTAGGAGCAAGAATCTCTCTCTCAATCTCCTAATCTCAAATCTTTCTCTCTACTGTTTTAGGTTTAGGAAGGAAATTAGGGTAATTAGAAGACTTAGAAAGCCTAAGTCGTGGATTAAGACAAATATCCCACTTAATTAACTAATAGTGCGATAAAATAATACGCAACTGCATAATTTAGGCACAATCACTCAAAAATGCCCAAAACCTCAAAATACAATATGGTACATTATTTGACTATTTCGCACGTTCCGGAATCAACTGCAACCTCCAAATTATCATTTGGACATTTTATAATTCAATTTAGGTTCCGGTCTCATTATTAAGCCAAATATCATTTTGAATTCATATGATATTAATAAGTATGACATAGCAATATTCACCCATAGTTATGGTATATGTGCAAACTCATAATGAGTATTAACTTTTCTACATTAATTTAGCATACAAAGCATAACCCAACACTTATATCTAATTACTATACTTAGCAATTAATATAAAATACGGTCTCATAAGCGAGGGTTATTACATGAACCATCACCCATAGAAGACTCCACACTAGTGAAAGTACTTTCGAAAGACTTAAACAATCCCTTTGAATGAGCAAAATTCCTGATGATAAATGAGTGAGTTACACCCATATCAAATAACACTTGACCCATGTACCCGTTAATGGGAAACTTACGCTCAATAGCTGGCGGCGCAGGCAGTGCTGGAGGAAACAAAGCATCCTGAATACTATACACATGCCCATACTGAAGTTGCCCCTATTATAGAGGGACGATTGGGATGGGTGTTGGAGGTTGTGGATTTGCCTATGGATTCTGGGGGCCTCTAGGAAACTTCCCCCCCATTCAACTGTGGACAAGCTCTCCTCATATGACCCTGTTCACCGCACTGAAAACAACGGCCCATAAAATTTTCCAAATGTCGGCCTCGTTTGTTGTTTCAAAACTGCCCCGTGCCTTGGCCCTTATGCCCTCGACCTTCATTATTCCCTCTGCCTGATTGGCCCTGCTGGCCTAAATACAGCTGCTACTGAGCATCCTGACCGTGCCTAAAACCACCTCCACTTAAGTTATAACCCCTAAAGCATTGCTTTTTAGCTGAGTCCCCTTATTGTGGGTCCCTCTCTTTCTGCTTATTCCCAGACTGTTGTGGTGGGGGTAATGCTCCACCGGTGATATTTCCTCCTTGCTTACTAGATTTACTTGAGTCTCTAATTTTCTTACTCCCCTTCAAGTGAAGTCTATGATCTTGGCAATGGAGTAAAGCGACATTCATCACATTGTCAAATGTTTGCAAAGATGGGTTTCCCATAGATGCTAAATTATCCTCCAACTCAAACCCTCGATAAATTTTGAAATCCTTCTTTCTTCTGGAATTACTTCATCCGGTACAACGTTTTCTAAATTGTAAACTCCTCTTCACATTTCGCCACTGATCACTCCCCTTTAATAACATCTTGAAGTTTCCTCCACATCTCCTTCTAGGCCACTGGAGGAAAATTCTTTCAATCAAACAAAACCCAGAATTCTAATACAATCATGGTATCCCTCTGTTCTGGAGTTGTCACCGACTCCCACCATTGTAGGGTTGCTCCTATATGTTTAAAAGTGGCGAGAATTTATTTTTTCCCCCGCTATATTCCACCATTCAAAGATGGAGTTGCATATCTTTCTTCCATTGATTTTCCACAATCATATCAACGCCACCCTGAAATTCTGGAGGGTGGCATATCAGGAAGGATTCTCTAACTCTTTCCCATGCGAAGGGTCCCATATGGGCTTGAACCACTGGAGCGACTGGTTGTTGGGCTTGTGGAAGTTGTTGTGCCATAGCGATCATTAAAGAGTTGACTGCCTGGGCAATAATATTAGCCACCTCCGCCGCATTTATCATTCCCTGTGGCGTTGGGGGTTCTACGTCCTCTGCAACTCGATTTACCCTCGTCGGTCGACCTTATTTAGGCGGCATCTAAGATGAAAAACAACTAAATCAAAATATAGCTAAAGCAATTTATCCTTGTATAAAATCACAAACATGCACAAACAAAATAGTCCTAGCAATAGGGCTCTATATCAAATAACGCTTTGGTAGAACGTGACAAGTCCGCATAGATCCTAAGGACTCTAGAACCTGATGCTCTGATACCATCTATGACACCCCGCTTATTAAAATAAGAGGTGGCCAGCCCGATACTCCAATAATTATAGGAATCATAAATGGTCCATTCTTAGCATCATTGTCACATAATAAACAGTACGAGATGACCACCAAATAGTTTTAAAAATGGATGCTAAGTAATTTTGTAAGTGAGATAAAATCATTTTGACAATTCAATTTAATATAGAGGGTGGATACAAGTAAATACATGTAACAGTTAAATAACAATTCAACAAAACATAACCGAATAAGATTCAACAGGCTAATACAAAAGATTTACATCAAGTATTACAGTACGTATGAATAAGACTTGGGGCAACACGCCCGAATATACAGACGTATCATAGCTAGAGTATCAAAAGAAAATGATGCGTCTACTACAAAAAAACCTACAAGATCCATAAAATGATGTAGCTCCTTGACACTGGGAAGAAATGATCAAAGTGTGCGTCCTTAGAGCGGAGCACCTGAGCATAGATAAGAGAAACATAAACGGGTCAGGGCCTGGTTTGATATGATATGAGTGTGAATAAAATGCATAATAGTTATGAATTCTAACATCATAAACAGGTTAAGTTCGCTCTTCAATTTAAGAATCCCCCTCACCTCTTATCTAAGTCCACAACCTAGCACATACAATTCATTTTAAGTTAAACTACACATCTACTGAATAGGAGTAACTTAAATATATTTCACATGCCACGTTTAGCATTTGGAAATATTCACAAGTTAACAATCATTAGGGACCGAAAGCAATTTAAGTTGATTCACAGTTTTCTTCAATCAATAAAACCATTGGGTGAAACACCATTTCAATGAGAATAGTTACAATCATAATAATAACAGTTCTAAGACCATCTTTCCGAGAGTCAACCCACTAGATGCGCCTCTAAATGCTATCATCTTCCAGGGCCTATAACCAAGACCACCTGGGCCCTCTAAATCGCGTTGCATGGGAAGCGGCCATATACCTTCAACAGTGACTCATAACTATACCCGAAATTACCTCACTTGGAATACAAAATCACATAATGAAGCCATCGGTCCTATGGTTGAGGACTATGTTCTCCCTGCATTACAAGCCTGGGGATTTACCTCATTCACATAACTTCCCTTATGATAGCATTTAGAGAGGTATGTATATAAATGTCATAAATCACAAGATATGCCAATTAAAATTATACATTTCTTATTCAAGAAATCATATATTTTTAACCATATAGGCTACAAAGTATAATTAGCATCATACTAGTCTCCAAAAGTCTGAAACGATACCACCCAACTCTCCCTTAGTCCTAAGCTAGCTTAGTAGATGCAAAAAGACACTAACTTCCACTAATTAATCCCCGACATAATCCCGAATACTCCCTTTCTAACCTAGCATATTATTCCCCTAGTATAAGACCTTGATACTCTTTATTACTTCATATAAAAAGGTTCCTAAACCTCAAACCTACAAGAAAAGAGTAGAAAGAAAATCCTATTTTTGGGTTGAAAACAGGGTACAGGTCGATCGGCCCTTGACCCCCGATCGACCGCATTTTTGTAATTTGCCTTGCTAGCTAACCAGTAGGCTTTTCCCTTTAGACCCGGTCGACCAGAAGTTTAGCCGCGGTCGATCGGTCGCACCAGATAAGTCGGTCATCCCCCATTTTTCTTACAAAACCTAAATCTCCAATTCCTCTTCTTCCCTCTATATCAACTATCATCAATAATTACTATCAATAAATCATTTCTATATGATCACCTACCAATATCGAACACTCAAATCTCATCTAAATCAAAATCTAAGGTTTAAACACCAAAATCATCAAAACCCACAAATGGTTTAAATCTCAAAGACACAACTATATATATACATATATGCAAATTATTCACACTCAATTGTACATATATGCTAGTTATAAACTTGCCTCAAATCGTAGCCTCGGATTATCTTCTCGTAGCAATGATTCCAAGCCCCAAATAGCAAATCTCCTCTTTCTCCCAAACTCTCTCTTCTCTCTAACTCTCTCTAGGGTTAGAGCATAAATGGTAGATAATTTCTCTTGCAACACTAAAATAACTAAATACATTAAATCTAACATTTAAATTCAACCACATAATTAAAATGAATCGTAACATCATAATTAAGTTATAACTAGTCAAAAGTACCCCCGGAGCCCAAAAACACAATTGGTACTTATTTTGACTATCTTAACCATTTTCGGACTAACTGTGCCCTCTAAACTGGCATTCGGGATATCGTTCATTAATTCATGTTCCAACATCATATTAACTCAATAATAATAATCCGATTGGAATATAAGTCATAACCATCGCTTAAGGAACAACGAAGCAACAAAACATAATGTTAAACTATTTTCATTCGCTTAACAGTAAATATGAAAAACTCAGTAAATATTATCTCTTAAATCACTTAAAGTAATATTTACTTCAAATTCCTTTGTTTTATATAATTAGCCCTCAAGTCAATTTAATATAAAAATAATTATTCATAAATAAGGGGTATTACACAAATGTATCGTATTAGTAGAAATAATTTATTCATCCGATTGAGCATTTAGAGATGGTATTACTATGAGGGATTATTGAAAGAGGTATAGCTCACTAGCTGAAGGTTTGGCCTCCAAGGATCAGCTCAGGGTCAGCATATGGGACTAATGTTGCATGTTACGTATCAACGTTCGGTTGAACCAGTCGAGAAAAGTGTTCTCTTATGATAATTAAAACTTGGAGAGTTATTATCGGTGGTGCTATAAAGTGGAGTATATAATGATGGCAACTTCATTGTGAATTACGGCGGTACCTCGTTAAAGAGGTAATAATGTATTATTGATCCCCGATATAACAAAATAGGTGACTATACGGGTGGTTTATGCATTAATATTGAAATTTACGAAGAGTAAGTATGTAATTAGTATTGGGAAGAAGTTCTTTCTCCGATTGAGGATAGTAGAGGGTTGCACTTTTGATAAAAAAAAAAAATCCAAGTGGGTCCCCAAACTAAAAGAGGTAGTTTTAACCAAGTTGCATATTTGGGGATTCACTTTACATTCCAAAAATAAGTAGGTGTATGGAGGTCAACAAGTATACTCATTTGGATGTGATACAGTTTAGGGAATCTAAGGGGGACAAGGGAGCATTTGGGATTATGAGAGATACAGTGATCAAGTTGTTTGGAGTTACGAGTTATGTAAGAAATTCGGGTCGGGCTTCCCTTAGTATACCTTGAAGGATATTGTGTATGGAATTGAGAATGGAAATTTTGTCGAAACATGCAAGGGAAATGGAGATGAGCGGAGGGTTGATTCCTAGGTTCGGGAGGGAGGTCATGAGTTATTAGTGACCTTCAACATGGGAATCGTGGAGTCCAGGTTCCTATAAAAGGGTGGACAACCAAATGAAGTTACTTTCAGAAGGTTTAAGGAGGGCAAGGATGGTGCCATTTGACCTCACCTTACCACCATCAGTGTGCACGATGCATTTTTCAGAGATATTACCAAAGGAATCTTTGGATCTCAAGTTGGTGTTTTAATGATAAGATTAGTTTGGTTGAGAATATAGCCGAACACGATTCATGATAAGAGAGACCATAACGTATGACAGGTCATAGACTAAGTAGATTATTTTTCAGCAGTGTAAGGACGCTATGGGTGAGATATTCTTAGATTTTTTACTAGAAAAATAATGAAGACGAATTTCGAGGACAAAATTCCTTAATTAAGGGGGGGGGGAGAATATAATACCCCATATTTTTATGCATATTATTTAATCAGTTGAATAGTGGAAATTAATTATGTTTTCTTGTTGTGATTAGAGATGTCACCATTTATATTGTCATGTGTTTTTTAAGTTGGAATGAAATTATACTTAAGGCACAGTGATTAATTAATTGAATTAATAATATTTTAAACCGTATTGGAAAATTATTAAATAATTGGGTTGTTAGTTATTTGGTTTATTATATTTTTGTATCGAGCTAGTGGACATGTAAAATGTCAATTTTTAATTTAACATGGTGTCATTCTGACCTATTGGGTTAGTTTAGGACCAAGGTGGACTTTAGACCATTTGGAGACTAATTTTCCACCTTTTTGTTAGGGGTCCAACTCTAATTTCATGGTTAAGAGTTATACGGGGCCATTAGAAACTTTATTTATCACATAACACAGTGGGGAAGTACTTGATGAGCTAGAGAGAGAAAAGACCAAGAGAAATAGAGGATTTGGGGCATTTAGGGATAGATTTCTCAATCAATCCACAAGGAAAGTTCTATATATAATATGATTATAATTTCATAAGTGTTAGATTATACATATTCCATTGGAATCTAAATCTTAAACACGTCTTAAATCTGACATATAAGATCTAATTGATTTGTTTTATAACTAACGTAATCATGTTAGCGATTGGGTTAAACCCCCTTTGATTTTAATATATTTCCTCATGTATATGACTTGAAATTGTAAGAATATTATTTGAATATGTTTTCCATTGTAAATTAATTTAAAACCCTCTAATTAAATGTGTTAATCCATTGAAGTTGTTAGTTAATCGATGAAAGTTACAATTCTAGGGTTTTTGGATTACAATTAGGGTTTTGAACCGAATATTGATTTAAATATAGGGTTTTTATTTTAGAAAGAGACCCTAATTGGTTATATGATGTTATTTTATTGTTTGGATGTTGGTTAGGGGCATAAATTAAGCTTTAGAGTTCATTAATGGAGGTTTGGGTGGAGTAAACTTGATTTTTAGAAAAGAAGACTTGAACAGGTGTCGATCGATCGATCAACTAGTGTCAATTTATCAACGAAATTGGAAGCTGGATAAAGTTGTGCATAATATAATTATGAAGGCGTGGGCTCCAATTTTTTATTTTTTTATTTGTTATGAATTGTCTACTAAAAGGTGTGCGGGACCAAAATTTTGGATGAGTGATTTTGGATTGGGCTTTCTTTTGGAAATTTTATATTTGGAGCCTATGGGATGGATTTGTTAGCCTAGAGTTTTCATATAATCATAGAATAGAGATGGATACTTATTAATTAACTTGTTGGAGATTGGTAATCGAGGTACTAGGATGTTAAGGAGGGTTAATTTGAGTATGTCCCCATTGTCGTAAACCCAAGGGTGGGATGAATTATTTAATTGGAATTATGGAAGTTTAGTGGATTGGATTTGGTGGTTGTTATTATTAGAGTTGTTATGAAAAAGTAATGGAGGCATATCCTTTAGTTGAAATTAGGATTATGTCGAAAACCCTAGAATAGGGTAGTTTTCAAGTTTAATAGTATTATATAAATTTGGTGTGGGTTAATACTAAGATGTTATGGCTTGTGTGGCCATCCAGGTAGGATTCCTTAGGCACGGGTCGGCCACAAAATTGGATCGAGAGGGAAAACTGGAGAAGTCCCTCTCCCCTCACGCATGCGGGTGATTCAAGGATAAGGGTCCTCTTTCCGCCACTCGCGCTGATATCTTTGCGGGTTGCTTCGGATGTAAATCGGTTGTCGTTAATAGGGGATAAACTCTAAGGAATGGAGTCGCCTACCTATTTTACTCAAAACAAGTAAAATAAATTTAGCTGACTCTAGAGAACGACGGTAAGGTCATACTGATGCATATAACCAAATGAGTCAAGGGTCTGGGGACTAAGTTATGGAATGGAAATTTGTTAGGCACCCATCCCTCCATGTTGGTCTGTAGGTCCCAAATTAACCAAGTGCGGAAAAGTGTGTTTCAAATTAAACCATTTTTTATCAAAAATTATACAACTTTTAATTATGCACCAAACCAAGTTACTGAAACTAATTAACTTAACCAAATTTTATCTTGATTAATCCTAAACATGCATTTAGTGATTAAAGAAAGTAAAATAAATTAAAGAGTGCTCACAACACCGGATGTACGAGGAAAAACCCAAACGGGAAAAATCCTCGGACGACCCAAGCCAGACTATCACTATAATCAATGGTTTTACAAAGTCAGGTTAGCCTTACACACTGACTCGATCCCCATGGGTCTTGACGCTTCTTCTGATCTTCTACCATTCTTCAATAGTGCCCATATAGAAATTCCGTCTTCTACAATGCTCGTCCATAACACTCGACTCCACAAATGTCTTGGTGTCCACCGATACAGCTTGATTTGTCTACGATGTTAAACACGATGTCCGTCGCCTCTCCACCGCAAAACCAGCAATCACAAGTTGTTCAAATATGGTTGAACAAGTTCTTCTTGATCCAAACACAATATCTCTATCGCATATGATAATGAGAGATCGGATCTTTAAACACACAGGATGATTTTTCTATGAAAACCTTTGTAAACTGTTGTGCAGAAAACGTAATAGTATTATGGAAGTATTTGCTCTATACCAAAACTGGGCTAATGGCCACAGACTTTATCCCTGACCAGGCATTGTTGGTCGCGGATTTGGTCCATGACCAATTTGGTGGTCACGGCCCAAATCCCTGACCCAATTTCTATTCATGGATCTCTCATAGTCACAGATATGGTCACGACCCATATCCCTGACCACGTTTGTAAGGCTGGTCATGGCCCAAGGCCGTGACCATCAGGTGCTTAAATAACCTTGTGGTCACGGCTAAAAACTGTGATCGACTTTCATGTGCAATCGATAATTGTCACGGCTATAAGTCGTCACCATTCTTGCCTTGCATAAAAGATTATCACGACTTTAGACTGTGACTATACTTCCAGTGCATAAACAATTATCACGACTTTGGGCCATGACTATACACATTGTGCATAGAACATTGTCATGACTTTAGGCCATGACCAGTTTTAATAATATTAAAAAAAATCCTTGAATCGGGAGGCTAATCAGTCAGTTGCTACAAGTTCTCCTTGGATGACCTCGAGGAGGTCTCGTGCCCTTAAATCGGGGGGTCACGAGACCACGTTGATACGGGACCCATATAGGCAATCTGAAATGTGGGTCATGCTCTCAAATCGGGGTCCTATGACCACACGAATACGGGACCCGTGCAGGTTATGTTGGTCCATAGAGAGGTGTTAGCGTCGCCCACGGGGCCGTTTCGGGGGCATTGTGTGGTTTCGCCCTTTAACGAGATATTTTCAAGGCTAAGTGTAGGTATTCTAAAATTTGGGCTAATGCTCTTAAACTGAGGGTCCTGTGAGCATGTGGTCAGTTCGCATGAGCTACGTTGGTCCCGTGCGAGGTGTTGGCGCCGATCACAAGGCAGTTTGGGTGGTGTTTCGTGGTTTCGCCCTTTGACCGCATGTTTTTAAGCCTAATTATGGATATTCTCTGTTTTGGGCCAAGGTCTCAAACCGAGGGTCCTCTGACCATGCAGACGGTTCGTGCAGGCTACGTTGGTCACATACGAGGTGTTGGCGCTACTCACAGGGCCGTCTGGGTGGCGTTGCGTGGTTTCACCCTTTGACGACACGTTTTCAAGACTAAGTATGGATATTCTCTATTTGGGGCTAATGCTATCAAATCGGGGGTCCCGTGACCACGGGGTCAGTTCACGCGAGGTACGTTGGTCCCATGCAAAGTGTTGGCGCCTCTCACGAGGCCGTTTGGCTAGCGTTGTGTGGTTTCTCCCTTTGACGACACGTTTTCAAGCCTAAGTATGGATATTCTTTATTTTGGGCCGTGATCTCAAACTGAGGGTTCCGTGACCATGCAGTCGGTTCATGAGGGCTACGTTGGTCATGTGCGAGGTGTTGTCACCACTCACGGGATCGTTTGGGTGGCGTTGCATGGTTTCGCCCTTTGACGGCACGTTTTTAAGCCTAAGTATGGATATTCTATGTTATGGGTCGTGCTCTCAAACCAAGGATCCCGTGACAATGCGCTCGATTGTGTGAGCTACGTCGGTCCAGAGTGAGGTGTTAAAGTCACTCACGGGGCCGTTTGGGTGGCGTTCCATGGTGTCTCCCTTTGACGACACATTTTCAAGACTAAGTATAGATATTTCTATTTTGTTCCATGCTCTCAAATCAAGGGGCCCGTAACCAAGCGGTCAGTTCATGTCGGCAATGTTGGTCCCGTACGAGGTGTTGGCACCTCTCATAGGGTCGTTTGGCTGGCGTTGTGTGGTTTTACGCTTTGACGGCACATTTTCAAGCCTAAGTATTTATATTATCTATTTTGGGGCGTGCTCTGAAAACGAAGGTCCCGTGACCACGCAATCAGTTTGTGTGGACTACGTTGATCCCGTGCGAGGTGTTAGCACCACTCACGAGGCCATTTGGGTAGCATTGCATGGTTTCCCCCTTTGACAGCACGTTTTCAAGCCTAAGTATGGATATTCTTCATTTTGGGTTGTACTCTCAAATTGAGGGTCTCGTGACCACGAAGTCGGTTAGTGCGGCCTACGTTGGTCCCGTGCGAGGTGTTGGCGCCGTTCACGGGACCGTTTAGGTGGCGTTGCATGGTTTCGCTCTTTGACGGCAGGTTTTCAAGCCTAAGTATGGATATTCTCTTTTTTGGGCTAATGTTGTCAAATTGGGGGTCCCGTGACCACGGGGTCAGTTTGTGCGGGATACGTTGATCCCATGCGACGTGTTGATGCCGCTTATGGGGCCGTCTGGGTGGCGTTGTGTGGTTTCGTCCTTTGATGACACGTTTTCAATCCTAAGTAAGGATATTCTCTGTTTTGGGTTAATGTTGTCAAATCGAGGGTCCCGTGACCACAGGATCGGTTCGTGCGGGCTACGTTAGTCACGTGTGAGGTTTGAAGTAAAACCCTCATTGAGCTTATAATTATGCTTGTCAATCTCAATAAGGGTTGTCAAGCTCTTAATCTTCCTATGAGGCCACCTTGTAATGTTGATTTCCCTGCACCTTGAAATTAATCCCTTACCAACATTACCGCTCACTCTAGTAAAAATAATTGAAGTCCACCATCTAAAATCAATAATGGGAACACTTGATATGGTTGTAAAAAGCTAGGGATTCACCCGTGAGAGACTATGTGGTTTCGGTGGTCCAAAGACTGTCCATACAAAACTCCAAAGACAGTTAAGAGCACGGTACTAGTGTTCCCATGCCATGATTATTCAGATTTTCTTACCAAACATGCCTTCTGAGGGCGAAAAGCAAAAGCACTTCCCAAACGGCCCTGTGAGAGGTGCAAACACCTCTTACGAGATCAATTTAACTTGCAAGAACCGACCGCGTGGTCACGGGACCCCTAGTTTGAGAAAATGATGATAATTTGATAAAATCCACACTTAATGCTTGAAAATGTGCCGTTAGAGGGAAAAATACCTTAGCGCCCCCCAAGCAGCCCCATTAGAGGAGTGATCATTGCCCACGGGACCAATGTAACTCACAGGAACCGATCGCGTGGTCACGGGACCCCTGGATTGAGAATATGATGATAATTTGAAAAAATCCAGACTTAGGCTTGACAACGTGCCTTTAGAGAGAAAACCCCTTAACACCCACCCTACAACCCCTTAAGAAGTTTGAACACCTCCCACGGGACCAATGAAACTCCCAAGAACTGACCGTGTGGTCAAGGGTCCCCAGATTTGAGGATAATTCTTCCTCAAACTCGCCAGGTTCCTCAATCACTCCTCCTCTACGAGGTTTGAACCTCCTCACCTCTTGTTCTGGCATATATTCCCTAGCATATAACGATGATTCCACAGTTACGTATTCTTCAGCAATTGACCCTCCAATATACCGTGTATTCTTTACGTAATCTTTGAAGGCTTTCATCAAGTGCTCAAAAGGATACATCTAACGATACCTAATGGGACCACATAATAAAGCTTCATCGCATAAATGCACAAGCAAGCGGATGTTGATATCAAAGAACGACACAAGAAAATATTTCTCTAATACACAAACTGCCTCGGCTAAAGTTGATTTTACAACTCTAATGTGCCTTATGTTTACCACTTTTTCAGAAACTGGGGTAAAACACAAACTTATTTGCATAATTGCCCGATGAAGATCTTTATGTTCAGAGAAGCAATGTCGAAATAGCAGAGGGATTAATTGGATAATTACATGCTAGTCGTGAGACTTGCACTGTTTTTAGTCATTTTCTTAGTAGTTTACGACCCTACGAAAATTACCAGAATAACCAGATGGAGTCTTTAAGTTGAACAACGTGTCTAAGAGGATCTTCTTCTCACTAGTAGTCAAAGTGAAAGCATCTGAAGGGGTAAAAATTTAACTCATTTTTTAACCAGAGTTTCTTCTTTAGCTACATATCCTGTAGATCTTGGGGGGCCGCTCTCCATCTTTGGAATGAGATCCACCCATATATGTTCCTATCAGATGTTCTGAAACATTATTCTCTGTGTGCATCACATCAATTACATTCCTTACACGATGATCTTTCTAATACGACAAATTAAAAAATATTAATCACTTGGACCATGGTTTTGCTTTAGTAAAGTCGTTAGGATCTCCCCTTGCTTTACACTTCAGGTTTACAAACTTGGGGTGTTTGCCTACGTACCTATTCCCCGCAGTCGTAGTCACCACCTTCTCCTCGATCTGCTGACCAAAACGTCGAGCAGGTTTCATCCAGTGCTCGTGACCAATAGGATAAAAATTAGACTTGTCATTCCTGAAAGGGTGACTGGTCGATAAAAATCTACGATGACCTGTGTAACTCATCTTACTACTATGTTGTAGACAAATGGCATCAGTTTCCTCCCCAAATATAGGACACCCATAATAACCATTAACATTACAACTGAATAAGGTCGCATAAGAAGGAAGATCGTGGATCTCCCACATCACCATTGCTTTAAGTGTGAAGTCTTCACCCTTGTGAGAGTCAAATGTCGTTACGACTTTATCCCACAATCTTTAAGTTCTTCGATTAATGGCACTAAGAATATATCAATATCATCACTCGGATCCTTCGGCCCAGGTATCAATAAAGATAATAATGTGAACTCCTTTCTCATGCACATTATCGGAGCGAGACTTAAAGGTTCCATTAGAATTGGCCAGTAACTTTTACTAGTACTTAAATTACCGAAAGGGTTAAACCCATCAGTTGAGATTGCAAGACGAACGTTGCGTGGTTCTTTTGCAAATTCATTGTGTCGTGCATTTGAAATTTTATAGACAAGTGAATCAACCAAATGACGTATAAAATTCCCACCCACCTCGCATCGAGCATGCCATGTCATGGCCTCCGCTATCCACGGTACACTAAAAAATCATTTTTACCATGACCTAAGTGGAAAATACTTCAAAACCTTTTGTGGGACTTGTGAGATCTTTTGATATTTTGTAGGTTTGTCATTTACCTTATCATAAATGACATATCTAGGCTCACTGCATACTGAACATTCATCCTTCTCACCGTGTTCGTTGCGGTACAATATAAAATCATACTTGCATGCATGAATATATTTTTATTTTAATCCCAAACCCTTCAAGCTCTTCTTCATGGTAGGATAATTGTTTGGTAACGTGTTCTCTTTTGGGAGAATTTCTTTAACCCACTTAAGAATTCCGGTTACGCTGTTTCCAGACAAGCCAAATTGACTCTTCAAGTTATGCAAGCCAATCGTTGCATATAATATCGAATGATCTTCATCTCAATCTTTATACAACGATTTTGCCGCATCGACTTTCAACCGTATATATTCTCAATCACCTGGTAGTTCAGTATCAAATGGTTCATTGTGCACATTATCTTTCTCCATATGTTGGTGGTTTTGGTCGTGGTGGACTCCGTAAGAATCGTCAATTAGGTCGGTCAATGGACGATGTATTGGCAAATTATTTACCACTTTTACTCGTTGGTGTTCTGTTACGTGGTCGGTTACCGATAATTCTTTGGGAACATTAGGTACATGTTTTTCACCATGGTATGTACACTTGTTATAATCTTGGCAAATTCCCCACACTATTAAATGTAACTCAACATCTTCTAAAGATTTATATTTCCGTTTATACAATGGGTGCACGGAATTTTCTCACTTTTAAGGTCCTTAAAAGCGTATCTAATAAATTCTTAAATGCCTTTAACATGACTATTAGCTATTCCGTCAGTCCCCCCATCCACTATTTGTATTGTGGAAAATCCATTTTATAATATTCAAATTGCAGTCCTGTGTTAACATGATAAAATAAATATCATGTTGCAAAAACACTTGTGTTAAATAGTAAAGCACTAATATAGTATCAATTCAAAGCACTAATATAGTCAACAACGCACCAATCAATCAAAGTATGCAATAACTAAAATGCAAGAACACGCCAATCAACAGTACTACAAAACCACTTAAACTCAAATTAAATAAATTTTTCTACTGTTATTATTACAACATAAGTAAAATCTTACTACATCTTCATCAAGTGATAAACTAGCCAAGTGGTAATAGACTCTACATAATTTTTCAAAAATTTCCCTTGTCCACTATTGATGTGCGCTAGAACAGCTTCACAACCAACAAATAGTGTATCAACCATGATCTGACACTCACCCTCCTACAAAGGTCGATTATGTACTCTAGTTCCTACGACAGTGGAGATGAACGTGCAGATCCAACGAAAAATTTGCCGCTCAGGTCCTGTATATAGTATTTATCACCATAGTCACCGTGGGTTGTTGACGATGATGAAAGACTTGTGCCATGCTGAGGAACTGAGAAATGGAATATTATGGGAGGAACCGAAATCTTCGGGGGGAATGGAGAATGAGGAAAATTTTGAGGAATCCCTAGCATCTATGAAGGGAAACCGGGATGCATTGGGGGTTGCAGGGGCATACGACCGGTTAAAAAGGGACACAATCTGTGAAATTTTATCGTTCACACCTCTTAATTCATTTTGAAGCCTTATATCCCATTCAGTACTAGATTGACGTTCATCATTGGACGCAAAATGCTTATTAACAGAAGAAAGCTCGTCCATGAGAGGTACAATATGTTTGAATCTTATTTTTGACATATTCGACCCTAAACCTCTCGTCCTCCCTCTGCAGTCTTTCCCAAAGGTTTGTGCGATGGCATCATTGTCAATATAGTCGAACGGGCTTTGATCTGACTGACTACTGATAGACTTTATTGATTCTAGAGTCTTGGCCAAGTGAGGAGGGAATTTATTATCTTTGCCTCATCTAGCATGCACGTACAAGTGGGCCCTATTCGGTGCCTTTCCTTCTTTCGAGATGCCTTTCATAACGTTCGACCAATCGTTCTTCAAATCTTCATAAGATTTCAAGCCAACTCGATGGACATCAATTTTTTTGGCTATATTTTGCTTGTTTTTCTCCCTTTGTAGCATTTTGTAGTCCTTCGCTTCATTCTCCAGAAAATCCTTCCATTGAGAGACCGGCATCTCAACGTTCAAAGGGACTTTGTCTTTGAGCAATAAAATGTCAGAGTTTGATGCTCCCTAAGGGAAATTCTTCTGCCTAACGTTTCTCCAATATGTTATGAGTTGTTCAGCAACCCGAGGAAGCACCTTGTTTATGAGTTGGGCAAAAATGAAAATTATTTGCTAAGTTGCTCGTATATGTCATATTTAATAGCTTTATCTACGAGGTTATAATTGTCAGCTCCTCTCACTCCCACATAATTTTTTGCTAAGGACAAACACTGGGCTTTAAACTATTGAATGTGATTCTTATCCCCCGTGGGGTTATTTACCAAAAGAGAGAACCCAATGGGATTCTTCTCAACTGACCCGGTAGTTTCAGGAGCGTTGGGCATGTTAGTTGGATTAGTGGGAGTAGCTTGCCTACTGCAGTTCAGAGTAGGGGAGTGAACAACTTTTGGAGTAGGGAAGTGAACATAATTTGGACTAGGGGAGTGAACAGTTTGTGGAGTTGAGTATTTCTCACCAATTGGTGATGAAAATTCTCCTTTTGGTTGTTGGTTGGAGCGTTGCTTCCATTACCGCTTGACAATATCTACAAAAATAATAAATATTAAATGTGTATCTATAATCATAGATGCATAATTTCAAAGTTCAATATAAAAATATAACTAAAAAAACAATTTTTTGACCATATATTATAATTTTCCTGGTCATGGTAAGACGTTAACAAAAGTTCAATGTGTCTGATCTCCATCCATTCTGGATTTGTTTTTAAAAACCTATGGATTTTTTTACATGGCCAATTAGGAGGAAGCATATCTGTAATGGATGCATAGATGTTAGCAACATGAACTCGAAATCTCATCCTCTTCAGCCTATTGGCAAGATCGAGTTTGATGTGTACATTTCGTGAGACCTCAGAGTCTTCGTAATTATTTTTTGTACATAATTCTATCCATAATGGGTGAATTTTTTTCGGCCTTCTCTAACAACATAAGCAAGGTCAGTGCTCTATCGGGATTATGTACGCGATATATATATATATTTTATAGCTTCATTCCAACATTGTGGTAGGGAAAACAGAATACGATCGAACAAGTACTCTTGCTAAAAATCAACTCCACGATTTACAATGTAGTTACATTGTTCGATCTTCCTATTCCTATACCAATAAATCGGAATGCCCACTTTATGAGGATCATTAATGAAAAAGGTACGAGTGCGGACCAATTGCAACCTTTCATACTCTTGTTGCCATCGATTATCACCGTGAGTCATTTTTCCTGAGAAAAATGAACAAGGGCGTGAATATGATTCCTATATATAATGGCTCTAATGAATTTCTAACTAGTTATTATGTATGAGGGAATGGATATGATTCCTATAAATAATGGCTCTAATGAATCATAAACCTTTAATTTATTATGTTTTGAATACCTAATTTTTCCATTTAAGTCAACAATCCCTAAAATTAACCACGGTGTTTGGATTTTTTTTAATAGAGAGGTAATTTTTTAATGGAGACGTATTATAAATATTAATGGAGATATATTTTTTTATATTTCAGCCCCCAAACTTAAACCAATAATATCCATTTAATTAAAATTGGGGAAAGTACTCTTAGGTCCCTCACAAACAAATTTTAAACATTAAAAGAATTTTGACAATTTTTAAACACTTATGTACACTAATTATCTTCTTATAAAAGTCCACTCTAGTGGCATAACTTGCTGTGACACCCCGCTTAAAATAATAACGAGTGGCTAGCCCTATACGAAAATAAATTAGGAATCTCAAGTGGATCATTCTCAGCATCTACTATTGATACTAAAATAAACAAAGCTAACTACCCAATTCTACAATAAGCGGATGCCATAAATTTAAAAACATAAAAACATCATCATACCAACCACATAGTAACTACCGAACATGATAAAATGTACACGGGTACCATGATAAAAGAAAGTACTCAATTAATACATCATAAGTACAAAAAAGAAAATATACTCGAATATGTTATCGGGACACAGACAATACAACATCCAAGGGAAAGAAATATAAAATGCTACATATAACCCTTGGGTATAAACCCGATATACAAAATCAATCCTATCTATATTTACAAATGGTAGGAAGCGGCTATAAAAAAAAAATCTCACAAGAGTTCGCATCTGCTACGGTTCCCAAGACACTGGATAGAAAAGCGTAATCGGTATCCTTGCGGTGGGACACCTATAGTATATATTGCAATAAATGTATAGCAAGAGAGAAATATAAGTCGGTCAGAACCCGAGGTGTGAAAACATTATTGCAAGTGCATTAAAATGCATAATAATTATAAATGCACCATTTGATGATTAAGGTGAAGTCGCACTCTCGTGGAACTCAAACTCACCCCTCAACTAAAGTCCGCACCTAAACGTATGCCATGAACCTCAATTATGCTACCCGACACATTCTAGGGACAATTCAATCTAAATATACACATAGCCTACACCCGCGTAACCCACTATCTCAAACATAACCCAAAATCTTCTTACTCCATCACATCCTAAGTTTACACCCAACTTATGTGTTGACATATATAGATTCAAACATATATCTTACTAGAATTTACCGGTTTCTAATTATTTGCTTAAACAAGCTATTTGTGTCAGAATAATCACACATCACCTATATATCCCTATAAATCATTCTTTCACTATTTAACATAAACCCGAGAACTTAGGACTAAACTTCTCCCCACTCCCAACATTTCGCTAAGGTTTGTTAGTGAGACGTCTCGCAGAGCGAAATCCAAATAAGAACCCCCCCCCCCCGATACACTACACCTTGACAATGTTGATTGTCGAGATCCATTATGCCCTCAGCACACAACACATATAACCTCAACTACTTACTATGAACAACTATCTCTAAGTTCATAAATAAGATATCGCACAAAACCTTTAGGGTCTATATAACATTATTCTAGTTATTAAGCACTATCATTCAACCCTAACAAGCACGTACACATAACACACATAATGTGCATTTAAAATATCCATAACATATTCACTTATAGGATATAAATATACATTTCACAATGCTATCAACTTCTAGTAATTACTCACTTTATCCCGGGTTACTAGCCACCGGACTATTATCACACCACCCTGGCAATCAAACAAAACACAACGTATGGGAAGCGGTCATAGTTTCGGATCTGAAAGGGAGAACGAATCATACCCAAATCTTCTCACCCAGAATAAAAATCACACAGTAAACAATGTACGACTATGACCTGGGGACTATACGCTCCCTACTCCTCAAGCCAGGGGCCTCACTCACATCGCGCAACTTTTCATGATAGCCCTAGAGGGTATGCTCACATAATAAGTATATATATCATTCACACTAGATATACATGCGATCACATCATATATACAAAACCATCACACAAGGTATATACATTCACACCATATACATATATATATATATATATATATATATATATATACACATGCTATCTCTCGTCCGTAGGTATGAAGGAAATGAATTAGGCTATAAGTATATAACTCTCATTATACTAACCGACGCTATAACGTATACCCTCCAAATTCATTTCCTTATATGATCCCTCACTTTAAACTTATTCATATGTTACGCCTATGATATGAATAGTCTCCCGATTTAATCAACTATAAGGATACTATCTCAAAACCGAATGTATATAGAAATCATTCTACACACCCCATTTATATTTGTATGCACACCGATATACAATAATTATCCTGGCTATAAGTATAAACACAACTTATTCTAGTCGATAATACATTAAATCCCTCCAAATTCAGATTTTGTTTCGATTACTCATATGAACCTATAACATTATCACATTTAAGATTTAATCCGTAGATTTAACATCACTAAAGGTACATGACCTCTCTCTCTCATTGGTCCCTAGTCATATTTAAATAAGAATCCCGTCACTAGGAGGACTCAACACAAGAGTCCACATAATAACTCCAAGTCATAACTTCCTAACCACCTCAATAAGCCTCCAACATCACAGCATATAATAACTCACGTCTACTCTCCAAGTAGAATTCCCGACGCTAATATGATTCCCCACTAAATCGATGCGACAACTTTAATTTATACTCTCCCGAAATAACCCGATACGACCTCGATAATTCATCATGTATGAAACTCCCTATAAATACCAAAAACGTACTTCTCAGACCATATTAGAATGTTCCTAATCAATAAACCCAATCAGAATGGAGTGAAACTCACTTAAGAAAAATCTCGCAAAACAGCCTTGTTTTCGAATCGATTCGGCCCAGTCCAAATCGATTCGGTCCCAAAAGCGAATAGATTCGGTCCAAAGGACCTATAAGTATGTCTTAGGCCGAATAGATTCGTGTTGGATCCGACTCGATTCGATCACACAGACGTATAAGTCTGCAACATTCCGAATCGATTTGGCCTGTTCAGGAAGCTACGAATTGGCTTCTTTTCTACAAAACCCAATTTTCCAAAACCCAAATTTATTATCTTCCAACCATAAATCTTCCACCCAATTATGTTTCTAACATAAAAACTCATTATATATACCAACCCAACTTATTATATAACCTCAAATTCATATACACATACCTCAAATGCAAGATTTAACCAAAATCTAGGTTTTGACATTTTAACCCCCAAATCCATATTTTTATCCACAAATCAGGAAATAAAATGCACACATAGATTATTTAGCAAGATTAATCACTTGCCTCAAAGTTGTAGAGGTTGAATCTTCCTCGAAATTGCGTATTGGCCAGAACCTCCAAGCTTTTCCTCTTACTCTCTTTCTCTTCTTCCTTTCCTCTTCTCTCTCTCTCTCTAGGGCTCTCTCAATCTCTCAAAAATAAGATTGTTATCTCCCGTAGGCTTTAAAAGCCTTAGTTCCAAAATCCCCAACTTTAAATGATAGTACACACTTTAAATGATTCGTTTAATCCAATTTCATTCAAACTAACTTAAAATATTTCAAAACCTAAATAAAACCCAAGGACAGTCATCTTGACTATCTCAACCCATCCCGGATCGACCGCGCACTCAGAATCGTCAACCGAAATACTTTATAACATCCTCAAATTTTAAATTCAGTTGCCAAAAATAATATTCTCCAATTCAAATACATTTTATTTCTCCGAAATTAATTACATTCTCAGTCCTAAAAATCACGGGGTATTACACTTGCCCATTAAAATATTCCTTAAGTGTTTAAAAATTGTTACCAAGGGACCTAATTGTAAATTAAAATTAAAATTTTCCCTAGTTTGAAATGCTAAAACATAAATGGTTTGTGTGTGTATAAGTGTGTGTATTTCTGTCTGCGTGTGAGTGTATACATAGGTGTGAAAATTAAACCAACAATATCCGTAAAATTAAAATTTGCCCTACTTTGAAACTTAAACCAACATTAGTCATATATACGTATTTTTTTCTAAAATATATGTGCAATACACACAATGATAATGTACACACACCTACGTACACAATACCCATAGAAATACACGTATACACACACACATAAATACATGCACGTACACACACACACATAAATACATGCATGTATACACACAGAAATACACACGCGTATAAACACGTATATACACACACAGAAATACACACACATAATGAAATAAATAACAAGGGTTTGGAAATACACACACACAATGAAATAAATAACAAGGGTTTGAAAATACACACATGCAGAAATACACGCATGTATATGTAACACCCCGTATTTCTGTGCATTTAATATTTAATTAATTCGAAAAAAATTTAAATTACTTGTGTGTCGTAATTTAATTGAATTAGCTATGTTAATATTTATGAAAATATTAATCGGAGAGAAGATGGTTAATATTTATGAAAATTAAATTACTAAGTGAATAGTAATAATTTATTTACGTCGTAACGTGTATAAGTGACGTGACATTTATTTATCTCAGCCGGAAGTCGGATATAGACTAAGTTGGGTGTGAGATAGGAACTTTTTATAAATTAATTCGGATGTCAATTCTTAGTGCACAGTTGAGTCTGGATGGGTCGAGACAGTCGAAAAAGTGTACTCGGGAGTGGTAAATGTGTCATGGGATATTTTTTGGCATAACCGAGCTCACTCGGGGGTATTTGAGCCATTTTAATTAGGCCCATATGATTAAAAATGGGATTTCGATATAAAAACCTAAGTTTTGGAGTTTTGATGCAGCCATAACTCATTTGGGAGAAATTTGAGAACATAAAGGACAAAGGGGGAGGACTTTTGAGAGCCAAAGAGGAAGAACAAGGAAGGTGTTCTTCATCACACAACGATCTCTACACAAAAGTATAACCAGGCACTACGAATTTCTAAGGCAAGTGGTAAAATTCTTCAATGTAAATTGGTGATATTCAATTCATATCATAGTAGGTGTTATACAAATGATTTTTGGATTGGGTTAATATAAATTGGGTTTTGATTTGGGGAAGTTACGAATCATGTTATTGGGACTGGTTTTGATTCGTAAGGATTTTAGTGGATAATTCTGGGTAAAAAGCTCCACAGAATTTGTTAATGGCGATTCTGACCGCGTTGCCCACTAGAAAATGGCATTTTCTAACTTTCGTTCTCTAATACGCTTTTTCTAAAACGGCCCCAAAACGGCAATTTAAAAATCTGGGCTGATTGAGTAAATTGAAAACCTCAGATTTGGGGATATTGTATTATGGACCAAGGGGGTGTCCGGATATTTTGGTTGAGTGATGCCATGATAATAGATTAATTAATGGGGGATTAATTAATTAAATCTTATAGTTGGAATAATTTATTACAGGATGATATAATAAAATTGTTAAATATTATTTAATTAGGAGCGTTCTCTTTATAATGGAATTTTGAGGAGTACGTTCTAAGAGATTGAAATTCGGGCCAGGTGAGCAAGTTCGGGTACATTGGTTGTGTGACACCAGGGAGATACTAAATTAATTAATGAGTACATTAATTAAATTAGAGTCGGACCATAGACCCGGGGATATAATAAGTTAATTAATGGGCATATTAATTAAATTAGAGTCGGACCATAGACTCGGGGAGATATTAACTTAATTAATGGGTAAATTAATTAAATTAGAGTCGGACCATAGATTCGGGAATATGTTGGCTAGTGTTACGGACTTTGTACACAATATATATATATATATATATATATATATTGTGTGCTCATAAATACCGGTGGCTAGGTATTTATTTAGAATTATATGCTCTAGTATTATCGGGGGAGGTTGCGCGATGTGGGTGAATCCCCTAGCTTGAGGAGTAGAGCGAGTATATCACCAGGTCATAGCGTCCAAATAGAGGTGGGCATTGAGATGATTGTCTTCACTCTCGGGGGAATATGACCGCCTCCAATACATTTATATTTCTATTTTCTGATTCGATTGTGGCTAGCTGTCTCAGAAATCCAGGTGGAACTGAGTAGACCTGGGAAAATAGCACTTTAGAGAATGCATCCAATGAGGTATTACTCGGAAGGATGGTTTTAATTATATTCAACATATGTGTGATTGTGGAATATAGTTCTACGTATATAATGGAGTAAATAGTTATACACGGGAATTAAATACATGAAGAGAATTTGTATTACTTATATAACTAGTGAATGTTATATGGCTTTTAAGAGGGGTTTTATTTATATTGAACATATGAATAATTGTGGAATATAGTTCTATGTATATAATGGAGTAGATAATTATATACGGGTAATTAAATACATGAAGATAATTATCGTCTTTTGAATACTAGGTGGTTAGTAAGTTAAAAAAAAATCGACAATGATGCTAAGAATGAACCAAATGAGATTCCTGTTTTAATTTGATATAGGACTGATCACCCGGTATTTCATTGAGCGGGGTGTCATAGTATACATGTAGAAATACACACATATATACACATACACACATGCACATGCACACGCACACACACACACATATATATGTTTATGTTTTTTTATTTTAGCCCTAGTCAAGGACCAAATCCCTAACCCGAGCATGACTATATGGTAGGTTGGTCATGGCCCATAGCCGTGACTAGGGTTAAAATAAAAAAAATAAACACATACATGTCTGTGTGTGTGTGTTAAAATAAATATACATGAAGATTAGGGACGTAGCCAGGAATTATAAAGAGTGGGGGCTAAGTTCATACAGAACACCGAGGGATTTGGGTTTTTTTGCTCTATATCTTAAAATTTCTCATATATTCAATAATAATGTGAACACACATCAATTACTAACAAAAAAAATAGAATACATGTATCTAGAAGTTTATAACAAAAATTGAACCCCCAAATTTTAAGCCAAATTTTGAAGCCTAAAATCACCTTACAATTTGAACTACCAGATGGGTATTTTTTCTTTTAAAGAATTTTTTTAGTATTATCATATAATCAATAATAATGTTAACACACACCGTACAGAAAAAACATAACACGGTACACACACACATACATATAACACAGTACGCACACCCATGCATAAATTATACACCTACATATACACAAATAAATGAACAACTACACACATATATGTGAATACACAAATAACCAAATACAAAATGTTAAGGTTTGAAAGATACCTTTGAGATTGAGAAAGAGGGGAACCGAAAACTAGAGATTGAGAGAGAGGGAGTGAAATCGCTGGAGAGAGGGAGGGAAAAGGGTTTAGAAATTTTAGAGGGAAATAAAAAACTGACCTGGAATTTTTAAGTATAAAGACCATGGTCACGACTTAGGGCCATGACCCTATGATGTGACCCCCTATTTTTTTACACGTCGTCGTGGAAATAAGGCCATGGTCAAGGCCAAAAGCCATGACTCACATAAATTACTGGTCACGGCTTAAGTCCGTGACCAAATCGTTGTGTAATGAGGTTTTGGGTCACGACTACGGACCATGACTTGACCCTGACCAAAATAGGAAGTAAACTTCGTGCCATAATGGTAAGGGTTGGGTCAGGGTCTATAGCCGTGACCCAAGTGAGTCAGGGTCTAGATCCATGGCCAACCACAAGACCACACGTGACCATGCAAAGACATGGATTTGGTCATGCCCTTTTTGAGAGTAGTCATGGTGTTGGGCCTAGACCACATAGTCACAACTGTGAGCCGTGACCCCATATCTTTGACCATTTTTGGTATTTGATGTAGTGTTGACTCTACACACACCGAGAAAAGGACTAGGACCTAACTTAAATACATTTTTTAAATCGGTGCAATCTCGTTTGAGCGAGATGACACATCATTCAAACAACAGTGTATCTCGTTCGAACGACATTGTTTGTCGTTTGAATGATAGGCTCATTAGAATTCCAGACTGATCCAACTTTAATAAAAGAGTTTTAATTCAATCCAACTCTAATCCAACACTAATCCATCCTTTATCTGATGTGTAAACAAATGAAACACTTTTTAAAACATTTTATAAAAAAAAAAATCCTTAAACAATTTTCGATTTCCATAATCATTTAGCACTCATTCGTAAGAGAAATTTGAAATGCATTATTCAATTTGATTGAAGACTTCAAACTTGCATCAATAACACGACATGATAATACTCCGAAGCCTGGCCGCTACGTCTTCAAATCAACATGTCATAGACTCATGGGATCGTGACAATAAAAAATCTATTAATGACTCAAACATGTTTTGTTCCTAGAATAAGTCAAAACTACATTAAGACTCAATTGGAAATTTGGTCCTTACAAATCTCCCCCTTTAACTATTTCGGGACAAAAACCAATAGTGAAATGCCTAAGCCGAGCCGCTAAGCCTTATGATGCATAAATCCCATCCCATAAACCCAAAATAAAAAATACATCATCAGTACAGGATAAGACTACAAAATGATGGTTCGACGTGCATGAAGTTGTCTCAAATGTCTGAATGTGATGTAGACTTGACATTTTGAATCTTATTAAGCATACCTACACATATGAAACATAAAAATACCAAGTGAAGTATGGAGGAACAAATGATAGAAATCAATATGAAAATAATCAAATCTGAATAATTTATTATCTGAGTAAACATGATACCAATATGTAAACATTATATAAACATAATACCGGTTTGTATAAACTATGAAACCACCTTTTGCAAACATTATACCAATATGTGTAAATGAACATATAAATCAGCGCATCACACAAAAACTCACAAAACTCCCCTACATCACAGACATCTCTCCCCCTTTTTGTCTCGAATAGACAATTCAGTGAAAAGATTAGACAACCTAGCATAAAATATATCAAAATGTAGCATATCTAGGTAAGCGGAAAACAACGAGCTAAATATGATCAAGCAATATTAAATTCGTAGCTAGTAAACAATGAATCACACAAAGACTATATCAAGTTAAGCAGGTGTGATCAAAACTAATCAATGTAGCAAGAGATATCATCGAACAAAGTAAACAGTATAAATAAAAACCTAGTACCAATATATGAAATAATATGCAACAGGGTATAGAAACATAATAAGTTAACCAGAAAAATCAAAATTGGTCAAATAGACAGTCGTTCTAACGAGCCGGGGATGTTGTTTGAATGAGAGATGACATCGCTCGAATGAATACAAATGTCATTAGAACGACATGATCATACTTTCACAGTCTCCCCAGGAAATCAAACAATGTTGCCCAATGGAAAAATTTTAAGAAAATTCTAACTGTAAGGGGCTCAAAACTGTGAAACAGTTGCAAAATAGAAACCAAAATAGAAAACTCAAAAATAAACAAATATGAGTAACATGTCAACATAGTATCGATGTGCCTAAACATGAACATGGAATGTATGCGAGAGAACTAAAATAGATGAATCACAATTGAAACACATCGAAACGGTTAAGAAGTTTTAATCAATAGAAATTTATCATCAAACTTTATTAAATCCATATGTGATAACTAAAGTTTGAGCTTAATGAACTAAACAAGCATCATGCACAAGAATTCAGAATATTAACGATTCTACAAACAATAGCATCCTGACACGAACTTTCAACTTTTAGGATTCTTTGTGCAAACCCATTTAAAATTCTAATCCATCAAAACTCCCTCAAATATATATCATTTTCTTTTCAATCAACTAAACTAATTTGGACCATTTTTGGCATTTGATTTTTTTTTATTGCCATTTCAATTTTTTCGGGCTCTTTTAAAAGTTGGCTTCATGACAAGTCATTTTTACACTCTCGTAGCCCTTTCCCGTACACTCGTCATATTTTCAATTAAAATGCTCACGGGAAAACGGTTATTATATGCACACTCCCTCCTTTAGTCTACTTATGCATAGATGTCAAATTGAGATAATAACGTCTCACCAAACTCAAATATGCAAGCGTAGTCAAACAATCATGTAAACTCGTGCCTGTGTGCAATCATGGCATATAAACAAAGTCGAATCAAAATGCATATCAACTTCGAAAGAACCCCATAATACAATGGTTAAAATCATTTTAAGCATCGATAATTATGCTCCTAATCACATGGATAATGGAATAAAGGGTGTCCAAGCACACCAATATGCCATATCAAACATGTTAACTCGAGACACGAAAATCGATTTTTTTTTTGCTTTTTCAAAATATTTTAACTCAATATAAAAGCAAAATGTTTTTGGATTTTCTCAAAAAATTTCAGAACCAAAAATCTTTTGTATTTTTCAAATAAGATGCAATAAATGAAAAATATAATACAAAATGATACACATATCATAATACTAGCAAAGTATATATCATGAATGCAACGACTAGCATATGACAAACATGGTTACACAATCATCCATTAGATCTAGCATGGGGAGAATCACGTGCAACAAAATAAGAACCATGAAGTTTTAATCCTAAAGCTATCGAATCCGACTTCCTAACCCAAGTAGGTGTATAACGATGCATGGGGGTGGGGGGAATCGGGAAAACTTTATTCCTAAACTTCCTAAATTGAGGAGCATTCCTAAGGTTATATCAAAACTTTCTAAGGTGACCTTTCCTACCACAAAACGTGCAAGTGTAGTGATGGTATGGAAAGTGACCTACATGTGGACATTTTCTAATGTTCCTATCTGGCTCTCTCATACGAGTAGGGGGGATAAGAATAGCACTATCATAAAAACCAATACCTCCTTTATCTCTCTTAATTTGTACGGTCCCTAGAATCCTATCAAACTTAACTCTAGATTAGTCCCTCAAACTCTCCTCCAACTCCTTAATCCTAGACTTATGTAGACGCCTAGACTCTTCAAACTCTAGCACCTCCTTTTTCAAAGCCTCCATCAAAATCCTAAGTTTATCTCTCTCAACCTCAACATACTCTAACTTCTCCCTAAGTGTCTTCTTTCATGCCCTAAAACCCTCAATCAACTTATCATTATTTTCAATGGCACATACTTTCAACTTTTCTTTCAACGTCAAGTTTTCCTTTTTAACCTTCATCGTCTCCTTACACAATTCACTAAAGGCAAGTTTCAATTTATTCACATCTACCTCTTCCTCACGTTCCTCATCCTCACTCACTTGAGATTCACACACAGTTTTCTCAAAAGTGTCATACACATGATAATCATTATGGGAAGATATATCGGCATCGCTCACATGACATGCCATAAATGCAACATAGTTACACTCAATGGGGGACTCCTTTCCCTCTTTTGACTCACTATCACTCATGGTGGCATTGAAAGCAATTGGTTGCTTGCCCTCTTTCTTAAATCTAGTGGGGCACTCCTTAGCTTTGTGACCATAACCCTCACACCTGAAACACATATCCGACTCATCCCTTTTAGGTTTGTCATTTTCAGTATTAGGGATTTTGTTATCCTTGGGTTTTTTGAATTTTTAAAAAAAATTTAGAATCTTTCGATTGATTGTGAAACTTCATAAACTTTTTGAATTTCTTTGCCAACAAGGCCATATCCTTAAAGTCGGAATGGGAATCATCATCTAAAATTTTTATTTCCTCCTTATGGGCTTTCAAAGCAATACCATTTTCTTTCTTAGGCACTTGCTTGGACGTAAACATATCAAGCTTATAAGTTTGTAAATCACCTACAAGCTCTTTTAATTTCATTGATTCAAGCATACATAGAGAGTTTAAAACGGTCACTTTGGGATCAAATATACTCAACAACGATCTGAGAATTTTCTTTATAACACGGTTGTCAGGTATCTTTTCTCCCAAATTAAACGAAGAGTTAACAATTGTAGGCAATCTAGCATAAAATTCATCAAAATTCTCAATTTCTAAAATTTTAATTGTTTCAAATTGAGTAGTGAGATTTTGAAGTTTAGGCGCTTTAACCGTGATAGTGCCCTCGTGTTTGAGTGCCAAAACATCCTAAGACTCTTTCGAGGTTTCACAAGTCATGATTCTATTATACTCTTCTTGTGTGATGTGTGAGGAAATCAAGTGAAAACCCTTAGAATTATAAAGAGACAATTTATGTTCAGTTTCGGTCCTAGTCTCAATGGGTTTTATGTTTGTGGCATCACCATCTCTAACTATCGGAGGTGACCAACCAGTTTTCAATAGCTAACCACACGCTATTAGCAATAGCTTTTAAAGCACTTTTCATTCGCATTTTCCAAAAGGTGTAATTAGTGCCATAAAAAATGGGAGTTTTCAAATGTTTTATTCCATTGAAATTAATCTTTAAAAACACACGGGATCATAACAAAATAAAATTTGTTTAAAGATCTAATACCAGTTTGTAGGTCCCAAAATAACCAAGTGCAAAAAAGTGTGTTTCAAATCAAACCATTTTTTATCAAAAATTATACAACTTTTAATTATGCCCCAAACCAAGTTGTGAAACCAATTAACTAAACCAAATTTTATCTTGATTAATCCTAAACATTCGTTTTGTGATTAAAGTAAGTAAAATAAAGCAAAGAGTACTCACAACACCAAATGTACGAGGGAAAACCTAAACGAAAAAAAACTCGGACGGCCCAAGCCAGACTATCACTATGAAACAAAGACAGATTAGCCTTACACACAGACTCGATCCCCGCGGGTCTTGACGTTCCTTCTGATCTTTTACCGTTCTTCAATAGTGCTGATGCAAAAATTTTGTCTTTTACAATGCTCGTCCACAACACTCGACTCCACAAATGTCTCGATGTCCATTAATACGGCTTGAGTTGTCTACAATGTTGAACACGATGCTCGCCGCTTCTCCACCGTAAAACCAACAATAACAAGTTGTTCAAAGATGGTTGAACAAGTTCCTCTTGATGAAAACACAATATCTCTATCGCATATAATAATGAGAGATCGGATCTTTAAACATAAAGGATGATTTTTCTATGAAACCTTTGTAAACTATTGTGCAAAAAATGTAACAGTGTTCTGGAAATATTTGGCTTTGCACACACACCGATAAAAGGACTGGGACCTGACTTAAATACATTTTTTAAGTAGATGCAATCTCGTCCAAGTGAGATGACACGTCGTTCAAATGACAGTGCTTCTCGTTCGAATGATATCGTTTGTCGTTTGAACGACAGGCTGATTAAAGTTCCAACCTGATCCAACTTTAATAAAAGAGTTTTAATTCAAACCAACAGTAATCCATTCTTTATCTGATGTGTAAATAAATGAAACACTTTTTAAAACATTTTAAAAATGTTTTATTTAAAAAAAATTCATCCTTAAACAATTTCCTATTTCCATAATCATTTAGCATTCATAACTTAGAGAAATTCAGAATGCATTATTCAATTTGATTGAAGACTTCAAACTTGCATTAATAACACGACATGATAATACTCTGAAGCTTGGATGCTACATCTTCAAATCAACACGTCATAGACTCGTGGGATCATGATAATAAAAAATATATCTATGACTCAAACATGTTTTGTTCCGAGAATAAGTTAAAATTACATTAAGACTCAAATGGAAATTTTGTCCCTACATGGCCTATCATGGGCTATGTTATTATTCTCCTTTTTTCCAAAGTGTGATATGTGTGTACATGTGTGTAATGTGAATAACAGGAGAAGGAAATCATTTGACTCGCCTCATGGGAAAGATTGAGAGCAATCATACTAAGGAGTGTACCGAAGAAATGACATGAAAATAAATATAATGCGAGTGTCCATAAAATCATGAGTCAATACAAAAAAGTGAACGTGTGTATCGAGCGGAACACAAATATATAGGAGTTCATAACTCACAAACATTAATAAATACAAGAAAAGAATAAAATGGGAAAATATGACTCGAATCCTAGGATTAGATCAGGACGCCTACGTAGCCCAAGGGGAATAGAAGTCCATGTATTTTGATATGTCCTAGGGCTGGAGTTTAACCCATAAACCCAAATTTAAGACTTTGAAGGAAACGTGCTCAAGTGTAAAACTGTGAAAAGTGAGGAAATCTTACTTTTGGAATTTAAGAGTAAACCTTTTTTTTATATTTTTGGTTTTATCAAAATATGTTATGTTAATACTACTAATAAAAAAGGATATTAGTTTATGTGAATAATGAAATAGCACTAAAAGATATCAAAAATGGGAATAAAGTGAATAAACAATACTAAAAGAGAAGCTAGAGTGGAGTATGAATAGACCTCTTAGATAACTTTGCTTCTATTTTTTGAAGCAGAGTAGGCTAATTTTATGATGATGTAATGGTGGTGGAGTAAGGTGAGGTAAGTAGAAAATGGTGGTATGAAAAAGAGGTAAGAGAAATGGAAGGAATATTAGAAAATTGAGGTTTTGGGGAATTATGACGCTCTGATTTTGAGAAAATGTTTCTGATTACTGAAAAGGACGTTCTTGGGAATGAGGTCCTAACCTTCTTAAATATTGCAAAATTAGGGTTTAAGGGGTGTCAATTAGCATGGACCCTACCCTACGTATCAGGACAACACCTGCCTTGCTATCTCAGGAAAGTACACCCTGTCAGTAGGCAGGGGGTCAGGGGTGCCTAAAGGCAATCGACAACGGACTTTTTCATAAAAATGGGTATAAAATACAAACCATAAGTCTGAATCGAGAATGGTCGAGATCATTGGAAAGGTTATTTATATTCCTAAAGAATACATTGAGCTACTCCCATTTTTGGGAATTGACCAAAGTTAAACGGGGCTCGTGTGCACCCGATGGTCTCCAAACAGGGGTTTTCGAAGTAAAAAGGGTCGTTCATGCAAACTGTGGGGAAAATTTGGACACAGTATGGACCATTAAAAATGGGATTCAGTTCCCTATGAGATTTAATTGAGTTTCACTTGGTTTGACCAGTTGACTGAGGTCAAACAGGGCTTGAGGGCGCCCGGTGGCATTTTTAAGTTAAAATGGTCAATCGTTCGAACCGTGAGGCCGATTAGAACATAGTCTGGAACATTGGAAAGGAAATTCAAAGACTTACGAGGTTGTCCGAGAGTTCACCACAGTCAAATGAGGCCCTAAAGCACCCGATGACCTATAAATCCATTCTTGGAGTAAAAAAAGGATCATTTATGCAAATCGTGCAGTCGATTCGTGAACAGTATGGATGGCTGAAAAGGGGATTCAAAGCCCTACGAGGTTTCATTGAGATTCATTAATATTGAATAGTTGATCAAAGTTAAACAGGGATCAAAAGTTCTTGGTGGCCTCTAGATTAATTCTCAGAGTAAAACTCTGGGTATACGGATGTAGGAGAAGTGTTAGGAACCTAAGGAGGTACTTAGGGGGTATTGGGATGGGGTTTAACAGAGCCCCTCGACGGGAGAGCTTAGAAGAAGTAGAGGTCATGGAAAGTTAGACACCTCATCAATGTTCAATGGTTGATAACCTTGCTTGGAGGTAGAAATGGTTGGTTAAAGGGTTGAGGTCAATTCTGCGAACCTAAAGAACGACGATCACCAATTTAGAGGGCATAGGTCGATTTTGCAAACTTAGATCAATTCTGTGAACATGAAGAGTTGAGCTGATCGATTTAGAGGCTCGAAGTCGATTATGCAGATCTAAGGATTGAAATGATCATTTGAATGGATCAAGGTCGGTTCTGCAGACCTAAGGATTGAAATGGCAGATTCAGTCGATCGAGGTCGATTATGTGGACCTAAGGATTGAAATGGCTGATTCATCTTAGAGTGCGCTATCTCTATCTTAATGAATAATTTTTATAATTAAGTGTCCAACACACACAAGTCCAAATTTTATCTTATTATCCTAAATATGCATCTAGGTGATAAATTTGATAAAGTAAATCATGCATTCGACAAAGGCAAATTAAAGGAAAAACCCTTTCAAGTAAAACCTTTTGTCAGCACTTTAGAGAGTTTACAAGACTATCGACTCACAGTTTTACTTAATAACTGCCATAATTATAATTCACAGTGCCCAATAAATCCTTAAAGAAAACTACTCAGTCCAGCAGAGTCAGTACCCACTGATCAACCTTCATCGTCAGCAGTGAATTCCCTTGGGTGTTACAAGATCAGTCGTGAAGAAATCTCTCAACAAGAATTGTATGCTAGATACAAGCTATAGGGTTTTAAACTTGATTCACTCAAATAAATCTTGGGGATGATGATTTGTGAATCAAAAATATTTTCTCCAAACAAAAAGGTGAAAAACTTTTTGCAAAGGATATGCAGAATAAGTTCTAGCAAAAGTCTTAATGAAACCAAACACGAAGCCTATATTTATAGCACGCTCACAAATTCTGAGGCGATGGCATCGTTCGAATGAAATTATTGTGTCATTATAACGAGATTATGATATCATTTGAACGAGATGTGTCCCTCTTATAATGATATCCACAAAATCAAAACAATAAGCCCCTGTGAGAAGTTGGATTAAAGACACCTTCTAACGAGATACCAATCTCATATGAACAAGATTACCATCTCGTTTGAATGAGATACACGTTAAAAAATTATTTTTAAATAAAGTAAAAATTGCCTCATTTTTTAAAGAAAAAAATGCCATTTTGAGTTTTAATAAAAACAACATCCTAAAATAAATTTAAGGAATAAATTCAAACACTAAAGAATTATACCTTCAAATCCTTCAAAGTATGGAAATGCTTGAATGTTGGAGATGTTTGATCTTGTACTTCATCTCAACGTATCAATCGGTAATAGGATATGCCAAAAACTAAATATAACCCTAAGTTATTTGAGTAATGAGAGAAAATATGGTCTTACAAATCCCCCCCCCCCCCCCCCCCCCTTGGCTATTCCGGTACAAACATAAAACTGAACTCCAAATTACAAAATAATCCCCTAAGACTAATATAATATCCTAATACCATCCCAAACCCTAAAATGGATAGGTAGAAGATAGAGTTGTCTTAAAAATAAAGTCTTCGAGTTTCCTTCAAATCTAAACTTCTTCTTTGAATTCCCCTAGTCTCTTTGTCTTGATTGAGTGTAATACAAATTTGATCTTTCAAAAACCTACACAAATGTAACAAAGAAAATACCTCGTAATGCATTGAGTTTGAAATATATAAAATAAATTCAACTATATGCCTAAAGCTATGAAAATATCCCCCATAAATCAAACTCCCCCCCCCCCCCCCCCTCCCATAAATTGTTCTCCCCCTTTTATTTTGTCCTAAAAGACAAGGAGTAAAAACTCATTATGAAACATATAGGGAACATCACCCAACATAGAGAGATATTATCATAATAAGATAAGAATGAATAATCATGCAATTTTTTATTAATCAGAAATGAATTGCAAATTTTAACATTAAGTTAAAAAATCAACAAAGAAAACTAGAAGTATAATTTCTTCAAATTGGCTGCATTCCAAACTCGAGGTATCTCCCTACCCTCCAGCATTTCTAAGTGATAGGCTCATTATAGGTCATCTCTTATCACCTTGAATGGTCCCTCCCAGGTCGGCCCTAGCTTTCCATCTGATGGTTTTACGACACTGCCAAGAACTTTCCTTAGGAAAAAATCCCCAACTTGGAATGCTCTTGGATTGACCTTCTTATTGTAGTGACTTGCTAACTGTTGTTGATAACCTGCTAGTTTCAATAGATCCAACTCTCTTCGTTCCTCAGCTAGGTCAAGTTCAACGAGCAATGCTGCATCGTTCCGACCTTGGTCGACCAGGGTGGACCTCATGGTGAGGAGGCGAGCTTCCAAGGGGATGATTGCCTCCATACCATATGTTAGTGAGAACGGTGTTTCCCTAGTTGCTCGTTGTGGGGTAGTGCGTTAAGCCCATAGGATGTGGGGTAGTTCATTTACCCATGTCCCTTTGGCTTGCTCCAAATTCTTCTTCAATCCATTAATCACTGTTTTATTAGAAGCTTCAGCTTGTCCGTTGGTTTGAGGGTATGCCATAGAGCTGAAGTAATGTCTGATCCCGTGCTCGTTACAGAAACCCTGGAAGAGGCCACTTTCAAACTGGGTACCGTTGTCAGTGATGATGGTCTTAGGGATCCCAAAACGAGTAATAATGTTTCTCCATATGAATCTTATCATGTTTTCATCCCTAATGTTCACCAGTGGTTATGCCTCTATCCATTTGGTGAAGTAGTCTGTTGCAACTAACAGATACTTGCGATTACCTATTGCGGTTGGAAGGGGGCACACGATGTCCATACACCATTGGTCCTCATGGAGTTTGTGTAGAACTTGTTCGATGTCGTTTAGGTAAACGCGTTGGAGGTAAGGACTAGTGAAAGATCTCTTGCATAGCTTACCCTCGGCAGATATGTGAAAACGAGCAGCTTTGACCCTTATCTGATGAATGGTCTTCTTATCATCTCGTAGTGCACCATCCTTCAAATAATCCTTTAAGGGGTCCATCTAGCTGGGGGTTGTCTCAATATGGAGAATATGCCCCACATTTGGGGGCTTGTTGATCCGATTAATGCTTGGCTCGGCGAGGAAATCAATCGGAATTGTTCTCTTTAGGTCAGAATCAATCGCTGAGCTTAGGGCTGCTAGTGCATCAACATGGCTGTTTTGCCCTCTGGGAAACTATTGGACATTGACTTGTTCAAAGTTGGCCATAATTTTCTTTGTTGTGGCGAGGTAGGCCACCATCCTCTCATCCCTAACATTGAAGTCACCACTTATCTGCTTGGAGACCCATTGTGAGTCGCCGAACACTTGGAGTTACTTTGCTCTAAGTGCGTGTGCTTCCTATAGGCCTGATATCAGTGATTCATGTTCTGGTTCATTATTGGAGGTTTCAAATCCAAGCATGATCCCTTTCTCGAGGATTGCATCTTCAGGGGTAATCAGCGCGACGCCTACACCCGCCCTTTTGGAATTGGAGGCACCGTCAATGAACAGTCGCCAGATGACTGGTGCCGAGGGGATCTCCTTCTGATGAAAAGTTTGAGGTTTATCAGAAGGATGTTCTCCTATAAATTCTGCGATGAAGTCGGCGAGGATTTGTCCCTTGATGGCATTCCTTGGATGGAATTGAATGTCAAATCGCCCAAGCTCGACAGACCACTTTGATAGTCTACCTGATAGGTCTGATTTTCTCATGAATGCTTTAAGAGGGTGGGATGTTAGGATGATGATGGAGTGGGCTTCGAAGTAATGTTTTAATTTCATTGAGGCTACCACTACTGCAAAGGTGATCTATTCTAGAGGTAGATACCATCGTTCAGCGTCCAAGAGAGTTTTGCTTGCGTAATAGATTGGGTGCTGGATCCCCATTCTTTCGCATACCAGTTCAGAACTTACAGCATGACTATATACTGCGAGGTATAGGTATAGAGAATCGTTCTCTTGAGGTATTACGAGCAAGGGTGGTGTACTGAGGTAAGCTTTGAGCCCCTCTAATGCCTTCAAGCGATCCTCATCCCACTCCACATCTTTGCTTTTCTTCAATAACTGAAAGAATGGCTGGCATCTTTCAAACGATTTTGAGGTGAAATGATTAAGGGCGACGAGCATCCCCGTGAGCTTTTTCACATCTCTTATCATACGGGGGCTGCACCCTATTGATGGCATCAATGTGGTCTGGGTTGGCTTCAATACCTCTCTTGTTGACCAAGTACCCAAGAAATATTCCTGACTAGACACCGAAGGAGCACTTACTTGCGTTGAGCTTCATTCGGTATTTCCTGAGGATTTCGAAGGTCCTTGATAGGTTAGAGAGGTGGTCATCTTTGAGCTTGCTCTTGACGAGCATATCATCGATGTAGACCTCCATAGTGCTTCCCATTTGGTCTTTGAACATTTTGGTTACCAACCGCTGGTAAGTTGCTCCTGCATTTTTTAGCCCAAAGTGTATGACCTTGTAGCAATATAACCCAATTGTGGTTATGAATGTTATTTTGTCTTGATCTGGCTCGTGGAGGGGGATTTGGTGATACTCGGAGTATGCGTCTAGGAAACTCATTCTTTCATGATCCGCTGTGGCATCCACCAACTGATCAATCTTAGAAAGAGGGAAACTGTCTTTAGAACAAGCTCTGTTAAGGTCGGTGAAGTCAATGCAGACTTTCCACTTCCCAATGCTTTTCAGGACTACTACTGGGTTGGACAACCACTTAGGGAATTAAACTTCTCATATGGATCCTGCATCCAGTAGTTTTTTCACTTCTTTCTCCACAACCTTGGCCTTTTTTAGTGCAGTTTGTCGTGCCTTCTATGTGATTGGCTTGAAGGCTGGATTAGCGTGAAACTAATGACAAACCACACTGGGGTCAATCCCAGTTAGCTCGTAGGGTTCCCACACAAAAACGTCCAAGTTACTTTATAAAAGTACTATCAGTTCCTTCTTCTCTTGATCTGTGAGAGAGGCTTCGATAAAAAACATCCTATCTTTTTATCGCTACTGGCTGTGACTTCCTTCAGGTTCTCAACGACCCTCTCAGAAGGGAGGAGCCTAGTCTCCTCTACTCCGGGTCCTATATACCTTAACTTCTATCTGGATGGCTTTCATTGCGTGCAGCCATCCCCTATCGAGGATGGTTTGGTAGGGCAAATGAATATCAACTACGAGAAACTCAATCATTTTGGAGATGTTTCCTGCCCTTACTGATAGGAAAATCTTCCCCAGAGGGATGGTTACTTTCCTAGTGAAACCAACTGGAGGAAAGATGGCTTCCTTTAGGTCAGCAACGCTTAACTTCAAATTCCTGAACAGGTCGATGTACATTACTTAGGATGAGCTACCTTGGTCAAAGAGCAACCTGTCGACATCATAGTTAGTTATCTTTAGTGTAATGATCAACACATTATGATGTGGGGTTCCTACTCCCACCAGGTCCTCGTCGGTGAAAATAATATGCTTATTATAGTTGACATCTTCAACTAGTCGATGCCCCTGCTTGTGTCTTGGCTGGATCGATCTGAAAAGCTTGCATTACTGTCGTAAGCTTCTTCACTTCCATCCGAGATGTATTTCCCTGAATCTTCTTTAGGTCGGACGCCCCATAAATTATAGCGAACGCATGGTCGATGTCCTCCCCGAGCACGTTATCGGGTCTTCGATCTCTATTGGCATCTGCCTTCTCTGCCTTTTTCTCTACGAACTCATTCAAGTGCCCAATCTGGGTTAGATCCTCAAGGTGAGACTTGAGAGCTTTGCAATGCTCAATTTTATGCCCGCCCTCCTTGTAGAATGCACATCTCAGTGTGTTGTTCCTTTTTGAGGGGTCTCCACACATCTTCTTGGGCCACTTAATTAACGGTTCATCCTTGATCTTCGCCAAAATCTTGTAGATTGGTTCCTTAAAAACTGTATTTACTGATTGGAATGATTTTAAGGCATCACTCTTATTTCCATTCTTTGAGCCACTCCTACCCCCATTCTTATTTCCTTTATTTTAATTCTCAGTTTTGTTGTTGCTCTTTTCGGTGAACTTGGTGCGACCATTCTCCCCTGCGTTGAGATGGATCACATCTTTAACCTTGGCATATTTTTTAATACGAGCCATTAGGTTATCGATGGTCGTGGCCTCCTTCTTGGTGAGGGACTGGTGCAAGAGGCAGGAGCTGGGTAAACTAATTTTAAAGGAGGCCAGGGTGACTTGCTCCGAGCATTCCTCGACCTCGTTGAATAGCTCCCAATATCTCTTCGCGTAGTCTCTGGGCTCTCCTAGGGAATTTTCTTCATTATCAACAAAGCATCCATCCTCTTCAGATGGGAGTTTCTGGTAATGAAGCGAGTTATGAAGAGCTCTACAAGGGACTCGAAGCTTCTAATAGATCTGTAAGGGAGTTTCTCGAACCACTTTTGAGCCACGTCATGCAAGCTCGAAGGAAAGATCCGGCACATCAGTGCATCCTTATGGTTTCAGAGGGTCATGGCCTACCTGTACTGCCTAACATGGTCAATAGGATCAGTTTTTCCATCGTAGATCTTGAATCTGGGCATAACGAACTTCTTGGGGGCTTCTTCTTCTTCTATCTCCCTTGAGAAAGGGGATTTCATCTGGGTCCTGAGAGCTCGCCTAGTTAACTTCCTGGTCGACCTGGCACCCCGATGTGTTGAGTGTTGGTCCATTTCTCTCCAGACCAAATTTTGTATGTCGTTGTTTCCTCGATCTGGGCTCTTGTAACGGTGAGCTGATTATTGTTGCTCGAGCAAGTTGTCATCTGACGTATATCCCTTAAATCTTTGAGATCGACGTCTAGGGATCCTTCCTTGGTTGCGATACCTGCTCGCTTGAGGGCTAGGAGTGCGATAATGACGTTGCCTTGTGCTACGATGGAGTTCTCTCTCCATCTTTTAAAGTCTTCTCTTGAGGCGAGCGTTCTCAGCTTCTTGCTTGGGAGTAGCGTCCTCTTGATCTTGGAACCTGGCCTCATAGGTAGCGATCAACCTGGAGACCTGTATGGACCTTGTTGGTACCTGACTTTCTTCCAAAGCTTTCCGTTCTGGGCGAGGCCTAGGATTTGAGCGTCAAACTTCAGATCTAACCCTGTGAGGGGTAGGTTGCTCTTGAATATCCCTTGCTTAAGGGGAATAGTTATTGTGACCAGACATTCTAGGTTCTTATTGGTGAAGGCTTTCTTAAAGGAAAACAATCGTTTCCCACAGAAGGCACCAATTGTGGTGACAATAAATCTCAACACAAAATAATAAGCAAATGCGATCACCAGAATAAATAAAGAAAATAAAGTAACTGTAATCGCACACAACACAAGATATACGTGGTTCGGCAAAATGGCCTACGTTCACGGTGGTGCTCTCTGTGTATTATATTTCTCTTTACTCTAGGGGAGTGTTTACAATTGCGTCCCTTTGGTCCTGGGCTAAGGGTTTAATATATGCATGTTATTTTTCAGAGAGTGGGGGTGTTGGACTCCTCCACGTCAGCCCATAATCCCGAAAATATCTCTTGACAGATTTTAGGGGTTGAATGGGTCATAACTGAATCAGTTATGCATGAGGCCTCTAGACTTTGGGCCGGACTTAATCGGGCTACTCATTTCGTCCGGAATAGTTAATCGAGGTACCCACACTTTCTATTGGTCAATTCTAATATATTTTTTGTTCCAGTTGTAATAATATTTTTTTGTTTTAGTTGTAAGAATATTTTTTTTTATTTTAGTTGTAAGAATATTTTTTGTTTCAGTTGTAATAATATTTTTTTTTTGTTTCACTTGTAATGATATCACTTTGTAATTTTGTTTAATATGAGTTTAAGTTGTAACATTTCTGTAATCGTATTAATTTCATGTATGCACATGACATTTATTTTAACTTATTAACACGTGACTGAAATTTAAAGATTATTAAATGGATTTACCACAACATAAAGAGAGGATGGGGGAGACTAACCAACTAGCAAATAATCAAGTAAAGGGCGTTAAAGAATTTGTTAAATACGCTTCTAAAAATCTTAAAAGTAACAAGATTCTATTTCTGTGCACCCATTGTATGAATGGAAAATATAAGTCACTAGAACACATTCAGTTGCATTTAATAAACTTGAAAAATTTTCAAGACTATAGAATATGGACATACCATGGTGAAAAATATAGCTTATGTTCTGGAAGAATTGCTGGTACGTGATCGCATAACGGAACCCCAATGAGTGAAAATGGTACATGATTCCCCTACACATCGTCCATTGACCGGCCAAATTATTTATGCTTATGAGTCCACAATCATCAAACCACCAATTTATGGATACAAATAATGCGCATTATGTCTAAGTAAATGAATAATTTGATGCTAAATTACCAGGAGATCTGGATGGTCTAAATGGCCCTAGTAAAATGAAACCATGGCCCAGACGATTGTAACACCCCATAAGTTTTAATGATTTTAATACGAGGATTAATTAAATTAAAATGAAAAATTAATTTGGATTATAATAAGTATTAATTAGCATGACAATGGTTAATATTTATTTTTATGAATAATATTGAGTATTACTTAGTAAACGAGTAATAAATTAATAAGAATGCATTATGATTGTCGTGGGTGAGAAATACGACAGTTACGATAATTTAATCAAAACGCGCGTGTCCGTCGTGCCGGGACATAAATTTATGAAATAAAATGATATTTATTTTTGGTTCATCCAAATAGTTATTTCGAGTGTTCCAATATGTCTGAAAGGGTCGAGATAGTCAGAAAAGTGTACTCGAGGGTTTAGATCGGGTCTCGAGGCATTTTTAGGCCAAACTGGCACCCCATAAGGTATTTTGGTCTTTTGGCTTTTTAGGGTAAAGGGACCAACGAATTTAGTAGGGTTATCTCGGCATGTATGTTGATGTAGTAGTTAGAAAAACAGAGAGAGGCCATTAGAGGAGGAAGGTGAAGGATTCAAAGGCTCCCCACACCACTTTTGCACCGCCATCAAAGTTTAGATCAGAAGGAGAGAAAGACAACTCCACCATCTTTCTGCACAAACCAGACACACAATATTAAGGCAAGTGTTTATCTTGAATATTTTTAAAAGGTTATACTACCCATGTAGTGTAGGGTTTTATATTTGATGATAAATTGATGTTCTTGGGGTTTTTGAGAATTAAACACATGAATCTTGGGTAGGATTTGCATGTAGATTAAATCCCTATGTGAATAGAAAACGAGAATTGAATATTTGTGTTGATAAATGGAAGAAATCTGGATTTTGGTTGTAAAGAGATGAAGAATAATGAAAACCTGGATTTTAAGGATTTTGAAGAAAAATCGATTCTTGGGTTGAATTTGTGATACTTTAACTTTAGATTTACGTTGGAAATCATTCCTTTACAATTATATTATGTGTAGTAATGTTGGTTGAAAATTTGGTTAAGTTTCATAAAGATTTGGGAAAGTTGTCAGGATGAGAATTCGTAAAAGCCCAGCTGCTTAGAGACTGTTACATTTAAAATCGATTCGGCCCAATGGCGAATCGATTTGGTAAGGTGAATAGATTCGTTCCTGGGGCGAATCGATTTGGTTTCCCAAATTTTGGAAATTCTTCCCTTTTAAGCCTAGAACTTTTAAATAATGATCGGGTGTACTTTTGAGGCAACTTTAAAATATAGTGAAAGATATTTTTATTATGTGTAGGCTAATGGTAGGGTTGAGACTTTGTCATTTGAGAATAATTAAGGCTAAGGTTAATTGGGCATAATTTGTAATGGAAGTGAATTTGGGAGAATGAGATTGAGTCACAGGGATTTTGAGTGAACCTATGACTTAGACCAGTAGAGTATGAGTGTAATCACTATCGAAAAAACTTAAGGGGTAACTAGGGCCTTTCGGGTAGAGATTAATACTCGAGAAAATGCTATAGAGAGTTATAATCGTATATCGATTGTTCATTGAGCATTCGAGAGATATATTACGTACGGTTTATAGTTATAGGTTGAGTGTATACCTATATGGATTATATTATAGGTTGCGTGTATACCTATATCGATTATATTATAGGTTTAATGTATAACTATACTGATTATATTTATAGGTTGTGTGTATGCCAATATGCGACATATAGATAGGTTGTGTGTATGTCTATTATGTGCTTTCGTATGTGTGAACATGCCTATGCTGCCCACTATCATGGGAGGTTCCAAGTCGTGGACATTTTTATCCCGATGAGCCCACTGGGGAGATTTTAGACTTGTGCCCCAGAACATAGAACTTAGGGTTGAACAATACTTGTGTGTATTATAGCATGGCTGGTCATGAGTGCGTTAGGTGTTTTTATAGACCAAAGGCTTAGAACTATATTCACCTCCATTATAATTTGTTTGATTCATGGTTTGAGGGTGACATCTGAACCAATAGTCTTTGATTGGGTACGAGAGGCACTTGGACTTTATAGCAGAGTATGCAGACTCGCACCGCGGTTCTTAGCCCAAGGATGCTGAAGTTATCTACATGTATTAGCGTGATGTATGTATATATATATATATATATATATATATATATATATATATATATATATATATATATTTATATATATATATATATGTGTGTGTGTGTGTGTGTGTGTGTGTGTGTGTGTGTGTGTATACACACGCACATATGCATAGATGTGTATTTATCATACTGGTGTGTGAAAGTAGTGGTTATAGAATCTAAAAGTGATTTAATTATGAGCTAATCTACTTAGCATGTGATGGTAGTAAAGTTAGATAGTATATATCTAAAAGATGATTTAAGTAGAGCAACTTAATGAAATGATTTAATGATAACAAACGTGAAATGTTAAGTATGGTTAATAATAACATACGAGACATGTTAATTATTAGTGTTATGATAGCGTATTGTATGGGCGGTACATGGGAAGTTAAAGTGATATTTAACTAAGGACTTAATGAGTAAAGATTGAAATACCGTAGCGTACTGTGTGGACGGTAAGGGAAAATCCAAACTTGTTAGTGGACATGTAGTGATTGATGAGACCTAGATGAACTGGGTAGCATAGCTAGGTAGGAGACGTTAGGCGTGCACATTAGTGGGGATGAGCGTTAAACTAACATGTGTAATCAAAGACTGATTTTAAACTGTGATAATTACTTTCTAAATATTTTCAAACGGTTGTCTTGGGTCTGACCCATATCAAATCTATTTTCAAAATCTTTTAGGTTTTCAGCCACAGGGATGCCAAACTTGACAATTCATTCCATGGATGCGTAGCTGCAGTGCTTATGGATGCTTACAGGATTTAAGTAGACGCTTTAGTCATTCATTCCTAGAGTAGGTTTTGTGATTCAGTACTTTTCTTTGGACATGTTTCCCTTCAGCTATTACATTTATTTCAGACAAACTTTACATTCAGATTTATTTATTTTATTGGATTCTATATTATACTTGGAATTGATGGTTTATTCAGTATTTAATTATTATGTCTTGTGTTGTTTTAAACCCAATCACTGTGTGAATGATTATACTTATGTTTCCATATGTGGTTTTTGTTTAATGAAAGATAAAATTGACACCGGTTTGTTTAAAAGATAGGTGGTTCGTAATTGAAAAAGTTTTCGACGGTGATGTTAATAATCAACCAAATGAGATTCATATTTTATTTTTATAAAGGAACGATCACCCAGTATTTAAATAGGCGGAGTGTCACAACGATCAATGTTTTTTACTTGCCATATTGGAAAGATCATCATGTAAGGCATGTAATTAATGTGATGCACAAATAGAAGAATGTTGCAAAGCATCTGATGGAACATGTCTGGGTGGATCTCATTCAAAATATGGAGAACGAGCCCACTGCAATCTACAAGATATGAAAATAAAGAAGAAACTGTGGCTAAAAATGATCCTATAACATGAAGAATTTTTTTCCTCCCAGTTACTTTCACTTTGACTATAAGTGAGAAGAAGATCCATTTACACACTTTGTTCAACTTGAAGACTCCAACTGGTTATTCTAGTAATTTACACAGGATAGTAAGCGACCAAATAAATGACTTGAAACATTGCAAGTCTCATGATTGGCACGTAATCATTCAATTACCCCCTACCATTTTGGCATTATTACTCTTAGCACAAAGATCTCCATACAGCAATTATGCAAATCAGTTTGTATTTTACCCTAAACACAAGGCACATTAAAGCTGTTAAATCAGCTTTAGTCGATGCAGTTTGGGTATGAAAGAAATACTTTCCTCCGTCATTCTTCCATATCAACTTCCACCTACTTGTGCATTTATGCAATGTGACTTTGTTATGTGGTCCCGTTAGGTATTTTTGGATGTATCCTTTTGAGCGCTTGATGAAAACCTTCAAAGATTACGTAAAGAATACACAGTATATTGGAGGGTCAATTGCTGAAGAATACATTACTATGGAATCATCGATATACGCTTGGGAGCATATGTCAGAGAAAGAGGTTAGGATGTTTAATGCTCATGGAGAATGAGTGATCGGAGAACCTGATGAATTTGAGGAAGAATTGCATTTTGGAAAGCCTAAATAGGTGAAACTCACAAATGTACAATACGAGCAAGCAACTCGTTATGTCTTCGAATCGCAAGATGAAGTCGAAGACTGGAGAGAGTGAGTATCTACTAAATTCTTCTTCTTTGATTATATGTATTTGTTATATTATGATCTAAACTCTACAATTGACCTGTAGGATGTACGAGAATGAAATTGCCCAAAATCAAAGGAGAAATTGCATGAAAATTGATTTTAGGGTAGAGTCATTAAAAAAGGTAATTTTCACGTCATATGTGTGTGGTTATTTATTGATGTGTGGTAAAAACATGTCTTAATAAAAATTCATTAATAAATAAAACTTCTAAAAAGAGGTGATGTCCCTTCAAGGCTTACACGCCTAGCAAAAGGTCCTCATTTTCGTGCGAAAGATTTTAAGAAATTCCGCACCAAGTAAAAGTTTTTGATGCAAAACTGTGGAATACCTTTGTTTCTAGTAAAAGCTATAAAAATCCAAAAGATACGGTGTTAACCTATTGTGGGATGATCCAATAAATCCTAAAACTTGATTACTTAGATTTTACAAAAAAACGTATTCTATTGTGATTGGGTGAATGTGGAGGATAATACGAATGCTTGAAAAGTTGATCATGACTCCAAACTTATTATGGTAGATTTATCAAAGATGAAGAGTAAATATCGAATAGTCAACGCGCCTTTTATTTTTGCCGTTTAGAACATAAAGAAGGTATTCTATTCGAAGTGAATAAAAGATGGTAATTGGTTTATTGTTGTGCATGCACTAAAGGGTAAGATTACTCGAGAAGACTCATTAAAGGCTCTAAAATAGTTCTAATCAACTCCTGATGACAACCCTAATTTGAAGGATCTTTTGGTTGATTTAGAGGAAGATTGTGTATCAAAACATTATTTTATCCTTGTAAATCTTATTTTTATCCTATTACGATATTGACATTATATTAGCGCTTTATTTTGATTTATGAATGTTTAGTTTGATGTATGAATGTTTATTTTAGTTTATGAATTTGTGTATGTTTAGTTTGATTTACGAATGTTTAATTTGATTCATGAATGTTTAGGGGCACGAACACCTTTCATGAAACACTCAGTTTGAGAATAGAGTCTAATGAGTTCATACAATATTAAAAAAATTCCATTATTGGTGGCATGAACACCTCTTACGTAACCAAATAGCAAGAGGCCGCATAGTCGCGGGACTCCCAGTTTGAGAATAAGAACCGAAATTGGAAATAGGCACACTTGGTCTTGAAAACGTGACACGAATGGGCCGAAACCAACACCAATCCCCAAACAGCTTCGTAAGTGGCACAAACACCTCTCACATGACTAATGTAACTTGTAGCAACCGACTGTATAGTCATGGGACTCTCGGTTTGGGAATACAACTCGAAATTAAAAATAAGCACACTTAGGTTTGAAAACGTGTTGTGAATGGGACCAAATCACTAATAGTTCCCAAAACTCCCACAAGTAGTATGAACACCTTGCACGTGACCAGCGTAACTCATAGTAACCGTTCGCTTAGTCGTGGGATTCTCAATTTGAGAATAGGACCCGAATTTGAAAATAGGCACACTTAGGCTTGAAAAGGTGACCCGAGTGGGTAAAAACCACCAATAACCCTCAAAAGGTCCCACAAGTGGCACAAACACCTCGTACGTGACCTACGTAACTCGTAGTAATCGGTCGTGTTGTCGTGGGACTCTTAATTTGAGAATCGAACCCGAATTTGAAAATAGTCCCACTTAGGCTTAAAAACGTGGTGCGAGTGGGCGGAAACACCAAGATCCCCCAAATGGCTCCGCAAGTGACACAAATAACTCGCACATGACCAACATAACTCGTAACAACTAGCCACGAAGTCGCAGGACTCCCAATTTGAGAATAGAGCACAAATTTAAAAATAAGCACACTTAGGCTAGAAAATGTTCCGCGAGTGGGCTAAAACCACCACCTACCCCCAAATAGCCCGAAAATGGCACGAAAACTCGCACAAGACCAACATAACTCATAGAAAAAGTACACACAGTTGCGGGATTCTTAGTTTGAACATAGGACTTGAATTTTAAAATATTCACACTTAGGCTTTAAAACGTGCCGTAAGTGGACCGAAACCATCAACACCCCTTAAACGTCCTCGCAAGTGGCATAAACACCTCACACGCGACAAACGTAACTCGTACAAATTAGATGTGTAGTCGCGGGACTAATGGTTTAGGAATAGGACCCGAATTTGAAAGTAGGCAGACTTAGGCTTGAGAAAGTGCCGCCAGCAGGCCGAAACCACCAACAGACACCAAATGGATCGTAAATGGCACAAACACCTTGCATGTGGCATAAACACCTCACACGTGACTTGTAGCAACCGACTACATAGTTGCGGGGCTCCCAACTTGAGAATAGGAATAGAATTTAAAAATAGGCACACTAAGGCTTGAAAACAGGCTATGAGTGGGCCAAAACCACCAAGAACCCCAAACTGGCCCCACAAGCGGCACGAACACCTTAAAGGTGTCCACCGTAACTCGTAGAAACTGACCACATAGTTGCAGGACTCTTGATTTAAGAATAGCACCTGAAATGGCCCATATTTATTTCATTCATATATGGTCACGAACTCGAGCCTTGATAATGTTTTTTTGTGATACATACATGGTCGTAATGTAACTCATAGCAACTGACCACGTAGTCGTTGGACTCCCGTTTTGGGAATAGGACCTGAAATAGCCCATATTCATTCAAATCTAGTCACGAACTTGAGCTGTGATAATGTTTTTTTTCATGATACATACATGGTCGTAGAATGGTCCATGATTAGTGTGTACCATGTATAAAATTGGGTTATGAATATAGTTAGTGATCGTGTGCAAACATGTTGAAGGGTTGGTCACGATTGTGGTTTGTGACCATATTGAAAGGTTGTTCATGACATGGTCATGGATTTGGTTCATAAATGCCTCGTCACGACCTCTGTCCATAATCATATATAAATATCTATAATACTCTAAAATGTTATAGAAAACATTTAGAGTCATTTGCAATGAAGCTATCCACGTAGGATGCAATATATTGAAATAGAGGAACAAGTATTGAAATAGTATAACAACTTGATATCCATGTTAACCACAGTCCTTTCATATCCTTTCATTTGGTATATCCATCTATCTCTCTCTCTATATATGTATATAACTAGCATGAAGGCCACGCGATGCGTGGCCGAATATAGGTATACTATTATATATGTGGATCCGTATATATACCCGATTTTGGAAGCATAATATATGATTGTCCCAACTTAAAAAATAAAGGTTTTATAGAGGGACTCTAAGAGATGAACTGATGAGAGAAACTTTTGTTTAACAATGTCGTCTAAATGATAAATTGAAATCCAAAGTTTGTGGTTAACAACGTCTGATTTCAGTAGTAAAGAAATGATGCTATAGCGTTTCTAAAGCTTTAAATTAATAAATGCAGTGAAAAATGTATTTGTAAAAAAAAGCTATTTGAAAAAAACTTTATGTTATCGTATAATTTTTATCTTTGCAAAAAATAATAAAAAATTTGTTATGTAAAATAGTTAAAACTATTCTCTCTGTAATACTTGTTAAAGTAGAGAGAGAATTAGAGACGCGAACAAAATTAAGGAGTAAGGTTTTAATGTCCAGGAATCAATAACACGTGAAGTCATTTATATTTGGTTTGTGCCTTCATCAAATAATTAATCATGTTATTAATAAATTACAGTATATTTATCACTTTTACAATTGGTAATATACGTTATGTCAACAACTAATTAAAAGTATAAAATTAAAATAAATCACACATCTTCTCTATAATAGAATAACGAAATAGAAATCAAAAATCGGATTGCATCCAAAGTGGGGTTTTACTACTTTGTATGTGGTGTTTTATGTGGATAGACCAATAACATCCAATTTGTTTTTTTTCTAAATAAGTGTTTGATAACTTGAATTAATGAACATAGAAAAGAAACAATAAAGGAATATATACATTAATCTTGACGAAAAATGAGCCAAATATGTTTTAGAGCACATACTTTAATCTTAATAAGCAAATGATCCAAACCTACAACAACTTCATCTTGAAACAAATACTAACAAAGGAATGAAGCCTTAGATGTGTAGCGAATGATATTGATAGGTTAAAAAAATAAAAAAACATCATATGGTTTTAAAAGGAATATACAATCTAAAATTCCAGACATAGTACAATATGTGAATATGTCACATCCTGCAATTAGTTTAAGAAAAATATTTTAGATCATTCTAATGAGCTTTGAATTTGTCACCATGCTCAAATTTTTTTTATGTAACGTATATTATATTTGTTATTTATTTGTCACCATTCTCCAAAGAGACATAAGGTTCACATGTAACATTTGGGCATTTAGTTGAATAACTTGAAATCTACAAAATGTCTTAAACTCAAAATTTGTGTAAATTGTGAGATTAACGCCTCTCCCGTCAGCGTGAATTTAAATTCTCTTAGAGATGGTACTTTGTCGTCCAAGAAAACTATTATTACATTATATTATAATTATAAAAATGTTTAATATTTTTTAAGAAATGACTTATATATCTTGTATATTTTTTTTTTAAAAGTGGCATCAGCCATAATGGGTTTTAATTTCATTTCAATCAATATAAAGTGATTGGTAAAGCACTTTGTGTTGCATTATAAAATCCAATTTTTAGAAAATATTAAAATAGTGCGGAGGAAATAAAAATTAAAAAGATATTCATTTCTAATAAATTAAATAAAGCAATAGAGTCTTTATATGTGCAACACAAAATACATTCAAAATATCTCTTTTCTAATCAGATAAAGAAGATGATATTCCATGGTTAAAGCTAATTATTATAATATGAAAAGAAAGACAAATCTGGAAAATGATTTGAGGCTTCAAAAGAGAAGTAATTTGTGAACCCCATTCTCCGTCTCATCACCACAAACTGAAGGTAGAAATGAAGCTTCCTTGTCAAACCCATTATCCGAAATCCTGGATATAGGAAGGGAAATGGGTTATATAAATTGGCTTCGCTAACACTTCCCGGATGGAAGAAGGGATGTGGAAGCATATGATATGATCAAAGCATTTTTATGATAATGAAAATGGCTTTGAATACATTTCCTGAATATAAAAAGGGAAATGGGATATTTTGAAAAGGAAAAGCATTTTCATGATAATAAAATTGGCTTTTAAAAAGTATATGATTTGTTAAAGAAATTCATGATAATGAATTGGCTTTTATATTTACATTTCCTGAGTATAAAAAGGGAAATGGGAAGTTTTGAGAAAATGATAAGTATTGATAAATACTTGGTAAATGTATTCTCATTCCGAGAGATAGATCCGGATGTATATAGTAAAATGTATGTATATGTATAAATCGAGTGCCGAGGGTCTAATGGATCCCGACGATCGACCGTGCCGCATAGTAGTGTATCGGGGGGGTTCCTTGTTTGGATTTCGCTTTGCGATACACCCCACACACGAATATGGCACTGTGTTGAGACTGGGGAGAAGTTTAATCCTTAGTGCTCTAATATTATAAATGTTTATGGTATATATATATTTATATATATATTCTGTACTGAGGGACTGGCGGATCTCGACGATCGACCTTGCCGCATAGTAGTGTATCGGGGGGGTTCCTTGTTTGGATTTCGCTTTGCGAGACACCCCATGCACGAACATGGCATAGCGTTGAGACTAGGGTGAAGTTTAGCCCTTAGTACATTTCTTGGACTATCTACGGTAGATAGTGGTCGGGTGATAGACTAGTTTAACCGGGTAGCTTGACTAGGATCTTTAGAGGGATGCGTTAGGAGTGCACTGTTAGTGGAGAGGTGTGGGGTATCTCATGGGAGTGCGATACCAAATTTAAATATGAGATAAAACTATTTTTCAAAATAATAAGGCATTTATGCACTTGCAAAATATTTTCAAAACTCGGGCCCTGACCCGTTTATCTACTCTCCTTTCTTTCTATATATTATATATATATAGGTGTCCAGACACAGGGACACCTGGATGGAAATCCTCTCGAGTCAGACGTCAGCTGCAGCAGCTGTGGATGCGTGCAGGATTCTCAGTAGACGCTTCCATTCTTGTAATCTAGATAGGAGGTATTGTATAAGCATTCGAGCAATGGTCCAATTGCATTTATTTATTCTTTCAGTACATCATTTGATATGGTTGTATATTTTGACCGAGTGTTCGGTTACTTTATTTCATTTACGCATAAATTGTGTGGATGTTTTAATTATTGTTGTAAAAAAGAGTAGTAAAGTTAAAATTTTGACACCCGCCTAATAGGTTATTAGTAATTAAATGGATTTTCGACAGTGATGCTAAGAATGATCCATATGAGACTCCTGTTTTAATTTAAATATTGGAGCGATCGCCCGGTATCTTATTAGGCGGGGTGTCACACTAAAAAGCCCAATCGACAGACCTTTATGGTGATTGCTAAGAAAGAGGGTTCAATTGTATTGCAACAAATATCATCATCATTTGATCAATCTATTATTAATTGGTACGGGGATCAGGTAGAGTAATTGGTCCCTATTTTTTTATATCTCGGGATATCTACTTTGCTTAGAGCGCCTGGTGGTACTATTGTGTTGAAAGTTTTAATGTAATTCCTATTGAATGTTTATTCAATTACGTGAGTCTTATACTGTAGAAGCTTGATGGAGTTGTTTATTATATTTTAGGCTCGTGGACTCATTGAAGCATTTAAAATTGATAATAGAATCCTTACAGAACACTCCAGTGATTCAAATATATTGTAATTGATGGAAAATTTGCAACTGGGAAAGGAGATAGATTAATGTGTAAAGACCGTTGTTTATTGTTATTAATCTTTATCCTAGTAGGTACAAGTAACAAAATAACATGGACTAAAAATAAAAGAATGAAAGTCTTTGCCTCATGTCTCATGAGCAATCAAAGGCGAATAGAAAGGCTATGAATCACCTCGGCTGCCTTAGTATCTAGAACCTCCAAATTACTAGGACTTTCATATATAGATAAATGGTCAATCTCAGCATTGTGCAGAACCCCCCTCTTTCACCTCGCTGTGTATTATTTGTTTTTGTACAACTTATGGGTTTGAAATTATGCATATCATTTAGTTTATGGGTTTCCTATATGTTGTCTACTAAAAATATGGTGAACATATCTCAGAAATATTTGTACTTGTTGTAAATAAATTTCATCAAATTATAATTGTGTCCTTTGAGTTTGTGATATCCTTGGAAACTATAAGAACAACAACACGAGCTCAATTTTGACGAGTATTGCAATTTATAAGTTTTATTAATTGTTAGTTAGCTTTAGATAAGCGAATAATACCTCCTTCCTTCATTGAAGGCATGTTTTTACATCATTTTCATCCAACAAATTTTGTGTTATATTAGAACATGGAGGTTTTTGTGAAGGTGTCGACATGCCCAAGAATACAATGGAAAGTCTCTTTCTTTATGGTATACCAAAAGTGTCTTTCTTTTCTAAAATCAATATTTGGCAGTTAGCAGTACTTTGATATGTTATCACTATGAAAACTATAATCTAATATTGGCTCGGATGTCGTAATGTAAGAGAAATTATTATTGTTGCGAGGCTAAATACTTGAGCTTTAATATGCTTTAACACATATTTGGATATTATATTTCAAGAGAAATAATTGGGGTTTGATATGTTAGTTTTTAACTTCTTCCCACTAAATGATAACGGAATTTAACTCGAGTAGAGAATGACTAGTTCCACACATTAAGAAAGTCTGTTTTAATACATAAAGATATCATAAAGAGCATGTGTAGTATTCCAATACTTTATTTTCCCCCTTTTTCTATGTTGCCCAAAATCTTCGTTCTCATTATCCCAGATGAGCCTTTCTTTTGAATTTCAACAAGGTTCACCTTTGGATGAGTAGTGTGGTCACTTCAACCCCTGTATCCTTTAGGTGTACAAACTGTTTTGCATTAATCGCCACTTTATATAGTGCTCAGTTTTGTACATCTCCAATGTAATAAGTGAATTCGCAGCTTCCTATTTTGCCTCTTTGTTGATGATGGTTTTAATAATTATGTCTTTATTTTATGTTTAGTTCATTCTATCATTCATAGTTATTCTTCACAATTAGTTTGCAATTTTTTTCCAAAATTTATGTTAGTCTGCAGACATTAATGATAGAGAAATGATAATTCCCAGTAGAACCACGTACCAAAGAATTCTTGTATTGGAGAAAGAAGGAATACACGTCGTAGGAGGAGATATAACTCTGCCCATAAATTGTATAGTCAGTCTACAACTTTCCATACATAAATGCTTGTTGTCCTTATGGTGTTAGGGGTAGTTGACAATAGAAGAGGAGCATGATTACATGCTAATTTTTCTATGTGATAAATTTGAATACTCGAGAAATCTTCAAGAATAGCATTCGAGCAGTACACTTTATCCAACCTTCCCTAAATAATAGCTTCAATATATCTTTTGTTCCACCAAGAAAACGTAGACCCTCTATAACCCTAATCATTTACCCTTATGTTAGAAATGCAATCATTGAATTCTTCAACAGCTACAAAGTCAATCACATCACCTATTTTGTTTGATTTATCTTGCAGATCGCTCGACCTATTTTGTTTGAATTATCTTGCAGGTCACTCCGCTATTGTTCATTATGCCTAAAGGATACCATTTAGTGCCAGCAAATTACTTCTTCCGTGTTGACGCAACAAGGCAGTTTGCTGAGTCTTGTATTGGACAGATAAATCGGTCCGTGCTTGTGATGGATCTTATGGCGGTCTCGCTCGTTTGTTTGGCACAGTGGGATAAAAAAGATAGAGAATCTAGGGGGAGGCAGAGATGTTTTAGGATAAAATATTGCACAGGAGAACTGATAGAGGGTGAGCATTCTTGTAAAGGATCTAAACAGGTTTGTCTGTTTCTTAAGATGATCTAACTGTGATCGGAACCAATATTAAGATGATCTAACAGTGGAACACACTACTTTTAAAATTTAATTCGTTTCAATGTGTAGTGTCTTGATGCATCAGTGAATAATGTTAAATCTTCGATAATATTTTATGTTTATTGCTTAAAAATTACAGGATCCATCTTCTTGAACTCATTGTTGGGATTTACCTTTTCATATGTGGGTGCGATGATGTTGCCATGCTCTTGATACTGATGCAGGTCCTGATCATTTCTGCTACCATGTATCCGAAATCTAGGACTCAAGAAATTCTAAGTATGATTATGTTCACTACTTACACCTACCTTTTCGTTTCTTGGATTGGTAATAGCTTGAGTGTAATTCTGATCACTGCGCAAAACTTTCGTATTTGGACTTAACAACTTAGGTTTCACCAATTCCACATTAAGCGTGTTTCCCATTAGCTCAATAACACGAGATTGGTTTGCTTGCTAATCATTGTTTTCCTTTCCTTTGTTGTTATTTGGAGTGACTTTAGTTAACATATGGGTAGGATCATCTGTATTATCCATGAAAAACTTCCCTATTCCATTACTATTTTGAGGCTCTCCATTGACATTGTCTGTAGTTATAGCCAAAACCTTCCCAAAAGATTTTTGCATCTAAGTTTTGGTAGATTTAACATCTTCCTTTCTTCCACTTTTGGATCTGTCTTTGGTTTGAGCCTCCGCGTTTGTCTATTAAGTGATCGATAAATTTGTAATCTTCCTTAGTGTCAAATTTTATGAAAATTCAGATGATTACTTCGATGGATGAAAATTCAGGAACGATTTAAATGCTCGCATTGGGTATTTTCTTATATACCTAGTTTTTTTTTCATCCAAAGTCTATGAAAATATTCTTCATGAAATAGACGAATTAACATGTGTTTATGGTATATTAGACCAACAACCTTTATACTTTATGACATTTGCACAAGTTCCAATTCTATTTTTGCAAGTATGAGCTCTTTGTTCTCTATTGCTTAGAACAGTTTTTTACTCGTTAAAAATGTATGAGCTCTTGGTTGTTTGGTATCATGATCAGTTACATATATATACCTATTAGGATGTCTGCCAAAAAAAATATAGGCAATTAGGTAAAATGAGGTGTTGTGGACACTTGACAATTAGGCAGAAGTCTTCACTTGTGAGAGCATAGCATACTGACATGAAATGTGGAATTTTAAAAGTATATTTTCTTTTATTTGGAGATATAGTCATTAGTTTCACTTATTGAAAAAGCCATGTTGGTTTTCGTCAGTGTAAAATTTCTAATTACTCTTGATTTGTTGTTTGTGCATACAGCTTGTGATAATGGAGTTGTCAAGGTTTTTGAGTTGGATGATGCAATAAGTAAAAGCTTCAAGTATGACTTCAAGTACCTTTGACACCTTACCTTTTACCACCTCAGTGTTAATTATGCACATGTTTTCTGTAGTTTTTCTTTATTATAATCTTTAATTACTTTATGTAGATTTCTTATAATCAACTTACCCGTTGGTGGTCATCTGATGGCAATTAAATTTGTTGATGACACATCTTCTGTTGTTGTGGGTTCCCATGGTCTTTCTGGTTCTTCGTTGTACATGTATGGGGAAGAAAAAATACCTGGGGAAGCTAAGTCATATGCTAAACTTCCTCAGCTAGAAATCAAATGGGTACATCATAAAGTCCACGAGTCAAGAGCAATCCTCACTCTAGTTGGACCTACAGCAACTTATGGCAGCGCTGATGGAAGTACAATTATCGCGTCATGTTCAGAAGGTAATACTTTTTTTTCTTTTTTTTTGTCGTGTTAGTTTGTCTGCATTTATATATAGACTATCGAATTTAAACATCGTGCCTTGGATAAAATTATTTTCAAACGGACAAAAATAATTACGAGTAAGAAGTAAAATTCAATTGTTCACAAGGCCATCCTCATAAATAAAAGGCAGTATCTTCTGCTGCAAAGACCCCCACCTCCTCCACTCACCCACAAACCAAAAAAAAATCGTAGTATAGATAAGTGTTTTTTTTATCTTTATAAGCCCTCCACCTTTCAATATCGATTCTGATTTAACCATAATGCCTCTCTTAGAATGAATCACACCAACCATTTCTTTAGCAGCTGTCATGATCCTCATTCTTTCACAGAATTACCAATAATTGTATCTTGAGACTACCAGCCATGGGAGGATGTTTCACATTGTAGTTTACTTCATCTTGGTCTTATAGTTCATGTTCATCTATATCTTCTTACCATATTGTTGGTTAAGTATCCTCCAAATCTTGCTATTTCCACCATAAATTATAAATTCAGAATAAACTGCAAGAAATCATTGGAATGTTGGTCAGTCAAATCATCATCAGTAATTGTCCAGATTTCTTCGTGGTTTGAAATCCAAACAAATATGGCCTCCATTAGCTCCCTCAATAGTTCCATCAACCAATCCTCTTCAATAACATTGTCCTCAGCAAGCTTTTCTAATTTCCTTAGTTCTAAAAACAATCCCTGATAAGGAACAGAGGGCATGCAAAAAAAATTTAGAATCATCCTGACCCACAATGCAAGTTTCTTCAGAGAGTCTGTGGTCACCTTCAACAGACATAATCTTATCAATAAATTTCCGGCATAAATGAGATCTAATGCGACTACAAGCCTCTTCAATAAATAATATACAAATATCGATTTCAAACTTGAAATGATTGATATCCTTGAAGACGTGTATTATTATACTGGAGAAAAAATGTACAAGCGTTGATGTATTGATGAGAATAGAAACCCGTTGTGTTAGTGACTCAGCTAAATTGATTCTTGGACCACCTTTTTCTACAACATTGATTTTATCATTGATGGATCTTTCAAGGATGAGAGTATATTCTATTAAGAGGTTGATGAGCCCTTTGAGGATTGAACTTTCCATTTGAAGTGAAACTATATAAGTGATGTGTTCTGCGATGCCCTGCAACAGCGTTAGAAACTTTTGGCCGCTGTCAGTGAGCAAACAATATTCTGGTTGTTGCCCGATGACCATATAAGAGCTGCCCTCACTTAAAATTCCCGATACAAGATATCTGCCTAGAACCCAAGCATCAGTTCACGTAAAGATACTGACGACTTTTTTAAAATGATCAAAATGGATTTGTAGAATGTCTTCCATACAAGGCTGAATACACTTTATTAGGCATGACTGCAACACTATCTTCTGATTTTCCAACAAAGAGCAATATGATATGGCATGTCCCATAGCTTCCACAACTTCATCTAACCTGCGTTACAAAATAAGGGTATCTAGGTTTTCTGAAATATCATTCGTGTGGCACTCAAATCAGCTTGGGTGAGGCGACTGAGCATGTTGAGGTTCTTCGACAGATTCTACTGTCTCCCCATGTGAAATATTTACATAAATGTCATCTATAAGATTTTTGATGAGCATTTTTTGTGTGGAAACATGATGTTTCAGTTGCATCAGTTCACTCTCCATGCAATCCATTTCTTCAAATACTCTAACAAAGGCTGAATAATTGGAAAAGATATTTTTCTGAAAATCTTCATCAGATGTTTTTTTAAGCTCAAGGAGTTCTGAACAAAGAAGCTTGATACCTTTCAAAATTTATCTGCCGATAATGTTTAGAATGCAAGGCATGAACTTGGATCATTGTTCTTCTTATGGGCATTGTGTTGGGTGGGTAACTTTGTAATCTGGCCTGGTTTTATATACTACCTCCATCCCAAATTAGTGGTCACTATTTGAACATAAGGGGGTTTAAGCTTATACTATATCGATGGCCAAGATCAGGGCAAAGCCATGTATGGGCAGAGGGGGGGTCTTGGTCTCCCCCAAGATTTCAATGTTTGTATTTTTACATTGCTTTATAATCAAGCATCCCCAAGTGAAGGCCCCTATTCAAAGGGTAATACTTAATTCTATATTCATCATATATAGATCTTGTCTGACTATGAAGAGCAACTAAATGGATTTGGGATGGAATATTCTTTTTCTTCCGTTAGAACTTATGGTGTACTTAAAGCTTTGACTCTTTGTGTATGTTTCAAGGACTGTTAACTTTCCACGATTAGTTCATGATACAGTTGTTTAATTTCTGTTTCATGATATATATATGTACAATGTAATTGATTTTCATAGATCGTTCAATTTACAAATGCTTAGAGTGTACAGTTAAGATTGTTGATTAGCTGCCATTTAAGATTGTTGTGGTATTACTTATGCTTTAAGAATAATCTTTTGCATTGTTTACATTGATGAAGATAGTGATTATAATCCAATTTTAGTTTTTGTTGTTCTTTTATATTGGGTTCTTTTAACTGTTATTATTGATTTTTTTGTCTTTTGATTGTTATTGTTCAGACGTATATACTCCTATTGTTCAAGTGTGAACCCGAGTATAGGTATGTGCTATTAGATTTTATTTTGTAATATGCAAGTGAGTATTTCTAATATCTTTACTCTTTTGTTTTTATTAAAAAACAGTGATTGAACTTTGTGTCTCTTATAAATATAGTGTAGTTTGCCTCTTTTTTTCCAGTTCCACACGATATACATTTTATATCTCCAATGGATATTCCATATTTGTGATCTTTCTTTTGATATTATATTGAACGTCAATGAGTGCTTAAAGTTTTTATGTGCTCTTTTAGATCATCCAGTATTGTAACAATGGCTTAAAATTTAACAGTTAAGCTGAATATGATCTTGTGAAAACAACAAGCCTGGTACTCCCATCAATTAATCGATACAAAAGGTCAATAAGGAGGTAATTCCCATAGTCTTCACAGAATTGATTATTATTTAATGGTATACAACGACCTGGCCCAAAGAAGTGAGAAAAATAGCTTATGATCTTCTCGTTAACCCTATTCAGGTGAACATATGCAATGTTGATGAACTTGCGGCAAACAAGTCCATCACTCGGGTAAATTAAGTCAACTTTATTGTTAGCATATTAGAGGCTGAGAAATGACTCATATTACACGCACAGTTTAATATGATAACACATTTGTCAGCATATTAAGCTAATTGCCAGGCATGCAAAATGCTCGCAGGAATTGTGACTGCTCATATGAGTCAACGGAGATACAAGAGTTGTCAATTCCACAAACTTGATGTAGCTCACAATTTCGTGGTGTACAATCAACATGCATAATGAATTTTTGAGTTACGAAGATCATAATAATAAACCTTATGATTCTCCAAACATATAATTATAGCGTGTACATTTATTTATAATAGATAATATCAATAATGAGAATCTTTAAAAATGAAGAGGTTTGGTTTGAGTTATGTTGTATAAACATGTACACAATTATACAAATTTAAGAAGCACAAATTGTTTAGGCACATATTCTTCACATTTATCCACTTAATTTCAGTATTTTTATGATCCCGTGCAGTGTAAGTAGCTTGGATTTGTCTCAAATGTATTCTACTAACCTTTTTTGGCAAGTATTTCTTGTTTTGTGTATTTCTCATGTGTTTTACAAGTATTTCACGCAAGTTAGTGCGAAGGAGAACGCAAAACAGTGAAAGAAACCTAGAAATGGAGAGTTGAAGGGCATTTTCGTACTTTTACAGCCTTAATCCGGAGGTGGGGCCAACTAGAAAGTTGAATATCTCGAAATTACAAGAACACTGGAAAAAACGGCACCTCAATCCGAGCTACGGTGAAGAAGTTACGATGTTTTGAAGTTGCGGGATAATGAAGAGTCTGGATGTGCGGATTTCTGTCATTAATTATGCATTTAATGCAGTGCAACTCTTGGAAAACTTGTTCCACAAGCACTATTGGTTGTCAATTTCGAGATTTTGTTCTATAAAAGCCCATAACCTACATCATTTGAAGAGGAGTTGCTAGAGAGAGGCTAGGTTAGGAGTAGGTTAGAGGTTGCATTATAGGCTGAATTCTAAGTCAAGTTCTAGGGTTAATTTCCAATTTCTTCAAGAGTTTTCATGAATCCTATTTTGTAAGAATTTCTGAATCCCAATTCCGTTCTTGTTGCTGAATTCAAGTAATATCATTTCCATTCTCTTGTTTTATTATTTGCAATTTATTTATAATGTCTTGTAGATCCTTAATGTTGTGTATGAATTTGTTTTTTTTTATCCAATCATGAGTAGCTAATTTCTCAAGGGTTGGGGTACATGAACTCAATCCTAATACAAATTATTTGTATGGAAAATTAGGAAATAAATGAAAATATTGGTTGAATCGTGAATGAAAATCATATATGCATTGTCATATATTTTAATCTCTCTTGCCCTAGGTACTTGGGATGTTTAAGAATGCTTTGTATGTATAATTTGTCGTTCACCTCCTTATATTGATCTTTGATTTCATATGATGCGGGCTTGACCCTCATATATGTAATGCTTAGTGATGATAAGGACTGGATTTAATCAAGAATTTTGATTTATAATTCTAGTATTCTAAAGGATAATTTGTTAAGGATTGAGGGATTGTACCCTACCCTATTTTCTCCCATTTGTCAGATCTACTTTCTTTTGCACTTTTCAGTTTGTTTCTCTTAAGTAATTCTTTAATAGAAATTTTCCCAATCATCATCTTTTTCATTTTTATTTTAGAAGTAATAAATCAATTAAATACTATAACACATTCCCTGTGGATTCGATACCCAGACTTACTACTATACTCCATAAAAGTGTAGTTAAAAGTTTAGGTTTTTTTTTGTATTGAGGTTGGAAGCCGATAACAACGACTAGCGTATTACACGGACGCTCGGTTTTTCCACTCGATCACAAATCTATCCAAATTGAGGGTGAAAATAAAAAAGGCGGTGCTCAATTTTAATCAGAAATTAAGTTAAAACTAAGGGTGTATTTGGAAATTTCAATCTCAAAGGCATCTTTAGAGTAATTTTACACTCCAGTCATTTTTTACTATACACTATGTAATAGATGTACATAAAATCAGATAAAAACTGTGACAGGAAGTTATTGTTCTTTATTAGTGTTAAGTTTAGGTGACTCACCATTGATTCTATTTCACTACTTGAGCTGAGTTGATTTATGAAAACAAATAGTTGTCAATGTTTTAACAGCTTCATTAATAATTTTATTGAATACTGATCCAATATGAGTTGTATGGACGGGGCATATGAAATGATTAATTTTTAAATTCTAATACTATGTATGAACTTTCAGCAAGGCATGGGTGTCTTTTAATGTTGCAATATTCATAATCTCAACTGCAGTCATTTGAATAATGCCTATATGATATGCAACTGATATCTTTAATACTATGTAATTGTCTTTTTTGTTTTTATGATTTAATTTCGTGAATGTTATGTAGGCATGGACGAAGGAACCAAAAACTCTTCAAGAGTCTCGTACACATGGCATTCAAGAGAAGATGGATCAAGTGAAGGTGTAATTACATGAATTATTTTCTGGTATGATTAGACATTACATACCTAGAAGTTATATTTTACTAAAAGTTCAAAAAAGTTATCTACTAAGTTTTGTGTTTTGGTTGTATTAAAGCTAATTGATGTTGGGTATGTTTCATTCGATTCTATTATATGTTTAAAAACAGGTGCGCATGGTGGAAAAATAAACAGCTAGAGAGAGATTATAATGGATTTGGAAGTTGATAATCTCGATAAGAAGGTATTTTTTTATTCAAATTTTTATGAACACATGATTTTGTGTTTCAAAATTAGTGGCTTCAAGTAATTTATAAAGTTGATAGTTTAACGAATTGGGTAGGATTCAAATTTGGAATACAAGATTTTTAGTGAAAATTGAGAAGTTTATAGAGAGAACACACACACATGGGTCTTTTTGAATATTGTTGTTGGAGTTTTTTTTTTATTTCTTAAACAGATCGGATAGTTAATATATAGTTGGAAAAAAAAGGTAAAATATTAATGAATTAATATATAGTTGGAAAAAAAGGTAAAATATTAATGAATTAATATGGTAAAAACCAAATTATTATGAACTTGATATCCCCTCTCCATATAGTTAATTTTAATATTGTCAAAATCACACTACAAAATCCACATCACTCTGTTGTTATACTCATTGCAATCCTCGTATACATGTGAGCTATTTAATGGAAGTCAAAAGCAATTAAAATTATATATTTGTTTCATGTATACTCTGAATGCGTGTGGTATGTACAGTGTTGACTCCACCCCATTCAAATTTCTCGATGTTGCATGGGTTGCTCTCATGGATGAGGCGGAAGATAACATTACTCCTCATGCTACTAATATTGGAGGTGGGACCACTCCATTGCTAGATCCCTTCGTTGAAGAAGAATTACAGTATGTTGAGAATTTTTCTTCCACTAATCCCACAGAACAGGAGTTCCATCTTATCCTACCCTAGTCCCCAAAAAATAAAAAAATAGTTAGAGAAAAGAACCAATGGTTATCCATACAATCATAGATACTTCCATGGTCTCTTATTAGCATGGTTCAAAGTCAAGGCCGATACCGCGACGATATGGCCGAGTTGACTAGGCATCGGTGTCCACCGATCCAATTCCGATTTATGAGTTGAGTTTTCAATTATTGATGTGAATCGACCATATATCGGTAATTTCTCGGTAGGATCGGTGATATAGCGGTATAATCAGTCTATATCGACGATATCGCTGTAGAATCGACCCATATCATCGATATCGCTATCGAATCTGGCCATATCGACAATATATCAGCCGAGATGGTATAAGTTACTAAGATTCAATCTCTCTCTCTCTCTCTCTCTCTCTCTCTCTCCAGTGTTGTGTTGGTAAGCGTGGTTTTTTGGGGGGTTACGAAATGCTAATTATTTTTTAATGTAGTGTGTTGTGTGTGTGGATTATTTGGTCATCGTGTGTGTGGGTTTAATTTAGTGCGTTGTATATGTGCCTGTTTTTTTTTTTACAGAATACAAATGATCCAAATGTTATTTGTTATTATTTTTTATAATAATGTTCCCAATGTTATATTTTAATATGTTATTATTTATAAAAAAAACGTAAATGTTATTCTCTTACAAACAAATATACAACTGTAATTATTGTAAAAATAATAGTTGTATCCTCTAAACATTTGTATAAATAATATTTGCACCCTTTATGTAAAACTAACATTTACAACACAAGTAAAAAAAATATTTGCATCCTCTTTGTAAAAAAATATCATTTTCATCAATTTAAAAAAAAACATTTGCAACCGAACAAAAAAAAATAACATTTACATTCCCTCTGTAAAAAACAACATTTGCATCATTTTTTGCAAGAAAATAACATTTGCATACTTATTGTAAAAAACGATTGTAAAAAAAATGTAGTGTTTTGTTAAAATCCCTATTTGTAAAAAAATAACAATACTAAAAAACAAACATTTCTATCCTTTTTAGAAAAATATAACATACTTAAAAAATACATTTGTAACCTCTTACTAAAAATAATACTAAGAATATAATAGTTGCATCCTCTTTGTTAAAAAAAATTATCCCTTTATTAAAAAGTAACATTTGTTTTTCTTTGTAAAAACATAATATTTGTATCCTCGTTGAAAAAAAAACATTGATTTATTATGGAACATTGAATCTAGTAAATTCGCAGCACGCCAATATAATTAATTGTTCAATGTTATGCATATTAAAGGATAGTTTTAAACTTATCTGTTTGGTCCACATTGTGAATCGTATTTTTTTTTAAATTTCTAGATTTTTTGTGGAATTTTTTGCGCTCTCTAAATAGTGTCGTATCGCCCGATACCGCGACCGAGTTGAAAATCGAGTGGCCGATATCGGGACCGATGCCGAGACTTTGAACCATGCTTATTAGATATTTTAATTCAGGACTTGGCTCTCATGATCAATGGTGCTCATACAATCCATTTCCAATAGTGCTAGCTTCAAGTGAAATAAAAAAAAAATTAAGTTCCCTAAATAGTCAGTTATGTTCAAAACGTATATGGTTACTCCCTAATTAAAAACAAACTTCTGTAAATAAAAATGAAGAGATATATAGAGAGATTAACGGCTTGCCTTTAAACCCAAAGGGTCAAAATGAAGTCAAATTGTTTCTCTCATCAAATTGACTCTCAAATATTGATACGCAGAGAAATTATAAGTCAACAAAATAGATCATCTCAACCAAGAGGCCGATTATCTCCTATATTTTCGGCCTTCGTCTCTTTGTCAATCTTGAACAAATTGTTCAATCATTGTAAGCCGCACCAGGACATCAATGCCCTTCCCTGAATGATTATGAGTTCATCGTTAACCAGTGATGTGAGGAGGGCTAACTTGATTTTTTCGATCTAAAAAAATTGGATTTTGAGATAATATCGATGTCTTTGAAGAAAAATCGCTAATTTCTACATGAGGGAATATCGTACTTAAATGAAAGGAACAGTAATGGGAGCGTAGAGGGTTCCATGGAATGAGGGAGATAAAGGGGGCGAGTGTAAGTGTATTGTGGAAGATCGAAAGCTTATGAGAAATAGCAAAGGCATGTAACGTAATAAATGAATTGGGATCTGAAGGGGCGGATAGAGGAAGCTGAAAACAATGAACTGGGGTAGATAGAGAGGAGGTAAATAGGTTGATTACAATTGCTGACGTGGATAGTCTTATTGATAAGTGATATTAAATGCTTGTATAGCATTTTAAAGTACATAGTAGACGTAGTAGATAATAGATTATATAAAAAAAATTCTCGACTTCTCAAAGAAACTCACAGTTTTTTCACCAACTTCCTTGGTCGCTTTTTCTTGATATTCTCTATTTCTCGATTGTCTGGCAGTTATCCACATTAGAGACCTGTCATCCTCATCAAATTCATCTCCATGTATCTTTTTTTGTCCCAATTATAAAATAAAATATAAGAAATTAAGCACACAATAAAAAATTCCCGCAATGAATTGATTATGACTGTATACTCTAAAAATAATACAATAATTCATCCACATTCCTCTAATCTATTAATGATGCATCTTTCACATACCTCTAATTAAATGCTCATGCATAGGTTCGAAACAATGTGTACAAATCTCTAATGCAACGTAAAACAAAACATATAAGTTCTAGTTTTTTTAAAGTATTATGTTGTGTATAATGTAGGTCGAAAAGATTTTTTATATAACACAAATAATTGTAAACAATTTGAAAAAATTCAGCAGAATTTCCTTTGTTTATAGCATTCTCTGCAATATTTAAGAAATTAAAAAAAAAACTTCAACAATATTCAAAGAGACCTAATTTATCAAACAAATTCCGACATTTTTTCATTCACTAATAGGGAAAATAAACCATTGAATCATTGATATTTTCGTTGCGTTTCACATTAAAAAGAGTCAAATAAGATTATCCTCATCTTCAGGTAATTGATGCTCAACCCTAAAAATAATTGCTTCTATCCTTGCTTTTAGACAACCATAATAAGACTTTACATTGTTTCTTCCATCCCTCTGTTGTTAGATGGCGAGAGTCACTGGACCCGTTGATTTATCTCGTTAGCATTCAAAATTATGAGTTACGTCGAATATGCATTTCTCTGTACTTAGTAATTTAACAATATTTGGTTCTCGTATGAAAAAACAAAGAAGGTAATATTGCAAGAAACAATTTAACCATACCGAGTACAATTTAACCATACTAAGTACAATTTAACCATACTGAAAGCGTATATATAGAAGGTAAGGATGCACATGTACGGCAACCCAACTTTTCAAAGTGGTCAATTTTAAAGTTTCACGTGATTTTATCAAATAGGAACTAAGAATGGATGAAAACATGAGTGACATTGTCAAATTTGTATGAAAATTAAACTTCAAAAGATAAGACCTTCTTAACAGGAAGGATGAGCCTTATGCATCTGACTTGAATCCTGAATTCTTTCATATCAAGCTCATTCCTACAATACATGAGAAAGAAACATTATTGCAGTGAAAGCAAAACAAATGAAATAAACTAAAATAAAAAACAATCTGTTGATTACCATAACTATACATCTAAATTTAATTCTTCTGATATAATTGTTGCTCAGACTTTAAAATCATTCTTAATATAAGATACACATAATTGTGCCAAGTACATCAGCATCATATATTATAACGTAATTTGAAATATAAGTTTTTATTAGTTTTTATTATTTTTGCAGCAACCAAATAGAGGGCGACTGATTCCCACCCCACCCCACCCCACCCCACCCACCCCTTAAACTACCGCAGGCCAATCATTCAATAGTTTTTTCCAAATATGAATGAAACACATGAAGGAATCTAAGTCAAAGTAGTAAGCCCATCTTTCCTTTTTCATTTTCCAAAATCCAATGTACCTTAAGACATCTATCTTTCCCTTGGAGTGGAATGTCCATGTCCCCAAAACCCAACAGAGTAATTTGGGAAGGTGACATAGCCTAGAGTCATTTTTACAAAGTAGTGTTTGTAACTAAAAAAGCCATGCACCAAAAATAGTATTGTATTTTAATGGCCTTTTGGCCTTTATAATAGAAAAAATATTATATTTTGAAAAACATTTATCATAATAATGTGTCCTTATTATGGTATGTTTCTTGAATCATCTTAAATTTGTTGGCACAATAAGCTTTTCTTAGTTTATAATATAAAATAAATATATGAGACCTCTACTTTGACACGACACTATGTGGCAATAACTCACACAAGAACGAGTTATAAATTAGAAAGTATCATGATTCCTTATTATATGTTATGGTTCAAGTCTTTCCATATGCAATGGCATGTTTCAATGTTCCTATGTCTTTAAGCTCCAAATTGAGTTCATATATTAGATATATATTAGATATATATTCTTTTATATCTCTTCATAACCTTATATAATAGTAATTAATACTATATATTTCAAATTTTAGATCATAAATAATCTTATTATTAAAGATTTTCAATTTGTGCATATTTTGTATAGTGTGCGCCTCACTTTAATCAGGCATGTGGCTCGCATTGCGCCTAGGCTCTAGAGACATTAACACCTTGATACGCCTTAAATAACTATGGTATTCAAGGAATGATAAGGCTGATAATGTCACAACCACAAAGTGCAGGAAGTAGCGCAACATATAGAGAGATTTTCCTTTAAGGATAGACATGCCTTTGATAGTCAATCGTGATATATGTAGATGACTCATAATATTCAACTCTAACACACAAGGTTCCTTGTCTTTGTCTAACGTGAATAAATGTGTTGTTGAGAATGTGGGAATGGTGAAGTTCAAAACTTTGAGTGGTGTCCCAAAGTTGGGAAGAATTTGATCTCCATTAGCTATTGGTTGTAAGTTTTACAACATATGATGGTTAGAGAAAAGGCCTAGTAATGAAGAGGTACCGTGAGGTCCCTTCAGAGCCAATTAATGAGTTTGACCCTAGTTTTGATGTGTATGAGATCTCTAGCGACATGTGGCACATGATTGTGCTTACGAGAGAAGACTATCTTTTATTTTGCATTTTTAGTTTAGGGTTTAATTGTAATTTTCCTTTACATATAGAGAAATTTTCCTTTAAGGATAGACATGCCTTTGATATTCAATCGTGATATATGTAGATGACTCATAATTTTCACCTCTAACACGCAAGGTTCCTTGTCTTTGTCTAATGCGAATAAATGTGTTGTTGAGAGTGTGGGAACGGTGAAGTTCAAAACTTTGAGTGGTGTCCCAAAGTTTACAAACATATGATGGTTTGAGAAAAGTCATACTAGTGAAGAGGTACCCTGGGGTCCCTTCAGGGCCAGTTAATGAGTTTGACCCTGGTTTTGAGGTGTATGGGATCTTTAGCGACACGTGGCACGTGATTGTGCCTACGGGAGAAGACTATCTTTTATTTTGCATTTTTAGTTCAGGGTTTAATTGTAATTTTCCTTTATTTTTAGTGTCTAATTAGTTTTCAAGTATGTTTGAGACTAATATGTCATTTTTTAGTTAGTAGTTGCCTTCTTTAGTCATTTTGGGTAATAGCTTGATTAGCAAGCTAACTTCTCCCATAAATAGTCCCCTTAGCCCTCATTTGTACTTAACCTTTAATATTGAGAATTGAGAATAGAGAGAGAATGAAACCCATTTCATTTCTTTTAGTTGTTGTTGTTGTTATTGTTGTGTAGTTAATAGTTGTGTAGTGTAACAATAACGCCTCCGCATTTGAAGATTTACATCAAATTGGTATTAGAGCGATGTTTGTTCTTAGTGTTCATTGGGGTGCATGAAGCGGGTCACGACGGGAGATTCCAACTCCGACAACCCTTTAATCGAAAAATTGATAAATGTCGAAAAGATAATCGGGTGAATGGAACCCCTAAATTACATCACCACTAAAAGAGGGGATACCACCTCTTTTATCTCTTCCACCTCTATCCCCACCCCACCAAACAACCCTTACCCTACCACCGACCACTGGCGAGCCCCTTGGACCCATTTTCGACGCCAACAATATCCCAAAAAAAAACTCGAAACCAACCAGCTTCCTTCCAGTCCCTTCCGAACAAACCCTAGGCCTGCCCAGTGGCAGTCGACCGCCCCTAGCTCCTCGACATCCCCTTCCCTCTTTCGGCAACCCTCGATCACCCTCCCCAACCTTCGAACAACCTTATCCCTACCCCGCTCAGCCCCTTACAGCCTCTGAAACATACCTGTCCTTGAAAGACTGTCGTCCCAACCCTTCAACCCATTTTCCAGGCCACCGACAACCCATATATGGCCAAACACAAATACAAAATCCTCACCTCCTTTTTTAAATACCAAAACAGTCCTCACCACCATCAACCGACAAAACCCAAAACCCCAAAACAACCGCAGCAGACCAAACCTTCCCCTTCCCTACCCTGCTTCCCTGATCCACAAGAAACCCATATTTGGCCACCAAAACAAAACCCTAGCCCCTATTTTCTTATCCCACAACAGCCCCCTACCTGATCATCCCCAACACCACCCAAACCCAATTTTTTACACCTGGACCGCCTTCCTCCTACCACTAGGGCAGCCCACTTCTAAGGTTTGTCTTCCCACCCTTTTCTTGCCCTCAAAGAACAACACAACCCCTACCACCTTCAAGAAAACCCAAGAAACTAGCCCTACCCCTATTTTACCCTAATTTCCCTTTTCCCACTCATTAATGCCCAACCATAAGTCAATTCAACCTAAAATGGGTCTGCCCTACTTGAACCCGATCTCATGCACCATATAGACCTCTATTCTGGTCAATTTTTGACACAACATATAACTTCCATAAGAAATGTACCCACTTGGGATATATTTTTCGACTATTTGCCATTTTGGGCCCGGCTTTCCAGGATGCCATCGTCTTTATATCCCTTGTTTCGCCATCGTACTCGCAAAGGTGCGGTCACCGGAGTTACTGTTCGTCAGATTTAAGGGTCCACCAAGCTAAGTTGCAACCATGTGCCTTTGGTGTTGATAAAGTGAAGTGGTCGTCAGTTTTTGGTTGCTCAGATTCTATAGGGAGGCCTCCTTGAGATTTGGGTATATCAGCCCATTTGTTGAAGGTCCACATGGGTCTAATCGAAGGTCAGCTGGTCTGTATTCAATTAATATTTTGAAATTTCATACCAAATGACTCATTTTAGCCTAAAACATGTATATACTTGCAGTTTTTTTAAACTAGGAGCTAGATAAGCACGCATTTAGTTCCTACAGGTCACATTAGTCTTTCTCGAGGTGTTTGTACCTATTTTGGGGGGATTTTGTTATTTTGAGTTTTTTCCCTTGAACCCCACCATAATTAAATTGAAACTTGCATCTAATAAGGACACAAAGAGTTATTACAAATTTGATTGGTCCTTCTCGAAGTGTTCATGTTTCTTTCTGTAGGGGGCTTAAAGATAAACACATGATTAGAGATAATTCCCCCTCATTAAGAAAATAGGTGATAAACTAGAGAAAGATTCAAACAATGATTAGTGACATTAAACGTTAAAAGGAAGAACACAAGAAGCCTTTCCAAGCGATCTGTTTGAAGATAACCTTTGTATTTTGTTTTAACTTATGTTATGTGTATTATCTGAAATATTGTAATATTTTATGAGGTTACTCGGTATCCGCGAGGGACCAGGTCTGGAGGGACTTGGGAAAGATGCAATGCTCTATCGAAAATCCTCACTTAGAAAATTTATGACGGAACTAGTTTGGAGGATTGATAAGTAAAAAACATTAACACTTGACTGAACCTCTTTAAATACACTGGTTAAAGGACCATACCATCCAAGAGAGGACAATCTGAGAGAGCATCATCCAATGCAGAATCATCTGAGCATCCATTAATTTCTTTGTCCATTAGGTTTGGTACAAGAAATCTTTATCCAGAGTAACAAATATCTTTCCATGAATATCCCAGTGATGTCATACCATATGATAAATACAAACTTGAGTAAACTGTGGTGGTTTGGGGATTGGCATACGGCTTAGTGTGCTACCACCTATGGGCATCCGCTTGACATATAACTAGTCACTTAAGCCATTTCCCAGTATTTAATGTCAGTGATGTGGAAGCGTGGTGACACAACTTTGCATTCAATGTGAGTAACATGGAGGCACAGTGGTTTGTCTTAGCATTTAATGTCCTTGAGACTACTTCAGTGTACTAGACATACCATATATACCCTTAGTTATCCTTTGAGATATGGGATCACGGATAAGAGAGAGAGATTTCTGAGAAAGTTATTTTAAGAACCAGAATTTTAAACCTTCACCATTACGAGTGCATGAAATCACAATTAATAATTCTAAAATCAAAGGAATTTAAAGAATAATTAAAGATCACAACACATGAGATTTACGTGGTTCGAAAACTGTCTGTGCCCATGAAGAATTTCTCACTTTTTATTAATTGTGATTTCAGAGGTTTAGAATCACATGCACCGCTGTCCTAGGGCGGGGATTTTATTTGTAGTGATAAGAGTGGTTGAGCTGCATATGAACTCTTACATCTCTTATTGGGTTAATTGTGGGTATATGTTTATCTCCTCTGAGAATGTACGTAACTAGAATGAATCTTTATAATTAAATATGACTTGGGCAGTATACTGGGCCTATTTGGGCTGCCGCATTTTGGGCAGTTATGGTTTTGCACCCACAATTGCCCCTAAAATTCTTTATCGAAGATGGGTCGAAGAATTTTACATCTTTTGTTTGCCTAAATTATGAGTTCAAAGTCTAAGTTTTGCGCATGGGCATGTTCGTAATTGCTATAAAATAGCAATGGTACGCTGGTCCTATGTAAGAAATGAAACATCAATTTTAATATCGAGTCTTGTTCCATATTATCTTGGAATGTAATCTTCACTTGATTCAATCTTTGTACTATCACTTTGCTTCTGTCTTCCCTTTCTCAAAAAGACTTATCGGAGCTCCTATTTTCTCAATTCACTTTGTAAGTCTTCTTTGTTCTATCTTATTTATTCCATCTCTACAGTTCTTTCTATTTATTTTCATTGCGAAGTACCTTCCCGCTCTTTTCTTCTTTGAAAATGGTCTATACTTTTAATGAGAAGACCTTAGGGGATTTTAGAAAAACATAATCAATTACCCTATGGGTTATGATTGAATATGCCCCAGTACCAAGAAATTGCATCGTTGTTGAGGGTGTCAATTGGATTAATACCCAATCTTTGACTAAGGGGCGGAATAACATTTCCCCCAAACCAACGTTTTTTTGAATTTTATGAGTTTTTTGATATCTTTCTCGTCCAATGTGCCCCAAACACATGGTGGATTATAAACGGAGTCCATAGAATAAACAAACTGTATAGGACTAATATAAGGATTCCAGAAATTAGATATTATTATTCCTGGTCCCACACAATAGATGGTGTTTTGTACTTAAAGGTGAGGAAAGTTGACAGGGCTTTAGTAGTTAATCTCCTTGATTCTAACAAAGGGTATTAGGAATAGTATTTTATTGCTCAGAATTGTAAATATCGTCCTCTCCCAAAAGGAGATCAATACCAAGGGTTTTTGTGCCCGAAGTGGGGGAATGATAAAGGTTCACTCTATTTTTTCTTGCTCTTGAATTGTGTTTTGATTGCATGATTACTGATAAAATTTCTTCATTTTTTTACTAGGGCGATTGAAGAAGAAAGAACCTTCTCTTAACCACACCAACAGGGAGGAATTGCTCAATGTATGGAAGTTGAGGAAGGCCTTGGTCCAAGGTAGTGATCGCCCCCATTCTGCCTCATTTCTTTTTTAGTACAAGAACTCTATCGATAGCTTCACAGTTCGCCTGATAGACAATTCAAAATCTTATACTTTTTTCATTAAGTGGGGAAGATTCCACTTATTCTTCATTTAAATCTTCAAATGTTAAGTCCATCTCTGTCGAGGATGAAGACTCCATGGCTCCAAGAAAAGGAATTTTACTGATTCAAGATGACGATGTCAATTCATCATCCCCTAAGGCCAAGTCCTCAAAGAGGACTGAATAATAGGGCCCTTCTGCCAATGAATCAAACGTATTAGTTTGAGAGGATGTCAAGAAGGGTAAGGCACTTTCTCTATGCCTGTACTACCCTCCAAAAAGTGTGATGCCACCTCATTTGGGAGAACTCAATAGGTTAACTAGTCTCCTTACTCTTCACCTGTTATTGGGTCTCTGGGGCTTTGCCCTGAACAGGTTCGGAGGAATTTTGTTCAGCAGAGGCATATGTGACATACTCCTCATCAACTTTTGGTGGGGAACCAGGGTTGTGTTTGCCAAAAAGTTCAGAATAGCAGGGACATTAACCCTTGCCAATGCAGCATCCATTATTTCTTAAAGTTAGACTTTCTGATGTAAGTCAATTGGCGTTTGATGTCCTCAAAGGATATGGTGTAGCCCTTATCATAATTGGACTCCTTGGCCAAAGAAATTTCCTCATAGTCTTTCTTCAAACGATTACGTGAAAAACCTTAAGCTTGTTAGGATCGTTCTTCAACGTGCTCATGGAATCGCTGGTGGACATCTTCTCCTCGTCATATGCCTTTTTGGTAGTAGCAAGGGCTTTCTTGGACTTATCTAAGGCCATCATCACATCATTATTTATTTTAGATTGATCTGAGTGACTCTTCAAAATGGTGATAAAGTCCACCACAAACTGCAAACAGATAAACAAAAATTAAGTCAAAACATTATTGAATATCGTTTCACTGAAGCATTATTGTTTTTAGAAAAAAGTGCGCCTTAAGGGTTTTACTAAGAATAAGGTCTAAAAGGCGTAAGGCGGGGCATTTCTCCCAAGCCTCAAGCCTAGGCGTGCCTAGGCGGAGCCTATGCAGGTTTTTTAGAACAGTGCTTTTGCACAACCAGTCTCTCCTTGGATGAGGTTGACTACATCTTCAACTTTGGCTTACTTCGCAATGCGTAACATGAGATCATCGATGGTGTTTACCTCCTTCTTAGTGAGGAACTAATGCAACATAAAGTTAGGGGTTGTCCAATCTTGAATAATGCTCCGATAACGTTCTCTAAGTAATCTTCAACCTCATTAAACATTTTTGAATAGCGTTTGGCATATTCTCATAACGTCTCCTGTGATTTTTTCCTCGTGGTGAGGAGAGAATCCATCCTCTTCAGATGTGAGTTGCTTATTATAAAGAGAGTTGTGAAAGCCTCTACGAGTCACTTAAAACTTTTGACCGACATGTGGGGCAACCTTTTGAACCACTTTAAGCGACGTCTTCTAGATTGGATATGAATATATGACACATGAGAGCGCCATTGTGGTTCCAAAAAGTCATCGCTTGCCTGTTCTGGAGCACATGATCTATAAGGTAGGTCTTTCCATCATATATCTTGGACCTTAGGGATGTGAACTTATTTGAAGGATCCTCCTCTTTAATTTCCTTTAAAAAGGGGGATTGCAATTGGGTGATGTGTGCCCTCCTGGCCAGCCAACTCTTTTGTGGATCTAGGCCCACAATGAACTCGGTGTTGATCCATTTATCTTTGAACTAGACTTTATATATCTTGCTTATGGTGTTCTTCATTCTGATTTTATCTTGTCAAACGACTTTGATGCTCTGAATGATCCTTCTCGTGGCCAGTACTCCTTCCTTGGCTACAAGTTTTTCTCTTCTACGGACTAGGCGTCCGACCACGGTGCTTGCGTTTCCCTCATAGAGTTCTTTTTTAATCTTCTCCAGATGTCACTAGAGACGTGCATTATCTTCCATTTGTAGGCATATTGCCACCTATTGTTGGTGGAGTCATTCTTCATATACGACGGCAAGTCATGAGATCTGTGTTGATCTGGGATACTCATTGCTTTGCTCAGAAAGCTGCTCCTCTAGGCAAAGTCTTAGATTTCTGTCACAATGAACCTCATAACTGACTTTGTGTAAAGACAGCTCAGCTCATAAGTCACCAGCAATGGGTGCACTATATGGGTGAGACATTATTTTCACTATTTAGTTTCAAGTTGCTTTTAGAAAAGAGAATCGTTCCCACAGATGGTGCCAATTTTGAATGAAAAAATAAAAAATAATAATTTTAAAAGCAAAGGAATTTAAAGAGCAATTAAAGATCACAACACACAGGATTTACGTTATTCGGCATATGCCTATGTCCACAGAGTGTCTCTAAATTTTTATTAATTCTTTTAGAGGTTTATAATTATGTACCCCATTGCTCACGGTGTTTTTTTTATTTACAGTGATAAGAGTAGTTGAGCTGCACACGAACTCTTCCAGCTCCTTATTTGATCGTTAGTTGATCCCTATTTATCTCCTCTAAGAATGTAGGTAACCAGCAAGAGTCTTCATCATTATCCACGTGATGTATCTTCATAATTATCCATGTGACGTGTCTTCATAATTATCCACGTGATGTTAAATCTAACTTAAGCACTGTGTTGGGCCTGTTTGCGCTGTCGTTTATTAGCCAGTTGTGGTTTTGCACTCACAACCATTAATACATTTTTCCAATCTTTCCACCATGTACGGAAGTATTTATTAAGATTTAACCCTTATTCTTTCATACCTTGGTGTTTGAGCTGCCTACCGGAGGTGTATTTAAATTGCTTGCTTTTCTCTCTATCTAGTTAGTTGTTTGAAGGGTTCATTTATTTATCTAAATAGATCATATTTATTTATTATCATTGAGTTATACATGATAGTTTAGTGATTTTAAACCCAAGAGTTTTGTTCTATTTCAACTGAGTTTATTCCTTTATTATCAATAACACATTGACTGTTTAATTATCGCTACTAGTAGAGTTTACACCTCAATTCGTATTTAAGCACCATAACACTAAGAGAGCAACTCTCTTATACCTTGTGAGCCATTTTGTTGTTATTTTGGATGTTCTCTTTTTAACATCCCATTTTAACCAATTTCTTAAACCAAGTGCCTGATAAGGACACGTTAAGTTTCTAAAATATGCGTGTATACTTGTTAAAAATTAGGCTTTGATTAAGATTAAGTTTTCTTGCACTTATTTTAGCTCATCGTCATCCTTTTAAGAACCCAAAAATCATATAAAACACAGAGGGGCATAACATAAGTTAAAATAGACAAAACATATATTTAACAACCCATAAATCATATAAAAATGGGTTATATACATCTATGTACAAATATATATACAAAAAATCAAACATGGTTTACATTTTTATGCGGTTTGTTTAATTATAATTCTAAGACTTTCTAACAATACAACATGGAAGAGAGTATTCAGAGCAAAAACATAGAATGATCATTCAAAATAAATCAAAAGTAAAAGATCAGTATAGTTTTAATGAACCATATTTATCAAAAGTACTGAAACTAAGAGTTCAATCACAGAAAATGTATCTCGTCGAAGACTGAACTACAAGTTCCATTAAAGATGGGCATACTAAAACGTCTATTCGATTTGTATAACCACACAATTAACGTTGACATATTTGGGTGGGTTGGCCAGACATTTATTTTGGTCATCGATAATGAGGATACCTGGGAATGGTTTTACGACGTGAAACTTAAAGATGAAAGTCAATACTCAACGTCCCACATTATTTGAATTATTATTAATTAGCAATATCCATGGATGTAATTATTGGTCCATTTCAAAACTAGAACTATATAACTCAAATAGAACAATTACAATTGTACTGCAACCAAAATTCATGAAGTTTGTAATATGATTGGAAAAATGAAAAATATTACTTCTCGAATAGTAACACATCTATGATATACAAACTCAATTGGAGTTTACTTATTATATAAACCTCAATCCAGCTTGAATTCGCACCTCGAATGTACGAACTCAACTTAATTTTCACACCTCTGAAGGAAAATATTAAGGAGTGCAATATTTTTGTAAATAAATTTCAAAATGCAATATTTTTATAAATATATTTTAAAATTTGTATTCTAAGGAATCTTTACCGGTTAATTTCATTTGCTAAGTAGGTAGTGAAATATGTTATATAATCTTTGTTTTGCTCCAACAAGTTTCACAAAAAAATTGCTCATGGTGAATAAATAAGACTTATTAAAAAAAATATTTTCATATCATATTTTATAATATATCTAATATAAATAAAACTTAGTTGTCTCACTTTTTTTAACTTAAAAACTCGACCGCTCATAGTAGGTTAGAGTATTTCATGCTTCATTAGCAGGTACCCCGCGTGATGCACGGGCGTTTTATATTTTTTTAAATTTTTATAAAAACGTTATTATATATTTACGATTGAGGAGAGCGAATTCAATATTAATTTATATTTACACTTCCAATACTATAGTATTATAGATATAATATGTATAATATAGATTGATCATTGCATTTGCTTAATTTTTAAAACTCTTCAAGAGGACCTTTGTTTGATATGGGCTGGTCAAGTAGGATGAATTGGCTGCTGCTATGGATGACAATGCATCGGGTATGTGATGGTTTTCAATAATCCTACCCCGCCCTGCAAAAAAATAATTTACCTGAATCTGATCCACGACTCGCAAATTTTTTTTAGCCCTGAACCCATTTAAATATAAAACCCTTAACCCGCTTCATCCACCGGTCAAACCCACTCCGTCCACGGGTCAAATCTGCTTCGTCCAGATTAGAAACCACATAATTTCCGCATTTTCAATTCTTGTTAAAGCATATAAAAATGTCAGAATAAAAGTATGCCAATTTTTATTAAAAGAGATGAAAAATACTAACAACATAGATTAGTATGTGATACATGAATCAACTAAAGAAGAAAAAGATACTTTGACGGGTATAGTCTACTGGGCACAAAAAGAAAATAAATCTCATACCAAAAAATAAAGATGCTTTGATTTCATATCAAACCAAAAATAAAAATTGAATGAAATCAAATCTCATACAAAAAAAATAGAAAATATAAAAAACTAGTGGATCTAGTACAAAAAAAAGTATTCGGCGATGGAGGCCTGTCCAGGGTGGGTTGAGCTCCTGAGTTCCAATGAAGGTCTGGATGAGATCTTGTCCCGAAAAACCCAATAAATATCATGAAATAACCCTCCAAATCTCAAAAGTTTCCATGACTCTTACAGATTGGATACAAAACTGTCTTTTATGAAAGACAAAACTCACTTAAACACATGGGTATAAAGAAATACCCGAGATGAGAAGACAAAGTTTAAGATCTAAAAACTTATAACCTACAAAAAAAAGAGTTAAGAACAACACAAAAACCCAAGTTATATATAATAGATTCAAGATTCTAATTACTAACAAAATCACTGAATATTCAAAACCACACAAAAACCATAACAATACATGAATATTCATGCAAGAGATGATAAAACAAAGAAAGATCATATTTTGGGGGAGAATGGAGAATAAAGGAGTTTGTAGATGAGTTTTTTATAAGGATGAAGAAATCAAAATGGTTTTCATTTTTGGGATAAAAAAGATAAAGGTTATAGAGAGGGGAAAATGAAGAGAAAGAATCTAATGAATATGTGATAGGAGCAGCTGGAGCAGAGTTGTATTTCTCAGATTGAGAATGGAGAGAGACGGATTTTTCAAATAGAGGGAGAGAGAGGAGCTAAGTGGGGGATACAAAGGGTTTAAGGATGTGAACAACAATTACGTAGCTGGTGGAGAATACAAAGAGTTTAAGGATCATTAAAACTCTATTAAAGAGCATGCATTAAATGCAATTAAACCTTTTCATTTTATAATAAATAGATATATAATAAATAGATATTGAATAGCATATTATATTTAAGGTATTGGCACCTTTTCATTTTATTGTTAATAATAGTACACATTCAAACGTATCTGAAAACACCTCGAAGTACAGTTGTATTACCTGGTGTAGTGCAGGCGTTTTTTGTACTTCTATTTTAATTACACATAAACTGTTCATATTTTGACTTTTCCCATACCAGAAATTGTTGAATCAACTCTCTGTATCCCCCATCTATATATATACACCTTCCCAGCCACCAATTCTACTCTTCAAGCCAATTCCATCTCAACTCAAATCTTTACATTGAAAAACTCATATACACAGTATAAAAACAATGGGTGAGGTTAGTATCCAAAATTTCCCCATCCTTATTTATATTACCTAAATTTCATTTACATTCCCACAATGACTCTTAAACTTACAACTATATTTTTTGCAGAAAGTTGAAGATAAGAAAGAAGGAGAAAAGAAGGTCGAGGCCGGCGATAAGAAGAACGATGGACCAACCCCCATCGTCTTAAAGCTTGACTTGCATTGCGAAGGGTGTGCCAAAAAAGTGAAACGTTTCGTTCGTCATTTCGAAGGTATAAAAAAATTTCATTCTTTACTCGAACTTTGCGGAGGTCTCAAGGAAACCGAAATTTTAGTCCGCATAATACGGTGACTGTTTAGATATTATACAATTTACAAACCTCTTCAGTAAATTCAAATGCAATTTTTACATATGCGACGCACATATGTTAAGACTCTAGTTGTACCTAACATTGTGTATGTGAAGGTGTGGATGATGTGAAGGCTGACTGTGCCACCAACAAATTGACGGTAATAGGCAAGACGGACCCCGCCACCATTCGAGACAAAATTTCCCAAAAGACAAATAAGAAAGTTGAGCTTATCTCTCCTCAACCAAAGAAGGCTGAGGAGAAAAAAACTGATGAAAAGAAAGCCGAGTAGAAAAAAACTGATGAAAAGATAGCCGAAGAGAAAAAAGAGGTGGGCATTTTTTAGTTAATACTCGGCTAATCGCTGTATGTTTCGGCCAATCAGTCTCTGTAATTTTAGTGTTTTACATAACACCAAGACCCAATTATTACACAACACAACAAGACACGAAATCCTTTTTTCTCATTGAACACGAACACGACCCAAATAAAACACAACACGAGATATTATTTTAACCTAACACAAGTATGACCCAATTAAAATGCAAAACCCATGAAATTTTATTTTTTTAACAGAACATGAACACAATCCTATTAAAAATGACACACATGAAATCTTTTTTACTTATCCGGAACATAACACAATTAAAAATAAAAATAACGTTACATCAAATTTTTTACCTAACCCGAACACGACTTAACTCAAACACGTCATGCTACGAATTTTTTTTCCGAACATTATCATGGACCAATAAAAACACGACATAACATGAAATCTCTTATTTATCTAACACGACACGAAATCGTGTTATGTTGGTCATATTCGTATTAGGTAAAAAAGAATGTTTTGTGTCATGTCATGCCATGTCATGTTTTAATCCGATCGTGTTCGTGTTAGGTAAAAAAAGTTCTCATGTCATGTTCGTGTTAGGTAAATAAAAGATATATCATGTACCGATTTATTTGGGTTAGTGTTTATGTTTTTTTGTGTTAGTGTTCAGTAGAAAAGTATTTCGTGTCACATCGTGGTTTATTGAGGTAGTTTTTTTTGTTAGGTAAAAAAACATGATTTTATGCGGTGTCCTGCTTTAATTGATCATATGTGTGTTAGATAAAAAAAACGAATTCACGTCATGTCGCATTTTATTTGGGTCATAGTCGTGTTAATTAAAATGAGATTTTTTGTCGTGTCGTATCGTATTTTACTTGGGTTGGGTATATGAAAAAAATAAGATTTTGTGTTGTATGTTGTTCTAACACATATAATTTTGGTTTATATATTTTTATTGTGTATATAATGTGTCTATATATAACGTATAATCATATTACGTACAAATATTTACATGTAAAAGTAAATTAATATATATACACACACAGACACACACATATAATTTATTTATTTATTTTGACCCCTATGACACTGAAACAATTTATGCCGCTAAAGTTAACGGTCTTCGAAGCATAACGGCTTAACTGATTGCTACTGAATAGTTTAGTGGTTGAACTGACTAAATTTTAAATTTAGGAACTAAGGGGTCATTTGTTTTTTTAGCTTTGAATACTCAGTGTTTAATACTGAACATTTAACGTTGAATGGTTAATTGTGAATACTGAAAACTGTGTTTTTTTATTTGAATGAACCTTTGAATATATGTTGTTTGTTTAAAGTATTTGGTTCTGAATGTTGTGTATAGGTAATTTGACCATTTCGTCATTAATAACTAGCTACTAATTTGTTTTGTATATTATAGCGTTCCTTAAAATATAAAATATGGGTAAAATTAAATACAATTTCATTAAAAGAAAATAGAATTAAGTATTCAAATTATAAATATTTATTATTATTTAGAGATAAAAACAAACACTAAATTTTACCTCTTAATGTTGAATAAAACTAAATTCAGCATTAAGAGGTAAAAACAGACAACCGTTAAATTTAAGGGTTATTTTGATTTAAACTCCAAATTTAAATGTTTAATTTGATTCAACACTTACTGATGAATTCATATTGTTAGAAACCATTATTGTTTTCCCTAGAGGTGGTCATGGTATGATTTTTTATCTTACCATGCCGTTAAATCGAAAAAGATATTGTTTTGGTTCATTATTTTTCATTATCGCAAACCAAATTTACCGAAACCGAAATTACTGAAAACATTTTTATTGGTTTGGTATAGGCATTTGTAAAACCGATATACCTAATTTACAGCAACACAAAAAATACCTAAACTACCATCCTAAAACACCGATTTAATTAGCCTAAAATACAAAATTTATATTATATATATATGCATACATTTATAACATTACTAATTTATCACAACTTTTAATATTAAAAGTGATATCTAACGTCAATTTTCTTTTGCATATATAAGCTCCCAGTTAATTTTCTCTATTATTTAGTTTTAAACATATTTAGATTTTGACAAAGTAGATATAGTAATTTTTCAAATTAAGAATATGTACTTATTTTTATGTTTTTTCCCTCTATTTTGAGTTTTTTTTTCCAAATATTTTGTGAGAAAATTGTGTCTAATGACTCAATTGATAACTATGGTATAACACATAAATATTTTTTTTCTAAATATATGGTTTTATTTATATCTAATATAAATAGAACTTAGTTGTCTCACTTTTTTTAACTTAAAAACTCGACCGCTCATAGTAGGTTAAGAGTATTTCATGCTTCATATTGAATTAATTTTAGCACATTATATTTAAGGTATTGGCACCTTTTCATTTTATTGTTAATAATAGTACACATTCAAACGTATATGAAAACACCTCGAAGTAGAGTTGTATTAACTGGTGTAGTGTAGGCGTTTTTTGTACTTCTATTTTAATTACACATAAACGGTTCAGATTTTGACTTTTCCCATACCAGAAATAGTTGAATTAGTGGGTGCAACATCGGCATTCCAAAGGTTTAAGGATTTGGCTGATTTTTTAAGACAGGAAAAGAAAAACTGTCGTACATAGACAACAGTTAGTTCAACCCGACGGCATGCTAATTCATAAGTCACATGGGTCATCCTGATATCAATACCATACCATACCATACCATACAATGCATTATGCATATCAGGTGTCACATATAAAAATATTTATATTAATCAAATTCGAAACGATCCCCACTCTCTATGTATCCCCCATCTATATATACCTTCCCCAGCCACCAATTCTTCTCTTCAAGCCAATTACATCTCAACTAAAATCTTTACATTGAAAAACTCCTATACACATTAAAAACAATGGGTGAGGTTAGTATCCAAAATTTCCCCATCACTATTTCTATTACCTCAATTTCATTTACATTCCCATAATGACTCTTAAACTTAGAACTATATTTTTTTGAAGAAAGTTGAAGATAAGAAAGAAGGAGAAAAGAAGGTCGAGGCCGGCGATAAGAAGAACGATGGACCATCCCACATCGTCTTAAAGCTTGACTTGCATTGCGAAGGGTGTGCCAAAAAAGTGAAACGTTCCGTTCGTCATTTCGAAGGTATAAAAAAATTTCATTCTTTATTCTGTTGTTATGTTGGACTCGAACTTTGCGGAGGTCTCAAGGAAACCGAAATTTTAAATCCGCATAATACGGTGACCGTTTAGATATTATACAATTTACAAACCGCTTCAGTAAATTCAAAACGCAATTTTTACATATGTGATGTATGTATCGCGTATGTTAAGACTCTAGCTGTACCTAACATTGTGTATGTGAAGGTGTGGATGATGTGAAGGCTGAATGTGCCACCAACAAATTTACGGTAATAGGCAAGGCGGTCCCCGCCACCATTCGAGACAAAATTGCCCAGAAGAGAAATAAGAAAGTTGAGCTCATCTCTCCTCAACCGAAAAAGGTTGAGGAGAAAAAAACTGATTAAAAGAAAGCCGAGGAGAAAAAATCGGATGAAAAGAAGCCCGAAGAGAAAAAAGCAACCAAAGAGGTGGGCTTTTTTTAGTTATTTTTTAGTGGCTAATCGCTGTATGTTTCGATTAATATTTTAGTTGATTGACTTTTTTTGTTTTGTTTTTGTTGTGGTTGTTTATCTTCCCGTGAGTACAGTCGTTCTCAAGATGAAGCTGCATTGTGACGGATGCGCGCATAAAATAAAACGAACCATATCAAAGATAGATGGTTAGTTTACCAAACTTAATTTAAAATCTTGTATATTTGGACATGTGTAGTTTTATTAACATTAATAAATCTTCACATATCATGTGACTCCAACATCTAAATAGTATAAAATTCTTAGTTACTCAATTTCATCGCTTCTAATTTAGAAGTTCAACCTTTGAATTGGGGTGTACTGTTAAATTAATTAAAGTTATTTTTTTAAATATATAATGGGTCAAACAATGAAAAGTTCTTCAATATTCTTTTTATTTAATTTTTAGTTTAGTTTTTTTCTTTTTTATTTTAAAAATCCCTTAAGTAAACACTATTTATTTTTTTATCTGAATAAAATATTGTCGTAATAATAGACAAGGAATAGAAGATGAGTTAGTGATTAATTGTGCTTTTGTTTTAAATAGGGGTACAAAAGGTTACAGTCGATTCAGAAAATGATTTGGTAATGGTAACGGGGACAATGGACGCGAAGGCACTAATATCCTATTTGAATAAAAAACTGAAGCAGAGTGTGGAGGTTGTTCCCACAAAGAAAGAAGAGGAAGGCGATGAGAAGAAAAAAAAGATGGCGGCGGTGACAAAAAAGAAAAAGAAGCTGGTGGAGGAGACAAAAAAGAGAAGGAAGATGGCGACGGTGGAGATGGAGCTGAAAATAAAAAAGGAGATGCGGGTGGAGAGAAAAAGAAAGGAGAGACTAAGGCCGCTAGTGCTGGTGGAGACGGGAGCAAAAGTGAGGAGTCAAAGTTTCTCAATCAAGACTACGGTGTATCCACGTCTTACCACAATGAAGGTTACCCTAATCATGGTTACATGGTGGAGTACCCACACCAGCTGATGTACTCACACCCACACCCACCACCACCACCTCCTTTCGCTTACCTTCATGATCCTTATGGACATCAAATTTTCAGTGATGAAAATCCTAACGCGTGTTTTGTGATGTAATGTGATTTTTGATGAGGAGACTACATTGTAAGTAAATTTTATATGGTGGGAGAAAGGCCACGTATATAAGCGCCGGGAGCATAAAATTTCCACTTTGGAAATTTCAATTAGCTAGGTTTATGGATACAATTCGGTTGCGTGGGGACAATTTTACTAATTTTATTTGGTAGGTTGGTTGTTATTTTATATTAATTCTATTTTTCAATAGTTGGTTATATGTTCTTTTTTGTGTTACTAATGTGAATTATCTGCAATTTGATAAAATAACTAATGTGTAGGCCTGAGATTTCTGAGCATTCAAATAATACTTGATTACCATTTTATATAATCTTTGTTGTGCTATTTGATGGACAACTCTGAAATTACAATTATCCTTTACTAACTCCGTGGTTTGCTAGTGTTGAAATTCAAATATCCTACTTTGTATATATTTGTACAGAGGTCTCCGCTAGAAATCAATGATAAAAAAAATAGTTTCATATAAATAATTCTTTCCTCTTTGGATTTTTATCTCTTATGGTATCAGAGCAGGAGATAACAAAAGCCACATCTAACTCCTCCACTAAACAAGTCTCAAGCATGCACATCATTCCTTATCCAGCAAACTCGCTCACACCAATTACCTGTTTTGGAAAACATAAATGAAACCTTTCTTAGCCGGCCAAAAACTCGTTCCTTTTGTTGATGGTACATACTCTTATCCATCTGATGAAACCTCTGTAGAAATATGGAAATAGCAAGACAAGCTCATCATGGGAATGCTTATTTCATCTCTATCCAAAGAAAAATTACCACCTGTCATCTTGGGCCAAGATTTCTCTCGATAAATCCAAAAAAAATTACGGTTAATATAATTTGCCTATGTTATCCATTAAGTTATTGATGATTACATAGTGAGATATTTTTTTATTACTTTAAGCTTGTGAGGTTTATATTATTCTTCATTAACTAATGCTCAACAAATTTAAGCTCCTCTATGTGAGATAAAAAGAAAAATATTGGTCGTAATACTTTCCTAGAAAACAAATTAGGGCCTCCTTTCAAATTTGAATCCATTATGTCTTTACAACTTTATATTTATTGATTAAATAATACATAAATGTATAACAAGTAACTTTAAAAAGAAATTAAGTCGACACAATAAATTGACAAGGAAATTTGTAGCTATTAGTAAAAAAAACATTCAGTAAAAAGATGGGAAAAAAAGAATTTTAGAGAAAATGAAAGAAATCGCTTTTCATTTTATATTCTAAAACTTTCTTTTCATTGAGTTTACTGTTATTTAAGTAGAAATCAAAATAGGGATCATTATTCTATCCCCGTTCTTTCAGGAATTTACAAATTTAACACTGGTAATATTTACAAATTCAAATTCATTTCAAAATTGATGTAAGAAATCCTATTTGGAAGCCAATATTTTTTTCCCTCAAATTATTCCATTATTATTTCTACATTATATTTTCACAATTTTCACGAATATGTCTTTGGATATATCAGAAGATATAGCGTAGATAGAATATTAAACAATGTAAAAAGCGCCAATGCAATCATATCATACTAACAAAATTAATTTTAAGGGATATGCATCACGAGCACACAATGGGAAACCGGGATAAACAATTCTAGTATATTAGTACCTATTAGAACCTCATGGTCAAGAAGTGGCCAGGCAATAAATACTCAAACAATTTGATACCACGAATAAGGCAGCTAAGCCTAGGGCATTTTCTAGTATATTTTGAACACGAGAGTCAATTATGAGAAAGAGAAAATATTTTGAGGAGAAGGTTTCCTCGTGAGTAAGGTTTACATATGATTTTGACATTAAAACGGAAGAGGAAGGAAACTATGTGGAGAGAGAGAGAGAGGGAGTAGTGTGTAAATATCGGAGAAAATCTTTTGTTTCTCTTTTACCATTTTGTTACCGTGTTTGACTCTAAACTTAAAAAGTAGCCTTCGTCGTTTGGTTTATGTTTCTAAAAATTGATTTTAAAAAATATTTTTGATAATAGTTTTATAAATTACTTTTGTGAAAATTTTAAATATTAGTGATCATTTGATAAACTTCATTTAAAATTAATTTTAAAAAATTAAAATTACACACACACACACGCACACGCACACACACACACACACACACACACACACACACACACATATATATATATATATATATATATATATATATGCTTTGGGGCAAGTGGTGGTGAATTAGGGCTGGTGGTGATGGCTAGGTGGTGGTGGGTAGTGGTTGTGGGTTGGGGCGGTTGGTGTTTGGGGGGAGCATGTGGTGGTGGATTGAGGTGTTTGGTGTTGGGTTGGGGTGCTTGGTAGTGGTAGTATGTGGTGATGATTCGTGGTGTTATGTTGAGGTGAGGCGTGTGGTGATTGGGGTGGGTGTGATGGGTTAGGGCACATAGCGATGAATTAGGGCACGTTGTGGTGGTGGGTTGCGGCGTTTGGTGGTTGGGGGGAGTGGTGGTGGGTTGGGGGCACATGATGATGAAAAATGAGAGTGAAAATCTAAAAACGGGTTGAAGAATAGCTCAAACCTGTTTTCAAAAAATGGTGTTTTAAACATGGATTTTTGATAATTGAATTTAAAAACAAATTTTATAAAACAGGTTATCAAACGCATGTTCTAACAGTTTTTTATTTTAAGCACAAAAAATAATTTTCAGAAACATAAACCAAATGTTCATGATTTTTGTGGTCATATTCGTACAAGGTTACCATTAATTGCTAAAAAGTATAAATTGATTATGTATATTGTATGAGTAATTTCTGAATTTTTTGTATGATCCTACTGATGTGTCAAGCATACATTAGGTGGTGTTTCAAATAGATCCATGTGAATTACAATCACCACTCAATGTGTGTTTGACACATGGTCGGTTAATAAAAAAGGATCATGAAAAAGGGTCTCCGTAATATTACTCATATGTAAATATGCATATTCACTTGTATTTTTCTTAATTAATATTAGGGGTATCAACTAATAAATCCCTTCAAAGTCTATTTATATATGATCAGTTCAAGAGGTAATCTTGTTGATACTTTGAACCCATAAACTTTTTAAATAATTTACGATTAAGTCCAAATAATACAATTACACTGATTAATATATGTACAGTTAAAATTGTAATTTGATTCATCATTGTAACTCTATTTACATTAATAAGTGTAATTGTATATATATTCATAATTAATCATTGTGACTTTATCTACATTAATAAGTGTAACTGTATCTATATTCATCAGGGTATCTATATTAATAATGTAACACACGTGGACTTATTGAAATGTCTAAAAAAACGGGTGTTTTCATGTTAATTATTATAAAGTTAAGGTATTTTTCACCATTTTCTGGTTAATACTAAGGGAATATTTGTTAAAGTATAAAATGAATAAACTAATGGTAAAAAAGGAATATAATAACATAGGCTTGTTTTGAGTATTAATAAACAGAAGTATTAAGCTAGAAAACATAAGTTTCATTGTATCATAAAACTTAAAGAAAAAATATAAGAACATTATATGTTCAGAATATCATAATTTTATAAAAATAATATTTTGGAAAAAATGAAATTAACATTATTTAAAAAATCACATCTTTAAATCATGAATTGACACTATTTGAAAAAACACATATTGAAAGTGATACAATTCAAGGTTCATGTACAAAATTTTGAAATTAAAAATTTAGAATTCGTAAATGTGTATGTTATGGAATTTTTTTAAATAAAATCAAATTGAAAAAAAATCATTGATGTTCTCCGTTGAGGGTCTTGATGGACACCCAAAAAATATCAACCCCCAATTGTCGCGACCTAATTGGATATTTTTCCTTGATGTCACGGCCTAATTGAATAGGATTCCTCGACCAAAGTAAAAGAAATCAATGATCACATCCTCGAACCTCGCACAAGTCCCCTTTGACCTTACTGGAAAAAAAATGAAGTCAAAAGATTACCCCAATTTAAAACCATCAACACGATAAAAAACAATGCCCTTACCAATCATCCTTACGAAATAAATGTCTCGTCGTACAATAGTTGCATCCATAGGTCAAACCACCAACACAATTGTAAGAGCGGACAAACTTAACTATACACTCATTAGAAACAATGGTTATTATCCCGAGACAAAATCCAGAGTATCCAATCATTTTAATCATGAATAGAGAGAAAAATTTCCACGCTAGTAAATCATACAATACTATATTTGTTATATGACATTGTGACCAATTTTGTATGATGTGAGAGTATATTGGAACACAAACAATACACTTGATTGTTATTATCTTTCATGATTAGACATCCGACTTTGAAGTTGACTAAAGAACATAATTCTAAACAAATTACATTTGTCATCCTCTTAGTTTTATGTTTGAATGGGTTTTGTTTAGGTCATTTTCATTGGGCATGGTGAATAATTAGGATTGCGAGCACGCTAGACAAGCTTTGTGTCTTGTCAACCAAAGATCTTAGACTAGTGATATTTATCAGGTAATTGTGTTGTGCTCAATGCCTTAATTGAGTGGACGTATGTTTCCCTTAGGAAAGACTTTGATGTGAGTATTAAGATGTAATAGCTAACTAGGACAAAAGAAAATGAAAATTGCAAGAACTAAGGAAAGTTAAAGCTTGATAAACAAGAGAAAGAAAAATGCTATTGAAGTAAAAGAATGCAGGAAAATAAAGTGCGGGCAAAGTAAAGGATTACACTAAGGTAATGTGAAGTAAGAAAGTAAATGACAACAAACGTAAGTTGTAACACCCAGTTTTGTAAAATAATAAAGAGTCAAAATTTTCGAATAAATTATCTTACTTAGAGTTTTTACAGTACTAAACTTGGATCAAGATAAACTCAAAACTAAAATAATAATGATTGGCATGGACCAACACTTAAAAAATGAATTTTGGATCGATCCGAAATGATTATGCATCGATTTGATGCACCCGAGATAGAAATTTGCATCTCTTTTTAAGTTGTCACCATGTGCAAACGATATGGGTTGATTAGGGACTTACCCCCACGATTTTAACCCATTTTTTCAGACTACTTACCCTTTGGGTGAAAATAATCACAATTAATGAATCTAAACAATTTGGAACCAAACAATGAATAAAACAATCTCACAATGAAAAGTTTTTACGTGGTTAGGAAACTATCAACATCCACGAGGTGTTTCTCTCTATGTATTAATTCTTCATAATTCGTAAATAAAGAATTACATTCCCCTTTGCCCCTGGGGTGAGGGTTCTATATATAGGCATAAAAACATCTGATTTATTTTGAACTTCTCCCACCTACGGGTTGACTTGTTTATTAATTTATGTTGATCTCCTACGAGATTCTAGATAACAAGATTAATCTCTCCACACTTATCCATTATGACGTTAATTTGACTTTGGTGATACGCCTATTATTTTCGGGTTGGGCCCACTTGGGTCGCGGTGAATTGAGCCACTATTGTTTGCACCCTACAATTGCCCCCAAGTCTCTTTGGCGTAAATGGGTCGGAGAGTCTGATGCACTTGCATGGCCCAAATGATTGGGCAACCCATGATAATTTAGTGTTGAGTTTATGCGGAGGCATGATTTGTAATTAATCAACAATGATGAGGGTAAGTTGGTCCAAAGTTTAAGAATGAACTGCCAGTTTTACAGATAATCTTGGTCTATGTTTCATATTATTAGACTCTTTGGATTTTCCTCTCAGTTTAATAAAAAAAATTGCACCATCGTTTGCACACTTACTTTTATTCAAAAATGAACATTTGGAGCCTCTCTCTGAGCACTCCATCTGTTAGTTCTCTTTGTTTCTATCTATTTTTCTTCCAACTTCCCTAGCTTTGTAGCCTTTCCTGATTATCCCTATTTTTGTTAGGTAGTCCTTTTCTTCTAAAATGGTTTATTCTGTTAGTGAGAGGAATGTGGGAGAGTTTAGGAATATATATTCAATTCCCTTCTCGGGTAACGATTAAATGTGCCTAAGTACCTAGAAATGATACTACTGTTGTGAATGGACACTAGATTCATACCCTCTCAGTGGTTGAGGGGGGTGAATATCATTTCCATAAAATCAATTGTTCTTGGAGTTTTGTGAGTTCTTTGAGGTGGTTCCCGCCCAATGTGCCCCAAGCACATAGTGGATTGTCAATGAAGTCCATAGAATCAATAAGTTTTATGGGATGAAAATAGGGGTTCCAGATATTAGATACTACTATTTTGGTCTCACACAACAGATGGGGTTTTATATCTGAAGGTAAGGAATGCTGACAGAGTATTAGTTGTCAACCTTCCTGACTCTAATAAGGGTTATTGGAATCAAGGTTTCATCGCTAGAAATTGGTAATGCCCACCTCTTCTTGAGGGCGAGAAGTATCGCGAGTTTTTGTGCCCCGAGAGGGGAAATGACATAGGCCAGATTTTATTTCTCTTGCTCCGAGCTTTATTTAATAAATTCGTTACTAATAACTTTTTATTTCTTTTGTCCAGCTCGATCAAAGAAGAAGGAACCCTCTCCCTCTCATTTTAACGAGGATGAGTTGATCAAGGTTTGGGGACTGAGGATGCCACTTGTTCCAGGTGGTGAACACCCAATGGCTTCCTCTATTCTGCTTGAGTATGAGAACTCTACAAGCAGCTGCACTACTCGATCGGTAAACATAATTCTCGACGTCCCCCTTCCTTCAACAAATAGGGAATATTTTACTTCCTCCTCTTTTCAATCTCTAAATGTTGAGTCTATCTTCGCTACAGAGGATACAATAATGACTCCTAATAGAAGAATTTTACTGGTAGATGAGGACGACATGATGCCCATTTCTTCTAGGGCTAAGGTTCCCAAGAGGACTGAGCTTGAGGGTACTTTTACCCCCATTTTTGTATTGGGTTCTCCAGTATGAGATAAAAATAAGGAGGAAGCCCAATATTCTTTAATTTCTATGATGTCACCTAAAAATGGTGATACCCACATCTCTAGGAAGGGCCACTATGGGATGTCGGTGGCTAAAAATCCCTCCTTAGCCTTTGGTCTATTGAAGAGGGAGTGATCACGCTTGATCTTGATCAGGTTAACCAATTGACGCATGATCAACTTTCTACCCATGTTGCAAGGCATTATCACTGGTTAACTGCATTTTCTTCTACGTTGTCTAGATTGTTGAATCTTTTAAAATTCTCACAGAATCCTTATTCTTCTCTTAATAGTTTGTGGCTGACTTTGTCTCCATTATAGAGAAGCTCTCTGAGCAACCCAAGGTGGATGATCTCACCATTTCCTTGAAGAACTCTTAATCTACTCTAGTCACTGCTATGAAGGCCTATGAGGCTGAGAAGTCATCCATTATCTTGGCAATAACTAGCCTAGAGGATGAGCTTGATCGAATTTAGGTTAGTTTTAATAAGCTGAAGGGTGATCACGATCAGGTGATGGTCGAGCGTGTTTGGTTAAAGAATGATCAAACGAAAGCTTGCTGCTGCCAAGGATGCAGGCTATGACAATAACTATTATAAGGCCTTTGCGAGCATCAAAGTTTAGTTGACTTTAATTCGAAAGTATAACTTCAAAAAAGGCTGAGATTCTTATTTAACAGAAGCCATCATCCCAGCCGAGTTTGGACTTTTTGGTGAGCATGATCTAGATTCCTTACCAGCAAAGGTTATCAATTAAGGATCCTCTAGGGAATATCAGGGAAAAGTTCCAGGGGTGCCAGAGTTAGTGAAAGAAATGGAGTCCCAAAGTTAGTTAGGAATAGTTCGCTTGATAATCCTTTTATTTTATTTTCCTCTTTGTTTGTCTGTAAAGGGCTAGCCTCAACTGTTTATAATGAAAGACTTTACCGGTGTTTGATTTTGTCTTCAATTATTGCTGAGCTATTTTCGTTTACTCTTATATCATAGCAATTTATCTAGAGAAATACCTCTTTTGCTTGTAACCTAGATACCATTCTTGGTCGGGGAGCTAGTGTTCAAGATCTTCATGCTTTTATTCTTCTCGAAAGGCCTTCAAAAGATGATTGAGGCTTCTATAAATCGGTCTGTCTTAGTGTCCAAATTAAAGGAAGAGTAAATAACCTTGGAGATGCAGGTACCCTTATGGAGGAGGATTTATTGAGTCTCAATTTTTACTTCTCCATCATAAGATTTTTGGAAAAAGAACTAGATTTGAATCATGTGGTTTTATGATCTATCTAAACTAAACATTGGAACAAGTTATTCATACTAATTGAAATCACAAAGATCATCTTAGTTTAATTTGGTTGACTTATTCATGAACTCCCGTACACTGATGAAATATATATATATATATATATATATATATATATATATATACACACATACTCTTACAGAGATGATCTCCAAAGGACCTCAAAGAGAGGACCAGAAAATGGACCAATTTTTTTAAAATATTAAAATAAATTATTTTGTGTTAATTTTTTTGTATGGTATTTAAACATTTTACGGAAACTGAAACAATAGCTCAAAAGGATTTTGTTTCATATTAAAAAAAACGATCAAATATACGTCAGTTTTTTGGAGCTTAAAAATTGACATAGATTGATCGATTTTTTAAAACTAACAAAAAAAACCCTTTTGAGCTGATTGGTTTCCCTGAAATGTTTAAATATCACACAAAATATTCAACTCAAAATATTTTTTTTACAATTATAAAAAAAATTAGTTCGTTTTTTTGGTCCTTTGGATATATACCAAGTTAAAACAAAAGCTCAAGTGAATGTGTATGTGTATGCACCCCCTCCCTCTTTCATACACCTTTATACCACATACATAGAGACATATACATTCTCTATGTGTGTATGTGTGGTATAAAGGTGTATGAAAGAGGGAGGGAGTGCATACGCATCCACTTGAGCTTTTGTTTTAATTTGGTATGTGTTTTGTGTTGGCAATTTAAAAGTAGTCGTTCGATAAACAGATCGCTAAATAGTTTATACGAGTTCCGATCCTAATGTTTAGCATCGTAACCGGACCCTTAGCTCATTAAGCCATGTGGATTACTCTATTACTTATATTATCTTTTACTATTTCAAGCGATAAAGAGATAGATAGTTATCTAGTTTAGAGGAGAAAAAAAGTTTCAGAGTGCATTAAGAGGTTAAGTACATGTGTTTAAATAGGATGAACAGTGGGTAGGTTAGATGGACAGGCGGTTGATATATTGTCCAATCCATGGTTGAGATGCTGCCGACAAACATCATGTCTAATATTTTTTACTTCACTTCTTAATTTCTTATACCTTTCTAAGTCTTTTTTATTTTTACTCCTTTGCCACTCTTTAAAACTTACTCGTTTCTTTTGTATTATCTGCTGCACTTCCTCATTCCACCATCAAGTCTCCTTTTCAATGAGTCTTTTTCCTTTAGTCTTACTTAAAATTTTCTTACCTATTTTATCAATATCATTATTTGTTCTTGACCAAATGTTATTAACATTGTCGTCCCAACTCCACTTCATGTTTAAAAGGAACTTCTGCCTAAATTCTATTTATTTGCATCCTTTTAAATCCTTCCATTTTATATTTTGATAACCTATATTCTCTTTTCGTTACTTAAATCCTTTAATGGATAAATCAATTACTAATAGGCGGTGTTAATTTGTTAGACTTTCACCTGGTATAACTTTATAGTCTTTGCATGTATTCAAGTCTCTTCTTCTAGGTAGAAGTTATCTATTTGAGTTTTATTCTCTCCGCTTTTAAATGTTATTAAATGTTCTTACCGTTTTTTTAAAAAGTTTGTTTGCTAACGCTAGATCACAGGCCTTAGAAAATTCTAAGATAATTTCCCCTCCTTTATTTCTCCTATAAAAACCATAACCTCCGTTTATCCTTGGATACCCGTCCCGTTATACTCCTACATTCCATTCAAGTTACCTCCTATAAATATGTTTTCATGCGTACGAATTTCTTGTAATATTTCATCCAATAATTCCCAAAATAATTTCTTTACATTTCCATCTAAAGATCCTTGGGCCGCATAAACACTTTTCACATTCAAAATTGTTTTATCAAAGACAACCTTAATGTTCATTAATCTATTTCCCCGTCTTTTAACATCCGCCACTTTATCTTTCATTTGTGTAAACTTTTTAATATTTTGGATTTTATGAGAGTAATTTATCTTGAAAAGATAAAGTCTGTAGGCTCAACGATGTCTAGTGCAAATGAATTTTGTCATCTTGCAAGTCCATTATGTGTTCTATGCGAGTTGTATAGTGTTGTGGGAGATAGTTTGCTCAAAGAAAGAGAAAATTTGAGATAGAGAGGTTAAAAACAATATAATGGAGTTGATCCACATGAGAAATAAGAGATGAAGGATGTTTGGGGTTCAAAAGACCCATATTATTATATTATCATGTGTATGTCACTACGTTTAATCATTTCAATCCTATGAGGAAGGGATCATAAGAAACTAATGTACCAAGTGACCATAGTCTATGTTGACACGACTAATCAAGGCAAGTAATATGTCATCTCCATTTTAGAGCTTGATTCTTTGGTTAAAGACTGATCCCTCTTGGTTCATTGAAATGATAGTGGTATGGATGCTTTGGCATTTATCCAGCAATATTCTACTTTATCTGATGGTAATATAAGCAGATCTACATATAGATACTAGATTTAATAACACGTTAAATGAAAATAACAAGTCATCTTAGAATTCAAATTTTCTACAGGTCATTTGTGCTTCTCAAGAAGTTATTAGGAATTTGGTTGCTGGTAGAATGCCAAAACAGCCCATTGTTTCATGTTATGGAATGATTTAAAATAATTGGGTTTCACTAGTTATGATATCCCTGATTTGTCAATTTTGACTAAACAAGATAAGACAATTTAGTTGTCAATTAAAAGGTATATTTCAACTCTCTAATTTTGATTTATAATTCCCAAATTCCAATCAATCAAAATCCAAATGAACAAGATCCAATCAACGGTTGTGATATGTTTTCATTAAACGTGGTTTATTCCTATCTATATTTCCCTCTGGTTCGAACAAATATTAAATAAATTTTAAAAAGTATATGTGAAATTATGGATGCCTTAAGTTTCATTTAGGGGATGTGATGTTGAAGAGATTTTTAGTGGGTCCTTCTTAATATAAACACATATTGAACGACACTAAGTTGAGAATATGAAGAACAGTAAAATGGAAGATATAGTAGGATCAAATAAACAACAAGAAGAGAATTAAGGAAATGAAGAGAAGATATAAGTTATGGTTGGAAAAGAGGAAAAACTATGCAAAATAGAGAGAAAATATATTGTTTCAGAATAACAACAATGAAAGAATTCAAGGAATTAAAACAATTGCACAACCTATGAGCAACAGTAAACCGGATAAGAGGGGAATATAAATGGAGAATCCTTTTGATGTTCTACACTAAGAAATAGAGAGTCAAATGGATAATGCTGTCAATGAAGATGAAGTAGATGATGAATTGATTGATATGGGGAAAATTATTTTGCAACAGAACAACATTGGGACAAAAGGGACAAAATAACATAATTACAATAAGGTTGTCAATAAACCAAAGAAAAACGGGGGGAAGGTAATTCCAAGAACTGAACATGACCAAGTTTGTTATATGGACCATTAAGCGCTGTAATGCCCCTCATAAATAGAGAGGTAAATAAATATAATAGAGATAATAACATTGGATTTGTTTGTCTTATTGAAATAAAAGTAAGAAGGAATAATATCATGGAAGTTAAGGCTGGGTGTTTTACACATTGGAATTTAATACATAATACCCATGTTAATGGGCCTGGAAGGGTTTGGTTAGCATGGGATCCAAATTGTGTTGAGGTTGAAGAATTACGTAGTATGAATCAAGCCTTGAGTGCTAAAATTACTCTTAGAGATCATAACAAACAATTTTCTTTACTGGAGTGTATGGGGAAAATATTAGGGGTCCTAGAACATTATTATGGAGATATTTAGAGAATATTGCACATTACTATCAGAATGATCCATGGACTATATGGTGATATTTTAATGTTGTGAGAAGTAGTTCTGAAAGATTAAGAGTGAATGGTGTTGATTGGGATGAAACCGGTGATTTTAATGAATGTATTGATAGAATTATGGTTGATGATATTCCTATTAGAGGGAATTGGTTCACTTGGAGTAATAGTAGAGGTGTGGATGCTAATATCCAGTGTAGAACTTTTAAGATTATGCATAATGAGTGTTGGCTAAATGAATGTATGGAATATGATATCCATGTTGATCTTCCTAGGATTTCTGATCATACCCCTTTAGTAATTGATTTTATATTAAATAGAGAAAAATTAATAAACCTTTCAATTTTTTTAATTTTTGGATGAAACACCCTATTGTTAAAGACATGTTGAAGGAAGGTTGGGAGATGTATATTGGAGGTTGGAGGTAACCATTCTTTTTAGGCGTCATTAGAGACACGTATTTTTATCTATTTGGAGGCAAGGTGACTTTGGTAGTTAATAAGCACTTAAAGTATATTCTTTTAGTCTTTGATATTCTTACGTATTTAGTAATGAATAATAAGAACGAAATACTTCTAGCAATCTAAAATATTGTAATTCTGACAAAGAATATACCGTAATTAAAAATACTGATAACAGTATATGCAAGACAAAATTTCCATTTATTGAAATATTGAAAAAAGGTTATTTGAACTTGAAAAACATATTGTATCAATTCAAAAGTTAATTGGTAATACAATATGATAGTGTAAAACTTAAATTTAATTGTAGCCTCTATTTTCATCAAATATTGTTATTGTAAAAAACGTTAGATATGTATTTTGTATACAAATCCACAATTTTCCAGTTATAAATAATTTAACCTATTGCAAACTGTAGGCCCCTTTTAATTAACACCAGATGTGCTGAAATCATACTATGAATGCAAGGAGATATTCTGACAAAAAAAAATATGGGGAGACATCCACCATCACAATGGCTACTAATTTATGGCTCAAAATAACCATGCCACCAGCATCAATTCTCAACCCCTATAGCAAAACCCTGAAGTATAAACTAAACCAAACAAAAAACTATAAAAGTATAAACTAAACACAAAAATAGTAGCACTCATAATATGATAGAATTGGATTGAATAGTGTAACATTAAAATCATAACCCATAAATAATATACAAACCTTTACGTGGAGAATAATATCGTTCTGTATTGTTCGGTTGTGTATCATGTGTAGATTATTCTGTATAATGAATTTATATAGAATGATACTCAACATAATGAATTTGTGTAAACAGAGTATCATTATCTTCCTATCCAATTCCTTCACCAAATCGAACAAAACATAATAATATACGCATGATTCATAAATTCAATATGATGAGACAAAAATCATATCTTTTATCAAATCGAATAATACATATTGATATTATCACAAAATATATATAAATATAAGAGTTAATAAAAGGAGGCGATGATGCCTAGGGTATTGGAGAGTTTATGTAAATTATCAAGAGGGAATTAAGGGGTAATGGGGATTACGGTTTGTGAATAGAGATAAAGGGAAGTTCAAATGGTGTCTTTTAACGAAGGAATTGAGTAGGAAATGAAGTTCAATAAGTGTGCCACGTGGCACTTTATGTGATTGTGGTGATAAATACGTGTTGTGCATTTTATAGAATGAAATATATATATATATATATTTAAAACGTATCATTGTTTACTTAATATGTCTTAAAATACACCATTATTCTTATGTATTAAAATATATAACTTTTATCTATCCTTGAAATGTATTTATTTATTTAAAGTATTTAAATATATATATAATGAAATATATTAAAATTTTGCATCCTTACTCCACTATTGGGAATTAGACATTCATATCCTTATGGCGTTCAACATTGAAACTAGGACGTAATTTGAAAATAATGAGAAAAATACATTCATATACAATGAGAAGGGGTGCATATCAATGGACAACTTGCATGGAGTTTGGTCCAAGGTGTGGTCTCTTCTTCCCCCTATGTCATCTTGAAGGTCTTAAACTTTTATCCTAAGCATCCAACTACCTAGGAAAAGTTAAAAAACAACCCAAACTCCATCTTATTCCTCACAAATATCCTATGCTCATCCTTGAGTGGTTGTTTCACATTTTGGAATCTACTAAGTAGGTGTGCCAAAAGTAGCTAACCACGTTCTCAAGTTGAGAGCGAGTCTTGATAGTTAGTGTGAGATCACCATGTATAGCGGAAGGGTCATGACTTTTTTGAACCCAAGGGGTTCGATGCTCTAAATTAAGCATGGGGTCCACCTGGGTAGTATGAGTAACAATGAGATCATCACTCCAGTGCATCGTGCCCATACTCAAGATTAGGATTAATAGACATGGGCGACTCATCTCTAATCTTAATGTTTATTTATTCCATAACTGTAGAGCTTGCAAGGTTAGGCACCATATAGGACCTATTCGACGACGAATATCCTAAAAAAATCCCCTCCCCTGGGTATATCTTGAACCAGGGGGTTTCAAACTTCTTTGGGTGCTCCTATTCCTCGATGATCCAGGAGAAAGGAATTTTCACCTGAGTGATGAGAGCTTTCCTTTCCAGCTCCTTGGTGGACCTAGACCCATAGTTAGTAAGATGTTTTTCCATTTCCTTCCTAAGCAGATTTCATATGTCATCTTTGTGATGCTCATTGTCCCAACGGCTTCTAGGTTGATGACTTCATGCTCTGATCGCTCCCTGTCATGCTTGAGACTCCTTCCTCGACTACGAGTCCTGCTTGCCTGAGGGCTGGGATTTTGAGCATCACCTTTATGATTATAGAGGAGCTCTCTCTCTCTCTCTCTCTCTTCTAATCGTCATTGAAGGCAAGTATCATCTTCCAACTAGAGGCAAACTACCTCCTCCTACTATTTGACCCTTGCTTCATAAGCGGCGACCAACCTTGAGATCTCAATGGACCTAGGTCGACCATGGATTTCCTCGAAAGGTTTCGCTATGGACGAAACCTTGGTGGTGTATGTAAAAATTATCTACCTATGTGGAATAATTGTAGATAGACACCTATCCTCCTACGTGGCAATAATCATAGTCAACATTTACTTGGTCAGTTAAGAAGACATTTGGTCTGCCAACAGGATAAATAACGTGAAGAGTACAAACCATTATGGAAGTAGAACAATCATCACATGGGAAATAATCAAGAGTCATTCTACACGTGCTCAAGACTATCAACCATCACATTCATTATCTATGGGTGTAAATGCCTAATTGTATAAAGTCATTACAATTATTAGTTTTTGGGTCACTATTAATACACTGTATTCCTTTCACTCAAGGAGAGGGAATTGATTAGGTAATTTTTACCCTAAAAAGATAGCTAATTTTCTGTAATCACCAATAATAATACAACTCTAGTGGACGTAGACCTTTCTCAGAGCTGAACCACTTAAAAAAACTCTCATGTCTTGTTTAGTTCTTTCTTATTTTTTATTCGTTATTATAGAATTGGTGTTACGTGGCTAAGACAAAATATCTACAAATTTTAGACATCAACAGATTAGTGTAGTATATGGGAACGTGTGTCTGTCATTGTTCTCTACTTTTTATATCTATTTCGCTCCTTTATTTTCAAAGGAAATGAATGACTTAGAGAATAACACTAGAAATAAAGGCAATACAATCATCCCCTCCATTCCTCCTAGCGCGACAGACCTAAATGGAATCCTGATCATCCTTGCTAAAGGGAAAGAAGCAATGTAAGAAACTATGAGGCAATTGGATCAATCATTGCAAGCTAGGTCTATAGCTTCGTCCAGGCATAATATTTCTCCAACTCATAGAAGAGATATGACACCCCCTCCTCTAAGTAATGATCAAAATAGTTACTCTAGGTCTTCATGCGACATGTCTTATTATCTGGGAGTTAATTCATCAATCATATCTACGGATTACTATAATGGCCACTCTCTCATTCCTGAAAGGTCGAGCGCTTTGGAATTGTTAGTAAGGGCATCACCCTTTGATTATTTGGGCCCTCGATCAAATAGATGTTTTCACAAGGATCCATCTCGATCACGTGAATATCGGGTCGAATACCATGAGGGAGCAACCAGGTCTAGAATAAGCATTCGAGGATCCGTGCAAGCCGAACAGACTTCCGAGGAAGAGATCTTAGCATTAACGCATAGTATGGATGGCCAAACTTCTTCTAATAGGTTTAATGCAGGAAATTATTTATGGAAAGGATCAATTCAATGGCTAGAAGATCGCATGGGGTAAGATAGACAAAGAGAAAAATCCATTACAATGAAATTTTGTTAAGGGGTCTCCTTTCATCCAAACGATTGTTGATTACCCTACTCCATCTAAGATCAAGCCACCAGTGGTCACTACCAAATATGATGGTAAGACCGATCCAATTTTATACGTTCAGCAATATCAGGCTATAATCGATATATATTCTGTTCTTAAAGAAATGAGATGTAGAGATTTTTCAAGCACCATCACTGGCTCAGCCCACATACGGTACAATAACTTGCCCTGGGGATAAATTGTTATCGTTGACCAGCTCATCGAGCTATTTATTAGTAATTTTTGCTTTGGGTCCAAGCCAATTAAGAGGGTAGCACACCTTATGAATATTTGGCAGCTAGTAGGGGAAACCACCAAGGAGTGCATCAATCGTTTCAATAATGAGAAGCTTAAGATGGTTAATTATGAGGAGAAGACAACCATAACAACCCTGATGAGTGGGATAATTTCAGAGAAATTTTATTACGCATTGTCAAAAGATCCACCTAAAACCACGATGGAGCTCATGGCCAAGGCTGGAAAAATTATGAATGTCGAGGAAGCTATGGTTTCTAAGCAAACCCCGATGACTAAGCCTGTCAAAAAGAAGGATAAGAAAGTAAAAAGACCTAAAAAATATGTGAACTATACTCCATTGACAGTTAGTGTCCATCACATCCTAGAGGAGATTAGAAATAGTAAAGACTTGAAATGGGCTGGGCCAAAGTCTCTGCATCAGCCAAACTTGAACCGAGCTTGACCCCTGACACTACTGAGAAAATTTAGAAGCTTCAAAATCAAGGTGCCAATGGTCATCTTGTCAAATTTGAACAGTTGATGACCCCTTATTATTTATCTCATCGAGCTACGTAAGTGGTTTTTCTTGCTTAACTGTTGTGTCGTACTTCCTCAATTTTTATTGCTAACCTTATTATCTTTTCCCCGATCATCCAAAAAATGTGTCAGACTTTCTTTGGGAGATGATGGTAAAAAATCTTAGCAAACTTGTTATCAAATATAGCAAGAAATCTGATCCCCCCTGTTACTACTACTTCTGCTACTAAGACCACTGCTGATGGTCATAGCCAAACTGTTGAGGCCTTGAAGAAGAGAAAGGGCCGAAAGGAAGATACCACCTCCTCACGCCCCTCAAAATAGAGTCATTCTGAACAAGCCATCCCCATCTCTACGAATGAGGTCCTGTCATCTCGTTTATCTCAGCTGAAGCTGGACGATGAGAGCATCGTCTATAATTCCACAAAGGCTTGTGATGGTGTCGCCTCCCTTATATCCGAGGCTGATATGCAATTTCTACAAGCCATGGGAGTCTCCCTTATCATTGAGTTCTCCATCCATATGGTCGTTCAGGTATGTTACTCAAATTCTTCAAAAAATTTCCAAGTGTAGTCTCTTACTCATCTCAAATATTGATTCAATCATTTGTATATTTAATTGCAGGGCCTTGTATCCCTCTATCGGCTAAGGAACTGGGCTAACAAGAAGCTACATTTGATATAGAAGGGGAGATATATTGAGGTGGTTGAGAAGGGTCTGAGGGAAGATCTTCAGCAGTGCCACTCTGACCTCCAAAATTCTAAGGATGAGGTGACTAATATCAAGTATGAGCCTGATAAGGATTTGAAGAAAATGGCTGAGATCAAGAAGGCCGAGGTTGATGCTACAGTCAAGGATGTTGTGGAAGACTACAATGAGTTCGTTTAGTATAATGACCATGCCTTCAAGTTTCTTGAGAGGGGTATACAAACTACTTGCCGATAATCTATTCTTAAGTAAGCTAAAGCTCAGAGCTTAACTTCTCAAAACTTCGTGGGTCTCAAATTTTAGTGACCCCCTTCTCAAAAAGGCTCTCGCCGATATTGAGATGCCAGAGGGCTCCCTGGAGGTCGACCCTGATGTTCTTAAAGCCCAGGAAGATGTAGCCAAGACTGACGCCAATGTTGAAGAGACTGAGGCTATTCCTATTGGTTTTAAGGTTCCTCCAGCTGATGGTTCAGCCCCGATGGACACCGACGTTACTGACAGGTCGGGTCAGGTGGAGAACAAGGGTAATCTAGCATCTTAATCTTCTTTATTTTTATCAAGGAAGTCATCTGTGACCTAGTTTCCTTTGCTTGATGTAACTTATGAACACTTAGCTCTGATATCTTTACATATATATCTTTTTATATATCTTTTGTTTGAACAAGTGCATCCTCATTCATTGTTGTTAAAATGCAAATGTTTGCCTCTTTTACTGTATATTTTGTGTTGTGTTGGTAGTAATTTCGGCACTAAGTTCACAATGTTTGAAATCTCTACTCATCTTTAAGCGAGATGAGTATAACCACTAAGTGATTTTTAATTTGAACTCACCAAATTATGGTGTTATGTCACAAGTTTCCTCTCGTCATTTTGAGAGTGCATGGTTGAGCATCGTCTCGTCCATGCACTGTCGTCTCGGCCGAGAGAGATAGTTCACCAAGTTAATGATGTTTTAATAATGAACACTAAGTGATTTTTAATTTGAACTCACTATATTATGGCGTTATGTCACAAGTCCCCTCTCTTCGTTTTAAGAGTGCATGGTTGAGCATCATCTTGTCCATATACTATCGTCTCGACCGAGAGAGTTAATTCACTAAGTTAATAATGCTTAATATATTCCCCCTCCTAGTGTTACTGAGATTATATAAAAGAGGTTGTCCCCGTCTATACTATCATGTCATCGAGAGTTAAGGAGGATCTACTTCACCACGGGTGATGTTTCGTAGCTTAAGGTGTTGGATAATTCATTCACCATCACAAACTAATTTTGTAACGAAAATATGAGGGAACACTTCAAATTTTCATTCATAATCTTTCTTTTTTGTACCTAATACTGAAGAAGAAAAATTACAAGTGAATAAGGTTGACATAAACTTACTTGTAGTATTTCTTGAGATGATCGACATTCCAGGGGTCAAAGAATGGTTCTCCGTCAAGGTTCTCCAACCAATATGTCACTGCAACGACTTCATCAGTGGCTATGTAAGGACCATGCCAGTTTTCATGGAGCTTGTTTGTCTTTCGCCATGTCTTCTTCAAGACTAGGTCTCCCACAGCTATCGACCTGTCTTTTCCCCTATTCTTGCAGAACTTAGCCGTCCTCTGCTGGTAGGCTGCCTTCCTAATCTCTGCATCTTCTCTCCTTTGTTTGATCAGGTCAAGGTCAAGTCTTCTCTCTTTTAGGTTTTCCTTAGGGTCATACGTCTGAATTCTATGAGTGGGAAGACCAATCTCTATAGGTACCAGGCCTCTGATCCATAAGCCAGCATGAATGTGGTCTCCCCTGTCGGTGTCCTCTCTGTTGTCTTGTAAGCCCACAAGACGACATGTATCTCTTATATCCATCTTCCTTTAGCATCCTCCAACTTTTTCTTTATTCCATCAAGAATAGTTCTATTGGTGACTTCAGTCTGACCATTAGCCTGAGGTTGTCCAGGTGTTGAGAAGAATTGTTTGATGCCGACCCTTTCGCAGTATTTCTCTAAAGAGATATTTTTGAACTGCTACCCATTATTTGAGATGAGGGTATTAGGCAGGTTATACCTACATATGATATTCCTCCATATGAATTGTAATGTTTTTGCTCCGTAATAGTGATCATAGCCTCGGCTTCCACCCACTTTGAGAAGTAGTCTATCACCATAATTAAGAATCTGGAGTTACCCACGGCTCTTGGCATCGGTCTTACCAAGTCAATCCCCCATACTGCGAATGGCCATGGAGAGGTGATGGACGTCAAAGGCTGATGTGGTTGGTGAGGGATAGTCATAAACGGTTGGCACTTATCGCATTTATTCACATACTTAGTTGCATCTTTGGCCAAGGTCGGACACCAGTATCCCTATGTAATGATCCTCTTTACTAATGACCTTCCTCCGATGTTACTTGAAAAAGATCCCTCATGAATATATTTTAAAATATATTGCACCACAGTCGGGTGCACACATTTAAGAAGGGGTGGAAGAAATCCTTTCTTATACAACACGTTTACCAAGATAGAGAACTTAGCTGCTTTGTACCTTACCTTCCTCACATTGGCCTTAGACTCTGGCAACCTTCCTTCGCTGATATATTGGATTAGAGGGTCCATCCAAGACGGTCCTAGGATCAAGTTTAAGCAAACCTCTAATTTTGTATCATCCTCTTAAATGGTAGGCCGATGAAAATTTTTAACAGGAACTGACCTCCTAATATCAGTTCTCATGGCTAATGCCAATCTTGCCAAATCATCGGCTTGATTATTATCTAGTCAAGGCACCCTGTTGATCTTGATCTCAACGGATCTCTTGGTCATCTTTCTTACCCTTGCCAAGTATTTGGCCATCTAGTCGTCTTTGGCCTCGTAAATGCCCAAAATCTGATTAATCACCAGTTAGGAGTCATTGTGTACTAAGAGTTAGCCAACGTTCAGTACTTTTGCGAGGGATATCCCGACTATGAGCACCTCGTACTCCAACTCATTATTAGAGGCTTTAAAACTGAATCTCAATGTATATTCAATATATATTCCGTCTGATGTGGACACAATCAAGTCAGCGCCACTTCCACTCTCACAGGATGACCTATCAACAGTGAGGCTCCAAATAGTTCCTCCTCTTGAAATTGGATTTCTTTAATGACTCCTCTTCTAATAAAAAAAACTTATCTATTTTGGCCATAATAGGCCAGGGAGCTCTAGCGTCATCCTCAGTAGGCCAAGCTATACTAGTCTCATCTCCAGTCGATCATTCCTTAACTTTCTCTGATGGAATGCCTCCTATCTGGGTTTCTTTTCTATCATCCTCATCCTAGATGAACTCAACCATAAAATGTTGCCAATGATTAACCTATGATTGGTACCCTCGACTGATAAACTATGTCATACTCTCCCAGCTTAATGGCCCAAGCCATCAACCTACCCGATTTCTCGAGTTTATGAATGACTTGCCTAAGCAGGGAGTCCGTCAAGATGACCATTATATGAGCTTGAAAGTTGGGAATCATCTTCCTTGAAGCGTGGATGAGAGCATAAGCCAATTTTTCCATCTTAGGGTACCTATACTCAGCCCCTTGAAGGGATTATCTATTGAAATAGAATAATCTTTGTACCCCACTGTCGTCTCTTACTATAGCCGCGCTAATGGCTGACTCTGATAGAGCCAAGTATGAATAAAGCATTTCTCCATATACAGACAAGGATAGTAAGAGAGGTTAGACAAGGTAAACCTTCAATTCCTGAAAGGCTTTTTTGCACTCCTAGTCCCATTCAAAGGCCTTTTCTGTGTACTTTAAACAATGGCAAGCATTTATCAGTGGCTCTAGAGACGAACTTATTTAGAGCAGTTGCTCATCCAATGAGTCTCTGAATCTCCTTGATGGTATTTGGGGTTTTTATACCATCAACGGATTTAATTTTTTTGAGATTTGCCTCTATCCCCATCTGATTTACAATGAATCCCAAAAATTTGCTAGTTCCTACTCCAAACACACACTTTGCTGGATTGAGCTTAATTTTGTACCGGTCAATGCTATCAAAGGTGTGCTCAAGGTCCACCACATGAGTGTCGGCCTTGAGGCTCTTTGTCAGCTTATCATCAATATAGACCTCCATGGAATTTTCAATTTGATCTTTGAACATCTTATTTACTAGACGCTGATAGGTGGCCCCCTCATTCTTTAGGCAAAAGGGTATGACCTTATAATAATAGGTCACCTTATCGGTGATAAAGGTTGTCTTATCTTCATTAGTCGGGTCCATAAAGATTTGATTATAGCCTAAGTATTTATCTGTGAAGCTCATTAACTCATGGTCGGTAGTGGTATCCACCGTCGTATCAATACGAGGGAAAAAGGAAGCTGTCTTTGGGGCAAGACTTGTTCAAATCAGTGAATTCCACGCACATCCTCCACTTGTCGTTGTCTTTAGGTACTATGATTGCATTTGAAAGCCATTCAGGGTATATTACCTATTTGATGAACTCGGCCTTCTCAAGCTTCTTAACCTAGTCTGTGATGACCTCGTACTTCTCCCTTAAGTAGACCCTCCTTCTCTGTTTTATTGACTTTGCACCATCAACAACATTCAACTTATGAGACATTACCTTTGGGTCAATCCTCGACATATCTTCATGGCTCCACACGAAGATACTTTATCTCTTCCTCAGCAATTTAACCAACTCGTCCGTGACTTCTTGATTTATGGCTTTACCGACCTAGACGTTTTTTTTGGCTCGTCCTCATTAAGGACGATGGATTTTATCTCTTCGAAGGCCTATCCCTTCTTGATTTTTATCTCGTCTCTCAGATCAAGGGTGCCAATATTGCATGTGGTTATTCCTTTCTTATGTGCTTCTCTTTCTTCAGCTGAATTAAAGTAGCATTAACGTGCCGATGTTTGGTCACCTTGAACTTCCCTTACTCCATAAAGAGCCGAGAATATTATCATTTGGTGGACCATTGAAGGCCCAGCCTCAAACTCTTTGAAGGCTACCCGTCCCAATATGAGATGGTAAGCCGAGAAGACGTTCTCATCCATAATAAAAAAGTTTATCTTCTTGGTCAGCCTCTTCGGCTACACTTCTCCCAGTCTGAAGTGCATCTCGTACATTCCAAGTGGATGAACCTTATCCCCTCAGAATCCTATCAGAGGATAGTGGTATGGGATAAGTCTGGCCTTAATAAAGTCCTAAGCCTTTGAAATACGGCCAGAACATGACATTTGCAGAGCTTCCCCCATCGACCAAGATTCTTGGTACATCACACCCATGCACTATAGTGGTAATAACGAGCGGGTCATCATGAGGAGATAGGATATCCTTAAAATCTAGTCTTGAAAATCCAACTACGAGGGTTTCCGTATCCACTTTCTTCCTCTTCTCGGGCTTAGCATCAATAGAGGCTGAGTTCACTCCCTCGGCCTTAGTCACTGCCTTTGCCTAGGCCACATGCGCTTTACGATTGGCCACCTCTATGCCTCCACCCATTAGGCCAAAATAAATCATGCCTACACCAAACGAAATCATGTTGAGACATTTTACTGGAATGTTGTCGCCCTTTACCGGGACATCTGGATCGGCATTATTGTCATTCGAAGGGTCGTCACACCTGGATGGGGCGTCCTCTTTGCATTTATATGTTATCCTATTTCTAGGATCATCTCGGCCTTAGTCATCTTCGCCTCTACTCGAACTTCTCTTATCAACATATTTCCTCAGCTTACCAGACTTCAGCATTTTTTCGATCTCATCTTTGAGAGCGAAGCATCTCTCGGTGGTATGCCCACGATATTGTTGAAATTCAAACCACAAATTTTTATTCCTCTTGTGAGAAGCAAACTTTAATTTTTCTGGTCACCTAAGAGATCGGTCATTTTTTATCTCATTCAAAATGTGCTCATAACTAACTGTCAAAGGGGTGTAGTCTGAAAATTTGTTGTCTATTGGCTTTTTCTTGCTCTCCTTCCCCTTTGATTTTTGAAATTTTCCATCACCTCTCTTCTCTTCATTACCTTTGGCGGACATTGCCTCCTCTGCATTCATGACCCTCTAGACTGTAGCCTGGAGTTCAACGGTGGACTTTGGAGGGTCCTTGACAATCTTCCAGAGTAGCTTTCCTTTCTGAAGACCTCCCATAAGGGCTATCGTTGCAATGCTTTCTTAAGAATCATCAACTTCTAGCTTCTTCTTATTAAAATGGGTTATATACTCCCTCAGAGTCTCGTCCTTCTCCTGTTTGACATACATCAGGTCGATCGTCTTCATCTTCGATTTAACCCCAAAGCAGAAGTTGTGGATGAAACTATCAGCCAGTTATTTAAAGCTTTTAATTGAGTTTCTAGGAAGGGAAGTATGCCATACATGTGCAGTTCCAGTTAGAGTACTTGAAAATTCTCTATGAAGCACCCTATATCTTTAACTCACTTGAGTCTATATTATATAGGTACTCGTCTAGTTTGTAAATAGTGACAAAATTGAGTCATATTCTAGTTTGTCTAAAAAGACTTCAGAGTCTTCATTTTGAATTCCTCAAATTGCTCCTAAAGGTAGAACACCAACACCTCATCTAGGATTGCATTCATGTGTTGCATTCTTCATAATATGGGTTTGTGTGAGTTAAATCCCATTAAAATAATTTTTCCATAATTTTTGGGATATTTTAAATAATTTCTAGGATTTTTTAAACAATTTTTTAGAAATTTAAAATTATTTTTTACTTATGTTGTGGGCTATTTTTTAATTAGTAAAAGTTGTTAAAACTTGACTTGGGTAGAAAATGAAAGTTCTAGATAATATTGTGGGTAAAATTTGTATTTCTAAAAGATAAAAAAATACGCATTTTTTAAGTCATCTTAGCCTTACACGTGTTGGACTTACAATGGTTGGATCTGTATTTCTTTACACTCACATACCTGAGTATGATTGAGAACCCTTGGATCATTTTAATCTATGGCATGCATGCGTTCTTACTTGATCCATGTGTTAACATTTAAACCAATCACAGATTTTATAAATGGGGTGCTTTAATAGCCATTAGATTTCCTTAGATCATATCTTGATCGTTCATTTACTTGAGACGCTCCAGATCTTTCTCGTCCTTGTATAAAAGGAGACTTCGTCCTTTAATTTCTAACTTTTGTTCACCTCAACTTTGAGAGAGAGAGAGAGAGAGAGAGAGAGAGAGAGAGAAAAGAAAAAGAGAAAGAAAATAAAAACCCTAAGCTAAATGTTATGTTTCTTTCAAACCCTAAACCAATAAAATCATTTCCGATTTCAGTTTTTGAGAGTACTTGGACTTAGATCTAGTTAAGATCTTGATTGGGGATTTACACTTTCAATTATTTCACTTTTTTTGAAATATTTGTAAATGTTTTTGAATAACAAAAGTGTTTAGGATCTTGGTTCTTTTATATAGAAAGATTCCCTCTTGATCTGTGGATAATTTGAAAGGTCTAAACTCTGAGTTTCGATCAAACTAATTTTAGAAATCTTCTTTCAATTTTAGAATTTGTTTGTAATTTGATAATCATTTTGTCTGTAATAAGTGTGTGTGGGTTGCATGCATGTGATTTAGAGCACATCACCACTTACACTTTCACACTATAACACTAAAATGTGTTGGTAGATAGATTTTGAACATTTAAGTCGACGTAAAGCTAAAAGGAGTGGAGTTACAAAGCTGAGAGAACATCAACAACATCAGAGCCTTTGGAGAAGTCAGAAAATGCCAGAGCAGTTGGTATAATTTCTGAACATAGATTAGGCTTGATTGTTAAATAGTTTGTAACCTGTTGCTCTATTTTAGTGGATTTTTACTTTTGAGGTGTAGACACGTCCGTGGATATTTCTCCAATTGGTTGGGGTTTTACCATGTTAAAAATTGTACTTGTATACTTACTCTTCCTCTCATCCCTTTCTTGAGTCTGTGTTGATTTAATTTCTTTATAAGTTTTGGTTTTAAAAACTGGTAAACCTATACCTTAAATAACTCGATCATACTATTTTAAACACATCTTGTGTTAAGAAATTTGTTTTTTATTTCTTCAACAAAATATTCGGAGCCATTTTGATAGTTTAATCTTGAATTAAACAACTTAAGTGGTACTTTTTCACTTTACCCTTCATCTTGTCTGAGACTAAGAAGATATCTATAGCCGACTGATACATTTCAATGTGATGAACCGGATTAGTGCTCCCATAATGCCTCGGCGTCACCACTGGCGGCTTTAATTTGGCTGGAGTGGGGTAGCTCATGATTCTGGCCACGAATGGAGAACCTTCACTGTAGCCCATTTGAATAGAGTCATTCCAGGGCTTGTCGTCCACCACAACCTCGGCTACATTATCTCCAGCTCCTTCTCTGCCATTTGGCCGAACTGAACCCTCTCTAGGAGCCCACCTGTGTCGGCTGTTCACATCCCTCTGATCCTCGTCTCGGCCTCTAGGGACCTAATGGTTGTCTCCTTTATTATTCCTTCGAGAACCAGTTATACTTAAAGATATAGAGAGGTGGTTCCTCAGATCGTGTGGGGCTAGGCGGAGCCTATAAAAGGCCGACCCTCTGCTCAACCTGTCTAGGGCTGAGGCTTTTGGCATGCACTCTCGACTTTGCTGAATGGGTTTTATAATGAATCACGTGATCTGGTAAGGCTCCTAATAGCTCCTATCATCCTCCTCTTCACACTCTTGCTCCTCATCTGTAACAACCCGTCCTTTTTGGAGATAATTAAATTCCATAATTAAGTATAATTTGGAATTTGGAGAATTTCTCAAAATAGTGATTTTTGGGATTTTCGAGGATTTAATGATTATTGAAGGGTGTTAATAATTATTTTGGGACCATATAGGTCGAAATATTTTATTTATATGTCGCCGTGGAGTTTAGCGACAAAAGAGGTAAGATTTTGAGTAGAACACCGCATTTAATTATTTTGGGTTAGAATAGTGATTTGCGGTCAAGTACCTCGGATGGAAATTTCGACTGCGCCATGAGTCTCGGAATGTCCGAGATAGTCGGAAGAGAGTGTCCGATTGACGAAAATGAGTTTCGGATAATTTTAGAGGTAAAAGTAACTCGTAATTGGGTAAACGAGTCGTTTTTGGGTTTTAAAGGGTTAAAACCCTTTTTTCTATATATAAAGAGGAAGAGCGGGAGAAAAAGAGAAAGAAAAGAAGAGAAAGAGAGAGAAGAGAGAGAGGAGGAAGAAAAGAGGAAAAAGGGGGAGATTCCGGCCAGCCTCCGCGGGATTCGGCTCGAGGACGTCGGATTTTATACACGAGGCAAGTGTTTACTTGCTTTATTTGTTTTTATGCATAAATATCTCATATCATTGTTGGTATAAAAAACCCTAATGATTTTGGGTTGGGTATTCGTGGATAAAACGGGTTTTTGGGAGTTAAAACAATTAAACCCCAAATGATATTTCAATTTGTGGAACTTAAGTTTTAACCTAAATTAATTGGTGGTTTTGGGTTCTAGGATGTTTAGAACCCTTAATATATGTGTATTTATAGTTGGTTGAGGTTGTAGGACGTTGGGTGAGGTGACAAAAGCTTGGGAGAATCTTTAATGGCCGAAATCGTCTCGGAGAAGACGATAAATAGTAACCCGTCACCTTAGGGGGCATTTTTGGCCAGGAAAAGAATTGATTTAGCTTTCGGCCAAAACACTAAAGTTGTAGATCTTTTCGATACGGTCGCGTGGGCGCCAACCGCGTATTTTTTTCTACGATTTGATATGATTTTTACAAGATGACAGCTCCGGGTTGAAATCATCAACTTGGAAATCAAATCGGGAATTGGAAAAATTACGGCTAGGATTAATGTTGTAGATGTTCGGGATAATTTTTGGGGTAGTTTAGAAACCCCTAAATTGAATTTGGGTTGTTGGTTAAGGGAATTGAGGAATTTTTATTTGGGAGACCTGGTGTGACCGGTCGACCGCGCCCCTAAGGCTGGTTGACCGCGTCAAAGAGAAAGGGCTTACTGCTTTGTTTCGTAGGCTTATATGCCACCCGCGGTCGACCGGGGGTCTAGGATCGGTCGATCGGTGAACTGTTTTTCAGCCCAAGATTTTGGAGATTAGGATCATTTCTCCTTTTTGAGGTTAATGTTTGAGGCCCTTCCAAATAAGAAATTATGGAGGGTTATGTCCTAAAGGACTTGAGGAATTGGGAATTTATATATGTGTATATTCACTTAGAGTGAATTGGTATAATTGGAGATATCCAAATGAATCCGTAGATGGGATTTAAGTATGTTTTATTTATTAAAGTAAGAAAACACTTTGAGTTTAGTATCATGCTTATATGAATGCATGATTATGATTCCTGGAGGGAATCTTTGGGATTATTGGTCATCGCTAGATGATATAGGCCATTATGACCGTTTGTATATATTCTAGGAGGACTATACGGTATGTGTATATACTATGTGATTAAAGTATATATATATGATATGATGGAAATGATTTTGAAAATATAAAAATGAATATTTTCAAAATGGAAAGATAAATGATTTTCATAATTGATAAATTATGGATTGTACACACCTCCCTAAATCGCTATCATAAGGGAAGTTGCGCGCGTTGTGGTGAAGCCTTCCTGGCTGTTGAGCAGGTTGGATATAGTCCCTAGGTCATATGGGCATTTGTATTACTGCGCTGGTTAGGGGATTCCGGGTGTGGTCCTGACTTTCCCGCAGGCAATATGGCCGCTTCATGACGTTGGTAGGTTCCCAGGTTGTCTTGTATAGATAGGCCCTGGAAGATGATAGCCATTTAAGGACGCGTCCAGTAGGGAAACCCGGAGGGGCGGTCTTAGATTTATTAAAGCAATTCATGATAATGGATTGGCTTTAATTTACATTTCCTGAGTATAAAAAGGGAAATGGGATAAAGGTTTGGCTTCGGTAACACTCCCGGATGTAGGAAGGGATGTGGAAACATATGGTTTTATCAAAGCATTTTCATGATAATGAAAATGGCTTTGGGTACATTTCCTGAGTATAAAAAGGGAAATGGGATGATTTAAATAGGAAAAGCATTTTTATGTTAATAAAATTGGCTTTTAAAAAGGTATATTCTTTGGTAAAGCAATTCATGATAATGAATTGGCTTTAAATACATCTCCTAGATATGAGAAGGGAGATGGAAGTTTTTGAAATGAAAAGGATAAGTATTGATAAATACTTTGTGTATAGAATACACCTCAGTCCGGGAGATAGATCCGGATGATTATATATATGTATATATAAATAGATGAATTGAGTACCGAGGGTCTAATGGATCCCGACGATCGACCGTGCCACGTAGTAGTGTATTGGAGGGGTTCCTTGTTTGGATTTCGCTTCGCGAGACACCCCAAGCACGAATATGGCACTGTGTTGAGACTGGGGGGAAATTTAATCCTTAGTGCTCTAATATTATAAATGTTTGTGGTATATATATATATATATATATATATTATATATATCTTTCTGTACTAAGGGACTGGCGGATCTCGATGATCGACCTCGCTGCATAGTAGTGTATTGGGGGGGTTCCTTGTTTGGATTTCGCTTTGCGAGACACCCCACGCACGAACATGGAATGGCGTCGAGAATTGAGTGAAGTTTAGGCCTTAGTACATTTGTTGGACTATCTAGGATTGATAGTGGGTTTGGGATAGACTAGTTTAGCAGGATAGCTTGACTAGGATGTCTAGAGGGATGCGCTAGGAGTGCACTGTTAGTGGAGAGGTGAGGGGTATCTCATGGAAGTGCGATACCAATTTAAATATGAGATAAAACTATTTTCCTAAAAATAAAAAGCATTTATGCACTTGCAAAATATTTTCAAACCATTCGGGCTCTGACCCGTTTGTCTACTCTCCTTTATTTCTCTATACTATATATATATAGGTGTCCAGACACAGGGACGCCTGGATGGAAATTCCTTCGAGTCAGACGTCAGCTGCAGCAGCTGTGGATGCGTGCAGGTTTTTGATAGCCGCTTCCATCGTTGTACTCTAGATAGGAGGTATTGTATAAACATTCGAGCCAATGGCTCAATTGCATTTATTTATTCTTTCAGTACAACATTCGATATGGTTGTATATTTGGACCGAGTGTTCGGTTATTTTAATTCCTTTAATTTTCATTTCAGTTCATTACGCATTTAATTATGGATGTTCTAGTTTAATCGTAAAAAGAGTAGTTAAGTAAAAGTTTTTAACGCCCACCTAATAGGATATTAGTAAATAAAATGGATTTTCGACAGTGATGCTAAGAATGATCCATATGTGACTCCTGTTTTAATTAAATATTGGAGTGATCGCCCGGTATCCCATTAGGCGGGTTGTTACAGATGGTATCAGAGCATCAGGTTCTAGTGTCCTTAGGAATCTGTGCGGACGTACTACGCTTTCAGCGTTGCTCTCGATTTGTATGGAGCCCCAGGATTAGGATTGTTGATATCCCTTGTGAGATTTCGATCTCCTGCCATATTAGAAGATTATAGAAATCTTTTACGCGCTCGTTGAGAATCATGTGCGGACTTCGGAGGGCAGCAGGAGTTGGATCTTAGCTGGGGGAGCTGGTAGAAGATGGGGACGAGGACCTTAGTAGATGCCACTCTCCTTGTGGCAAATGCTAGGGATGGTTGTGACGACTACTAAAGTATAGTAGTTATGAGCAACCAAGTACTACTGTGATAGAAAGTGGTACTCAAGTTGGATTACCCCGTGGAGATAAGGATTCCAAAGGGATCTTACGGATAGTTTTAACTGTGAGACCCCATGATTCTGCAAGGAAGGATTGTTGGAACCAGTGGTGGAATTTCCTTTTAACAAAGGAGTTAAGAGGATTAGTAAGATTATTATAAGGAGAAAGGCTATAGAGTCAGATGGTACTGACGACCCTGTCATGGTCAGGAAGACCAGTGACGGAAATGGTATTGTGGAGTGCGGAGCCACACGATTAGTCTTTTCCCGATAGGAATAAAGGACGAGGTTAGGGTGCCCAGATGGGGCCTAGAGTTGAGAAATTTTGGGTAAGAGGTGTGGCTAGATGAAGTTGTGGTGTTCGATAGCCTTAGACTCGTGTGTGTAATATGAGTTTTGTTTTGGTCTCGATAAAATAATAATGTAGGCCTATGTGTTTTCCGCGATAGCGGAATTTTGTTTTCCTTCACTCGCCATAGAGGCGGGTGATTATATTTTGTATATATACGTATAATGTATTGGTTAATCGAAGCGATAGCAGGCTAATGATGGCAAGTCTATCGTGTTCGCAGTTCCTGGAGGGAACAGGTAGTTATTATGGTGTCTCACCTTGATAAAGGTTGAGTTCACCTTTATTGTAATGGATTGATGGAACCTCGATGAGTAGAGGCTTCCTTATTTTGGTTGGTATGTGTGGCAACCTTATAGATATAATGTAAGGCCCACAAGAATATTGTTGAGCTGTAAGATTTGGCTCAGTATTGGTTTTCGTAAGGACTTAGAAATAGTGCGAGCGCTGTGTGGTGTGACTCTTAGTTAGAGATAGGGGTTCAGACCACCTTTCGATCTTAAGGGATAGGATTATCCTGGGTGCATGTCGAAATAACGGGACTCCTTGACCAACGAAGTCAAGTGTTAATGTGTGGAGGGGTTCCTTGTTTGGATTTTGCTTTGCGAGACACTCCACACATGACTCTTAATGGCGCCGGGCATGGAGAGCTATTATAGGATGCAAGGTTGTGGGTTAGTCTTATAGTGTGGATGAACCACTATAGACTATGAGCCCTGTGATGATGGTACACTTATGAAAATATTGTACTATGGAAAGGCACTAAGGTGGTCCTCTCACCACGAATAGCTGGGTGGAGTAGGACTTAGAGAAATTTATTCGAGGATGTTAGCCAAGCCTTAATAAGAAGGCAAATTTGGAGAAAATCTTTGATCGGTGTGATGTTAGTAGTGTTCCTACAGAGAGTAGGCACCTTGATTTTTTTTAGGTTTCCTTTCGTATGGGCGAAAGGATAAGATAGTAGGAATGCGTTCGTAGGTTAGCAAGGTAGTATTTAGGACGTCCCGCTGGTGTACCTTGGGCCGTTATATCTCGATGACCGACAACGCGAGGGAGTAGTGTAACGGGAGGGATCCTTGTTTGGATTTTGCTCTGCGAGACGTTCCACGCACGAAACCAAGCAAATGTTGGGAGTCGAGAGAGGCCTTGGTCACTAGGGATATTATTAGGATACTCGTTTCGCTTAGGTAGGGTAACACCTAGATAGTAGCACTATAGGATGTAGGCTCGATAGAGTTAGTGATGCCGAGGTTAGGAGTTTGGAATTTCGCGGGTCGGGAGGACCCATAGATGAGTATTACACCGAGGAAAGGAGATCCTTATTGGGAGAGAGTGTTACGTGTTGAACGTTCGCTTTGGATGTGCAGATATGCACATGTTAGAAAGGTGTATGGGCACCTTGGTAAGATAGTTTTATGTACCGCCCAAAATAGGATGGGCGTAGTATGTAAGGTTGAAAATCCATGCCGAGAGGCATTTTAGAGGATGGGTATTAAGTGACGTATTAGAGTCACTTCATGATTGCGGTAGCCGCGTAGTGTATGGTTGGGAACCGTTGGGTTAGTATCGTTTCCCTTGAGGTATTAGGATTTGGAGTGATCCTAAGATTAGTGGTGTAGGTCGTATCTGAATTTCGAGGACGAAATTCTGTTGTAAGGGGGGGTATGTAACAACCCGTCCTTTTTGGAGATAATTAAATTCCATAATTAAGTATAATTTGGAATTTGGAGAATTTCTCGAAATAGTGATTTTTGGGATTTTCGAGGATTTAATGATTATTGAAGGGTGTTAATAATTATTTTGGGACCATATAGGTCGAAATATTTTATTTATATGTCGCCGTGGAGTTTAGCGACAAAAGAGGTAAGATTTTCAGTAGAACACCGCATTTAATTATTTTGGGTTAGAATAGTGATTTGCGGTCAAGTACCTCGGATGGAAATTTCGACTACGCCATGAGTCTCGGAATGTCCGAGATAGTCGGAAAAGAGTGTCCGATTGACGAAAATGAGTTTCGGATAATTTTAGAGGTAAAAATAACCCTTTTTTCTATATATAAAGAGGAAGAGCGGGAAAAAAAGAGAAAGAAAAGAAGAGAAAGAGAGAGAAGAGAGAGATGAGGAAGAAAAGAGGAAAAAGGGGGAGATTCCGGCCAGCCTCCGCGGGATTCGGCTCGAGGACGTCGGATTTTATCCACGAGGCAAGTGTTTACTTGCTTTATTTGTTTTTATGCATAAATATCTCATATCATTGTTGGTATAACAAACCCTAATGATTTTGGGTTGGGTATTCGTGGATAAACGGGTTTTTGGGAGTTAAAACAATTAAACCCCAAATGATATTTCAATTTGTGGAACTTAGGTTTTAACCTAAATTAATTGGTGGTTTTGGGTTCTAGGATGTTTAGAACCCTTAATATATGTGTATTTGTAGTTGGTTGAGGTTGTAGGACGTTGGGTGAGGTGACAAAAGCTTGGGAGAAGCTTTAATGGCCGAAATCGTCTCGGAGAAGACGATGAATAGTAACCCGTCACCTTAGGGGGCATTTTTGGCCAGGAAAAGAATTGATTTAGCTTTCGGCCAAAACACGAAAGTTGTAGATCTTTTTGATATGGTCACGTGGGCGCTGACCGCGTATTTTTCTACGATTTGATATGATTTTTACAAGATGACAGCTCCGGGTTGAAATCATCAACTCGGAAATCAAATCGGGAATTGGAAAAATTACGGCTAGGATTAATGTCGTAGATGTTCGGGATAATTTTTGGGGTAGTTTAGAAACCCCGAAAATGAATTTGGGTTGTTGGTTAAGGGAATTGAGGAATTTTTATTTGGGAGACCTGGTGTGACCGGTCGACCGCGCCCCTAAGGCCGGTCGACCGCGTCAAAGAGAAAGGGCTTACTGCTTTGTTTCGTAAGCTTATTTGCCACCCGCGGTCGACCGGGGGTCTAGGACCGGTCGACCGATGCCCTGTTTTTCAGCCCAAGATTTTGGAGATTAGGATCATTTCTCCTTTTTGAGGTTAATGTTTGAGGCCCTTCCAAATAAGAAATTATGGAGGGTTATGTCCTAAAGGACTTGAGGAATTGGGAATTTATATATGTGTATATTCACTTAGAGTGAATTGGTATAATTGGAGATATCCAAATGAACCCGTAGATGGGATTTAAGTATGTTTTATTTATTAAAGTAAGAAAACACTTTGGGTTTAGTATCATGCTTATATGAATGCATGATTATGATTCATGGAGGGAATCTTTGGGATTATTGGTCATCGCTAGATGATATAGGCCATTATGGCCATTTATATATATTCTAGGAGGACTATACGGTATGTGTATATACTATGTGATTAAAGTATATATATATGATATGATGGAAATGATTTTGAAAATATAAAAATGAATATTTTCAAAATGGAAAGATAAATGATTTTCATAATTGATAAATTATGGATTGTACACACCTCCCTAAATCGCTATCATAAGGGAAGTTGCGCGCGTTGTGGTGAAGCCTTCCTGGCTGTTGAGCAGGTTGGATATAGTCCCTAGGCCATATGGGCATTTGTATTACTGCGCTGGTTAGGGGATTCCGGGTGTGGTCCTGACTTTCCCGCAGGCAATATGGCCGCTTCCCGACGTTGGTAGGTTCCCAGGTTGTCTTGTATAGATAGGCCCTGGAAGATGATAGCCATTTAGGGACGCGTTCAGTGGGGAAACCCGGAGGGGCGGTCTTAGATTTATTAAAGCAATTCTTGATAATGGATTGGCTTTAATTTACATTTCCTGAGTATAAAAAGGGAAATGGGATAAAGGTTTGGCTTCGGTAACACTCCCGGATGTAGGAAGGGATGTGGAAGCATATGGTTTGATCAAAGCATTTTCATGATAATAAAAATGGCTTTGGGTACATTTCCTGAGTATAAAAAGGGAAATGGGATGATTTAAAAAGGAAAAGCATTTTTATGTTAATAAAATTGGCTTTTAAAAAGGTATATGCTTTGGTAAAGCAATTCATGATAATGAATTGGCTTTAAATACATCTCCTGGATATGAGAAGGGAGATGGAAGTTTTTGAAATGAAAAGGATAAGTATTGATAAATACTTTGTGTATAGAATACACCTCAGTACGGGAGATAGATCCGGATGATTATATATATGTATATATAAATAGATGAATTGAGTACCGAGGGTCTAATGGATCCCGACGATCGACCGTGCCGCGTAGTAGTGTATTGGGGGGGTTCCTTGCTTGGATTTCGCTTCGCGAGACACCCCAAGCACGAATATGGCACTGTGTTGAGACTGGGGGGAAATTTAATCCTTAGTGCTCTAATATTATAAATGTTTGTGGTATATATATATATATATTATATATATCTTTCTGTACTAAGGGACTGGCGGATCTCGATGATCGACCTCGCTGCATAGTAGTGTATTGGGGGGGTTCCTTGTTTGGATTTTTCTTTGCGAGACACCCCACGCACGAACATGGCATGGCGTCGAGAATTAAGTGAAGTTTAGCCCTTAGTACATTTGTTGGACTATCTAGGATTGATAGTGGGTTTGGGATAGACTAGTTTAGCAGGATAGCTTGACTAGGATGTCTAGAGGGATGCACTAGGAGTGCACTGTTAGTGGAGAGGTGAGGGGTATCTCATGGGAGTGCGATACCAATTTAAATTTGAGATAAAACTATTTTCCTAAAAATAAAAAGCATTTATGCACTTGCAAAATATTTTCAAAACATTCGGGCTCTGACCCGTTTGTCTACTCTCCTTTCTTTCTCTATACTATATATATATAGGTGTCCAGACACAGGGACGCCTGGATGGAAATTCCTTCGAGTCAGACGTCAGCTGCAGCAGCTGTGGATGCATGCAGGTTTTTGATAGCCGCTTCCATCGTTGTACTCTAGATAGGAGGTATTGTATAAACATTCGAGCCAATGGCTCAATTGCATTTATTTATTCTTTCAGTACAGCATTCGATATGGTTGTATATTTGGACCGAGTGTTCGGTTATTTTAATTCCTTTCATTTTCATTTCAGTTCATTACGCATTTAATTGTGGATGTTCTAGTTTAATCGTAAAAAGAGTAGTTAAGTAAAAGTTTTTAACGCCCACCTAATAGGATATTAATAAATAAAATGGATTTTCGACAGTGATGCTAAGAATGATCCATATGTGACTCCTGTTTTAATTAAATATTGGAGTGATAGCCCGGTATCCCATTAGGCGGGTTGTTACATCATCGTCAGGGCATTGCTGACCCAGCCTCCCCAGGCATAAGCGCCTAGGGTCTGCCACATCTATGCGCCTCTGTTGATGTGAAAGATCTTTGTGTGGGTAAACGGGTGTTCCACTGGCCACTAAGTCTCGAGGCTCCTCTCTCTCCATTGGAGTTATCATATTAGCTCCACTAGGCCTAACTATATTTTGGCTGAAGGTGGCAAGCTACTCCTGAATGGCCTATTGGCTTACCTCCAGTGAGAGGAGAGTCATTGCTACCTCAGCCATTTCTGACTAAGGAGGTTTGCTAGTGTCTAGCCCACCCCTTTTGGTGGAGGTAAGGGCAAATCTGATATCATAATAAGATTTCGATGATAAAAAAAACAAAGTCTTTGTGACACCCCGCCTAATTAAATATCGGGTGATCAGTCTTTTATTAAATTAAAATCAAGGTGAACGGTTGGTTCATTCTTAGCATCACTATCGAAAAATAACTTTTCCAATTAAACACCCTAAATAATTAAGCTAAGTGTCAAAACCATTTTAGACATTACTTTCCCGAATTTTATTTTATAAACCAACATTTAAAACTTTACATAATTCATAGTTAAATAATCACACAACAACTATCCTGGAACATATAATCCGATTAATTAAACATTCAACTAATTGAATCCATCATTTAATACTTAAATGAAAACATCCTGACAATAATAAATCCCAAAGTGCAAATACTGGAAATAAATGAATTACAATATCCAATAAAACAACTGAATAATGGAAAAAGGGAGACACACGCCCAACTGGATAAAATAAATGCTAGAAGTGGAATCAAGAAATGAGATCGTCTATGCAAGAGGCCTGTAACTCCCACCTAAGCTGCAGTGCATTCCTTCCAAAGGATCCTATGCAAGACGCCCCTGTGGCTGGGCACCTGTAATATATACATATATAAAATGTTTACTGGCCAATGCAACAACATATTAGTGTGACACTCCCTTGAGAAATTCTCACCTCTCTTCTAATGTGCACGCCTATCGCACTAACCTTCCCAACGGTTTAACTTATCTTATCTTAGGTTGCTCGTAAGATTAAACTGACAAATTTAATTATTTAAGAGGTTAATTCCACTTAATAACAAAGTTCTCATTTAAACTTTATTTGATAATAAAGTTTCTCAGTAACATATTATACTTTTCAAACACCCATTCCCCAATTGAAATAATTATTCATTTTCTTACTTACCATAAACACAGTAAGTAGTTCCCAAATTCCAGAATTTAATATATATATTAGATACTCATAAAATATATATATTCTAACGGCACCCCACATAATAATTATGGTGCGGGCATACTCTGCTATCCAATCCCCGTATCACTCGTACTAAGGGAAATACAAGTTCGGAATCACTCTCGAACTGTACTAACACAAACACAAATAATATTGAGTAGTATTAGGTTCATCAGAGTGACGCAATGGAAAGTATAAATCGGGCGTACAGTGATGACTGGATGACAACATTCCTCATTGGACTGAAAGAATAGCATATGATGGTTATCGGCAAGCTCGTGCGAGTGTGCAGTTAGGATAGACTGAAAAAAAAATTAACACAGGATGCACGGTCCTAAACTAGAATTGATTTTGACGATGAATGCGTTGGTTGGTTGTATTATGATTCACATTGGATGAATGTCTACCACTAGAGGAATGGTTTACCCGCAGAGGCGCCAGTACGCCTTAAGTACCAGCATAGGTGGTGTTAAAAATGGTTTGGACTTGATCATAAGGAAAGTGGAGACTCGGAGTTTATTGGGTAAGGTCATGTTTAGCGAAACGGTGAGCGTTAGAGCATGTCTCATATAGAGTATTTGGTGACCTTAGTGTTAAGGACTTCGGTGATTTCTCTTGGAGGATTATTAGGACTTAGAATAAAAATTGGTGGATCCCACAAGTTTGAGGTTTAATGGATAGAGAATTTTAGGGACGAAATTCCCAAAGGAGGGAAATTTGGAATACCCTGTTCCAATAATTCAATTAAATTATATACGAATTATAACTGAGGAGGAGTTCATGGTGATTAGGAGAGAATTGTGGGCGGGTCAAGAAATTGATAAATAAGATTATAGGACCAGGATCATTCGAATGACTATGGGGGGTCGTTCTAATGACATCCCTGTGTCGTTAGAAACAAGATGCAGGTCACGAGAAACAAGGCTTTAAATGACATGCCACTGCTTTATAGTGGCAGGTCGTGCGAAGGGTCGCACGATCCAAATATGGAACGACATGGAGAAATTGTTCGAACGACTTGGACTGTAATTAGATTACATGATTAGGGAGCATTTGAATAAATGAGGATATCAATGTGTCGGATTAATAAACATTTTTATGAAATAAAAATGTTAGAGAAGTGATATTTTAATGGAAATTGAGAATGAATAAATATTTCTAAGTTTTGAAATATTAAAAGTTAGTATTTTATGAAAATAGTGTCTTTTCTAAAATTATTGGTGTTAAACATTTTATGAAATAAAATGTTTGGAAATAATGATTTATTTTGTAAACATTGGTGAAATGAAGTTTCTTGTAAAAAGGAAGATTTTATTAAAAATTGACATTTTGTGAGTTTGAAAACATTAAATGTCTTTCATGCTTAAAATTATACTTTTGCAAGTATGATGAATTCGTAGAATGAAAAATATGTTTAAAACATTTTGTAGGATTTTAGGGTTTAAAATTCATCTTCTCATGCATATAAATTTGTAGTATTTTGGCACTAAGTGTATAAACAAGTTTAAAGAAGAATTATATGGGTTTAAACATGAATGATAAAAAGTGGAAAATTCTAGTTTTCAAGTAAGTGAAACAAAGGTTAAAAGTGTGATAGGGATAAAAAGTATAAGACTACATGTAATATAAAAGAATTGATATTTTCTTATAAAATTAGTATTTAATGTAAATGGATTTATTGAATAAAGAAAGTAAAGAAATGTGTGGTTGGGAAAAATGTTAATAATGGTATTGAATAAGTATTAATGGATGAACATGGAAAAATTAGTGTGTGTAACTTAGTAGTATTGTAAAATATTAACACTTATGAAATTGAAAGGAATTAAAGAGGTAAAGATGTTTCCAATTAAGAAGAATATTACTCCAACATTAAAAGGATGCTAAAATGTTAAAACACTTAAGAAATTAGGATGGGTAACTTAATTGTATTTTTGTAAGAAATTAACACTTGTGAAAATTGAGTAAAAGGTGATTTTGGAAACAAATGGGTAAAATGGTAATTGTACATAAAGTGGAATTTTTTTATGAAATAAAAATGTTGAAAAAGGTGTTACACAAAATTGTCCTAAATGAATATGATTTTTGAAATAAAATCAAGGTTTAAATGTAAGGGACATGAAATAGTAAAATTTCAAAGTGTAATACAAATTGGGGTGTAACCCCGAGTTTTGGCTTCGACTGAGTAAAAAGAAAAAGTGAGGTAATGTGGACATTTATAAAATGTTAAAACACATTAAAAGGAATTAGAATAACACCGGGACAAGAAAGAAGGAACCAGAGCGCTAGGGTGAAAAGTCCAAAACCAGTGGCCAGAGCATATAGGTGCGCATAGCCAGCGGTGTGGGGCCCATTAAAGTATGCGATACTGGAAGATTCTGAGAAAAGATAAAAAAAATATTGAACATGACAAGAAATGGCTTGTATGGTGAAATATGTTAATACAACCTAACTTAAATGAATTAATAAATGTTCCGATAAAGGTTAAAATGGACGAGTAAATGTGTAATTGATAAATGTCCATAATGTAAGAAAAAGGGTAAAGCAAGTGGGTAAATGGGTGATTGAGCAACCTAAGTGGTTAAACCAATAATTAACACAAGAATGTGTTCTAAAAGGTCTCAAAGATTAAGTATTTCTAACACAGTGTTCGCGTGTGTTGAAAGAGCGAGTTCTAACAAAAATACTAAAGTGTGTTGGAGGTAAAGGAATATTTTTGGGTAAATCAATGGCAGCAGTTTCAAATGTTGAACTGTATATGTTAAATAAATAAGGAAATGCTAAAACGAGTAAAAGGGAAGTCTTATATAAGATTAAGTTAAATTAATTTTAAGAAATAAGGTTTTCGAAAGTAAAAATCGTTTCATCCATTGGGCATATATTTATATGCATGTGTGTATGTGTGTATATATACAATGTAGCTGCATGTGCTCGTAGGCATAACGTGTTTGAGTCTCGTTTTTGGCGTTCGATTCTATACTGCATTTGTATATTTCCCACTGAGCATCGGCTCACACCCTCGCTTTGAAATTGAGAGCGGTTTGGTATTTTTAGAGCGTTATACATGTAAGAACTTTCTTTAATTTTATGTTGGTAGCTCTGTATACTTGACTTCCGGGTTTTCCCCATAGGTCCCTCACATAGTTTATTTGAAACTAGAATCGCATGTTAAACAAGTAAAATGTTAATTATATAAGTTGTTTCATTCCACTTCATACCTCACGCTCGGGTTGGACCGGGTTGACTACGAATAATCCATAAATTCGGGTTGGGGCATTGCATTAGCAAAAATATTTTTGGATGTTAAAGAATAGGGTCATGGATAACCTGGCACCCGATAATCATATGGGTTACCTTCAAAATTTTATGTTTTACCTTCTATGTCAGTTTTCCTTCACAATTAGCAATGGGACCCTCAATGTATGTTTATTGGCACTGGCAATTCACCTATATCATTTGGGTGGCTTTGATTGGGGTGACGCCCTCATGACGCATCTATATGATTTGTTGGACACCACATGTCGGGAGGTATATGGAAACCACATTAGCCAGTCCATAGTCGCACATTAGCTAGGGCAACGTTCCACATTTCACTTTTATGATTTTTTTTTCCTTTTTTTCTATCAATTATGTATCCCAAACATTTAATTTTTATGTTTGAAGTTAAAATTATGTTTGTCATGCATATGCATTTATTTTCGCTTCATACTATGTCCTTGTTTCCTTTATCTGTATTAAATTGAATTTGATCGGTAACTGAATTTAATTAAAGGTGACCCAAAATTAAATTTAACAAAACAATTGAAATTATACAAAGATTTAAAAAATAAACAAAAAAAATCCCATTGCATTGTAATATTCACGTATCATTCCCGTGTTGGTTGGTCTACCTCCTTAAGAATAACTATATTTTTCCTAATAAAAAACATTCAAGAGCGTTTTATGCCAGAATTTTCTTATTTAAAACAACTCTTTAAGTTCTATTCATGTTCTTGAGAGCCAAAATCAACAAATTGATAGTGCAAATTACCATTATTGTATTTCTTCCATGCCCTGGGACTGGTCATTTATATATTATTTTAGGAAACACGGTGATTATTTTGGAATAAACTATCTAGGAAAACGTCACTATTAATTATATTACAAAAAGAGTATTTTTATCTTTTTATTTTATTTTATTTTTTCTTTTTTATATATAACATGAGTCTTTGTTTTTCTATCATTTCTTCCATCTATTATTTCAAAATGGGTCCTGATAAATACACCAAAAATTTTACTCCAAAACACCCTTTTGTACAAAACACCATATAAGTACCCAATATTTGTAGAAAACACCAAACAAACGCAACACCACATTAACCTTATCCCATATAAAAATCCAAAACCTATCCAAACGCAACACCAAACAAATCTCATTTTTTCTATTTCCTCTCTCTCTCTAACTTCCCTCCCAAACCTATCTCTCAACCTTACAAATCCAAATATAGACCCATTTAAAAAATCGTACTATAATAATATATTGAATAAAAAAGGAAATGAACAAACTAGGATTTTAAAATAAAAATAAAAAATCTGCGAAACCTGAACCTACGGTTTCACGTCACCGTAGGTGTTGGTCTAGCTCGGTTTAATTTCACCATATATGGGTTCATTCAGTTGCATTCCACCATAATCCACTTGACATCGTAACAAATGTTTTCACGGTCACTTCCAACCGTGGAAAAATAACTTACAATTACATTGCACCGAAACTACTCGTCACTTACGACGGCAGGGAGCCGTAAGTACAGCAAACCCAATTTTTTTTAATCTGACCTTTGTTTTATAAATAGTTTTAGACATTATATACTTTGTAGAGGTGTTTTAAGGACTATTGAAATGTATTTTTGGACTTTGGGAGACAAATTAACAAGTTGAAATAGTTAGGTTATTTTGGAGTTGAAAAGTTTTGAGATTTTGTATGGTGTGATGTTGAGTTTGTGGTGTTAGTATGTGTGAAATTTCTTGTTTATTTGGAACTATATTATATATTTTGAAAGAAAAAAAAAATTCAAATTTTTTAATGTGGTTAGTAAAATGTATATTTAATTTATATGTGATGTTTTGAATTAAAAAATTTAGTGTAATTATCCTTACCCTTTCAAAATTGCTCAAAAACTTTAATTCATATGGAGAAGTTTGAAGAGTCAATGGTAAACATATAAAGCAAAGAAAGAGGAAGCCTTTCGTCTCCACCACTCTGCCACCCTTTGCCAAGAGGTGGTGATGATACGTCACAACTCACAAGGACAAAACATTTACAACCAATCGTAGATGCCATTTCACCACTGTTATCACATGTGGCAGTGAAATATCTATTTAGCACCATTTAAGTGTATATCTGTGGATAACCGAGCTCCCGATGGGATCATCCTTTTACACAGAAGATATTGGGCGACCCAGCTGAGGCTCAGTGCTATAATCACTATCAAACTCTACATATCTTTCTTTTTCATGCTTTTTTTCGCTGAAAATTTCCCAAGAAAGTACACTACACATTACATGGTCATCAAATGCCATATAACTAGGTGCTCTACTAAAAGAACTATACAATGTAGCTTCTTTTCCATAATTTTATCTTGAATTGTGCTAATAATAATAAAGGCAGTAATCTGTGCAGTGTTTTGACCTAATCAACTGCTTATTTTTAGCTTTTTTTCCTTTTGAACAACGTAGTTCTTAACACTACAAATGTATTCTCTCCTGTATGAAAAATATTTTTCCTAGATTTGTGGATATGTAGTAGTATTTTATTCCCATAACATTATTGAATCCCATATCATGAATGTATATCAAGACATGTAAGAGTGCTAAAATTTTAGATCATTACACTCCACCCCTTCTGCATGTCTCGTCTCTTTTCATGGATAAACTTATGCCAGTGTTTGATGTTTCGGTAGTGCATAATGTTTGTCATGGAAAACATACATTTTTTAAAACTTTTGCAGGTAAATTGTGCATAAAATAATGAACTTCGCAAAACCTATCTATACTAATAATACTTAAGATACATTGTGCATATGAACACATGTACATATGCATCACATGAGTATTACAAGGAACAGTATAGTATTAGCATGAACTTTAAATTTTACCATTTTGGAGGTAAAAAACTATTTTTCCCACACAAGTCGCCACATATGAAAATACACATTTATATAAATAGCTGATGTTTAGCATAAATTTAAAATTCACAAAAATAAAAGGGATATTTAAAAATATGTTTTATATGGAAAAAAATTATTTCAACCGAATTACACATTATACTTACTTTTTATAATAAGGTAATGTATTGTCCACCAAAACAATAGTATAATCAATACTATGCACTCAACAGTATAAAAAAAATACCATACAGCCTCTGAAAAAAAAAGGAAACAATATATACATCATCGCTCTTCCAAGAGCGGTCCTTATGGGTATTCCATTTGTATAAACTTACAGGGTAAAACAATCGTTTCAACCCATGATAATTTGGTCCTAAACAACCCTATGTATCATTATACGAAAAGACATACCATACTCATTAGGGTTGCTCTAACCTATTTTTATTTCCAACCCATCATAACTTTATCCTAAAATCCAAATTAATTCATGTTAGCTACAAACATCAATGCTTAGTCTGAATTTGTTTCAGTTCCAAAGATGCTTTCCTGATCTGTTACATAAATCAACATCACGGAGTAGGGAGATACTTTGTTCCCTGCAAATATCCCCAAACTCATCCTCCGAAAGGAATAAACACTTGAACCCACATGGCAATTTCACAATGACCAAAATTTTTAATGAAAATTCCGTGTGTGTGATTATAGAACATTCTGATTAATTAAAAAAAGGTTGTACTTAGTGCACAAGGCTCCCACTTAACTACAGAATCTGGAAGAAACGAATGACGATTGGCTTTACCCCCATATATGGAAAAACTTCTCCCACGATTCGAACTTCAGGCCATATCTTGAGCAAGGTCACACACACACACACACACACACACACACACACATATATATATATATATATATATATATATATATATATATATATATAGTAACAATGTAGTATTAGAGTTATATCAAGTTGTTAATCTCCTTTTTGATAAAGATTAGTTAATACCTCAACTAGATAAAGGGTTCGAGGGACAGATAAGTCTCACGTGAGATAAATTTACACTCCATATCAACTTATAAGGTCACGCAAATATGATTCAAAGTTGACTCCCATCATATTCATCACAATATTTTCAAACTCAATATGTTAAAGAGGCATTTCGATTAAAAAAGATACTTTAGTGAGTGTTACATGCTTTTCAAACTAAGAGTATCCACAGCAGGGATGCTAAAATTAGACAGAAATTATAAATTTACAAATTTTGAGAGTTGTGGTGATGGGTTGAATTGGACAAATTTTGTAGATGAATAGGCAGTGGTTCTCTAAATTTACTGAAGAGCTACTGAATTTGCAAATGTTCCTACGAACTTCATTTATCCGTAGAAATTCTTACAAACTTCTGAAATTCATTGGAAGTTAGTATCAAATATAAATAATCAACTTTATTAGATATTTGAATTCTTACGAACAACACTACTTCATAACAAGTAATACGAACAAATTTTGTTCGTAAGAAAATATGGTTTTTATTTCCTATGGATTACTATAGTTCGTTGAAACTATTTTTAAAAATTCTCTTACTTCACTATTGTGGAAATTTAGTACTCATGAATGTCAAATGCGCTTTTGGTTCAGTAAAGATATCCTTCATGAGCATCCACCATTGTGGATGCTCCAAGTATATAATGACATTTTAACACTCTTTTCTTATATGCTCCAACGTTATTTTACTAATGTTTTATAATACACCTTCTTTACTCACCTTGATTTTTGAAATATTTTTTATTCACCTCACTTTATTAGTTATTGGGACATTCAATCCAAAATAAAGTGGCTATAAGCGAAAGAATATCAGGATATTATATATTGTAGATAAGAAAATTTACGTCTCAATTCGCCTCTCACGTATGACATTACTTAAGCCTAACACGAGAATATATTTATATTAGAATAATGATATGGGTACCGAAACCTCTTCAAAAATTGGCGTGAATTTCACTTATTTTCTAACTTACCTATTAAGTGTTACCTTGTGATATAAGTCCCACCAAGAACAAAAATTTATTTCTTTTGGAGAAGGTTTTCAGAGACTTATTTGAGACTTATAGCATGATTCTTTATATTAGGTGATGCATAACTTTTTTTTACTTACCCCCGGTCTTGACTTAAGATTTGTTAAAAATTAGGATTTTTCTTTTGAGAAATACGATGAACCCAAGTCCCTATGTTTGAGTTAAATGTAAAGACATCAATAATGATGAAGTTAGGAATACCATATTAAAGGGCAAGATAATTATTTTTACAATTAAAGGTTAAAAAATAATTATCTCATGCTAAAAGTAATTAACTCGAAAATTAAAGAAGTTATAATTGTCTATAATACAAAACTAATTATAATCTAAATAGTATTATGATATTACGTATTGGGAAATACATAATATGTTAATTATATTCTTAAATGTTATATTGTGTTGATAAAAATTGTGTGAATAAGACAAGGGGCAATATTTCTAAAATGTTCAAAGTAGAGGGGCCATAGCTCCCTCACCAAAGGCTAGCTTCAACACTGGGTTTTCAAGTCATAAGCTGCTAATGTCAAATCTAAATACTAAATAAGAATTCCTTATAGACGTGATAAAGAAAAATGACACAATTAATGTTTAGTAACTAGGGGTTAATTTTTTTTTATAGTACACCATGCGGTGTCCAGGTCAGCCTGCGCGAACCTCGAATAATTCCCATTCGCGGTTCGTGGCTTTCGCTGGCCAAGCATTATTTTAATAGTGCCGAGAATTAAACTGGGGACCAAATCCAATCCACCTCCAAGGCTGTCCCAGTGACAGTCTTATACCACTGGATCAAAACCATTAGTTGACTGAGAGTTAATTACATTTTCTATTTAACATATTTTTTATATTACAAAAATTTCCTATCATTCGAAACAAAGTAAAAAAACTTAGCATAACATTTCTTAAACCATAAAAACTTTTCATCGAATGACTATTCAAAATTTAGGGATAAAGTAAAAAGGATCACAAAATTAGGCAAGTCAAAGATATGTTTAGAATATGAATTTTGGAGACCTTAGAATTTAAATCTATTTAATTTACTTTGTTCACTTTAAAGTAGATTTCTGATTAGAAAAATTTAGGACACGACAACTCAATCATATTGTTACAGTAGATTTCGGAATAAATTCTTCAGTGTTATATTTAGCTTTGAAATCCCAATGAAAACACTCAATTCATTCTTCCCACCTAAATCACATCAAAGTGCCCAATCAATAAAGGAAAGAGATAAGCTGGCTCATTGGATATTGCATGCTGTTGTTGGCAAACATATATATAGTAGTAGTGATCACATGAAATCAAATACAACTCAGATTTACGCAACCTTCCTACAAGTTAAACAAAACAAAAAACTTAAAATAATATCTTCTTTCACACCTAAGATTGACACCTCTATAAGTTAGCTACTCAATTTTTGGTTCATCATCAGTATAGCTGCCGGTTGCACCATAGTTGTAGCTGCTTATGCCAGCACTCACGTCCACATATGCATCCTCATTAATAAGATTACTGTTTTTTATTCATCTTGTAGTTGTTGTTGATCATCATCATCATCTTCTAGGTGATACTTAGAGGAAGAAGAAGTGACGGCATCAAGAGAGAGAAAGACTCGGCCAACGATGGGGATGCGGTCACTCAAAAGTCGCCCATCTCGAGGTGGTGAAAACAAAACTGGCAAGCACTCCTCCGTCTTGCTAAGGAACTTGGAGTTCTTGAAATGCTCTTTCAATTCTTCTACACCCTTTTATTTTCACGTAAAATATTAGATTTTAAGATTTTTATATAATGGAACCGGAAAAAAAAAATGACTAGTTTCATCCCTATTTCGAATTTTAGCAACATTTTGGGGTGATTTATGCGACAAGTTTGTGAAGTAATGCTATATTTTTAGTCCTTATGAATTCTTTTATGCCAAAGGGGAACACTCTATTTTATGACAAAATTTGACCAACACAATAATATGTTGTTAATGATCTAATTATTGCATGGTTGCCTGGTCTTTATCATTAACTCTTAATAAATATAATTTTTTGTAACTTAAGCATGCATAAGTTTAGGCTAATACTAACATGGTTCAAAGTCTCGGTCGAGTCAACTCGGAATCGACCTAGTTGACTCGGAATCGACTGAGTTGACTCGAAATCGGTAGGGGTGAAACGATATCGGGTCACGATTCGAAAAAATATAAATATCGAACGATATCTGCTTGACTCGTCGATATATCGGGCAGTCCGAGATGAAGGCCCGATATATCGGCCGATATAAACCATCACGAGCGAGTTAGTTGAAAAATAGTGAAAATGTTGAAAAAGTGGGGAAAAAACAAGGAATCTTGATGATATTGTCCAATAATGTAATTAATTACCTGTTAACAGCTTGGGACAAAAATAGGGTCACGGGTGTTGTAAAATTGTCTGATCTTTAGGTATAAAACAAAGCAGCAGCAAACAACTTCATACTCATCAATTTTCACCCAAAAAAAGCAGTTGAAACCTTTCATTAGCCGACCGGAGAAGAAGAAGAAGAAGAAGAAGAAGAAGAAGAGACGAAAGTTTTTTCAGCCTTAGATTTCTCTCTCTCTTTCATGTTTCGGCCCTAGGTATTTGCTTCCACCAGTTGAGTTTTGAGTTAGTGGTTTAAAAATGGGCCGGTGGTTTTAAAATAATGGTTTGTCTTTTTATTTTAACTTAAGTTGGTGTGTTTAAAAATGGTTTTAAAAGAATGTTTTTTACAGAATGTTATTTTTTTGTGTGTTTTTACTTTTAACTTAAGTTTCTCTTTTGAGTTAGTGGTTTAAAGCTTTTAAAAGAAAGGTTTGTCTTTTTTATTTTAACTTAAGTTGTGTTTAAAAATGGTTTTAAAAGAATGTTATTTTTTGAATGTTTTTTAAAAGAATGTCTCTTTCCTGTTTTTTTAAAGAATGTGTTTATATTTTTTTGTAAAGAATGTTTGTATATTTTTTGTAAAAATAAATAATATATGCATCCTTTTTAAAAAAAAAACTCTAAATTGTATTTTTTTTATCATAGTTAACGTTTTTAAATAACATTTGCATACTGTTAATAAAAATATACTAAAAAATAAAAGCTGAATGTTTCAAAAAAATCTTCAAACACCCATTTAACTAATATCCTCTTATTTTTAAAGGTACGCGCCAGCGACAAACGAAAATAACAATATAGTTTTTTTGAAAAAAAAGATGCAAATGTTTTTTTTGAGTTTAGTTCTTTTTTACAACATTAACTCTTGTAAAAAATAACATTTGCATCCTTTAAGAAAAAGTACTCCTCTAAAAAATAAAAGTAGACTTATTTTTTTAGTAGAGTTAATTTTTAATAACTTTGAACAAAATAACATAATAAAAAAAATAACATTTGTACCTTTTTTATTTTGTAGAATGGCTCCTAAACTAGATATTTGGTGGGAACATGGACTGCTGTTGGTGGAAATAGATTGTTTTTCAATATTATTATTGATTTACTATGCAATATTGAATCTGACAACTTTGTCGCGCTTTAGTATAACCAATTCTACAATGCAATGCATATTGAATGATAGGTTTGAATGTATCTCATTGGTACACATTGTTAATCTTATTTTTTTAAAATTTTCTATATTTTTTTCGAATTTTTTGCGCTCTCTAAATAGCATATTTATGCGTATCGCCCGATACCGCGACCGAGTTGAAAGTTGGGTGTCTCATACCGGGACCAATACCGAGACTTTGAACCATGAATACTAAGATACAGTCCAGTCAACGTTTTGAGTTATCTTGATTCCCAACATATATGTTAGTGGACAAGAGTGGGATAAATATATTGGACAAAGAACAAACCGGAGAGCAACTTCATATATTTGAATTTCGCCCCTAGTCAGAAATTTAGCTACAATTTTATGTGACGAGGTTGCAAGTTTTTTAGACTTTTACGAGTTGTTAAATTTTTTTTAATTAATAGTTCAAAGACAGACACAAGTGTATAAGCTTTATCAGAAAAAATGCTCAGCTTAGAACTCCTCGTTTTAATATCGACTTTCATCCCATAATAAGATAAAGTAATTTAAGACTAACACACATGTTATTGACATTTTTTTGTGAGTCGGTATTTACGAATTATTATGATTTTTTAATGAATAATAACATGGGAACCGTGTTTAAAAAGGCACACCTAGGCGAACTTGAGGTTTGGGAGAAATGTCTCCCCTTAAATTTTTTACGCCTTATTCTTGATAAAAAGTTTAGGGCCCACTTTTTTAAAAAACAAAAACGCTTTAGTAAAACGATATCACTTTTTAAATATTTTTTTAAAGAAAACAGACCAACATCTCATTCAAAACAATCGAATGACAAATCGTATCTCAAACCTCTCTACCTTTCGTCCAAAAAAATGCGCATTTTATTGGTCTTTTTTTGTTTTTTCTTAGTATTTAAAAAAAGATCAAATTCCAAAGTCCTTCAAACATTTTTTAATACACAGTTAGTCCAAGACTTTTATTTTGTACCAAAAAGTCTCATATTCTCTTATCTTTAAAGGTCCGCGCCAGGGGCATGGTAAAGTCTTTTTGGCATGGTGAAGGACTTTTTGATGAAAAATAAAAATGCTTGGAGTAAACGTGTATTAAAAAAAGTTCAAGGGACTATTTGGTATATGGCCCTAAAAAAAATAGTATTTTAGTTTGCATATATTCAGACATATTTTAAGGTATGTACCATTTTAATATTTTTAATAACCTTGTTATAGTTAAAAATGTTAAAATATATTAAAAAGTTCTAAACGCCTTTTTACGCCTAAGACCGCCTACGCTTCTAAAGTTTAAGACGTGGTCTCGACACCTCGATCACGTCCCACGTTTTTTAGAACCTCGCATGTGAATATTATTTTATAATAAAATTTGATTTACGGATTACATGTCATAATCAATTGTTTTGCACTATTAATTGAGTTTTAGTAACAAAAATGTGATACACATGATCAAACTATATCAACTTAAAATTCCTCTATTTTATTTTATTTTCGAGTGTACAACTCATGATTAAATTATAGGTTGATTCAATGTACGAAATGATAAAACATACCTGCAATCTCGCATAAGTAACCTCACAAATCTTTCTTGAGTTGAAAACCTCCCAATTTTTATTGTGAAATGACTTATAGAGTCTCGATGTAGCCTCTGGTGATGTCATGTTCACAAACCCATATCCCAGATTGCGTTTGTTACTGTTTCCAACGAATTAGTAAGCAATCAATTAAACAGAACCAAAACATTCCCTACTTATCCTCAAGACAATTAAGATATATAAATATATTTATATAGACATGATGAATATAAAGAGAGGCAAGAAAAGAGAGAAAAATCACATGACATCAATAGGGAGGTAGACGAAATCATAGGAGGACAAGGGCTGGTCCTCGCCGTCGTCGACAATCTGCTCGTTACAGTGAATGAAGTGATTATCCAGCATGTTCAATAGTAGGTTCTGACTACACCATCACCATCAAGTCAATATACAAAACTAATCACAACTTTCGACCTTACTCAAATAAAAAAAGGTCATTCACAAAAATTAGGACCTATTATAATATGTATTTTAAAAATAGGATAATAAATATTTTATTTATAATTTTAATTTCAATTTTTGAATAAAATAGCTGGCGCGAACCCATATTCATAAAACGAAATGTTTGTTGTCCTGTATTGACAATCAGTATTATTTTAAGTCCTAAAAGTATATCATATATATTAAAAAAATAGACATATTCACATTTATTATTTCAAAACCTCTAATTAAAAATAATTTTTACACGACCAATTTTGTGCTCTTTTCTAAATTATTGTCCTCTCTACAATTATAATTTATGTACATATTATTACAACACATCCAATGTAGTCCCAAAAGTGCATTGGATTGATAGACTTTATCATTAATTAATCAAAAATATAGTGTGATTAAGATAACAAGGAGATTTACGGGTGTGGTTAGCCTAGAAAAATGAAGATTCAAATCTTAAAGAATATGAAACATGTCTTATTTTCCTGGAAAATAATGGAGAAACTATTGTTAAAGACGTAAGATTGAAAATTGAAATATAAACTCCACTTTGAGAAAATTGGTTAGACATAACATTTGAACTTGAACTCATTCTCTATATTATATCTCTACCATGCACATACCTCAATGTATAAAACCTAACAATGGATATAAAAAATCAAGCAATAAAAAAGACAAAAAACAGCCTGAACCAGAAAATCAACAAATCAACAAAGCAAGCACGAAAAACACAAACCTGTACTTGTTGGGTATGTTTTTAATCATGACAGTGGTTCTATAATCTTTGTGATTCGACTCCATAACACCATCTTCGTCTATCAAAAATCGAGGATCATATTCCTTAGAAGATTGCCTCGACCCCTTCCATGGCCTATTACTACCAGCCTTACTACTCGAAACCTAACCACCCTTCTTATAACTTTTCTTTTGAGTCGTACTATCACTACCACTCCCCTCAATTACCCTATCATTCCCATTCCCATTCCCATTCCCATTCCCATTCCCATTCCCATTCCCATTCCCATTTAAACACAAGGATCCCATTTGAGCTTCAACACTACTATTAGGGTTACTCTTTGTTTTACACAGATGCGGCGGCGAACAACGGAATGTTCCAGAGTAAATGGCATTAGAATTGAATCTGCTAGAGTTTGCATTATATATAGGCTTTGAAAACCTCCTGTTATGTCCACCAGGCCGACTAAACTCAATCACTACCTGCTTCCCATTAATTTCTTTCCCATTCATATTCAAAACAGCCTTTGATGCATCCCTTATGTCGAAAAACTCAATAAACTTTTGATGCCGCTTCATTGGAGTATCCCTTAATTCCTTTATTGCCCCTAATTCACAAACATTAAAAGAAACATGATTATAATGTAACAAAAAAACCTAAAACACTAGAGAAGCCAAATGGGTTCACTCTGAATTCTAAATGTCACATATAATAACAACCCCAATTATAAGTACTTGTAAATGATTTTTTAAGAGGCATATATTAAATAGTCCTCTGAATTTTTTTTAATACACATTTAATCCAAATCTTTTTATTTTGCACCAAAAAGTCTTTCACCACGCCAAAAAGGTTTTACCATACCGCTTTTAAAGATAAGAAAATAAGGAACTTTTTGATATAAAATAAAAGACTTGTACTAAATATGTATTAAAAAATGTTTGAGTAACTTTTTGTTATTTGATCCTTTTTTTAATGAGTATAGAGAAAAAATAATAACAAATATTTTTTTTATAAAATCATTTAAAATCAGATGTGACACGTCAGTGCATCGCACAAATTTAATCGGATTTGTGTGTCGTTGATTTTATTTTTTTTATAAAATCATTTTATAAATAGTTTACAAAAATAGTTAAAAACTATTTTAAAAAACTATTTTTTTATTAATAGAAAACTTTTAAAATAATTTAAAATAATTTTTATTTATATTAAACTATTTTTTTTTCTGAAACAGTTTTTTTCAAAAAAAAATAATTAATAAAGTTCACAAGGCTTTAACAAACACAAAGAAAAGGAAAAAAAATGGCATCCGATAACTTTTCGATAAAATCCTCCTGTACGGATATCACTACTCTTTTTAATTAGTATATTTTTTTTTTTATAATATTTTTAACTCATTTAGTCCCCCAATCACCCATTTACCCAATATTCTCTTATTTTTAAAGGTCCGCGCCAGCGGCACCCCTTATTTTTAAACCATTTTTTGTTTAATTTTACAACATTTAAAACTATTTTTGTATTTCTTAAAATTTTTTAAAGGTCTGCGTCAACACTATTTGTCCAGCAAGTTTTATTTTTTATTTTTAAAGGTTCGCGCAAGCGGTACCCCTTATTTTTAAACTTTTTTTTTTATTTTACAACATTTGAACTAATTTTTGAATTTCTTAAAACTTTTTATAAATATAAAAAAAAAATTATTTACATTAAACTAACTTTTTTTTGAAACATTTTTTTCAGAAAAATAAGATAAAAATACACTTTGCTCTTCATTTATTCACAAGGCTTTAACAAACCCAAAGAAAGGGAAGAAAAAAGGAAAAAAAAAAGGGAGGGGGGGCATCCGGTAAAATTCCGGTTATATTTTCCGGTACCTATATCACTACTCTATATTAAATAGTCCCTTGAATTTTTTTTAATACACGTTTAGCCCAAATTTTTTATTTGCACCAAAAAGTCCTTCACCACGCGAAAAAAGGTTTTACCATACCGCTTTTAATGATAAGAAAATAAGAAACTTTTTGATATAAAATAAAAGACTTGGACTAAATATGTATTAAAAATTGTTTGAGTGACTTTTTGTTATTTGATCCTTTTTTTAATGAGTATAGAAAAACAATAATAACAAATATTCATACCAAAAGCTTCAAAGATTTGTCTAAGAAAACCAGTGGAGACGTCGGAGGCTAAATTGAAGATAACAATCGTGCCCTGATTGTAACCTTCCGGGAGACAATCGGTTACCGAAAACATGAACTGAGCCCAAACTGGTCGGCCGGCAATAAGCCCAAAAGTCGGAGAGGGTAAAGGTGGACCTAATATTTCCGGCTCAAAATAAGAATTGCGAGTCAAAACGGTATCGTAATGCTTCTTCAACCTGTACTGTTGCTGCATGTGTTGGTTTTGAATGGCCACTAACGCCACCTGCGAATCTCTCAAGTCGTAAAAATGAACCGTCACTATTCCGTTACGGACTCTCTCCATTTGCACAGCTCTAACGTCTCCAAAAACCTCCAATTCCCGCTTGATAACGGACTGGCTAACGTCCGTCTGTACGGAACTCAGTAATAATGTCTGTGATGGCGTGGTGGACGGCGGAGGTAGAGTGGGTGATGTGGGTAGGGGGCTACCCTGCGCCGGTGGTGCCGGGTAGTTACAAACATGCATGGGTTGAAATTGAAGGTGGTAAGAGTAGAGGTAGTAAATTTGGGGTTGGAGTAACGTTATTGAGGGGTTTATTGCTGGTATGAACTCTTACGCCATTGGATCTAAATGTCCAGTTGGTATGAACTCTTGCGCCATAGGATCTAAATGTCCAGGAAAACCTTGTTCAGCCATAGGTTTGAACTCTTGCGCCATAGGATCTAAATGTTCAGGAAAATGAACAAAACCTTGTTCTGCCATATGTGGGAAATTAGAGTGAGAAAGTTGGTTAAATAAGTGTAGGGGTTGTGAATTTGCCGAGTCAGTTCATATTCCATCCCCTTGTTTTCATATTCCAGAGTGACAGTAATGTTTGTTAATACGTAAAGTCTCTCTCTATATTCTCTCTAATATATGTTACAACAGATGTAGTTCATATTCCAATCTCTCTAATATATGTTACAATAGATGTAGTTCATATTCCAATCTCTCTATATGTGTCTCTCTAATATAGTATGTGGGTCTCTAGTCCTTCTCCCTATATTTTGAATACAACAGATGTAGTTCAGATCTTTAGGCTTTCCAGTTTCAGCCGTCTTAAACACACTATTAGACCATACTCATATTATTTTGCCACACTATTATTTGTAGAGCTTTTATATGTGCACAACGAGAGATGTACATAGATTTGGAATATATTATAAAAATTGTTTGTTTTAAACAGTAGGCTTTTGAAAATACGAATTATAAATAAAAAATTGATAACTAATATGTAATCAAGAATGATAACTAATATTTAGTTAAGAATAATAATGAAAAAAACAATAATATTAATATTAATATTTTTTTTGTTACAGTGAGCCCGTAAAATGTAAAGTTGCAAGTTAAATGTTCAATACACATTGAGTGTTGCTACCACGATTTTTTTTTTTAACGTGACATGTAAACAACCCAACAAAAAGTAACACAACATAACATGATACAAGGATACGACACGACACGAAATATTTTTTTAACCAAACACGAACACGATCATAATAAAAGTGGTACAACACGTATGATTATTTTTTTACCTAACACGAACACAACCCAAGTAAAAACGACACGTCAAAAAATATGTTATTTTTTTAAACCAAACACGAACGCGAACAAAATAAAATTAACACGACATGGCACGACACATCACGAGATCTTTTTTTTATTTAAGAAAACACGGCCAATTAAAAGCGACACAATACGCCCCGACATAAAATTTTATTTTTTTAACAAACACATTCCAAAAGTGACACGACACGGCATGGCGTGACATAAAATATTTTTTTTTAACCAAAAATGAAAAAAAAAGTGACAAGACGATACGACATGATTTCATATATTTTTTTCAACCTGTCATGAACAAGAACCAATTAAAAGCGACACAACAAAAAATGTTATTTTGTAAACCAAAAATGAACCCGACCAAAATAAAATGACATGACGTGACACGACACGACCAAACATAAAATATTTTTTTACTTGTCATGAACACGACCAAAGTAAAAACAACACAACACAACACAAAATGTTATTTTTTAAATAAAAAACGAATCCAACCAAAATAAAAATGACACGACACGAAATATTTTTTTAAAAAATTTTCTTGAAAAATCAAGTGGGACAAAACTTAGTCAGAGGAAAAAGAGTATAACATAATATGACATTTTTTGTAGTGTTTTATTTATATTAATAGAAAAGACTGTTAATTTTTTTTAAATAAGATGTACAATTATTTATTTATAATTCGTATTTTTAAAAGCTAAAACAATTTACTTTTGTAAAACAATTTTTTTAAAATTACAGTTAATTTAACATTGGGAATAGTTTTTTACTTTATATAAAGTTGAAACAATTTTTTATACAAAATTTATTTTTTCTATTTTATAAAAAGTGTTTTTTTAAATAAACATTTTTTAACATTCAAAGCAGTTTTTAATATAAATAAAATATTTATTTAGTTGGGATAAAAAAGTAAATATAAATTTTGGGTATAAATGTGAATTTGAAATGAAATTAAATGAAAAGGAGTTAATGGGTTTAAGGGAGTTAATGGGTTTAGAGGCATTATAGTCCTTGAATCTTAAAATGGAGTGTAGGAAGAATGTGGGGGAGTGGGAATAGCCAGCGCCATTTTTATTTATAAAAAGTATCATTTATTTTAAGAAAATGGTTTTTATTTAAGAAAAAAAAAGTTCTTAAAAAGATTATAAAAAATTGTGTTACAAAAATAAAACTTCTGAAAAAAAGTTTACGTCTATTTTTGTAAATGAAAATAATGTCTATTTGAAGTTGGCGTGGACCCACATCATCATGCTTGGTTAGTACCGCTAACGCGGACCCACAGCATCATCGTGTTTGGTTAGTGTCGCTGGCACGGACCCACATCATCATATCGATTACTTAGTGTTGTTGGCTCGGACACACAGCATCATCGCATTTAGTTAGTGCCGCTGGCACGGACCCACATCATCATCGCGATTGGTTAGTGTCGCTGGCGCGGACCCACGTCATTTAATCAGGTTTTTTGAAAATAACTTTTATTAAAGATACAATTTTTTAGTTTTTTAAACATTTTTCTTTTTATATATAATTTTTTTAAAATAGTTATAAAAAGTAAAAACGTTTTTAAAAAAAAATTCTTTTTTAAATAATATTTATAACTAGTCTTTTTTTCTTACATATTATAATTATGTTATGGATTATGATTTTTTTTAATTAAAAAATACTATATAGTTTTTATAATGTATTAAATATCAGTGTTAAAGTCAGATTAACACGCACAAACTCACCCTTTTATTTAGCCAAGTCAGTCGGTACAATCCTCGCTAAATTTCTCTATCTGCAAATAGAACTTTTCTTATTTGTATGTATGGTGTTGTACTTGATTACGTAGGATTTAGAAAAATGTTTAACTCATTATTTTTTGGGAAAAAAAATTAAGGAAGGGATGGTTATTCCCGAATCAGCTTGCGTACATCACATAACTAATTTTATTAACATATCGCGAGATAGGTCGCTCTAAGCTCGCTTGAAGCAGTCATCAAATGAACCCGTACTGTTTTGGTATTTTTACTTCGGTTGATAGGCCGCACAAAGTGGGATCAAACGACATCGTATGTCGTTCGAGCGACATCCCCTTGTCCTTCGAGCGATTGCGCTGACTTAACTTTTTATATAAATACCTGTTTCTACATCAAGGTTTTTCACGACACTATTTTTTGTAAAGCTATTGCGATTTTAAGACTTCATCTTCTGAGTTTTAAACCACTTTTGATTCATTAAACTATCCCAAATATATGTGTGAATCATTCCAAACCCTTGTTACTCATTCTACCCATCTTGTGGAGAAGAAGGTTATTTCTCCATTACTGACCATTGGATCTATTGCGGGATCTCTTATCGACAACAACGAACCGACGCCTACAAGTATTCGTGCGTCACAACAAGCTATACTTCTCTGTATTTGTAAGTCGTTACACAATATAGTGAAATAAAAAGGTTTTACCCCTTTCGGGATTTCTCAAATTTGTGTTTGTAATTGTGTGCATGCTTGATTATGTATATTCTGTCAATCACAATTATTTGCAAGAGTTATGATTTTAATTAAAATCTGGGCATAAAATTGGAATTTAATTAAACAAGTTTGTTCATTGATTGCTAGTGCACTCTCAAATTGGTATCAGAGCCAATTACACCGTGTAATTTTTTCGCAAAATTTTTCTGGATATCAATTTTGGTCTAATAATTGATTTTTGAAAAAAGCACAAATTCAATGGAAAACTTGTATAATTGAGTGTCAATTTTTTACGGGATAAATAATGCATATTGAAAAGCTCGTATGAAATCCCATTTAAAAGCCATTGATGAAGGTGTCTGGGTTGTATGTGAAAGTGGGTGGACTCCTCTCACTATCACCGCTAATAATGTCACTAATGTTAAATCTGTGACTAACTGGACTAAGGTGTAACACCCCACGACTTTGGAGACTGAGAAATTAAGTTTTTGGGAAAATAAGATTTAATTGAATTGGAGAATTTCAAAATTTGGGAATTGAGGCCCAACAATAGAGAATATTTTAAAGAATTCCGGTTGAGGGTACCATCGATCCCGGAAGGGTCGAGATAGTCAAAATGACTGTTATTGGGTTTTATTTCGGCTCCGGAATGTTTTTAAGTTATTTTGGCTCGAATTGGAGTAAACGAGTCATTTAAAGTGTGTATTAACATTTAAAACTGGGTTTGTTGTTTTAAAGGATTTAAGGCTTACGGATCAAGCCTTTCTCATTTAGAGAAAGAGAGAAAAAGCCCTAGAGGGAGAAAGAAGAAGAGAAAGAAGAAGGAAAGAAGAGAGAGAGGAAGAAAAGCTTGGGGATTTCCGGCCCAATCGCGACAACAAGGACGATCCAACCTCTACAAATCTGAGGCAAGTGTTTAATCTTGCTAAATAACTATTTGTGTATTTCATTTCATAATTTGTGGGTTAAAGGAATGGATTTTTGGGTATTAATGTCAAAACCTAGATTTTAGGTTTAAATCTTGAAATCAATGTTTAAATATGGATTTAATGGAATAGAAATGTTTGGGATCAACTTTGGGTTGACTTATGGGCTTAAAATCATAAATTGATGAAGGTTTAATGGTTAGAAATGAAAATTTAGGGTTTAGAATTCGTGGGTTTTGATGAAGAAGAAAAACCCTTCAAAAATTGCAGATTCGAATCGATTCGCCCCCTCAAGCGAATCGATTCGGTTTAGTGAAATTGGCAGGTCTGCATTGACCGAATCGGTTCGGACCCAAACCGAATCGATTCGGCCTATTTCAGAAGCCCAGGTCTTTGGACCCGAATCGATTCGCCTTGGAGGCCGAATCGATTCGCTAGACCGAATCGATTCGGAATAGGGCCGAATCGATTCGGAAACAGGGCATTTTGAGGTATTTTCTCCATAGTGAATTCAAACCCTTTTTGGTTGGGTTTATTGATTTGGGGCCTTCTCTTATGATGTAAGAGATATGTTCTTGGAGACACATAAGGAGTTTCTCACACATTAGAATTTTGGGGACTCCTTAGGGTAATTTGGGAGAAATGTATCCATGTATGTATTTGGAGTTATGTATAGAGATTTTGGGGAAACCCTTTGGGATTGAGAATCCTAATTGTAGATTAAAAGTAAGTGTAGATGTGATGTGAGGCTAAGAACTCTTACAGAGAATTGTGAGGGTATGTGGTGAAATTCTAGGCCAACCTTTATGTCAAATCCTTATAAGGATAGGATACTATTAAGATATGATTTGGGGCAAAAATGGAAGAGTGTAGTTGCATACCCTTAGTAATGATAAAAATTTTAAGAAATAAATCCGAGAGATCTTAGACTAGGGTATTCACAAAAGTGATTGAACCATAGTCGAAATCGAGGGAAATGAGATTATTTGATGAATGAAAGAATGAGCTTGAGGCTTATAGACTATTAGTTATATGTATACCGATAGTCAAAATGATTACCTGATTCTCTAATGTACTCGCAGATATAGATGAAACGTGTAGTGATGGATTCCTACGCAAACTCTCGGGTGATAGCCCTAATGTTGAATATATAGGTATAGATATATACACATGGTTTTGGGAGACTATTCATCATAGGAAAATGATCGAATATGTTTCAAGTATGGGATTATATTCACATATCAAGGTAAATTTAATGGAAATGGTGGTGACGGCTTATATATTGAGGACTATGTATACTTATAGCCAGGTATATATATCTTATACATATGAACGAGAATTAGTTTATATATATAGATAAGGATATGTGAATATGTGTTGATATATATATATCAGTATGTATATAGATGTATGGATATATTTATGTTGTGGACATACATGGTATGGATATTTAAACCGTATATGATGGTTTATTATTTGATCATATGATTGGATCATATGGATTATATATATTATGCATGTAAATGATATATATACTTAATTGGTTAAGCATACCCCGCTCATGCTATCATTGGGAAGTTGCGCGCGTAGAGGGTGAGCATCCTGGCTAGAAAAGCAGGGTGTGGATATTCCCCAGGTCATAGTCGTCCCGTGTGTTATTATATGATATATATATTTATTTTTGGGATGAGACGTGATGGGTATGTTTCGTCTCATTGCCAGTTTGGAGCTATGACCGCTTCCCGGGACGTCGTGTGCGTGAGTTTACCACGAGATGGGTGTCGTTTAGTCCCACCATGGTGGCCCCAGTATTGCTACGTGAGCCGGGCACTAGGAAGATGATAGCATTGATGCAGTCTATCGGCGATATATATAGCCGGGTATATTATGTGCATGGCCTTGTACATCATATGTAGTATGTACACTTGGCTATTGGATTGATGATGGTATATATATACGGATAGAAATAAAATACCTATATATATATTTATATATCCTAGATGAAAGGATATGGTATTTCTACGGAGCACATCATGGATGATTATGGTGTACCAGATTTATTGGGGGTTGATGTATCGTATTTGAGGAATACTTCGGTTACATCATACCAAGGATATTATTGGAAATTCTTTTATTTTATTTTATTTGTTTTCTTTCTTTTCTTTTCTTTTCTTTGTTTCTTAGTAGTTATAGAAGTTTAGTAGTAATGATAGTATTAACTTGTATGTTGAGGATTATGGATCTCTAGGATCGACATTGCCCAGGAGTAGTGTAACGAGGTGGTTCCTTGTTTGGATTTCGCTTTGCGAGACACCTCACATACGAAACGCAGTGCCATGTCGAGATTTGAGAGAAGTAATTCCATAGGTGGCATCTCGGATCTCTGGTCTTGACCTTGTCAAGAGTAGTGTAACGGGGCGGTTCCTTGTTTGGATTTCGCTTTGCGAGACTCCCCACGCACGAAACGTAGTACAATTTTGGGATTAGAGAGAAGTTTTGCCAATATTCCATGTGCATGTTATTAGGTATATTAATTCTTACGTTTTTAGCCTATATATGTATATATATATATATATATGTATATGTATAGGGGTAATGTTTTAAGAATTACGATGATTATAATTCATAAGATTATTAATCGGAATTCATTAAGCCTATTATGGCATAATTGTTGTAATCATAATCTAATAGGATTAGAAATGGGTGGATCCTTAGATTATGACGGGAAGGTAGCTCTCGTGGATATAGGCTAGGCCTGATAAGTTAGGTTGTCCTAAAATCAATGGGGGTAATTTAACTAAAAAAATTTGAGGACGCGAATAGGTGCGCGCCTTTAGATGAGAGGTGAGTTGGGGTTCCACGAGAGTGCGGTCTCACTTTATTTATGAAATTAAGTACACCGGTATTTATTATGCACGGTTAACGCACTTGCTAAATATTTTCACATTCGGGGCTCTGACCCATTTTCTTTTCTCTCCTGCTTGTATATATATATATATGTATTTCCACAGGTATCCTACCGCATGGATGCCGAATGACTTTCTATCCAGAGTCTTGGGAGCCGTGACAAATGCGGACTGTTGCGGGATGTATCTTGTAGCCGCTTCCTACTTCTTTAAAATTCTAGGTAGGATTCATGTTGTACATCGGGTTTGTTCCCAAGGGATATTTTTAGATGTTTTTATTTATTCCATTCCAGTTATTGTATTAGCTGTGACCCGACAGCTTATTCGGGTCTACTTTCATACATTCAGTTGTAGTTATTTATTTTGTTTTATTATAGAATTTCGTTTATCATAGTTCTTTCTTGCATCTTTCTCTTATTTATTAGAGGTTTTGTAGTGTGGGTTGTGTTATGTTGCTGGTTTTAATCTATTTAACATCTCGCTTATATGATATCGGGTAGTTAGTCCTATATTATATAGTACCGACAGTTGATGTTGAGACTGGACCATCTGGAATTCCTGATTCAATATAGTATAGGGCTGGCCACCCGTTATTGTTTTAAGCGGGGTGTTACATAAGGATGATTATAAATTGAGCATATATAACTCAGGTGCACTAAATGAAATTTTCGGAGCCGTCACACTCGATGAGTTCCAACGCATGATGACGTGTACCATGTCAAAAGAAGCATGGGATGTTCTTCAACTTACCCATGAAGGCAGTAATACAGTTAAAGAATCCAAATTGCAAAATTTAACAACTCAATTTGAAACAAACACCATGCTTGAATCTGAGTGTTTTGATGAATTCTATGCACGTTTATATGATTGTTAACACTAGTTTCAATTTTAGTGAACATAATCATGATGATTGAGTAATTAAAATGATTTTGAGATCATTGCCTAAGCGTTTTATCCCTAAAGTAACATGTTAAATTATATAGCAAATTTGAGTAGTCTGAAATTATAAGAACTGGTAGGAGACCACCAGACTTATGAAATTGACATGTTTCCAAATGTGATTAAATCAAAAGATAAGGGGGTTGCACTTAAAGCCCGGGCTACAAAAAGTAAGGGGTCAGCAAGAAGAGGGGTGAGTCGTCTAAGAGAAAACAGGAAGAGACGTCAGATTCGGAGTTTGATTTTCATTTAGACGATTTGACTTTGTTTGCAAAAATATTCAAGAAATTTCTAAAATTAAATAAAAATAATTGAAATTTCAAAGATAAAAAGAATTTTGAGAAAAATAAAATCTGAAAAGAAAAATGATAAGGATAAAAAGGAAACGCCTAAAAGAGACGAAGATAGATGTTATAAGTGTGACGGTAGAGGTCATAAGACTTTTGAGTGTCCAACTAAGTTGAAACGTCAAGGCAAAAAGGCAAAGATACTTTCAATGCCTCCCTCAGTGACGACATTTAGGTCGAGTCGATGGATTCTGGAGACGAGTCACCGCATGAATGTAACTTCGCCGCATGAATGGCTAGTCATATGGGTACTGACAGTGCGCCTCATGATGATGAGGAAGCTACTTCAGAGAGACACCTCGATAGTGAAAGTGATGTGAGTGAGGTGAGGATGCTGCAAGTGAGAGCGAGAGTGATCTACGATGCACCTACGAAGATTTGTATGCTGATTCATTTAAAACTAAAATGAGTAATAAAATGTTAGCTCTTAGAATCATCGCCTTAGAGAAAGATTTCGGAGAGATGAGAGAGAGAGAGAGAGAGAGAGAGAGAGAGAGAGAGTTGCTTTGAGAAAAAGAAAGGGGACTTGACAAAGCAAGTGGTGAGCCTTACGAGTGATCTCCACTTCTCCATGGAGGCTCGAAAGAAACTTGGATCCCTTGTTGCCCAACTCACTTATGATCTTGAGAGATCCCGGGAGATCAACATAAAGATAGATGACATATCTGAAAAGATGAGAAAGATGCTCATCGCCACTGCTTTAGGGTTTGGTGAAAAGCAGGGAATATGTTTTGATGGTGCTTCCACATCTCATGTGACACCAGAACCAATTCCTAAGTTTACTACTAATCCATATGGCCATTATCCAAAACCCCAAAGAAGAGTTTTATGCCAAGAAAAGCAAACCAAGGCTGGCCTAAGACTGTCTATTTTTGTACTTACTGTAAGAGGAAAGGACACCTTAGAGAGTTTTGCTATAGTTTGGGTCGGACACGACGTACTTTTGCTCCTCCACATACCTCTAGCAATATTACTAGTCCTAGAAAGTAGGTTGAGTTTTTAGTTACCACATCTCAGAGTTATATGGAAGAGTTCCAATGGATGTCTTTGCCGTTAGTGGATACTTATAAAATCCCGGCTAGAACCAACAATGACAATGGAAAACATAAGGTTCTGACTTCTTAGGTACCTAAGCATGACGTAAAAGACCTTGTTGTTCATGTTGATCTTAAAGCACATAACACCTCACAGTGGTATTTTGACAGTGGGTGCTCCAACACATGACTGGTGATGTCTCATTTTTCACCTACCTAGACGATCGTAAGGAAGGTAAAGTCACCTTTAGAGATGGGAACAAGTCTAGCATAGTAGGAGGAGAGGTACAATAGAGATACTTGGATTACCTAAGATAGAGAATGTTTTGTACGTCAAAGGTTTGAAAGCAAATCTTCTCAGCATTAGCCAATTGTGCGAAGGTGACTTTGCAGTAAAGTTTGACCCGAACGAGTGCAATATTTATGATCAAGTCGGTAAACTTCTATTGCAGGGGGTGAGGACTGAAGATAATTGTTATGAGATTGTGCCCATGTCCTTATTTATTTGCAACAGTTCTACGATCACTCCCATGGGTCTGTGGCATCAACGCAGTACAAAAAAAAACACATTTCGCAACACAGAAAATATGTCGCAAAATATATTAATTATGTCGCAAAAGACATTTCGCGACATAAGATTGCATGTCGTGGCCGTGTCGCGATAGCCCCATTTGGGAATGTATTCCGAGACATACATATCTATGTCGCGGAATGTATATACCAATCGCGACAGGATGCATGTCGCGAAATGTATATATTTATTAAAATATATATTAAAATTTATTTTTCATATTAAATAATATCATACCTTTCGCGACATAATGACATGTTGCGGAATGTAGTTCTTTACGCGACATGCCATACATGTCGCAGAATGTAGTTCTTTACGCGACATGCATTACGTGTCGCAGGATGTCATTCTTTAAGCGACATGCAATGCATGTCGCGAAATGTCATATTTTAGGCGACATACATAGCATGGCGCGAAATGTCTTCTTTTGACGACATGATAACCACGTCGCAAAATGTCATCTAATTAGACAACAGTGTATTTCGCTAAACGTCATTTATAGTGCCACTAAAAGTCATTATTTAGAATATGATTTGATTTTTACCAACACCCAAGTTATGTCGCTAGAAGAGATTTTTTTCCAATAAATAATTCCAAAATAAGATTGAAAGATGCATATATATATAATTTTTTGCCATGATATAACCTGTATAAATGTGCATCCAAACTATCACATAAAATGACACCATATTCAAATCAACAATTCTTCGTTAAAAGACAATTCATTTCATTCAAATGAATATGATTACAACAAATGTTCAAAGTAACACCAACTACAAAAATAATACACATTTCGCGAGAAACTTTGAGTCATCCAATCACCTAGCCCAATGAAATCCATCATCAATCTGTGACAAGAAAAAAATAAACACGTGTTAACCATAATCGAATTGCATAATATGAAGAAAAAAAAATCTACTTTTATCATAAGTGTGCCCCTTTTTGCTACTTTTGATAGTCGTTTGACATTTTCGCGCCTCGACGCTCAATTTTCAAATTCGGGTATGTTTGAATTAATCAATTTGGAACGCTTCATAATTTTAAAAAATTTCGATAGAGTTTCCTTTGTTCATTCACGAAATCCAACCTGTTTTAACATTTAAAATCAACTCGGAGACATCAACAAAAGCCATAAATAAATAATCAACAACTCCCTTCCAACAATGGTCTTACTTTAGTTCCACGCACCACCCCCACTTCTCAACATGTTTCCTAAACTTATGTTTGAGTTAATCAATTTAAAACACTCAATAATTTCAAAAAAATTCGGCAGTGTTTCCTTTGTTTATGCAAGAAATCCAACATGTTTAACATTTAAATAAACTCAACTACATCAACAAAAGCCATAAATAAATAATCAACATCTCCCTTCCAACAATGGTCTTACTTTAGTTACACGCTCCACCTCCACTTCTCAACATGTTTCATAAACTTATTTTTGAATTAATCAATTTAAAACAATCAATAATTTCAAAAAAAAATCGGCAGAATTTCCTTTGTTTATTGAAGAAATCCAACATGTTTAACATTTAAATAAACTCAACGACATCAGCAAAAGCCATAAATAAATAATCAACAACTCCCTTCCAACGATTAAACATAAATAACTCAACCGATAAAAAGGTTCACCCGTTGGAAGCTATTTTTGGTTTTCACCCATTAACAACAGGTTTTAAGCATACGCAGAAAGTTCCTAGGTGTTACATTGATCACGGGGGAGGTGTTCGTACCTCTTACGGGACCGCGTAGGGGTTGTTTTGGGTTTTCACCCACTAACGACATATTTTTAAGCCTAAGTCTAGATTTTTGCAAATTATCGTCGGATTCTCAAAATGAGAGTTTACTGACTACGCGGTAAGTTCCTACGTGTTACATTGGTCTCGTGTGAGCTGTTCGTGCCTCTTACGGGGTCATTTGGGCGTTGTTTTGGATTTTTATCCTCTAATGGCATATTTTTAAGTCAAAGTCTGGACTTTTGCAAATTATCGTCATATTCTCAACCCGAGAGTCCCGTGACTACTAGATAAGTTCCTACATGTTACATTGGTCTCGTGTGAGTTGTTTGTGCCTCTTACGGGGTCGTTTGTGCAATGTTTTGGATTTTTACCCTCAAGAGTCATGTTTTAAGCCTAAGTCTAAATTTTGCAAAATATCATCGTACTCTCAAACCCGGCATTCCCGTGACTACGCGGTAAGTCTGTACGTGTTACGTTGGTCCCGTAGGAGGTGTTCGTGCCTCTTATGGGTCCGCTTAGGGGTTGTTTTGCGTTTTCAACCTCTAACCGCATATTTTTAAGCTCAAGTCTAGATTTTTGCAAATTATTGTCGTATTCTAAATTCGTGAGTCTCGTGACTACGCGGTAAGTTCCTACATGTTACATTGATCTCGTGTGAGGTGTCCGTGGCTCTTATAGAGTCGTTTGGGCGTTGTTTTGGATTTTCACCCTCTAAAGTCATGTTTTAAGCCTAAGTCTAAAATTTGCCAATTATCCTCGTATTCTCACCCGAGATTCTAGTGGCTACGTGGTAAGTCCCTACGTGTTACGTTGGTCCCGTGGGAGGTGTATGTGCCTCTTACGGGGCCGTTTATGGGCTGCTTTGGGTTTTCACCCGTCAACGACATATTTTTAAGCCTAAGTGTAGAATTTTGCAAATTATCGTCGTATGCGCAACCCGAGAGTCCCGTGACAACGCGGTAAATTCATACATGTTACATTTACATTGGTCTTGTGTGAGGTGTTCGTGCCTCTTACGGGGTCGTTTGGGCGTTGTTAGAATTTTTACCCGGTAAAGTCATATTTTAAGCCTAAGTCTAAATTTTGCAAATTATGCTCATATTCTCAAACCCGGCAGTCCCATGACTACGTGGTAAGTCCGTACATGTTACGTTGGTACCATGGGAGGTGTTCGTGCCTCTTATGGGGCCTCTTAGGGGCTGTTTTGGGTTTTCACCCTCTAAGCGCATATTTTTATGCCAAGTCTAGATTTTTGCAAATTATCGCCGTATTCTAGAAATGAGAGTCTCGTGACTACGCGGTAAGTTCCTACGTGTTAAATTAGTCTCGTGTGAGGTGTTCGTGACTCTTACGGGGTCGTTTGGGCGTTGTTTTGGATTTTCAACCTCTAAAGTCATGTTTTAAGCCTAAGTCTAAACTTTGCAAATTGCCCCCATATTCTCAACCCGAAAGTCTTGTGGCTACGTAGTAAGTCCCTAGGTGTTACGTTGGTCCCGTGGGAGGTGTATGTGCCTCTCACGGAGCCGTTTAGGGGTTGTCTTGGGTTTTCACCCTCCAAGGGCATATTTTTAAGCCGTAAGTCTAGATTTTTGCAAATTATCGCCGTATTCCAGAAACGAGAGTCTCGTGATTACGCGGTAAGTTCCTCCGTGTTAAATTGGTCTCATGTGAGGTGTTCGTTCGTCTTACGAGATCGTTTGTGCGTTGTTTTGGATTATTACCCTCTAGAGTCATGTTTTAAGCCTAAGTCTAAATTTTGTAAATTATCATCGTACTCTAAAACCCGACAGTCCCGTGACTATGTGGTATGTACGTACTTGTTACAACGGTGCCGTGGGAGGTGTTCATGCCTCTTATGGGGCCGCTTAGGGGTTGTTTTGCGCTTTCAACCTCTAACGGCATATTTTTAAGCCCAAGTCTAAATTTTTGCAAATTATCGCCGTATTCTAAACCAGTGAGTCCCATGACTACGCGGTAAGTTCCTACAGATTGCATTTGTCTTGTGTGAGGTGTTCGTGGCTCTTACGGGATCGTTTGGGCATTGTTTTGAATTTTCACCCTCTAAAGTCATGTTTTAAGCTTAGGTCTAAACTTTGCAAATTATCCTCTTATTCTAATCCAGAGAGTCTAGTGCCTACGGGGTAAGTCCCTACGTGTTACGTTTATCCCATGGGAGGTGTATGTGCCTCTTACAGGACTGTTTAGGGGCTGTTTTGAGTTTTCAACCGTCAACGGCATATTTTTAAGCCTAAGCCTAGATTTTTTCAAATTATCATCGTATTCGCAACCCGAGAGTCCCGAAGACTGCGTGGTAAATTCATACATGTTACATTGATCCGGTGGGAGGTGTTCGTGCCTGTTATGGGGCCGCTTCGGGGCTGTTTTGGGATTTCAACATCTAAGGGCATATTTTTAACCCCAAGTTTAGACTTTTACCCTCTAAAGTCGTGTTTTAAGCCTAAGTCTAAATTTTGGAAATTATCATCGTACTCTCAACCAGAGAGTCCCGTGACTACGAGGTAAGTGCCTACGTGTTACCTTGGTCCCGTGGGAGGTGTTCGTGCCTCCTACGGGGACGTTTAGGGGATGTTTTTGGTTTTCAACCCCTAATGGCATATTTTTAAGCTCAAGTCTAAATTTTTGCAAATTATCGTCGTATTCTCAACCCGAGAGTCCCGTTACTACGCATAGGTTCTTCATATTGCATTGATCCCGTGGGAGGTGTCCGTGCCTCTTACGGGGCCGTTTGAGGGCTGTTTTGGATTTTCACCAACTAACGGCATATTTTTAAGCCTAAGTCTGGATTTTTGCAAATTATCGTCGTACTCTAGAAATGATAGTCTCGTGACTACGCGGTAAGTTCCTACGTGTTAAGTTTGTCCCGCGGGAGGTGTATGTACATCTTACGGGGCCGTTTGGGGGTTGTTTTGGATTTTCAACCATTATTAGCATATTTTTAAGCCTAAGTCTAAATTTTGCAAATTATCCTCGTATTTTCAAACCCGACAGTCCCGTGACTACGTGGTAAGTCCGTACGTGTTACGTTGGTTCCATGGGAGGTGTTCGTCCTTCTTACGGGGCCGCTTACGAGCTGTTTTGGATTTTCACCATCTAAAGTCATGTTTTAAGCGCAAGTCTAAATTTTGCAAATAATCCCCGTACTCTCAACCCGAGAGTCCAATGACTATGAGATAAGTCCCTACATGCTACCTTTATCTCGTGGGATGTGTTCGTGCCTCTGACGAGGACGTTTAGGAGTTATTTTTGGTTGTCAACCTCAAATGGCATATTTTTAAGCCTAAGTTTAGATTTTTGCATATTATCGTCGTATTCTCAACCCGAGAGTCCCGTGACTACTAGATAAGTTCCTACATGTTACATTGATCTCGTGTGCGTTGTTCGTGCCTCTTATGTTTGGGCGTTGTTTTGGAGTTTTACCCTCTAGAGTCATGTTTTAAGCCTAAGTCTAAATTTTGCAAATTATCATCGTACTCTCAAACCCGGCAGTCCCGTGACTACGTGGTAAGTCCGTACGTGTTACGTTGGTTCCGTGTTAGGTGTCTGTGCCTCTTATGGGGCCACTTAGGGGTTGTTTTGCGTTTTCAACCTCTAACGGCATACTTTTAAGCCCAAGTCTAGATTTTTGCAAATTATCGCCGTATTCTAGAAACGAGAGTCTCGTGACTACGCAGAAATTTCCTACGTGTTAAATTAGTCTCGTGTTAGGTGTTCGGGACTCTTACGGGGTCGTTTGGGCATTGTTTTGGATTTTCACCCTCTAAAGTCATGTTTTAAGCCTAAGTCTAAACTTTGCAAATTATCCCCGTATTCTCAACCCGAAAGTCTTGTGGCTACGTGGTAAGTCCCTATGTGTTACGTTGGTCCCGTGGGAGGCGTATGTGCCTCTCATGGGGACGTTTAGGGGTTGTCTTAGGTTTTCACCCTCTAAGGGCATATTTTTAAGCCCTAAGTCAATATTTTTGCAACTTATCGCCGTGTTCTAGAAACAAGAGTCTCGTGATTGCGCAGTAAGTTCCTACGTGTTAAATTGGTCTCGTGTGAGGTGTTCGTTCGTCTTACAAGATCGTTTGTGCGATGTTTTGGATTTTTACCCTCTAGAGTCATGTTTTAAAGCTAAGTCCAAATTTTGTAAATTATCATCGTACCCTAAAACCCGACAGTCCCATGACTGCGTGGTAAGTCCGTACGTGTTACATTGGAGCCGTGGGAGGTGTCCGTGCCTCTTATGGGGTCGCTTAGGGGTTGTTTCGCGTTTTCAACCTCTAACGGCATATTTTTAAGCCCAATTCTAGATTTTTGAAAATTATCGCCGTATTCTAAACCCGTGAGTCCCGTGACTACGCGATAAGTTCCTATATGTTACATTGGTCTCGTGTGAGGTGTTTGTGGCTCTTACGGGATCGTTTGGGCGTTGTTTTGGATTTTCACCATCTTAAGTCATGTTTTAAGCTTAGGTCTAAACGTAGCAAATTATCCTCGTATTCTAATCCAAAGAGTCTAGCGGCTACGTGGTAAGTCCCTACGTGTTACGTTGGTTCCGTGGGAGGTGTATGTGCCTCTTACGAGGCCGTTTAGGGGCTGTTTTGGGTTTTCAACAGTCAACGGCATATTTTTAAGCCTAAGTTTAGATTTTTCCAAATTATCATCGTATTCGCAACCCGAGACTCCCGTGACTACGCGGTAAATTCATACATGTTACATTGGTCTCTTGTGAGGTGTTTGTGCCTCTTATGGGGTCGTTTGGGCTCTGTTTTGGATTTTCACCCTCTAAAGTCATATTTTAAGCCTAAGTCCAAATTTTGCAAATTATCCTCGTATTCTCAATCCGAGAGTCCCGTGACTACGTGGCAAGTCCCTACGTGTTATATTCATCCGGTGGGAGATGTTTGTGCCTCTTACGAGGCCGCTTCGGGGCTTTTTTGGGATTTCACCATCGAAGGGCATATTTTTAAGCCAAGTCTAGATTTTTTGCAAATTATTGCCGTATTCTAGAAACGAGAGTCTCGTGACTACGCGGTAAGTTCCTTCCTACCTGTTACATTGATCTCGTGTGAGCTGTTCGTGCCTCTTATGGGGTCGTTTGGGCGTCGTTTTGGATTTTCACCCTCTAAAGTCATGTTTTAAGCCTAAGTCTAAAATTTGCAAATTATCCCCGTATTCTCAACCCAAAAGTCTTGTGGCTACGTGTTAAGTCCCTACGTGTTACGTTGGTCCCGTGGGAGGTGTATGTGCCTCTCACGGGGCCGTTTAGGGGTTGTCTTGGGTTTTCACACTCTAAGGGAATATTTTTAAGCCCTAAGTCTAGATTTTTGCAAATTATCGTCGTATTCTAGAAACGAGAGTCTCGTGATTACGAAGTAAGTTCCTACGTGTTAAATTGGTCTCGTGTGAGGTGTTCGTTCGTCTTAGGAGATCGTTTGTGCGCTGTTTTGGATTTTTACCCTCTAGAGTCATGTTTTAAGGCTAAGTCCAAATTTTGTAAATTATCATCGTACTCTAAAACCCGACAGTCCCGTGACTACGTGGTAAGTCCGTACGTGTTACATTGGTGCAGTGAGAGGTGTCCGTGCCTCTTATGGGGCCGCTTAGGGGTTGTTTCGCATTTTCAACCACTAACGGCATATTTTTAAGCCCAATTCTAGATTTTTGCAAATTATCGCCATATTCTAAACCCGTGAGTCCCGTGACTACACAGTAAGTTCCTACATGTTACATTGGTCTCGTTTGAGGTGTTTGTGGCTCTTACGGGATCGTTTGGGGGTTGTTTTGGATTTTCACCCTCTTAAGTCGTGTTTTAAGCGTAGGTCTAAACGATGCAAATTATCCCCGTATTCTAATCCAGAGAGTCTAGTGGCTACGTGGTAAGTCCCTACGTGTTACGTTGGTCCCGTGGGAGGTGTATGTGCCTCTTACGGGGCCGTTTAGGGGCTGTTTTGAGTTTTCAACAGTCAACGGCATATTTTTAAGCCTAAGTCTAGATTTTTCCAAATTATCGTCGTATTCGCAACCCGAGAGTCCCGTGACTACGCAATAAATTTATACATGTTACATTGGTCTCGTGTGAGGTGTTCGTGCCTCTTATGGGGTCGTTTGGGCGCAGTTTTGGATTTTCACCCTCTAAAGTCATATTTTAAGCCTAAGTCCAAATTTTGCAAATTATCCTCGTATTCTCAATCCGAGAGTCCCGTGACTATGTGGCAAGTCCCTACGTGTTATATTGATCCAGTGGGAGATGTTTCTGCCTCTTACGAGGCCGCTTCGGGGCTTTTTTGGGATTTCACCATCTAAGGGCATATTTTTAAGCCAAGTCTAGAGTTTGGGCAAATTATCGTCGTATTCTAGAAATAATTTTCGTGACTATGCGATAAGTTCCTTCCTACCTGTTACATTGGTCTCGTGTGAGCTGTTCGTGCCTCTTACAGGGTCGTTCGGGCGTTATTTTGAATTTTTACCCTCTAAAGTCATGTTTTAAGCCTAAGTCTAAATTTTGCACATTATCATCGTACTCTCTCAACCACAGAGTCCCGTGACTACGAGGTAAGTCCCTACGTGTAACCTTGGTCCCGTGGGAGGTGTTCGTGCCTCTTACGGGGACATTTCGGGGCTGTTTTCGATTTTTAACCCCCGATGGCATATTTTTAAGCTCAAGTCTAGATTTTTGCAAATTATCATCGTATTCTCGAAATGAGAGTCTTGGGACTACGCGGTAATTTCCTACGTGTTAAGTTTGCCCCGTGGGAGGTGTACGTACCTCTAACGGGGACGTTTGGGGGCTCTTTTGGGTTTTCACCCACAAACGACATATTTTTAAGCCTAAGTCTAGATTTTTGCAAATTATCATCGTATTCTTGAACCAATACCGTGACTACCTGGTAAGTCCGTACGTGTTACGTTGGTCCCGTGGGAGCTGTTTGTGCCTCTTACGAGGCCGCTTAGGGGGTGTTTTGGATTTTCACCCTCTAAAGTCATGTTTTAAGCCTAGGTCTAAATTTTGCAAATTATCCCCGTACTCTCAACCCGAGAGTCCCATGACTACAAGATAAGTCCCTACGTGCTACCTTTATATTGTGGGAGGTGTTCGTGCCACTTACGAGTACGTTTAGGAGTTGTTTTTGGTTGCCAACCTCTAATGGCATATTTTTAAGCTCAAGTCCAGATTTTTGCAAATTATCGTCGTATTCACAACTCGGGAATCCCGTGACTACTAGATAAGTTCCTACATGTTACATTGGTCTCTTGTGAGTTGTGTCGTGCCTCTTATGGGAGGTCATTTGGGAGTTGTTTTGGATTTTTACCCTCTAGAGTCATGTTTTAAGCCTAAGTCTAAATTTCACAAATTATCATCGTACTCTCAAACCTAGCAGTCCCGTGACTACGTGATAAGTCCGTACATGTTACGTTGGACCCGTGGGAGGTGTTCGTGCCTCTTATGGGACTGTTTAGGGGTTGTTTTGCATTTTCAACCTCTAACGGCATATTTTTAAGCCCAAGCCTAGATTTTTGCAAATTATCGTCATATTCCAAACCCGTGAGTCTTGTGACTACGTGGTAAGTTTCTACATGTTATATTGGTCTCGTGTGAGGTGTTCGTGGCTCTAACGGGGCCGTTTGGGCGTTGTTTTGAATGTTCACCCTCTAAAGTCATGTTTTAAGCCCAAGTCTAAACTTTTCAAATTATCCTCATATTCTCAATCCGAAAGTCTAGTGGCTACGTGGTAAGTCCATACGTGTTACGTTGGTCCCGTGGGAGGTGTATGTACCTCTTACGGGGCCGTTTAGGGGTTGTTTTGGGCTTTCACCCTCTAAGGGCATGTTTTTAAGCCCAAGTCCAGATTTTTTCAAATTATCGTCGTATTCTAGAAACGAGAGTCTCGTGACTATGCGGTAAGTTCTTATGTGTTAAATTGGTCGCGTGTGAGGTGTTCGTTCCTCTTACGAAATCATTTGTGCACAGTTTTGGATTTTTACCCTCTAGAGTCATGTTTAAAGAATAAGTCTAATTATCAACGTACTCTAAAACCCGACAGTCCCGTGACTACGTGGTAAGTCCGTACGTGTTACATTGGTGTCGTGGGAGGTGTTCGTGCCTCTTATGGGGCCGCTTAGCGGTTGTTTTGCGTTTTCAACCTCTAATGGAATATTTTTAAGCCCAAGTCTAGATTTTAGCAAATTATCGCCGTATTCATAACCCGTGAGTCCCGTGACTACGCGGTAAGTTCCTACATATTACATTGATCTCGTGCGAGGTGTTCGTGGCTCTTATGGGGTCGTTTGGGCGTTGTTTTGGATTTTCACCCTCTAAAGTCATGTTTTAAGCTTAGGTCCAAACTTTGCAAATTATTCTCGTATTCTAATCCCGAGAGTCTAGTGGCTACGTGGTAAGTCCCTACGCGTTACGTCGGTCCCGTGGGAGGTGTATGTGCCACTTACGGGGCTGTTTTCAGTTTTCAACCATCAACGGCATATTTTTAAGCCTAAGTCTAGATTTTTCCAAATTATCGTCGTATTCGCAACCCGAGAGTCCCGTGACTACGTGATAAATTAATACATGTTACATTTATCCCGTGTGGGGTGTTCGTGCCTTTTACGGGGTCGTTTGGGCGCTGTTTTGGATTTTCACTCTCTAAAGTCATATTTAAAGCCTAAGTCCAAATTTTGCAAATTATCCTCGTATTCTCAACTCGAGAGTCCCGTGACTACTTGGCAAGTCCCTACGTGTTATATTGATCCGGTGGGAGATGTTCGTGCCTCTTACGAGGCCTCTTCGAGGCTGTTTTGGAATTACACCATCTAAGGGCATATTTTTAAGCCCATGTCTAGATTTTTGCAAATTATCGTCGTATTCTGGAAAGGAGAGTCTCGTGACTACGCGGTAAGTTCCTACCTGTTACATTGGTTTCGTGTGAGCTGTTCGTGCCTCTTACGGGGTCGTTTGGGCGTTATTTAGGATTTTTACCCTCTAAAGTCATGTTTTAAGCCTAAGTCTAAATTTTGCAAATTATCATCGTGCTCTCAATCAGAGAGTCCCGTGACTACGAGGTAAGTCCCTACTTGTTACCTTGGTCCCGTGGGAGGTGTTCGTTCCTCTTACGGGGTTGTTTTGGGTTTTCACCCGCTAACGGCATATTTTTAAGTCTAAGTCTAAATTTTTGCAAATTATCGTCGTTTTCCCAAAATGAGAGTCTCGTGACTACGCGATAAGTTCCTACGTGTTAAGTTTGTCCCGTGGGAGGTGTATGTACCTCTTACGGGGCCATTTGGGGGCTGTTTTGGATTTTCACCCCCTAACGGCATATTTTTAAGCCTAAGTCTAGATTTTTGCAAATTATCCCCGTATTCTCAAACCTCGACAGTCCCGTGACTACATGGTAAGTCCGTACGTGTTACGTTGGTCGCGTGAGAGGTGTTCGTGCCTCTTACGGGGCCGCTTAGGCGCTTTTTTGGATTTTCACCCTCTAGAGTCATGTTTTAAGCCTAAGTCTAAATTTTGCAAATCATCCCTGTACTCTCAACCCGAGAGTCCCGTGACTACGAGATAACTCCCTACGTGCTACCTTTATCTCGTGGAAGGTGTTCGTGCCTCTAACGAGGACGTTTGGGAGTTGTTTTTTGTTGTCAACCTCTAATGGCATACTTTTAAGCCAAATTCTAGATTTTTGCAGATTATCGTCGTATTCTCAACCCGAGAGTACCGTGACTACTAGATAAGTTCCTACATGTTACATTGGTCTCGTGTGAGTTGTTCGTGCCTCTTATGGGGTCATTTGGGCGCTGTTTTGAATTTTTACCCTCTAGAGTCATGTTTAAGCCTAAGTCTAAATTTTGCAAATTATCATCGTACTCTCAAATCCGGCAGTCCCGTGACTACATCGTAAGTCCGTACATGTTATGTTGGTCCCATGGCAGGTGTATGTCCCTCTTATGGAGCCGCTTAGGGGCTGTTTTGGGTTTTCAACCTCTAACCGCATATTTCTAAGCCCAAGCCTAGATTTTTTCAAATTATCGTTGTATTCCAAATCCGTGAGTCCCGTGACTACGCGGTAAGTTCCTACATGTTACATTGGTCTCGGGTGAGGTGTTCGTGGCTCTTACGCGGTCGTTTGGGCGCTGTTTTGGATTTTCACCCACGAAAGTTATGTTTTAAGCCTAAGTCTAAACTGTGCAAATTATCCTCGTATTCTCAATCCGAAAGTCTAGTGGCTACGTGGTAAGTCCCTACGTGTTACGTTGGTTCCGTGGGAGGTGTATGTCCCTCTTACGGGGCCGTTTAGGGGCAGTTTTGGGTATTCACCCGTCAACGGCATATTTTTAAGCCTAAGTCTACATTTTTGTAAATTATCATCGTATTCGCAACCCGAGAGTCCCGTGACTACGCGATAAATTCATACATGTTACATTGGTCTCGTGTGAGGTGTTCGTGCCTCTTACGGGGTCGTTTGGGCGTTGTTTTGGATTTTTACCCTCTAAACTCATGTTTTAAGCCTAAGTCTAAATTTTGCAAAATATCCTCATATTCTCAAACTCGACAGTCCCGCGACTATGTGGTAAGTCCGTACGTGTTACGTTGGTCCAGTGGGAGGTGTTCGTGCCCCTTATGGGGCCGCTTAGGGGCTGTTTTGGGTTTTCACCCTCTAAAGGCATATTTTTAAGCCCAAGTCTAGATTTTTGCAAATTATCGTCGTATTCTAGAAACGAGAGTCTTGTGACTACGCGGTAAGTTCCTACGTGTTACATTGGTCTCGTGTGAGGTGTTCATGCCCCTTACGAGATCGTTTGGGCGCTGTTTTGGATTTTTACCCTCTAGAGTCATGTTTTAATCCTAGGTTTAAATTTTGCAAATTATCATCGTACTCACAAACCAGACAGTCCCGTGACTACGTGGTAAGTCCCTACGTGTTACGTTGGTCCCGTGGGAGGTGTTCGTGCCTCTTATGGGGCAGCTTAATGGTTGTTTTGCCTTTTCAACCTCTAACGACATATTTCAAAGCCCAAGTCTAGATTTTTGTAAATTATCGCCGTATTCTAAACCCGTGAGTCCCGTGACTACGCGGTAAGTTCCTACATGTTACATTGGTCTCGTGTTAGGTGTTTGTGGCTCTTACGGGGTCGTTTGGACGTTGTTTTTTATTTTCACCCTCTAAAGTCATGTTTTAAGCCTAAGTCTAAACTTTACAAATTATCCTCGTATTCTCAACCCGAGATTCTAGTGGCTAAATGGTAAGTGCCTACGTGTTACGTTGGTCCCGTGGAAGGTGTATATGCCTCTTACGGGACCATTTAGGGGCTATTTTGGGGTTTCCTCCGTCAAAGGCATTTTCAAGCTTAGATTTTAGCAAATTATCATCGTATTCGCAACCCGAGAGTCCCGTGACTATGAGGTAAATTCATACATGTTACATTGGTCTCGTGTGAGGTATTTGTGCCTCTTAAGGGGTCGTTTGGGCCTTGTTTTGGATTTTTACCCGCTAAATTCATATTTTAAGCCTAACTCTAAATTTTGCAAATTATTCTCGTATTCTCAAACCCGGCAGTCCCATGACTACGTTGTAAGTCCGTACGTGTTACGTTGGTCCCGTGGCAGGTGTTCGTGCCTCTTACGGGGCCGCTTAGGGGTTGTTTTGAATTTTAACCCTCTTAGGGCATATTTTTACGCCCAAGTCGAGATTTTTGTATATTATCGCCATACTCTAGAAACGAGTCTCGTGACTACACGGTAAGTTCTTACATGTTACATTGGTCTCGTGTGAGGTGTTCGTGCCTCTTACTAGATCGTTTGGGTGCTGTTTTGGATTTTCACCCTCTAAAGTCATGTTTTAAGCCTAAGTCCAAATTTTGAAAATTAACCTTGTATTCTTAACCCGAGAGTCCCGTGACTACGTGGCAAGTCCCTAAGTGTTACATTGTTCCTGTAGGAGGTGTTCGTGCCTCTTACGGGGCCACTGAGGAGCAGTTTTACGTTTTCAACCGCTGACGCCATATTTTTAAGCCCAAGTCTAGATTTCTTCAAATTATCGTCTTTTTCTCGAAATGAAAGTCTATTGACTACGCGATAAGTTCCTACGTGTTACATTGGTCTCGTGTGAGCTGTTCGTGCCTATTACGGGATCGTTTGGACTTTGTTTTGGATTTTTATCCACAAAAGTCATGTTTTCAGCATAAGTCGAAATTTAGCAAATTATCATCATACTCTCAACCATAGAGTCCTGTGACTACGAGGTAAGTCCCTACGTGTTACCTTGGTCCCGTGGGATGTGTTCGTGCCTCTTACGGGGACGTTTAGGGGTTATTTTCGATTTTCAACCCCAAATGGCATATTTTTAAGCTCAAATCTAGATTTTTGCAAATTATCATCCTATTCTCAACCCGAGAGTCCCGTGACTACGCAGTAACTTATTACATGTTACATTGGTCCCGTGGGAGGTGTTCATGCTTCTTACGGGGCCGTTTGGGGCCTGTTTTGGTTTTTCTCCCGCTAACGGCATATTTTTAAGCCTAAGCCTAGATTTTTGTAAATTATCATCGTATTCTCGAAACGAGAGTCTCGTGATTACGTGGTAAGTCCGTACGTGTCACGTTGGTCCCGTGGGAGGTGTTCGTACCTCTTACGGGACCGCTTAGGGGCTGTTTTGAATTTCCACCCTCTAAAGTCATGTTTTAAGCCCAAGTCTAAATTTTGCAAATTATCCCCGTACTCTCAACCCGAGAGTCCTGTAACTATGAGATAAGTCCTTACGTGCTACCTTTATCTCGTGGGAGGTGTTTGTGCCTCTTACGAGGACGTTTAGGAGTTTTTTATGGGTTGTCAACCTTTAATGGCATATTTTTTAGCCTAAGTCTAGATTTTTGCAAATTATCGTCGTATTCTCAACCCGAGAGTCCCGTGACTACTAGATAAGTTCCTACATGTTAGATTGGTCTCGTGTGAGTTGTTCGTGCCTCTTATGGGGTCATTTGGCGCTGTTTTGGATTTTTACCCTCTAGAGTCATGTTTTAAGCCTAAGTCTAAATTTTGTAAATTATAATCGTACTTTCAAACCCGGCAGTCCCGTGACTATGTGGTAAGTCCGTACGTGTTACGTAGGTCCCGTGGAAGGTGTTCGTGCCTCTTACGGGGCCGTTTAGGGGCTATTTTGGATTTTCACCCTCTAAGGGAATATTTTTAAGCCCAAGTCTAGATTTTTGCAAATTATCACCGTACTCTAGAAGCGAGAGTCTCGTGACTACGTGGTAAGTTCCGACATGTTACATTGATCTCGTGTGAGGTGTTCGGGCCTCTTACGAAATCATTTGGACGCTGTTTTGGATTTTCACCCTCTAAAGTCATGTTTTAAGCCTAAGTCTAAACTTTGCAAATTATCCTCGTATTCTCAACCCGAGAGTCTAGTGGATAAATGGTAAGTCCCTACATGTTACGTTGGTCCCGTGGGAGGTGTCTATGCCTCTTACGGGCCATTTGGATGTTGTTTTGGGGTTTCCTCCGTCAAAGGAATATTCTTAAGCCTAAGTACAGATTTTTGCAAATTATCATCGTATTCACAACCCGAGAGTCCCGTGACTACGCGGTAAATTCATACATGTTACATTGGTCTCGTGTGAGGTGTTCGTGCCTCTTACGGGGTCCTTTGGGCGTTGTTTTGGATTTTTACCCTCTAAAGTCATATTTTAAGCCTAAGTCTAAATTTCGCAAATTATCCTTGTATTCTCAACTCGAGAGTCCCGTGACTATGTGGCAAGTCCCTACGTGTTATATTGATCCGGTGGGAGATGTCCGTGCCTATTACGAGGCCCCTTCGGGGCTATTTTGGAATTTCACCATCTAAGGGCATATTTTTAAGCCAAGTCTAGATTTTTGCAAATTATCGTCGTATTCTAGAAACGAGAGTCTCGTGACTACACGGTAAATTCCTACCTGTTACAATGGTCTCGTGTGAGCTGTTCGTGAATCTTACGGGGTCGTTTGGGCGTTGTTTTGAATTTTTACCAACTAAAGTCGTGTTTTAAGCCTAAGTCTAAATTTTGAAAATTATCATCGTGCTCTCAACCAGAGAGTCCCGTGACTAGGAGGTAGGTCTCAACGTGTTACCTTAGTCCCGTGGGAGGTGTTCGTGCCGCTTACGTGGACGTTTCGAGGCCGTTTTGGGTTTTCACCCGCTAACGGCATATTTTTAAGCCTAAGTCTAGATTTTTGCAAATTATCGTCGTATTCCCAACCCGAGAGTTCCGTGACTTCGCGATAAGTTCTTATATGTTACATTGGTCCCGTGGGAGGTGTTTGTGCCTCTTACGGGGCCGTTTGGGGGCTGTTTTGGATTTTCACCCGCTAACGACATATTTTTAAGCCTAAGTCTATATTTTTGCAAATTATCATCGTATTCTCGAAATGAGAGTCTCGTGACTACGCGGTAAGTTCCTACGTGTTAAGTTTGCCCCGTGGGAGGTGTACGTACCTCTTACGGGGACGTTTGTGGGCTCTTTTGGGTTTTCACCCACAACCGACATATTTTTAAGCCTAAGTCTAAATTTTACAAATTATCCACATATTCTCAAACCCAACAGTCCCGTGATTACGTGGTAAGTCCGTACGTGTCACGTTGGTCTCGTGGGAGGTGTCCGTACCTCTTACGGGACCGCTTAGGGGCTGTTTTGAATTTCCACCCTCTAAAGTCATGTTTTAAGCCCAAGTCTAAATTTTGCAAATTATCCCCGTACTCTCAACCCGTGAGTCCCGTAACTATGAGATAAGTCCTTACGTGCTACCTTTATCTCGTGGGAGGTGTTTGTGCCTCTTACGAGGACGTTTAGGAGTTGTTTATGGGTTGTCAACCTTTAATGGCATATTTTTTAGCCTAAGTCTAGATTTTTGCAAATTATCGTCGTATTCTCAACCCGAGAGTCCCGTGACTACTAGATAAGTTCCTACATGTTAGATTGGTCTCGTGTGAGTTGTTCGTGCCTCTTATGGGGTCATTTGGCGCTGTTTTGGATTTTTACCCTCTAGAGTCATGTTTTAAGCCTAAGTCTAAATTTTGTAAATTATCATCGTACTTTCAAACCCGGCAGTCCCGTGACTATGTGGTAAGTCCGTACGTGTTACGTAGGTCCCGTGGAAGGTGTTCGTGCCTCTTACGGGGCCGCTTAGGGGCTATTTTGGATTTTCACCCTCTAAGGGCATATTTTTAAGCCCAAGTCTAGATTTTTGCAAATTATCACCGTACTCTAGAAGCGAGAGTCTCGTGACTACGCGCTAAGTTCCGACATGTTACATTGATCTCGTGTGAGGTGTTCGGCCCTCTTACGAAATCATTTGGACGCTGTTTTGGATTTTCACCCTCTAAAGTCATGTTTTAAGCCTAAGTCTAAACTTTGCAAATTATCCTCGTATTCTCAACCCGAGAGTCTAGTGGATAAATGGTAAGTCCCTACATGTTACGTTGGTCCCGTGGGAGGTGTCTATGCCTCTTACGGGCCATTTGGAGGTTGTTTTGGGGTTTCCTCCGTCAAAGGAATATTTTTAAGCCTAAGTACAGATTTTTGAAAATTATCATCGTATTCACAACCCGAGAGTCTCGTGACTACGCGGTAAATTCATACATGTTACATTGGTCTCGTGTGAGGTGTTCGTGCCTCTTACGGGGTCCTTTGGGCGTTGTTTTTGATTTTTACCCTCTAAAGTCATATTTTAAGCCTAAGTCTAAATTTCGCAAATTATCCTTGTATTCTCAACTCGAGAGTCCCGTGACTATGTGGCAAGTCCCTACGTGTTATATTGATCCGGTGGGAGATGTCCGTGCCTATTACGAGGCCCCTTCGGGGCTATTTTGGAATTTCACCATCTAAGGGCATATTTTTAAGCCAAGTCTAGATTTTTGCAAATTATCGTCGTATTCTAGAAACGAGAGTCTCGTGACTACACGGTAAATTCCTACCTGTTACAATGGTCTCGTGTGAGCTGTTCGTGAATCTTACGGGGTCGTTTGGGCGTTGTTTTGAATTTTTACCAACTAAAGTCGTGTTTTAAGCCTAAGTCTAAATTTTGAAAATTATCATCGTGCTCTCAACCAGAGAGTCCCGTGACTAGGAGGTAGGTCTCAACGTGTTACCTTAGTCCCGTGGGAGGTGTTCGTGCCGCTTACGTGGACGTTTCGAGGCTGTTTTGGGTTTTCACCCGCTAACGGCATATTTTTAAGCCTAAGTCTAGATTTTTGCAAATTATCGTCGTATTCCCAACCCGAGAGTTCCGTGACTTCGCGATAAGTTCTTATATGTTACATTGGTCCCGTGGGAGGTGTTTGTGCCTCTTACGGGGCCGTTTGGGGGCTGTTTTGGATTTTCACCCGCTAACGACATATTTTTAAGCCTAAGTCTAGATTTTTGCAAATTATCATCGTATTCTCGAAATGAGAGTCTCGTGAGTACGCGGTAAGTTCCTACGTGTTAAGTTTGCCCCGTGGGAGGTGTACGTACCTCTTACGGGGACGTTTGTGGGCTCTTTTGGGTTTTCACCCACAACCGACATATTTTGAAGCCTAAGTCTAAATTTTACAAATTATCCACATATTCTCAAACCCAACAGTCCCGTGATTACGTGGTAAGTCCGTACGTGTCACGTTGGTCCCGTGGGAGGTGTTCGTACCTCTTACGGGACCGCTTAGGGGCTGTTTTGAATTTCCACCCTCTAAAGTCATGTTTTAAGCCCAAGTCTAAATTTTGCAAATTATCCCCGTACTCTCAACCCGAGAGTCCCGTAACTATGAGATAAGTCCTTACGTGCTACCTTTATCTTGTGGGAGGTGTTTGTGCCTCTTACGAGGACGTTTAGGAGTTGTTTATGGGTTGTCAACCTTTAATGACATATTTTTTAGCCTAAGTCTAGATTTTTGCAAATTATCGTCGTATTCTCAACCCAAGAGTCCCGTGACTACTAGATAAGTTCCTACATGATAGATTGGTCTCGTGTGAGTTGTTCGTGCCTCTTATGGGGTCATTTGGCGCTGTTTTGGATTTTTACCCTCTAGAGTCATGTTTTAAGCCTAAGTCTAAATTTTGTAAATTATCATCGTACTTTCAAACCCGGCAGTCCCGTGACTATGTGGTAAGTCCGTACGTGTTACGTAGGTCCCGTGGAAGGTGTTCGTGCCTCTAACGGGGCCGCTTAGGGGCTATTTTGGATTTTCACCCTCTAAGGGCATATTTTTAAGCCCAAGTCTAGATTTTTGCAAATTATCACCGTACTCTAGAAGCGAGAGTCTCGTGACTACGCGGTAAGTTCCGACATGTTACATTGATCTCGTGTGAGGTGTTCGGGCCTCTTACGAAATCATTTGGACGCTGTTTTGGATTTTCACCCTCTAAAGTCATGTTTTAAGCCTAAGTCTAAACTTTGCAAATTATCCTCGTATTCTCAACCCGAGAGTCTAGTGGATAAATGGTAAGTCCCTACATGTTACGTTGGTCCCGTGGGAGGTGTCTATGCCTCTTACGGGCCATTTGGAGGTTGTTTTGGGGTTTCCTCCGTCAAAGGAATATTTTTAAGCCTAAGTACAGATTTTTGCAAATTATCATCGTATTCACAACCCGAGAGTCCCGTGACTACACGGTAAATTCATACATGTTACATTGGTCTCGTGTGAGGTGTTCGTGCCTCTTACGGGGTCCTTTGGGCGTTGTTTTGGATATTTACCCTCTAAAGTCATATTTTAAGCCTAAGTCTAAATTTCGCAAATTATCCTTGTATTCTCAACTCGAGAGTCCCGTGACTATGTGGCAAGTCCCTACGTGTTATATTGATCCGGTGGGAGATGTTCGTGCCTATTACGAGGCCCCTTCGGGCTATTTTGGAATTTCACCATCTAAGGGCATATTTTTAAGCCAAGTCTAGATTTTTGCAAATTATCATCGTATTCTAGAAACGAGAGTCTCGTGACTACACGGTAAATTCCTACCTGTTACAATGGTCTCGTGTGAGCTGTTCGTGAATCTTACGGGGTCGTTTGGGCGTTGTTTTGAATTTTTACCAACTAAAGTCGTGTTTTAAGCCTAAGTCTAAATTTTGAAAATTATCATCGTGCTCTCAACCAGAGAGTCCCGTGACTAGGAGGTAGGTCTCAACGTGTTACCTTAGTCCCGTGGGAGGTGTTCGTGCCGCTTACGTGGACGTTTCGAGGCCGTTTTTGGTTTTCACCCGCTAACGGCATATTTTTAAGCCTAAGTCTAGATTTTTGCAAATTATCGTCGTATTCCCAACCCGAGAGTTCCGTGACTTCGCGATAAGTTCTTATATGTTACATTGGTCCCGTGGGAGGTGTTTGTGCCTCTTACGGGGCCGTTTGGGAGCTGTTTTGGATTTTCACCCGCTAACGACATATTTTTAAGCCTAAGTCTAGATTTTTGCAAATTATCATCGTATTCTCGAAATGAGAGTCTCGTGACTACGCGGTAAGTTCCTACGTGTTAAGTTTGCCCCGTGGGAGGTGTACGTACCTCTTACGGGGACGTTTGTGGGCTCTTTTGGGTTTTCACCCACAACCGACATATTTTGAAGCCTAAGTCTAAATTTTACAAATTATCCACATATTCTCAAACCCAACAGTCCCGTGATTACGTGGTAAGTCCGTACGTGTCACATTGGTCCCGTGGGAGGTGTTCGTACCTCTTACGGGACCGCTTAGGGTCTGTTTTGAATTTCCACCCTCTAAAGTCATGTTTTAAGCCCAAGTCTAAATTTTGCAAATTATCCCCGTACTCTCAACCCGAGAGTCTCGTAACTATGAGATAAGTCCTTACGTGCTACCTTTATCTCGTGGGAGGTGTTTGTGCCTCTTACGAGGACGTTTAGGAGTTGTTTATGGGTTGTCAACCTCTAATGGCATATTTTTAAGCCTAAGTCTAGATTTTTGCAAATTATCATCGTATTCTCAACCCGAGAGTCCCGTGAATACTAGATAAGTTCCTACATGTTAAATTGGTCTCGTGTGAGTTGTTCGTGCCTCTTATGGGGTCATTTGGGCGATGTTTTGGATTTTTACCCTCTAGAGTCATGTTTTAAGCCTAAGTCTAAATTTTGCAAATTATCATCGTGCTTTCAAACCCGGCAGTCCCGTGACTATGTGGTAAGTCCGTTAGTGTTACGTAGGTCCCATGGAAGGTGTTCGTGCCTCTTACGAGGCCGCTTATGGTCTATTTTGGATTTTCACCCTCTAAGGGCATATTTGTAAGCCCAAGTCTAGATTTTTGCAAATTATCGCCGTACTCTAGAAACGAGAGTCTCGTGACTACGCGGTAAGTTCCGACATGTTACATTGATCTCGTGTGAGGTGTTCGGGCCTCTTACGAAATCATTTGGACGCTGTTTTGGATTTTCACCCTCTAAAGTCATGTTTTAAGCCTAAGTCTAAACTTTGCAAATTATCCTCGTATTCTCAACCCGAGAGTCTAGTGGATAAATGGTAAGTCCCTACATGTTACGTTGGTCCCGTGGGAGGTGTCTATGCCTCTTACGGGCCATTTGGAGGTTGTTTTGGGGTTTCCTCCGTCAAAGGAATATTTTTAAGCCTAAGTACAGATTTTTGCAAATTATCATCGTATTCACAACCCGAGAGTCCCGTGACTACGCGGTAAATTCATACATGTTACATTGGTCTCGTGTGAGGTGTTCGTGCCTCTTACGGGGTCCTTTGGGCGTTGTTTTGGATTTTTACCCTCTAATGTCATATTTTAAGCCTAAGTCTAAATTTCGCAAATTATCCTTGTATTCTCAACTCGAGAGTCCCGTGACTATGTGGCAAGTCCCTACGTGTTATATTGATCCGGTGGGAGATGTCCGTGCCTATTACGAGGCCCCTTCGGGGCTATTTTGGAATTTCACCATCTAAAGGCATATTTTTAAGCCAAGTCTAGATTTTTGCAAATTATCGTCGTATTCTAGAAACGAGAGTCTCGTGACTACACGGTAAATTCCTACCTGTTACAATGGTCTCGTGTGAGCTGTTCGTGAATCTTACGGGGTCGTTTGGGCGTTGTTTTGAATTTTTACCAACTAAAGTCGTGTTTTAAGCCTAAGTCTAAATTTTGAAAATTATCATCGTGCTCTCAACCAGAGAGTCCCGTGACTAGGAGGTAGGTCTCAACGTGTTACCTTAGTCCCGTGGGAGGTGTTCGTGCCGCTTACGTGGACGTTTCGAGGCTGTTTTGGGTTTTCACCCGCTAACGGCATATTTTTAAGCCTAAGTCTAGATTTTTGCAAATTATCGTCGTATTCCCAACCCGAGAGTGCCGTGACTTCGCGATAAGTTCTTATATGTTACATTGGTCCCGTGGGAGGTGTTTGTGCCTCTTACGGGGCCGTTTGGGGGCTGTTTTGGATTTGCACCCGCTAACGACATATTTTTAAGCCTAAGTCTAGATTTTTGCAAATTATCATCGTATTCTCGAAATGAGAGTCTCGTGAGTACGCGGTAAGTTCCTACGTGTTAAGTTTGCCCCGTGGGAGGTGTACGTACCTCTTACGGGGACGTTTGTGGGCTCTTTTGGGTTTTCACCCACAACCGACATATTTTTAAGCCTAAGTCTAAATTTTACAAATTATCCACATATTCTCAAACCCAACAGTCCCGTGATTACGTGGTAAGTCCGTACGTGTCACGTTGGTCCCGTGGGAGGTGTTCGTACCTCTTACGGGACCGCTTAGGGGCTGTTTTGAATTTCCACCCTCTAAAGTCATGTTTTAAGCCCAAGTCTAAATTTTGCAAATTATCCCCGTACTCTCAACCCGAGAGTCCCGTAACTATGAGATAAGTCCTTACGTGCTACCTTTATCTCGTGGGAGGTGTTTGTGCCTCTTACGAGGATGTTTAGGAGTTGTTTATGGGTTGTCAACCTTTAATGGCATATTTTTTAGCCTAAGTCTAGATTTTTGCAAATTATCGTCGTATTCTCAACCCGAGAGTCCCGTGACTACTAGATAAGTTCCTACATGTTAGATTGGTCTCGTGTGAGTTGTTCGTGCCTCTTATGGGGTCATTTGGCGCTGTTTTGGATTTTTACCCTCTAGAGTCATGTTTTAAGCCTAAGTCTAAATTTTGTAAATTATCATCGTACTTTCAAACCCGGCAGTCCCGTGACTATGTGGTAAGTCCGTACGTGTTACGTAGGTCCCGTGGAAGGTGTTCGTGCCTCTTACGGGGCCGCTTAGGGGCTATTTTGGATTTTCACCCTCTAAGGGCATATTTTTAAGCCCAAGTCTAGATTTTTGCAAATTATCACCGTACTCTAGAAGCGAGAGTCTCGTGACTACGCGCTAAGTTCCGACATGTTACATTGATCTTGTGTGAGGTGTTCGGGCCTCTTACGAAATCATTTGGACGCTGTTTTGGATTTTCACCCTCTAAAGTCATGTTTTAAGCCTAAGTCTAAACTTTGCAAATTATCCTCGTATTCTCAACCCGAGAGTCTAGTGGATAAATGGTAAGTCCCTACATGTTACGTTGGTCCCGTGGGAGGTGTCTATGCCTCTTACGGGCCATTTGGAGGTTGTTTTGGGGTTTCCTCCGTCAAAGGAATATTTTTAAGCCTAAGTACAGATTTTTGCAAATTATCATCGTATTCACAACCCGAGAGTCCCGTGACTACACGGTAAATTCATACATGTTACATTGGTCTCGTGTGAGGTGTTCGTGCCTCTTACGGGGTCCTTTGGGCGTTGTTTTGGATATTTACCCTCTAAAGTCATATTTTAAGCCTAAGTCTAAATTTCGCAAATTATCCTTGTATTCTCAACTCGAGAGTCCCGTGACTATGTGGCAAGTCCCTACGTGTTATATTGATCCGGTGGGAGATGTTCGTGCCTATTACGAGGCCCCTTCGGGGCTATTTTGGAATTTCACCATCTAAGGGCATATTTTTAAGCCAAGTCTAGATTTTTGCAAATTATCATCGTATTCTAGAAACGAGAGTCTCGTGACTACACGGTAAATTCCTACCTGTTACAATGGTCTCGTGTGAGCTGTTCGTGAATCTTACGGGGTCGTTTGGGCGTTGTTTTGAATTTTTACCAACTAAAGTCGTGTTTTAAGCCTAAGTCTAAATTTTGAAAATTATCATCGTGCTCTCAACCAGAGAGTCCCGTGACTAGGAGGTAGGTCTCAACGTGTTACCTTAGTCCCGTGGGAGGTGTTCGTGCCGCTTACGTGGACGTTTCGAGGCCGTTTTTGGTTTTCACCCGCTAACGGCATATTTTTAAGCCTAAGTCTAGATTTTTGCAAATTATCGTCGTATTCCCAACCCGAGAGTTCCGTGACTTCGCGATAAGTTCTTATATGTTACATTGGTCCCGTGGGAGGTGTTTGTGCCTCTTACGGGGCCGTTTGGGAGCTGTTTTGGATTTTCACCCGCTAACGACATATTTTTAAGCCTAAGTCTAGATTTTTGCAAATTATCATCGTATTCTCGAAATGAGAGTCTCGTGACTACGCGGTAAGTTCCTACGTGTTAAGTTTGCCCCGTGGGAGGTGTACGTACCTCTTACGGGGACGTTTGTGGGCTCTTTTGGGTTTTCACCCACAACCGACATATTTTGAAGCCTAAGTCTAAATTTTACAAATTATCCACATATTCTCAAACCCAACAGTCCCGTGATTACGTGGTAAGTCCGTACGTGTCACATTGGTCCCGTGGGAGGTGTTCGTACCTCTTACGGGACCGCTTAGGGTCTGTTTTGAATTTCCACCCTCTAAAGTCATGTTTTAAGCCCAAGTCTAAATTTTGCAAATTATCCCCGTACTCTCAACCCGAGAGTCTCGTAACTATGAGATAAGTCCTTACGTGCTACCTTTATCTCGTGGGAGGTGTTTGTGCCTCTTACGAGGACGTTTAGGAGTTGTTTATGGGTTGTCAACCTCTAATGGCATATTTTTAAGCCTAAGTCTAGATTTTTGCAAATTATCATCGTATTCTCAACCCGAGAGTCCCGTGAATACTAGATAAGTTCCTACATGTTAAATTGGTCTCGTGTGAGTTGTTCGTGCCTCTTATGGGGTCATTTGGGCGATGTTTTGGATTTTTACCCTCTAGAGTCATGTTTTAAGCCTAAGTCTAAATTTTGCAAATTATCATCGTGCTTTCAAACCCGGCAGTCCCGTGACTATGTGGTAAGTCCGTTAGTGTTACGTAGGTCCCATGGAAGGTGTTCGTGCCTCTTACGAGGCCGCTTATGGTCTATTTTGGATTTTCACCCTCTAAGGGCATATTTGTAAGCCCAAGTCTAGATTTTTGCAAATTATCGCCGTACTCTAGAAACGAGAGTCTCGTGACTACGCGGTAAGTTCCGACATGTTACATTGATCTCGTGTGAGGTGTTCGGGCCTCTTACGAAATCATTTGGACGCTGTTTTGGATTTTCACCCTCTAAAGTCATGTTTTAAGCCTAAGTCTAAACTTTGCAAATTATCCTCGTATTCTCAACCCGAGAGTCTAGTGGATAAATGGTAAGTCCCTACATGTTACGTTGGTCCCGTGGGAGGTGTCTATGCCTCTTACGGGCCATTTGGAGGTTGTTTTGGGGTTTCCTCCGTCAAAGGAATATTTTTAAGCCTAAGTACAGATTTTTGCAAATTATCATCGTATTCACAACCCGAGAGTCCCGTGACTACGCGGTAAATTCATACATGTTACATTGGTCTCGTGTGAGGTGTTCGTGCCTCTTACGGGGTCCTTTGGGCGTTGTTTTGGATTTTTACCCTCTAATGTCATATTTTAAGCCTAAGTCTAAATTTCGCAAATTATCCTTGTATTCTCAACTCGAGAGTCCCGTGACTATGTGGCAAGTCCCTACGTGTTATATTGATCCGGTGGGAGATGTCCGTGCCTATTACGAGGCCCCTTCGGGGCTATTTTGGAATTTCACCATCTAAAGGCATATTTTTAAGCCAAGTCTAGATTTTTGCAAATTATCGTCGTATTCTAGAAACGAGAGTCTCGTGACTACACGGTAAATTCCTACCTGTTACAATGGTCTCGTGTGAGCTGTTCGTGAATCTTACGGGGTCGTTTGGGCGTTGTTTTGAATTTTTACCAACTAAAGTCGTGTTTTAAGCCTAAGTCTAAATTTTGAAAATTATCATCGTGCTCTCAACCAGAGAGTCCCGTGACTAGGAGGTAGGTCTCAACGTGTTACCTTAGTCCCGTGGGAGGTGTTCGTGCCGCTTACGTGGACGTTTCGAGGCTGTTTTGGGTTTTCACCCGCTAACGGCATATTTTTAAGCCTAAGTCTAGATTTTTGCAAATTATCGTCGTATTCCCAACCCGAGAGTGCCGTGACTTCGCGATAAGTTCTTATATGTTACATTGGTCCCGTGGGAGGTGTTTGTGCCTCTTACGGGGCCGTTTGGGGGCTGTTTTGGATTTGCACCCGCTAACGACATATTTTTAAGCCTAAGTCTAGATTTTTGCAAATTATCATCGTATTCTCGAAATGAGAGTCTCGTGAGTACGCGGTAAGTTCCTACGTGTTAAGTTTGCCCCGTGGGAGGTGTACGTACCTCTTACGGGGACGTTTGTGGGCTCTTTTGGGTTTTCACCCACAACCGACATATTTTTAAGCCTAAGTCTAAATTTTACAAATTATCCACATATTCTCAAACCCAACAGTCCCGTGATTACGTGGTAAGTCCGTACGTGTCACGTTGGTCCCGTGGGAGGTGTTCGTACCTCTTACGGGACCGCTTAGGGGCTGTTTTGAATTTCCACCCTCTAAAGTCATGTTTTAAGCCCAAGTCTAAATTTTGCAAATTATCCCCGTACTCTCAACCCGAGAGTCCCGTAACTATGAGATAAGTCCTTACGTGCTACCTTTATCTCGTGGGAGGTGTTTGTGCCTCTTACGAGGATGTTTAGGAGTTGTTTATGGGTTGTCAACCTTTAATGGCATATTTTTTAGCCTAAGTCTAGATTTTTGCAAATTATCGTCGTATTCTCAACCCGAGAGTCCCGTGACTACTAGATAAGTTCCTACATGTTAGATTGGTCTCGTGTGAGTTGTTCGTGCCTCTTATGGGGTCATTTGGCGCTGTTTTGGATTTTTACCCTCTAGAGTCATGTTTTAAGCCTAAGTCTAAATTTTGTAAATTATCATCGTACTTTCAAACCCGGCAGTCCCGTGACTATGTGGTAAGTCCGTACGTGTTACGTAGGTCCCGTGGAAGGTGTTCGTGCCTCTTACGGGGCCGCTTAGGGGCTATTTTGGATTTTCACCCTCTAAGGGCATATTTTTAAGCCCAAGTCTAGATTTTTGCAAATTATCACCGTACTCTAGAAGCGAGAGTCTCGTGACTACGCGCTAAGTTCCGACATGTTACATTGATCTTGTGTGAGGTGTTCGGGCCTCTTACGAAATCATTTGGACGCTGTTTTGGATTTTCACCCTCTAAAGTCATGTTTTAAGCCTAAGTCTAAACTTTGCAAATTATCCTCGTATTCTCAACCCGAGAGTCTAGTGGATAAATGGTAAGTCCCTACATGTTACGTTGGTCCCGTGGGAGGTGTCTATGCCTCTTACGGGCCATTTGGAGGTTGTTTTGGGGTTTCCTCCGTCAAAGGAATATTTTTAAGCCTAAGTACAGATTTTTGCAAATTATCATCGTATTCACAACCCGAGAGTCCCGTGACTACACGGTAAATTCATACATGTTACATTGGTCTCGTGTGAGGTGTTCGTGCCTCTTACGGGGTCCTTTGGGCGTTGTTTTGGATATTTACCCTCTAAAGTCATATTTTAAGCCTAAGTCTAAATTTCGCAAATTATCCTTGTATTCTCAACTCGAGAGTCCCGTGACTATGTGGCAAGTCCCTACGTGTTATATTGATCCGGTGGGAGATGTTCGTGCCTATTACGAGGCCCCTTCGGGGCTATTTTGGAATTTCACCATCTAAGGGCATATTTTTAAGCCAAGTCTAGATTTTTGCAAATTATCATCGTATTCTAGAAACGAGAGTCTCGTGACTACACGGTAAATTCCTACCTGTTACAATGGTCTCGTGTGAGCTGTTCGTGAATCTTACGGGGTCGTTTGGGCGTTGTTTTGAATTTTTACCAACTAAAGTCGTGTTTTAAGCCTAAGTCTAAATTTTGAAAATTATCATCGTGCTCTCAACCAGAGAGTCCCGTGACTAGGAGGTAGGTCTCAACGTGTTACCTTAGTCCCGTGGGAGGTGTTCGTGCCGCTTACGTGGACGTTTCGAGGCCGTTTTTGGTTTTCACCCGCTAACGGCATATTTTTAAGCCTAAGTCTAGATTTTTGCAAATTATCGTCGTATTCCCAACCCGAGAGTTCCGTGACTTCGCGATAAGTTCTTATATGTTACATTGGTCCCGTGGGAGGTGTTTGTGCCTCTTACGGGGCCGTTTGGGAGCTGTTTTGGATTTTCACCCGCTAACGACATATTTTTAAGCCTAAGTCTAGATTTTTGCAAATTATCATCGTATTCTCGAAATGAGAGTCTCGTGACTACGCGGTAAGTTCCTACGTGTTAAGTTTGCCCCGTGGGAGGTGTAGGTACCTCTTACGGGGACGTTTGTGGGCTCTTTTGGGTTTTCACCCACAACCGACATATTTTGAAGCCTAAGTCTAAATTTTACAAATTATCCACATATTCTCAAACCCAACAGTCCCGTGATTACGTGGTAAGTCCGTACGTGTCACATTGGTCCCGTGGGAGGTGTTCGTACCTCTTACGGGACCGCTTAGGGTCTGTTTTGAATTTCCACCCTCTAAAGTCATGTTTTAAGCCCAAGTCTAAATTTTGCAAATTATCCCCGTACTCTCAACCCGAGAGTCTCATAACTATGAGATAAGTCCTTACGTGCTACCTTTATCTCGTGGGAGGTGTTTGTGCCTCTTACGAGGACGTTTTAGGAGTTGTTTATGGGTTGTCAACCTCTAATGGCATATTTTTAAGCCTAAGTCTAGATTTTTGCAAATTATCATCGTATTCTCAACCCGAGAGTCCCGTGAATACTAGATAAGTTCCTACATGTTAAATTGGTCTCGTGTGAGTTGTTCGTGCCTCTTATGGGGTCATTTGGGCGATGTTTTGGATTTTTACCCTCTAGAGTCATGTTTTAAGCCTAAGTCTAAATTTTGCAAATTATCATCGTGCTTTCAAACCCGGCAGTCCCGTGACTATGTGGTAAGTCCGTACGTGTTACGTAGGTCCCGTGGAAGGTGTTCGTGCCTCTTACGAGGCCGCTTAGGGTCTATTTTGGATTTTCACCCTCTAAGAGCATATTTGTAAGCCCAAGTCTAGATTTTTGCAAATTATCGCCGTACTCTAGAAACGAGAGTCTCCTGACTACGCGGTAAGTTCTGACATGTTACACTGATCTCGTGTGAGGTGTTCGGGCCTCTTACGAAATCATTTGGACGCTGTTTTGGATTTTCACCCTCTAAAGTCATGTTTTAAGCCTAAGTCTAAACTTTGCAAATTATCCTCGTATTCTTAACCCGAGAGTCTAGTGGCTAAATGGTAAGTCCCTACATGTTACATTGGTCCCGTGGGAGGTGTCTATGCCTCTTACGGGCCATTTGGAGGTTGTTTTGGGGTTTCCTCCGTCAAAGGAATATTTTTAAGCCTAAGTACAGATTTTTGCAAATTATCATCGTATTCATAACCCGAGAGTCCCGTGACTACGCGGTAAATTCATACATGTTACATTGGTCTCGTGTGAGGTGTCCGTGCCTCTTACGGGGTCGTTTGGGCGTTGTTTTGGATTTTTACCCTCTAAAGTCATATTTTAAGCCTAAGTCTAAATTTTGCAAATTATCCTTGTATTCTCAACTCGAGAGTCCCGTGACTATGTGGCAAGTCCCTACGTGTTATATTGATCCGGTGGGAGATGTCCGTGCCTATTACGAGGCCTCTTCGGGGCTATTTTGGAATTTCACCATCTAAGGGCATATTTTTAAGCCAAGTCTAGATTTTTGCAAATTATCGTCGTATTCTAGAAACGAGAGTCTCGTGACTACACGGTAAATTCCTACCTGTTACAATGGTCTCGTGTGAGCTGTTCGTGAATCTTACGGGGTCGTTTGGGCGTTGTTTTGAATTTTTACCAACTAAAGTCGTGTTTTAAGCCTAAGTCTAAAATTTGAAAATTATCATCGTGCTCTCAACCAGAGAGTCCCGTGACTAGGAGGTAGGTCTCAACGTGTTACCTTAGTCCCGTGGGAGGTGTTCGTGCCGCTTACGTGGACGTTTCGAGGCTGTTTTGGGTTTTCACCCGCTAACGGCATATTTTTAAGCCTAAGTCTAGATTTTTGCAAATTATCGTCGTATTCCCAACCCGAGAGTTCCGTGACTTCGCGATAAGTTCTTATATGTTACATTGGTCCCGTGGGAGGTGTTTGTGCCTCTTACGGGGCCGTTTGGGGGCTGTTTTGGATTTTCACCCGCTAACGACATATTTTTAAGCCTAAGTCTAGATTTTTGCAAATTATCGTCGTATTCTCGAAATGAGAGTCTCGTGACTACGCGGTAAGTTCCTACGTGTTAAGTTTGCCCCGTGGGAGGTGTACGCACCTCTTACGGGGACGTTTGGGGGCTCTTTTGGGTTTTCACCCACAACCGACATATTTTTAAGCCTAAGTCTAAATTTTACAAATTATCCACATATTCTCAAACCCAACAGTCCCGTGATTACGTGGTAAGTCCGTACGTGTCACGTTGGTCCCGTGGGAGGTGTTCGTACCTCTTACGGGACCGCTTAGGGGCTGTTTTGAATTTCCACCCTCTAAAGTCATGTTTTAAGCCCAAGTCTAAATTTTGCAAATTATCCCCGAATTCTCAACCCGAGAGTCCCGTAACTATGAGATAAGTCCTTACGTGCTACCTTTATCTCGTGGGAGGTGTTTGTGCCTCTTACGAGGACGTTTAGGAGTTGTTTATGGGTTGTCAACCTCTAATGGCATATTTTTAAGCCTAAGTCTAGATTTTTGCAAATTATCATCGTATTCTCAACCCGAGAGTCCCGTGACTACTAGATAAGTTCCTACATGTTACATTGGTCTCTTGTGAGTTGTTCGTGCCTCTTATGGGGTCATTTGGGCACTGTTTTGGATTTTTACCCTCTAGAGTAATGTTTTAAGCCTAAGTCTAAATTTTGCAAATTATCATCGTACTTTCAAACCCGACAGTCCCGTGACTATGTGGTAAGTCCATACGTGTTACGTAGGTCCCGTGGAAGGTGTTCGTGCCTCTTACGGGGCCGCTTAGGGGCTATTTTGGATTTTCACCCTCTAAGGGCATATTTGTAAGCCCAAGTCTAGATTTTTGCAAATTATCGCCGTAATCTAGAAACGAGAGTCTCCTGACTACGCCATAAGTTCTGACATGTTACATTGATCTCGTGTGAGGTGTTCGGGCCTCTTACGAAATCATTTGGACGCTGTTTTGGATTTTCACCCTCTAAAGTCATGTTTTAAGCCTAAGTCCAGATTTTGCAAATTATCCTCATATTCTCAACCCGAGAGTCTAGTGGCTAAATGGTAAGTCCCTACATGTTACGTTGGTCCCGTGGGAGGTGTATATGCCTCTTACGGGCCATTTCGAGATTGTTTTGGGGTTTCCTCCGTCAAAGGCATATTTTTAAGCCTAAGTACAAATTTTTGCAAATTATCATCGTATTCACAACCCGAGAGTCCCGTGACTACGCGGTAAATTCATACATGTTACATTGGTCTCGTGTGAGGTGTTCGTGCCTCTTACGGGGTCGTTTGGGCGTTGTTTTGGATTTTTACCCTCTAAAGTCATATTTTAATCCTAAGTCTAAATTTTGCAAATTATCCTCGTATTCTCAACTCGAGAGTCCCGTGACTATGTGGCAAGTCCCTACGTGTTATATTGATCCGGTGGGAGATGTTCGTGCCTCTTACGAGGCCCCTTCGGGGCTATTTTGGAATTTCACCATCTAAGGGCATATTTTTAAGCCAAGTCTAGATTTTTGCAAATTATCGTCGTATTCTATAAACGAGAGTCTCGTGACTACACGGTAAATTCCTACCTGTTACATTGGTCTCGTGTGAGCTGTTCGTGAATCTTACGGGGTCGTTTGGGCGTTGTTTTGATTTTTTACCAACTAAAGTCGTGTTTTAAGCCTAAGTCTAAATTTTGCAAATTATCATCGTGCTCTCAACCATAGAGTCCCGTGACTACGAGGTAAGTCTCAACGTGTTACCTTAGTCCCGTGGGAGGTGTTCGTGCCGCTTACGTGGACGTTTCGAGGCTGTTTTGGGTTTTCACCCGCTAACGGCATATTTTTAGGCCTAAGTCTAGATTTTCGCAAATTATCGTCGTATTCTCAATCCAAGAGTCCCGTGACTTCGTGGTAAGTTGTTATATGTTACATTGGTACCGTGGGAGGTGTTTGTGCCTCTTACGGGGCCGTTTGGGGGCTGTTTTGGATTTTCACCCGCTAACGACTTATTTTTAAGCCTAAGTCTAGATTTTTGCAAATTATCGTCGTATTCTCGAAATGAGAGTCTCGTGACTACGCGGTAAGTTCCTACGTGTTAAGTTTGTCCCGTGGGAGGTGTATGTACCTCTTACGGGGCCGTTTGGGGGCTTTTTTGGGTTTTCACCCACAAACGGTATATTTTTAAGCCTAAGTCTAAATTTTACAAATTATCCACGTATTCTCAAACCCGACAGTCCCGTGATTACGTGGTAAGTCTGTACGTGTTACGTTGGTCCCGTGGGAGGTGTTCGTACCTCTTACGGGACCGCTTAGGGGCTGTTTTGAATTTCCACCCTCTAAAGTCATGTTTTAAGCCCAAGTCTAAATTTTGCAAATTATCCCCGTACTCTCAACCCGAGAGTCCCGTAACTACGAGATAAGTCCTTACGTGCTACCTTTATCTCGTGGGAGGTGTTTGTGCCTCTTACGAGGACGTTTAGGAGTTGTTTATGGGTTGTCAACCTCTAATGGCATATTTTTAAGCCTAAGTCTAGATTTTTGCAAATTATCGTCGTATTCTCAACCCGAGAGTCCCGTGACTACTAGATAAGTTCCTACATGTTACATTGGTCTCGTGTGAGTTGTTCGTGCCTCTTATGGGGTCATTTGGGCACTGTTTTGGATTTTTACCCTCTAGAGTCATGTTTTAAGCTTAAGTCTAAATTTTGCAAATTATCATCGTACTTTCAAACCCGACAGTCCCGTGACTATGTGGTAAGTCCGTACGTGTTACGTAGGTCCCGTGGAAGGTGTTCGTGCCTCTTACGGGGCCGCTTAGGGGCTATTTTGGATTTTCACCCTCTAAGGGCATATTTGTAAGCCCAAGTCTAAATTTTTGCAAATTATCGCCGTAATCTAGAAACGAGAGTCTCATGACTACGCCATAAGTTCCGACATGTTACATTGATCTCGTGTGAGGTGTTCGGGCCTCTTACGAAATCATTTGGACGCTGTTTTGGATTTTCACCCTCTAAAGTCATGTTTTAAGCCTAAGTCCAGATTTTGCAAATTAACCTCATATTCTCAACCCGAGAGTCCCATGACTACGTGGCAAGTCCCTACGTGTTACATTGATCTCGTGGGAGGTGTTCGTGCCTCTTACGAGGCCACTTAGGAGCAGTTTTACGTTTTCAACTGCTAACGCCATATTTTTAAGCCCAAGTCTAGATTTTTGCAAATTATGATCTTTTTCTCGAAATGAAAGTCTATTGACTACGCGATAAGTTCCTACGTGTTACATTGGTCTCGTGTGACCTGATCGTCCCTATTACGGGGTCATTTGGACTTTGTTTTGGATTTTTATTCACAAAAGTCATGTTTTTAGCATAAGTCTAAATTTTGCAAATTATCATCATATTCTCAACCAGAGAGTCCCATGATTACGAGGTAAGTCCCTACGTGTTACCTTGGTCCCGTGGGATGTGTTCGTGCTTCTTATGGTTACGTTTAGGGGCTATTTTTTATTTTCAACCTCTAATTGCATATTTTTAAGCCTAAGTCTAGATTTTGGAAAATTATCATCGTATTCTCAACCCGAGAGTTCCGTGACTACTAGATAAGTTACTACATGTTACATTGGTCTCGTGTGAGTTGTTCGTGCCTCTTATGGGGTCATTTGGGCGCAGTTTTGAATTTTTACCCTCTAAAGTCATGTTTTAAGCCTAAGTCTAAATTTTGCAAATTATCATCGTACTTTCAAACCCGGCAGTCCCGTGACTACGTGGTAAGTCCGTACGTGTTACGTTGATCCCATGGGAGGTGTTCGTGGCTCTTATGGGGCCGCTTAGGGACTGTTTTGCGTTTTCTCTAACAGCATATTTTTAAGCCCAAGCCCACATTTTTGCAAATTATCATCGTATTCCAAACTCATGAGTCTCGTGACTACGCGATAAGTTCCTACATGTTACATTGGTCTCGTGTGAGGTGTTCGTGGCTCTTACGGGGTTGTTTTGGATTTTCACCCTCTAAAGTCATGTTTTAAGCCTTAGTCTAAACTTTGCAAATTATCCTCGTATTCTCAACCCGAAAGTATAGTGGCTACGTGGTAAGTCCCTACGTGTTACGTTGGTCCCGTGGGAGGTGTATGTGCCTCTTACGGGGCTATTTTGGATTTTCACCCTCTAAGGGCATATTTTTTACCCCAAGTCAAGATTTTTGCAAATTATCGTCGTATTCTAGAAACGAGAATCTCGTGACTACGGGGTATGTTCCTACGTGTTAAATTGGTCTCGTGTGAGGTGTTCGTTCCTCTTACGAGATCGTTTGTGCGCTGTTTTGGATTTTTACCCTCTAGAGTCATGTTTTAAGCCTAAGTCTAAAGTTCATAAACTATCATCGTACTCTAAAACCCGACAGTCCCGTGACTACGTGGTAAGTCCGTACGTGTTACATTGGTGTCGTGGGAGGTGTTCATGCCTCTTATGGGGCCACTTAGGGGTTGTTTTGCGTTTTCAACCTCTAACGGCATATATTTAAGCCCAAGTCTAGATTTTTACTAAAATTATCTCCGTATTCTAAACCCGTGAGTCCCGTGACTACGCGGTAAGTTACTACATGTTACATGGGTCTCATGTGAGGTGTTCGTGCCTCGTACGGCGTCGTTTGGGTGTTGTTTTGGATTTTCATTCTCTAAAGTCATGTTCTAAGCGTAGGTCTAAACTTTGCAAATTATCCTCGTATTCTAATCCCGAGAGTCTAGTGGCTACGTGGTAAGCCCCTATGTGTTACGTTGGTCCCGTGGGAGGTGTATGTGCCTCTAACGGGGCCGTTTAGGGGCTGTTTTGAGTTTTCAACCGTCAACGGCATATTTTTAGGCCTAAGTCTAGATTTTTCCAAATTATCATCGTATTCGCAACCCGAGAGTCCCGTGACTACGCGGTAAATTCATACATGTTACATTGGTGTCGTGTGAGGTGTTCGTTCCTCTTACGGGATCGTTTGGTTGCTGTTTTGGATTTTCACCCTCTAAAGTCATATTTTAAGCCTAAGTCCAAATTTTGCAAATTATCCTCGTATTCTCAATCTGAGAGTCCCATGACTACGTGGCAAGTCCCTACATGTTATATTGATCCGGTGGGAGATGTCCGTGCCTCTTACGAGGCCGCTTCGGGGTGTTTTAGAATTTCACCATTTAAGGGCATATTTTTAAGCCATGTCTAGATTTTTTGCAAATTATCGTCGTATTCTAGAAACGAGAGTCTCGTGACTACGCGGTAAGTTCCTACCTGTTACATTGGTCTCGTGTGAGCTGTCCGTGCCTCTTACGGGGTCGTTTGGGCGTTATTTTTGGATTTTTAACCTCTAAAGTCATGTATAAGGTCTAAGTCCAAATTTTGCAAATAATCCCCGTACTCTCAACCCGAGAGTCCCGTGACTACGAGATAAGTCCCTACGTGCTACCTTTATCTCATGGGAGATGTTCGTGCCTCTTACGAGGACGTTTAGGAGTTATTTTTGGGTTGTCAACCTCTAATGGCATATTTTTAAGCCAAAGTCTAGATGTTTGCAAATTATCGTCGTATTCTCAACCCGAGAGTCCCGTGACTACTAGATAAGTTCCTAAATGTTACGTTGGTCTCGTGTGAGTTGTTCGTGTCTCTTATGGGGTCATTTGGGCGCTATTTTGGAATTTTAACCTCTAGAGTCATGTTTTAACCCTAAGTCTAAATTTTGAAAATTATCAAAGCACTTTCAAATTCGGCATTCCTGTGACTACGTGGTAAGTCCGTACGTGTTACGTTGGTCCCGTGGGAGGTGTTCGTGCCTCTTACGGGGCCACTTAGGGGCTATTTTGGATTTTCACCCTCTAAGGGCATATTTTTAAGCCCAAGTCTAGATTTTTGCAAATTATCATCGTACTCTAGAAAAGAGAGTCTCGTGACTACGCGGTAAGTTCCTACATGTTACATTGGTCTCGTGTGAGGTGTCGTGCCTCTTACGAGATCGTTTGGACGCTATTTTGGATTTTCACCCTCTAAAGTCATGTTTTAAGCCTAATTCCAAATTTTACAAATTAACCCCGTATTCTCAACTCGAGAGTCCCGTGACTTCGTTGCAAGTCCCTACGTGTTACATTGGTCCCGTTCGTGCCTCTTACGAGGCCGCTTAGGGGCTGTTTTGGGTTTTCAATCGCTAACAGCATATTTTTACGCCTAAGTCTAGATTTTTGCAAATTATTGTCGTATTCTCAACCCATGAGTCCCGTGACTACGCGGTAAGTTCTTACATGTTACATTGCTCCCGTGAGAGGTGTTCTCGTGCCTCTTACGAGGCCGTTTGGGGACTGTTTTGGATTTTCACCCCCTAACGGCATATTTTTAAGCCTAAGTCTAAATTTTGCAAATTATCCTCGTATTCTCAAACCTGACAGTCCCGTGACTACGTAGTAAGTTTGTACATGTTACGTTGGTCTCGTGGGAGGTGTTCGTGCCTCTTACGGGGCCTTTTGGAGGCTCTTTTGGGTTTTCACCCACTGACGGCATGTTTTAAGACTAACTTTATATTTTTGCAAATTATTATCTTATTCTCAAATCGGGAGTCACGTGACTACGCAGTCAGTACCTATGTGTTACATTGGTCCCGGGGGAGGTGTTCATGCCTCTTACGGGATTGTTTTTCAATTTCACCCTCTAACGGTATGTTTTAAGCAAAAGTCTACATGGTTGCAAATTGTCATCGTATTCGCAAACCGGGAGTCCCATACTACGCGGTAAGTTCCTACCTGTTAAATTGATCCCATGTGACGAGTTCGTGCCTCTTACAGGGCCATTGGGAGGCTATTTTGAGTTTTCACCAACAACCGGTATGTTTTAGGCCTAAGTCAAGATTTTGACAAATTATCATCGTATTCTCAAATCGGGAATCTCGTGACACGTGGTCTGTTCCTACGTGTTACATTGGCCCCGTGCGATGTGTGTCTGGCTCTTACGGGACCGTTTTGGGTTTGTTTTATATTTTCACCCTCTAACGACATATTTTAAGTTTAAGTCTAGATTTTCGCAAATTATCGTCGTATTCTCAAACCGAGAGTCCCGTAACTACGCGATCAGTACCTATATGTTACTTTGGACCCATGGGAGGTGTTCGTACCTCTTAAAGGGTCATTTGAGGGTTGTTTTTTATTTTTACCCTACAATGGCATGTTTTAAGCATTCTCAACCCGAGAGTCCCGTGACTACTAGATAAGTTCCTACATGTTACATTGCTCTCGTGTGAGTTGTTCGTGCCTCTTATGTGGTCATTTGGGCGCTGTTTAGGATTTTTACCCTCTAGAGTCATGTTTTAAGCCTAAGTCCAAATTTTGCAAATTATCATCATACTTTCAAACCCGGCAGTCCCGTGACTACGTGGTTAGTCCGTACGTGTTACGTTGGTCCCATGGGAGGTGTCTGTGCCTCTTATGGGGCCGCTTAGGGGCTGTTTTGCGTGTTCAACCTCTAACGGCATATTTTTAAGCCCAAGCCCATAGTTTTGTAAACTATCATCGTATTCCAAACTCGTGAGTCCCGTGACTACGCGGTAAGTTCCAACATGTTACATTTATCTCGTGTGAGGTGTTCATGGCTCTTACAGGGTCGTTTGGGAGTTGTTTTTGATTTTCACACTCTAAAGTCATGTTTTAAGCCTAAGTCTAAACTTTGCAAATTATCCTCGTATTCTCAACCCGAAAGTCTAGGGGCTACGTGGTAAGTCCCTACGTGTTACGTTGGTCCCGTGGGAGTTGTGGTAAGTCCCTACGTGTTACGTTAGTCCCGTGGAAGGTGTATGTGCCTCTTACGGGGCCGTTTAAGGGTTGTTTTGGGTTTTCACCCTCTAAGGGTATATTTTTTAGCCCAAGTCTAGATTTTTGCAAATTATCGTCGTATTCTAGAAACGAGAATCTCGTGACTACGGGGTATGTTCCTACTTGTTAAATTAGTCTCGTGTGAGGTGTTCCTTCCTCTTACGAGATCGTTTGTGCGCTGTTTTAGATTTTTACCCTCTAGAGTCATGTTTTAAGCCTAAGTATAAAGTTTTTAAACTTTCATCGTACTCTAAAACCCGACAGTCCCGTGACTACGTGGTAAGTCCATACGTGTTACATTGGTGCCGTGGGCGGTGTCCGTACTTCTTATGGGACCGCTTAGGGGTTATTTTGCATTTTCAACCTCTAACGGCATATTTTTAAGCCCAAGTCCAGATTTTTGCAAACTATCGTCGTATTCTAAACCCGTGAGTCCCGTGACTACGCGGTAAGTTCCTACATGTTACATTGGTCTCGTGTGAGGTGTTCGTGGCTCTTACGGGGTCGTTTAAGCGTTGTATTGATTTTCACCCTCTAAAGTCATGTTTTAAGCTTATGTCTAAACTTTGCAAACTATCCTCGTATTCTAATCCCAAGAGTCTAATGGCTACGTGGTAAGTACCTACGTGCTACCTTTATCTCGTGGGTGGTGTTCGTGCCTCTTACGAGGACGTTTAGGAGTTATTTTTGGTTGTCAACCTCAAATGGCATATTTTTAAGCCTAAGTCTAGATTTTCGCAAATTATCGTCGTATTCTCAACCCGAGAGTCCCGTGACAACTAGATAAGTTCCTACATGTTACATTGATCTCGTGTTCGTTGTTCGTGCCTCTTATGTTTGGGCGCTGTTTTGGATTTTTAGTCATGTTTTAAGCCTAAGTCAAAATTTTGCAAAATATCATCGTACTCTCAAACCCGACAGTCCCGTGACTACGTGGTAAGGCCGTACGTGTTACGTTGGTCCCGTGGGAGGTGTTCGTGCCTCTTATGGGGTCACTTAGGGGCTATTTTGCGTTTCGTTACTCTTACGAGATCGTTTGTGCACTGTTTTGGATTTTTACCCTCTAGAGCCATGTTTTAAGCCAAAGTCTAAAGTTTCTCAATTATCATCGTACTCTAAAACTCGACAGTCCCGTGACTACGTGGTAAGTCCGTACGTGTTACATTGGTGCCGTGGGAGGTGTTCGTGCCTCTTATGGGGCCGCTTAGGGGTTGTTTTGCGTTTTCAACCTCTAACGACATATTTTTAAGCCCAAGTCTAGATTTTTGCAAATTATCGCTGAATTCTAAACCCGTGAGACCCGTGACTACGCGTTAAGTTCCTACATGTTACATTGGTCTCGTGTGAGGTGTTCGTGGCTCTTACGGGGTTGTTTGGGCGTTATTTTTTATTTTCACCCTCTAAAGTAATGTTTTAAGCTTAGGTCTAAACTTTGCGAATTATCCTCGTATTCTAATCCCGAGAGTCTAGTGGCTATGTGGTAAGTCCCTACGTGTTATGTTGGTCCCGTGGGATATGTGCCTCTTACGGGGTCGTTTAGGGGCTGTTTTGAGTTTTCAATCGTCAACGGCATATTTTTAAGCCTAAGTCTAGATTTTTCCAAATTATCGTCGTATTCGCAACCCGAGAGGCCCGTGACTATGCGGTAAATTCATACATGTTACATTGGTCTCGTGTGAGGTGTTCGTGCCTCTTACAAGGTCGTTTGGACGTTGTATTGGATTTTCACCCTCTAAAGTCATATTTTAAGCCTAAGTCCAAATTTTGCAAATTATCCTCGTATTCTCAACCCGAGAGTCCCGTGACTATGTGACAAGTCCCTACGTGTTATATTGATCCGGTGGGAGATGTTCATGCCTCTTACGAGGTCGCTTCGGGGATGTTTTAAGATTTCACCATGTAAGGGCATATTTTTAAGCCAAGTCTAGATTTTTGAAAATTATCGTCTTATTCAAGAAACGAGAGTCTCGTGACTACGCGGTAAGTTCCTACCTGTTACATTGGTCTCATGTGAGCTGTTCGTACCTCCTACGGTGTCGTTTGGACGTTATTTGGGATTTTTACCCTCTACAGTCATGTTTTAAGCCTAAGTCTAAATTTTGCAAATTATCATCGTACTCTCAATCAGAGAGTCCCGTGACTACGAGGTAAGTCCCTACGTGTTACCTTGGTCCCGTGGGAGGTGTTCGTGCCTCTTACATGGCTGTTTTGGATTTTCACCCGCTAACAGCATATTTTTAAGCCTAAGTCTAAATTTTTGCAAATTATCGTCGTTTTCTCGAAATGAGAGTCTCGTGACTACGCGATAAGTTCCTACATGTTATGTTTGTCCCGTGGGAGGTGTATGTACCTCTTACGGGGCCGTTTGTGGGCTGTTTTGGATTTTCACCCCCTAACGGCATTTTTTTAAGCCGAAGTCTAAATTCTGAAAATTATCCTCGTATTCTCAAACCTCGATAGTCCCGTGACTACATGGTAAGTCCGTACGTGTTACGTTGGTCCCGTGGGAGGTGTTCGTGCCTATTATAGGGCCGCTTAGGGGCTGTTTTGGATTTTCACCCTCTAAAGTCATGTTTTAAGCCTAAGTCCAAATTTTGCAAATCATCCCCGTACTCATAACCCGAGAGTCCCGTGACTACGAGGTAAGTCCCTATGTGCTACCTTTATCTTGTGGGAGGTGTTCGTGCCTCTTACGAGGACGTTTGGGATTTGTTTTTGGTTGTCAACCTCTAATGGCATACTTTTAAGCCAAAGTCTAGATTTTTGGAAATTATCGTCGTATTCTCAACCCGAGAGTCCTTGACTACTAGATAAGTTCCTACATGTTACATTGGTCTCATGTGAGTTGTTCGTGCCTCTTATGGGGTCATTTGGGCGCAGTTTTGAATTTTTACCCTCTAGAGTCATGTTTAAGCCTAAGTCTAAATTTTGCAAATTAACATCGTACTCTCAAATCAAGCAGTCCCGTGACTACGTCGTAAGTCCGTACGTGTTATGATGGTCCCGTGGCAGGTGTATGTGCCTCTTATGGGGCCGCTTAGGGGTTGTTTTGCATTTTCAACCTCTAACCGCATATTTCTAAGCCCAAGCCTAGATTTTTGCAAATTATCATCGTATTCCAAACCCGTGAGTCCCGTGACTACGCGGTAAGTTCCTACATGTTACATTGGTCTCGTGTGAGGTGTTCGTGGCTCTTACGGTGTCGTTTCGGCGTTGTTTTGGATTTTCACCCTCGAAAGTTATGTTTTAAGCCTAAGTCTAAACTGTGAAAATTATCCTCGTATTCTCAATCCGAAAGTCTAGTGGCTACGTGGTAAGTCCCTACGTGTTACGTTGGTCCCGTTGGAGGTGTATGTGCCTCTTACGGGGCCGTTTAGGGGCAGTTTTGGGTATTCACCTGTCAACGGCAAATTTTTTAAGCCTAAGTCTAAATTTTTGTAAATTATCGTCGTATTCGCAACCCGAGTCCCGTGACTACGCGGTAAATTCATACGTGTTACATTGGTCTCGTGTGAGGTATTCGTGCCTCTTAAGGGGTCGTTTGGGCCTTGTTTTTTATTTTTACCCGCTAAATTCATATTTTAAGCCTAACTCTAAATTTTGCAAATTATTCTCGTATTCTCAAACCCGGCAATCCCATGACTACGTTGTAAGTCCGTACGTGTCACCTTGGTCCCGTGGGAGGTGTTCGTGCCTTTTACGTTTTCAACCGCTAACGCCATATTTTTAAGCTCAAGTCTAGATTTTTGCAAAGTATCATCTTTTTCTCGAAATGAAAGTGTATTGACTACGCGATAAGTTCCTACGTGTTACATACGTCTCGTGTGACCTGTTCGTGCCTATTACGGGGTCGTTTGGACGTTGTTTTGGATTTTTATCCACAAAAGTCATATTTTCAGCATAAGTCTAAATTTTTCAAATTATCATCATACTCTCAACCAGAAAGTCCCGTGACTACGACGTAAGTCCCTATGTGTTACCTTGGTCCCGTGAGATGTGTTCGTGCCTCTTACGGGGATGTTTAGGGGTTCTTTTCGGTTTTCAACCCCTAATGGCATATTTTTAAGCTCAAGTCTAAATTTTTGCAAATTATCGGCGTATTCTCAACCCGAGAGTCCCGTGACTACGCGGTAACTTCTTACATGTTACATTGGTCCCGTGGGAGGTGTTCATGCCTCTTACGAGGCCGTTTGGGGCCTGTTTTGGGTTTTCACCCGCTAACGGCATATTTTTGAGCCTAAGCCTAGATTTTGCAAATTATTGTCGTATTCTCGAAACGAGAGTGTCGTGACTACGCGGTAAGTTCTTACGTGTTAAGTTTGTCTATGTACCTCTTACGGGACCGTTTGGGGGCTATTTTGGGTTTTCACCGGCTAACGGCATATTTTAAAGCCTATGTCTAAAATTTGCAAATTATCCTTGTAGTCTCAAACCCGACAGTCCCGTGACTACGTGGTATGTCCGTACGTGCTACATTGGTCCCGTGGGAGGTGTTCGTGCCTCTTACAGGACCGTTTAGGTGCAATTTTGAATTATCCCTGTACTCTCAACCCTAGAGTCCCGTGACTACGAGATAAGTCCCTACGTGCTACCTTTCTAAATCAAAGCCCAATAATTTAAAATAATGAAATGTAAAATTGAACTAAAAAAAACTATCAACAAAACAAAATAGATGTATAAAGTGAACTACTAAACAAACTCTACTGTTTAATTAGTTGCAAAACAGAAAGAAAAAAATCGCTAATAACTGTTTCCAGAATCAAAAACTTGTTACTCAAACAGAATATATCAAAATCAATAAATTCCTAAGAATATCAAAATTCCATAAGAGAAGGGAACTGATACTTCAAATAAATCTAAAACTCCAGAGAATATCTAAATTGAAATAACCTGAACTATTTAAAAGGTCAAAATTAAGAATTAAATTAGATAAACTGTCAGAAATGATTTACTATTTATGTGTTCAATTAGTACTTATGACGATTAAGTGAGATACAAATCATAGTGTACAAATTACATATATATATAAGATGGAATGGTTTTTGAATTGCAAAAATGTAAAAGCACAATAACGTTCCAGATTTTGCCACATCTTTCCCTTTTCAAACCAACAGTTCTGATTCACTCCAAAAAGTTTTTGCCCGCCTAAACGTTTCACTATACCGCCCAACTTCTATTATCCCACCCCAAAAGCCTCGGTAAACTCTCCATTCTCTCTCCGTTATCTCTCTCTTAAACAACGTTTTCTTCTCTCCTCTTTTCGCACAACACTCTCTCTCTCTAATCCATGTCTTATTTACAAATTCAGGTAGACTCTTCTCCCTTCTGCAGATATTTGGCTTTACAAATTCAGATATTTTGTGGTGTTTGTATTTTTTTGATATTTTGTTTGAATTTCTCTCTCACTACCGACCAGGTTTTTGGGTTTTGATTATATTTAGGTTTTGAATGTATTTTATATGTTCATTAATTCTATTTTACAGGCTCTCTCTTGATTCTCACTCTATCACCACTATTCATGGTATCCTCTAATCTCTCTATAAGGTTTTTATATCACAGATGGTTTTCGTTTGGATTGAAATATAGGGGTTTAATTTGGGTTTCTAAGAGTTTTGAGTTTTTAATTTTTTTAGTTCTAATCTATGTGTGCGCACTTTTGTTTTGTTTTAAAACATGGGTGTTTGTGTTCCTCTTTGTGTAGGGATGGAACAAATGATCAATTGCTTTTAGGTTGTTCGATAAATTGTCTTATAGGCAAACCAACAAATTTCTGTATTGGAATATTTGTAATAAGCCTAGGTTTGTTCATGTAGTTAGATGATTGTGAAGTCCGAAAATCAAATATTGCGATTTGTTTGGATTTACATGTAGTTAGATTAATGTACATAGGCACATATTCTTTAGTTTATTATTTTTACTCGAAAAGTAGTATTTTATTTTATTGTTTTTCCATCAGCTTCTCCCTATCTACATTATTTTGCTATTGATTTTTAAGCAAAAAATTTTGATTTTAATCAATTGCGCTTTTATTTGGCCCACACCCATCTCAAACTTCATCACTTTCTGCGTGTATGCCCAATCTTTTATTTTATTCCATTATTCTCTATATCCAATACTTTTATTACTGAAATTTGTTTAGAAAATTGCATTTGATATTAGTTAAATTATCCGATCCTATTTGAGGTTTTGGATTTGTGATATGTGTCTATTTTAATTATTTATGATCAATCCCCCTCTTTTTTACTAACATTTAGTTTTATTGTTTTTACTTTTATACACGAGTGATACGTCCAAAATCCCATTTGAACCCCATAAACTGAGTTTGTATCTAATAGAATTTCTTATAAGTGGATGCTACTAAAGTTTAGGCCATAGGTTCTGCTAAATTTTATGGATAAAGAATTTACTACTAATCTTTGTTTGGCTTCTCAGTTATTCATTCAAGAATGGGCAACTCAGTATTTTGTTTGCTTGGGTTCCATTAGTTTGGTTGAGATGTTGCGGAGGATCTTTGCATTTCAAAAAAAAGACACAAGTTAATGTTTATTTACATTATTGGCACTATGGACATATGTTTAGTAAACATATGGCTATATATTGATTTTTCTTATGGTTATATTACCGTATGATTTATGATTTTTTTTCCAGTATTTTTTGGACATTTTATATTTTGTTCTGGGAAAGCCCGAACTTTTCACTTTTGCTCTTTTCGATCAAAATTTGTGCAGCAGGTTATTGAAAAAAATGGGGAAAAGTTTACATGATATGCTAAAGAAAATGGGGAAGAAAATGTGGTAAACAGATTCTCTCATATTATCATTTAATTTTAATTTCCAGAGTACATGTATCTATCTTTAAATATTTCCAAGTTCACATGATTTGTATTGTGTTGAGGGTTTTCATTTTTTCAAGTAAGAATTTGCCATATGTAAATTACCACATATTATTGACAACATATTACATGTTTGATAATCTATTGAACATATAAACAAATCCATTTATGGTTGGGTTTTTAAAAGCATAAACATATGTTTGGGTTTTTAAAACCAACTAATATTTGTTGAGTTGTGTTTGTGATCAGGTAAACAGTGGTGATTTGGGTGGATTTTAGGAATGAAATTCTCTCAAAGTAGAGGTTTGACAAGAGTTTGTAGGGTAGTGCAATAGTTTCAGGTTCTCTAATATGCCTGAATACACCAAGTTATAAAAATTGAAAATAACAATAATCTATACATACATGTATTCACCACCACGAACTGTATTTTTAACTCCTTTTCTGTCTTCCTCGGCCTCTTTCTCTCGCTCCTTCCAACTTTCATAGGCATGATCATCCGTTTGTAGTTCATGCCGACAGATTGGACAAGAATTATGCTCATTCAGCCATTGCTTCAGGTAAAGAGGATGGAATGTGTGCTTGCAGGGAAACTCTTGCATCTTATCACTTACAACTAAATTGTCCTTGAAAATGCAACACTTTGCTTCTGGTCCAAGGTTGGTCAAGATTTCATCTGTAATAGTAATAACTGGAAGATTTGCAACCACTTATTTATTGGCAGGTGGAACCCTTGGGGCTACAGGACCATCCTCCAAAATCAGTGGCACAACATCATCGAGTCTATCTACCAGCTCTTGGAGTAGATTAGCAGCAGCATCTCCTGATGTGCTGTTTTCTTGAGAAGATTCAGATGGAAACATATTCTTGATATATAGAACTCTGTTAATTATTGCGTTGATTTTTAATTTTGGTTTTATGGACATAGACATCCGGAGGTGAATGGGTCCGGATATAAGCATAGACACCCGAATGCCGAATGCCGAAGCATAGACACACGTGATATAAGCACATAACTACGAACTCAAACTCAAACTCCCCTGCACCCGAATGCCGGAGGTGAATGGGTTGGTAGTAGCACATAACAATAACTGTCTCAGTCTCAAGCTACAATTATTGTTATGTGCAGGGGAGTTTGAGTTCGTAGTTATGGTTTGTCTTAATACTATTTCCACGTGATTTATTTATATTTTTTATTAGTATTACGAAACAATCCATTCATTTTCAAAGTCAGTTTGTACACGGCACGACACTATTTTTTTCATAGGAATAAGGTATTACACGTACACTTGGGAACATCTCATCATCGCACACCCTTGGAATTTATTTTAAAAGCAAGTAGTGTGTCAATGCACAAGCCAACGTCTTTGTTTCACCATGCACTTCACACTTTACAATTATGGTTTCACTATTGTCATCTCAATGATATGCTTTGTTTGGTGTTAACTATAGGAGCTGCCGTTGCTAGGCCGAACGACGTTGTTGTGGACATTGACGGAGATGGAAGTTTCATGATGAATGTTAAAGGTTTAGCAACTATCCGAGCAAAGAATTAGAAACTATTGCTTCTCTTTATTCTTGGAATTATAGCTTGCTATACTGGGATTTTGTTAAAGCACTATTTGGATAGCTTCCTGGACTCCAAACTTACCCATATCAAAAAAGTCACTTTTGGGTTTGCTGGAATTTATCTGAGCTGTTGTGCTTTAGTTATACATTATAGTTTCAGGTTCTCTACCCAGCTCCAAACTGTTGTGCTTTAGTTATACATTATATTTGAGTATCATCTCTGCTGCAGTCTTCGTGCTGGAGTACTTAGTTATGATGATCGATAACTTATCCACGTTGTTCCCAAACGTCCATATGAATCTTGCCGGAATTTATTTGAATTTTTGTCAAATATGTGCTCTCACATAAACTATTTTGGTTCTTCCAATTGTTCACTGAAGGAAAGTTTTTTTCCCCTCACTTTTATCCTGTTTGATGCATGTTTCATGTATAACTATTCTAGATACTCTATTAAAATTCCTTTGATTCGTTAGTATGTATGTAATGTGTTTTTATACTCTCTGCTCTCTATCTTCTTCTCCCTTTATTTTTTAATTCAAGCACAAGGAGCTTTTTTTGTGTGCCTTTATCCTCACTATTTATACATATTATTTACATTACTATCAATTGAGATTACTTATTACTATCAATTGAGATTACTTATTACTATTTATACATATTATTTACATTACTATCACTATTTATACATATTATATACATATTTTTTGTGTGCCTTTTTTTGTGTGCCTTCTTCCTTTACTTATTACTATTAATTGAGATTACTATGTATCTATTTACATTATTATTACACATACATTTGCCGTCAATGTAAACATACAATCATATTATAAAATCAATAATCAACATGTGTATGTTATTTTGAGCACTAAGTATATATCCGTGACATTAAATAAATAAAATGTAGGGTTTTCATTCAAAGATATTCACATTAAAAAACCAGGAGGGTAAGAATCAATTCAGCCTATTTAGATATATGACTCTCATTTATTTTGTTTGATATTTCATCTGCAGATATGTCTGCTTATGGAAGCATTAGCAGCAATAGTGGCTGTTGGAGCAAACATGGGTAAACTAAGTTAGGAATTTATTTCCCCCTTTTGGGACTCAAACAATTATTTTAAGAGAAAATTTGCTAACAACACCATTGTGATCTCGAAACTATCAATTTTAAGAGAAAATTTGCTGATAACTCCATTATTTTAAGAGAAAATTTCCCCCTTTTTGGACTCGAACATTTATTTCATATCTTAATCGAAACATCTAAACTGTCTATTATAGAAATGTTAAACTCTGTTTTATGTGTAGTTGAAGAGAAGCTACACAGAAGAAGGCACTGCCAACTATTACCGAGATTTTTGATAGCGAAAAGGAGGAGGACAACGATGATGATGAGGTCAGCGATGACGACCTTGATGTGGTTAGTGAAGAGAAAAATAAGGGGAAGGAGGAGAAAACCAGCAGTAGCAATTGCCACACCACCTGCAGCAGCAGTAGCAACAAAGAAAAGAGCTAGGCAGATTCAGATAGTGGGGGATCACAGACATGTTGAAACCGGCAGAGAAATAGGGGATATCACCTGAAAAGAAAGTGAGGAAGATGAGATATTCTCCATCTAACAAGAAGAGTGGTTCTCTTATGGGAAGGATCTCGATTGAGGAGCCCGATAGTGAGGAGAAAATAGGGGGATCAAATTCTACTACTGCCAGTGCTGAATCTGTGAATGATGAAATCATGGCAGCGCCCAAAGCTAGACCTCAGAGGGTGAACCGTGCCAAGAAGGCGTATGTTCTTAGTGATTCGGAGAGTGATGAAGCAACAGAGGACTCTGACTTTGATGAATATGAAGACTGAAATTTAGAGATGGGAAATATGAGTTTATTTCCACAAGTTTCTTTCAAAAATAAAGTGTTTGGTCTGTATCACACAAAATTTATCATGGTTATGACTGAATAACATTAGGTAGTCTTAAATTATGGGTTGAAACAGGGCCTTAGCTATAATATAATTTCTCTAATGTTGCCAAGCATGAATTTTTTTTATGTATGGGATGAACTTTGACTATTTAAGGATCATGTGCCTCTTTTTCAATATTTGACATGATTTTTATTAGATTTTTTCTCAGTTAAAGGTATGGGGTATATAATGATTCATAAAATGTTGCTACTCACTTCCACTTATATAAAACATAAATATATGGGTTGTGAGTTGTGTTGGCACTCACTTTAACTCTAATATGGCTCCTTCTTTTTAATCATGTTAGGTAAAATAGGGTGTTCGGTGTGGTTTTTCGTTTTATTATAGATTATGAATAGAGCATATAATGTTTGATATTTGTTGTGAATTTGATTTATTTAGCATATTTCCATGTGGATTACATTTTAGACTAATTACAACATTATAAACAGTGGCATTCACATCTTGGTCATCTCAAACACTTACAACTACAACAACTTGACCAAGTCGGTAACTTACATCTACAACAGCTTGACCAGTTCGACTAATTATAGAGACATCAACTTAGCTAGCTCGGCCACTACCAACTGCAACCACTTACAATTGTGGCAGCTTGGCTAGCTAGGACATTTTAATTATCTTTTTTTATCTTTTAACCTCTCTTTGGGTGTTGAAAAGTGTGTACATATGCATTAGTTTCTCAAATTTGACACCTCTACATGTTGTAAACTTTATTTTATCGTTGTAATAGGAATGGGTTTTATTATTTGTGGTGCTTTTTAATGAAATTTTTTTCTCAATCAGTTTCGTTCCTTTTGTGTTGTTTATTTTTTTTTTCATATATTGAAGATGTACACGGTTATGTTCTTAGTTAGACGTGCATCTCCATAGTTAAATGTGAGCAATGTTGTCATTTTGCGATTATGTACTTTCAAAATTTTTTTCGTTTTGTGATTACATACTATAGAAATTTTCGCCGTGCCTTCAGGCACATGTATCCGCTAGTATATATATAAAGAAATATATATATATAAAGAAATAGGAAATTCTAAAAAAGTACCCTCAACTTTAGCTATTATTGATCGAAAGCAAAATATTCTAAAGAAATAGGAGCTATTATATATATATATATATATATATAGAAATAGGAAATTCTAAAAAAGTAACCTCAACTTTAGCTATTATTGATCCAAAGCAAAATATTCGTTGATGCCAAATACAAATTTCAACTTCCTTGGAGAGCCAGGTTTCATACTCACCTAAAAAAAGCTTCAAAATAAACAACATACAATAATATGCTCATCAAGAACCTTAAAAAGTTATGTATTTGGCAAATCCAAACAACATGAATGACTACCGAACACGAAGCTACCAAGTGAAATAAAAAAAAACTTGGTAAACAAATAGTTGCGTGATGTATAAGCATTACGTAGATGGTGTCGAGAGTGGGAGAGAGACATTTGAGAGGGTATGGGCTTAATGACACGGAAGTGATTATATAAAAGGTGAAGGTCAAAAGCGTCCAAATGCAATTTTTCGGTTTAAGTCACTATTAAGTATATATATAAATATATTTGAATAATTAGAGACTAAGACTTATTTGTATCACTTGAAATTGGCGTGATACTCGCATTGATGTTACACTGAAACGAAGTGAACTTACAATGCAATATCTTAAAGACAAAGTAATTTTTCTGAATTGATTACATAGGAACAATTTTAGTTTTCCTTAATTGGCGTTTGATTCCAAAAGTTTTGACCATTTGGGGGGTTAACCCCCCACCAAAAAAAAATAGTGGCGATTAATCTCCAATAAATCATTTTGGGGTCACTCCATGAATGACTAGAATTTTGGTGTTTTTACAAATAGATCATGTTTACTAATTACATACTCAATTAGCTTATATGGTTTTTATCCTCTAATATACTTTATTAGGAACGCAAAGTGGTTCAATTAGTTCCAAAATGCCACTAGTGACCGAGCTTATAGTTTACAGAAATACCCTTATTCTATAATACCATCACTCCCATGGTTTCTCTCATCTCGTTGACATCGCCCCACACTACCATCACCGTCATGATGTTGATGGTGGTACTACCATTGTCCGAGAAGTTCTTAACACAACTCCCACAATTTCTCTGTCATCTCTTCAGCATCAATCCATCAACCCCCACACTATCATCAACGTCATGATTGTGAGGGTGGTGCCTCCATAGTTCAAGAAATCTGAACAATGATGACAACAACCGTGAACATGAAAAAGCACACATCCTATGAGAATTGTTTGTTCGAGTACCCACATATATGCATCACAACACATGTATATTACCCAACACATATATACTCAACTATGAAATGTTACCTCTTACGTGAGAAACATATAGAAATATGGAACGTTATGAGAAAAATAGATCGTAAATATAGAATGTATTAAATATTTACATCCTATAGCTGCAATTCATGTTTTTGGCCAGGTTTCGGGACGACACGACCCAACAAGGATTTTTTGGACACGAAGACGAACACGACAGGACTTTGTGTTTTTACCTGACACGAACACGATCTGGACACGACACGGCACGACTAACATGATTTCTTAAATTTTATGCTCAATTAAACAAACATATGAACGATAACCTGAATAAAAACACGATTGACACTACAATACACGATAACACGACTCACAATTTTGACATGATACGACTTGACTTCGTGTCAAGAAGACCCGACACGAACACGACAATCATGTCAATTTTAGGTCAATTTCGTGTCATTCTATCATGTCGTTTGTAAAATTTCCACCTCAAGGATTGGGTCAATTATCATGCGGGAGATTTTGTCATTGAGAACTTGAATACACTAATAAAGATCAAGTTCTCAATGGCCCAGAATGATTGTACCAGCACAAAATGTGGTATGCTCTAAACTTTGTGTTGATTCTCCCCAAGTGAGTTCAGGAATTAAGATCAAATGAAAGACTCACAAAACACTTGATCTTTCTGATAACTTCTTCACTAGTGAAATCCCTTATCCTGCTAAAGGGTAATTTATCAATTGTTTCGAAGGAAATGGTCTAAGTCTAGTAATGGCACCAATTGAGGAAAATTTGTTTTAATGGGATCAACTAAATATGGTCTTATGTAAATAAGACCCATTTATTAAAAAAAAACTTGTGGGGGCCAAAAGCCAAACTCTCTCTCTCTCTCTCTCTCCCTCTCTTGTAATTTTGTTCTCCATCTCTTGTATTTTTGTTTTGACATATGATAAAATATTTCTAATTTTTGTCAAAGATTTTTTCAATACCCAAAAGATGCTTCATCCATTGTATGCCCACCACTGCCTTCTCATCTTATTAAATATATGTCCCTTGTCAAAAATTAAAATAAAAAAGAACAAAGCAAAGCAAAGGAAAACAAAATAAAGCAATAGCCTGCATTTGTATGTACAAAACAAAGCATTAAAATGAAAAATGGGTAGTCAAATATACTTTTTCGTTTATATCTTCTATTTGCACGCACACTTGTTTGTCTGGTGTTGTGGAACTTCGTAGCCAGCTGTAATTGCAAATTGCATATACAGTTAGTAAAACACCGAGATAACAATTCCATTAGACACAAAATATAAAGTAAAAACATTACCTACACAACTTATACAATTGATGGCTAAACTCCATCAAGCATTAGAAAGAAGTAATACACACATACTAGTAGACTACCAGTGCCATAATTTTGTCTATGATCTGCCTACACTAAAATTAATTTTTTTTTATAAAATACCTCTTGCATTACCCAAATTAGCACCTATATGGAATTTTGTTATACCACAACATTTTACACGCATTTTTATAATTATCAAGTGAATAGGACATATTATGTCATCAAACTACAAAACAGAGAGGTGCAAATCAATAGGTATAAGTAAATTTATTTCATTCCCCCCAACATTCATTAAGTGTTGGAACAAATGCAATTACACCCACTAACTTTTCCATCATAATGACCCTCCATTGAAATCTCGAGCTCTGGTCTTTAAACTATGAGTGACAAACGAAAATAGTCATCCTTAACTAAAAGTGCCTATGGTAACAAAGACGGTGAATGGGTTACCTAATCTTAACGATCATGCAAGCCCTTTTCCTATATTTTCTTATGAATTAAAGAATTCATAATGAATCAAATCTCCCCAAGTAGGATTCAAACCTACGACCAATCAACGAGTAACTGACCGTTTTGCCACTAAGCTACTGAGGAATAACGAGAGATTATATCCACTAACTATGTACAAAAATAATGAAAATGTTAATAACTATTTCGAGATTTATTGATACCAACTACCAAAGAAACATTGCAATTCACTCTAAATATACCCTTGAATAATTAAAGAACCAATAAAGCCTCTGTTACCAACTTAAAGAAAGAGGTTGCACCTGAGAAAATGAATACAAATCATCGTGTCATTTTGCAGAAGTTTAAGAAAATTAGTTCACTTAAGAACCCACAATTCACACCACTGACTAAACCAAGAGCAACGTTAGATACAATTTTAGTCATAATTTACTCATTAGAAGTTCAGAGGAGCACACTAAGCTTCCTTCTACAAACCTAATCAAGTAGAAGACAAATTAATAAGTGGTTAAAAAAGTAAGGGACCACGCTAAGTTTTCTTAATTTTTTGTGTAACACCGTATCTTTTAGCTTTTAATAGCATAAAAACTCTATTTTAAAAAAATGCAATCTAATAAAATTGTAAATACACTAATGAAGCTTCACAAGAATACAAGATAAGTTCCCTTGAACCTCTGATTGTTAAAGAGTAGTCCAGTGTATGATAGATCACTCTATCAATGGACGTAGGACCAATTATCTGGACCGCACCACGTAAATATCGTGTTCCCATATCATATTTCCTTATTTTCTCTACTAGTCTGGCTCCATCAGGTTGCGAATGAAATTGCAATTGTTATACATACATCATGTAATTACTTAATGCGATTATGTAATTACATAATACTTTATTTTTTAAATAAGAAATGGAGGTCAATAAATAAAATGAGTAAGAGTCAAACTTTTGATGTTCCTGAGTGCCAAATAAAAAAAAGGTTAAATATTTATTGTTTGGTAAGTTAACAAATGTCATATATTGTGCACATTGCAAATTTATATGACAACAGTATGAAGTTGGGGACTTTGTCAAACACGTAACCTACACGTTTTTACACGATAAATTCAACATGTTAATCAATCAGCAGATCTAAATGATATGCAGCAAATGAGAATTTATGTCTATTTTAAGAAAAGCATTTAAGAATGTATGCATGAAACTACTCAACTAAACAAATCCTCTTTCAATTGTCTGAGGTCAGATAGTAGAAGAACCGGTGGCTTTAAAGGACATTAAAAAAGAAATAGTTTTTACCTATTAAGAAAATTATGCACTACGATAAGCATGAAACTACAAATATGTAAAACTAAACAATCATTCAGCTCACCTAGCCTCGAGCTAGGACAGCAGAAGCAAGTTGAACGATAAATTAGCAAGAAGTCACAAAGAAGTCACAAAGAGGTCACAACAATAAAAGTTGAGATAATAATCTATATATAATTACGTAAACGTAATGCACATAATTAGAATCAACTCGCATGTGGTGTCAAACAATTATATGCACCTCTTTGTAACTTTTTTTAGGGTCCCACATTTTGCAAGAGCCACCATTTTGCAAGGTACCAATACAGTTTTTGCTTCTCCATAACACATTGGATGTATTCTAATAACTCATCATGAAATCAAACAGGTTTACCATACACAATATATTTAAATTTTCCATTAATTTAAGCTCATTTTGTCATATTTTAGGACTGAACACTAATCGTAAAGTGCAATATTATATTATATTATTTTTAAAATTTTGCAATTGAGCTGCACATTATTTGTGAGAGACTCCTTTCAGCATTCGTGGATCAAATCCCGCCACTAATATATTAACGCACTAACAAGTATATTGTTGGTTTCTTCAAATACTAAATAAACAAAAATAAAAAAATTTAAAGGAAAAGACGTGTAAAGAGGTGGCAGACAGAAGTAAAACAAAAATAGATCCATCAGAAGTTCACACGCCAATGCTCATGAAGGTGTTATTTCCCTTCTAATATGTATACCTGCAACATATACCATTAGCAGAATCAATGGAATACTAAGGAGAGGGGGATGGGCTCCATTCATCTATCTATATCCAAATATTCAGTACCAACAACTGACATTCTATGCAGTGACCAAACACGAGACAGTAGTAAATTAACTACTATTTTGTTTTCAAGTGAGATGTGCATAGTCCACGACGTTAATTTTTTTTATGACTCGCTGAGTTGACTATATTCCACCCCCTTTTCGATCAAAATACCGACAAGTCCACATATACGTCCAACAAGTAAATCAAACTCTATTCACGAGGTTCTGCAATTGTATCATGCACGGGCACTAATTCTCAACTGGTTACAATGGAGCACAACTAAACGGGTAGATGCCTAACAAATTCATGTAAAAAGAACAAGCTTACAAGTTTTAGAATCGTAACTGAATGACATCATATAAGGTTGGCACACACCTGTCAATCATCTACAATTCTTCACTTTTTGGTACTTCTACAATTCAGTAATTTATTGGTTTTTGAATCTATGTTGACTCGGTGACTACACATAATTTTTTTGATGACTCACCGAGCTGACTATATTTCACCCCTTTTTTTATTAAAATACTAACAGATCTTAAATTGCATAAGCATTAGAGTTAAATAAATGAAAATTTAGTATCAAGGGTCAAACCAATGGTTGTTTCAACAACATGGTTTTGACCTCCAAGATACGACATTCCAGATGAATAGTCACGTCCCATGGTACCAATATTGACACCAACACAATCACACATATATACACATTAAATTATAAATAATCACTAACAAATTATAGAAATTCACCTCAATAACAACATATATGAATAAAAATATGTCAAGCTAACATACAAGCCCCTGTACAGATCTTAAAATGCATAAGCATTACAGTTAAATAATTAAAAATTTAGTATCAAGGGTCAAACCCATGGTTGTTTCAACAACATGGTTTTGACCTCCAAAATACGACAATCCAGATGAATAGTGACCTCCCATGGTACTAATATTGACACCAACACAAGCACACACGCATATATATATATACACATTAAATTATAAAGAGTGGTTTGTTCGAGGATGTTGCACTAAGTGGAACTCGATGAGGATACACGATTCATGTAGCCGCCAACCTCAAGTAATTGGGGAAAAGACTTCATTGAATAGAGTTAAAGTTTATTCATAATAATTAAAAGGAGATACGGAGGAATGGCCAACTTGAAGGGAGAACTCAACTGCAGCCTGCCACTAGAGCAGTCAAGGGTGTAAAAGACCTCAGATTTGGAAAATATTCGTTTCACAAATACATTGTCATTTTTGTCAATACAATAACTATACATTACACAAATTGGAAAAATAATCTAATTGTTTTCACTTTTTGGTAATTTACGAAAAAATATAACATAAGGTGAGAATATATATGTATGCAAAACTTCTTGAAAGCAACCATCAAGTGTCACAAACAATAACAGGGAGAGGTATGACATGGAACATTTACAATTCCCTAGCATATGCGTAAAACTTCTTCTTTAACCAATATAATTTTCACTCGTGGGCATTTATTTGTATATGTTTCATTACCACAGCTACTCTATCTTGAGTACAACATAAGTCATAGTTGGTGTAGGTATATCTGTGTAAAAAAAATTGACCTTTTTTTGTAAGTAACGTTTTAAAGGGCACAAAGAATATTCGTTGGTTTTCCCTTTTAGTGTAACACATGTAGCGCATAGTGACACAAATAAATAGGTTTAAGGCATTCAAACTAAAAGACAACAAATTAGGATTTTCAAGGATAGTTCTTCCCTTCGTAGTCCATAAAATATTCTACTCTCCTTCATAGCCCATTAATTATTCTACTCCAACAGAAATTCTTCTCCTCCACATTGATAAAATCTCTAGCCTCCACGACATTGAAAGCGGTGAATGATACTAGCAAGGCTGGTGTTTGCTTCATGACGGGCCTTTGAGTGTTCAAACGACTTCCCTAAAGGTCTCGCTTATTTGCCCTCCACGTGCAGCTGCGAGTCGTCCTTGGCTCCCCAACTGGGATGTATGACTGCCTCTGATGGTGCCCTGCGAACCCCATGGGTTCGTCTGCTGCCCCTAGAGACTGTTCCAAAAGCCTCACTACCACCTGGTTGGGCCCTCCTTTGCCACCATTCATGAAATCCACCGACCCCACTAACGAGGGGTACGAGGCACCAACGTTGGCACATGGGAGTTTATCTCGTGATGATATTCTGGTGGAGATGTGATCCTTCAATTCTCCCACCTCATTGCCTATGCATTCAATCTCAGACACCAACTCAGCTAGGGTTGGGTTGATTCCTTAAACTGAACCTTGACCATTAATTTCGTTTTGTTGATAAATACGATTACCATACATATGCATACTACTATAACAACATGAGAGAACCACACTGTGATACCAATTTGACGCAAACATGTAAATATGCAGTGGAGAACACACACAAAAGCAATAGAAATTTTAAGCAAATCCTCAATCAAAGAAATCTTACTATTTAATGTAATAAAAATTAAGGTAGAGACCTCTTTAAATATGCATTAAAATTGATCCCCAAGTCTTCTACCTACTATAGGAAGCTAATTAAAAGGGAAATAATTAAGAGATTAATAACCTATCATTATCACTATCTAAAAAATGGCTAGCTTAGAAATAATTAACAAAAGCAACTAAATTGATTTTTCTGTCTGCTAAGGGGCCAGACCCCCCCCCCCCAAAACCCTCTTTATTCTGCTTCCTTTATCTCCTCTCTTCTTTACGTTATTCCCTATCAACCTTGGCAACTCTTGATACCATAACTAACAAAAATAAGAACTCATAAGCATTTGAAGTTTATTAGTGTGCCACCAATTAAATCACCCCTCAAAGATAATGTTTGCAGTCTCCCGAAACTTCCATTTAAAATATTTGGTATTTCTTCTTTGGCAGAGATTGACGAAAAGTATTGGAAACATCATTCACCTTGCCAACCTCAAAAGTGGAGCGATAATTATCCGATACATGTAGTTCATCATCTTTTTGTGCATCTTGCATAAAGTAATTCAACAAGAAAGTGTCGAAAAAAAGTGGTTACCTATATCCTCAATTCGTATATGATGTTGAGGTTGAAGCAACCCTAAGGCCATCCAACGTAGTATTAAATTGACCTTTTCAATATTAGTTTCCTTTGGAAATATAAACAATATGCAAAGCGATGTTTCAAATATTGTGACAACAAATAATTTTAACTCATCCTTAAGGAGGGTAAGACTCCATATGCGTCTTTGCATTAATACCCATATTTGACTTGATTAATAGCCACTCATTTTAGACATTTTAGAAATAATTAACCCTCCAACAACCTTTATCACTAACGGAAGAGCCCCACACATTTCCACGATACATCTATTGATTGAGACCAAATCATCACTCTCTATTTCCCCGCCGATGGCAAATGTTCATTGCTTAAATAAGACCCAACCATCATCTCATCACAAGAGAGTCCGACCAATTCAATGGGTAACAAATGTTTGCGCGGTTGAAACAACCTCAACTCTTGGAGTGGTCACATTAATTTTGTTTCCGATTGAATGACAAATTACTAACAGCTAATTTATCAAGCAACCCCATTTCTCTATAATTTGGTCCCATACATCAACAAGTACAAGTAAATATTTTTTCACAATTGAGGATTGGTTTTGGTGAGATATTACCTTATCTCGTTTAAAAGCCTATTGATGTCAAAATCCTCAAACACACACACATATTCTCTTAATAAAATGTTGGTTTAACTTTGTAAATTTTGTCAAGCAATAAATTAATTTTCCTAATCTTGTGAGCAATCTTCATATGAAACACACACACACATATGCTCGGCTGACTCTTAGACCAGAGCTGGTCATTGACCCACTGTGCGTAATTAAATGTTTCTTCTTCAAGATTAAGAAGTCATTCTCAATAGTCAGAGCAAAGTGGTATATAAAGTGGCCAAGATTTGTACCTAAGCAGAGTAGCCGAGCAGTAGAGGGCAAATTGACGGTTGTAGTTAGTCAGAATAGTAAGGTTGTTGCAAAAACTTCTAAACAAAAGAACAAAACAGTGTTAACCAATGTCAACTAGATAGTCCAAGTGTTTAATGTACATAAATCAATTTTGGTGAATCATAGGAGTTTCTAGTGCATATTAACAGTAATGGTGATTAGTAAATTTTTATATTTAGAATTTTAATTATGCTTCAAATGTGTTATGACGAGTGTTCCTAATATTAGTTCCAGGCTAGTTCAATAATATAATTATTATTGGTTGGTCGGCATAAGAGGATTGTCCGCACAAACGCCAGTCCAGGCTAGACTCAGGGTAACTATTGGTGTCTGATTATTCTTTTATTTTTTTTTTATAAATGTAGGTGGGTGTGATTGGGAGATGATTTGTTCCATCAATTCACATGGGAAATTAAATCTTGACACCTGATTTTAGTCCTCTATCTTTCTGTAAACTACATCTAGAATTAGAAGAAAAGGGGTGTTATTATAAAATATAAATGACTATATAGAATAGAATTTTGGTTAATCTCATGTACTTATAGGACTCAGTGAATCAATGAATAAACTTTTACGAAATTAAAACTTTTCATTCAAGAAATAAAAATGAAACAGGGGTTTGGAAAAATACATGATGATTCAATATAATATGAATCTATGTCATCCTTCCATCTATATTTTACTTAATATTCCTTTTCTCCACTCTCAGTCAGCTATAGAATTAGCAGATTGAGAAATTTAGTAAGCCCCTAGAACTATACAACCGATTAATCTAAGTCTGGAGTAATGGCAAGTACCCCTAGTGTCGCGAAGGAACCCCTAAACTACGAACAAGATTCAAAATCCCCCTTTTTTTTGAATATTTTTGGCAACGGATAGGGGGAATTACAAAAAAAAAATATGGAATAGTTCGAGGAATTTTTTACAAAATTTACATACCATTGAGGTATTGCACCAGTGTCATAGATCGAAGGGTTTTTGCAATTTACCATATACAATAGAAGGCAAAAAACCATACTCATCATCACTGGATCACTCGAATCGGAAGGCAAAGAGGAGTCCACTTTAAGTTTGCTATCACCTTCCATCCCAACGCATCAATAGTTTTTAGTGGCATTTCAATATAAAGAAAAATATATTTTCGAAAAGGGAAAGATAAATAGAAATAACACAGACCACAAAAAAAATGTAAAGGCTAAACAGAAGTTTACATGTGAATATTAACCAAAGAATACATAAAGATTACAATTAAAATCATACCACTCATAAGAGAAAGAATAGGAAGTCTGTTCATAATGTGTCATAATTAAGTCCATCGGAAGATATAATATACAACACATGCCTACATATACCTGAATTGGAAATTTATTTCAAAAATTGAATAAAAAATACTTGTTATTTCGGACATACAATAGTAATAACGATTATCACTTGTCACTGATTAAGTATATGATAAGAATTTGAAGGACATATAGTAGCAATAGGACTTATATGTTAGTTACGCCATACATGGGAAGATTAAAAGTCACAAATCTTGAAAAAGAGAGTAAAGACATTTTCACGTAGGTAAGTAATAGGGAAGAAAACAGAAACCTCCTCGTTGTAACGTGTACCATTTACAAAATCCACCATTGCAACTCTTAGCCATCAATCAAGATTGTTACTAATGCAACCAAAAATGTAAATAATTGGTTTTTCAAAATTCCAAAATATCTAACAATCTCGACTTCTTTTTAGTCATAAAATTTATGATGACCCCCTAAAAAGAAGAAAAAGAAATATCCTTGCTCACCTTTACATTCCAATGTCTTGCCTATATTATGAATTTTACTTCTTTGACTAAAATAAATTGTGCATACAGGGTCACATTTATTAACAAAATTATGCTCTGAGTATCACACTTGACACTCAGAATATTTTACCACTAAACAAAGTCATGGCCCAATTTTCAGCAATTCCCTTTTTTCCAATATTTCCCACGTCAGACTTATGAACACACAGGTCTATTAGACACATTCCATCACAATTTAAGCTAAAAATTTATTTCATCTAAAATGCCAGCTCAAATGACTTTGACCCTTATTAGAGGTTATGAACAAAGTTACCTAGAGGGTGGAACGCTTTGATGCTTGGTACAGGTACGGGTATGTAGTACGCTACCATACATGATATGCAATATGTTAGTGGTAAGCTTAGTTGGGAGGCTATTTCGATTCCCAGTTCGCGTAAAATCAATATTTTGATTGTTTTGGGTACCATATAAAGTGTAGTTATATATATATACTACACAAAACACACGTAATCAATTTTTTATTTACTTATTAAGTTTTTCTATTCAATACTTAGTGTTGGAGGAGTACCTAGTTTTTCTAGATATGCTGATGCTACAGAAAATCAAGAAGATTTAGTAACATATATGATTTATTTCTTGTTTTGCTTTGTTATTATCTTCTACTCTTCAAAACAAAAGCAAGACATAAAATTTGGATAACTGGGGCGTTAAAGTAACCTAATGGTACCCAAGAACTAGAACACGGTACTCAAGGGGTGATGGGTGGATGGGGGTGGTATCTGGTAACATTGATTATGAACTCTGAAATCATGGTGTCCAAGGTGTCCAACTTATACATTAGTAATAGTACGACCTAGGTATCAGACCATAAAGCAATATCAGTAGGTAAAATAGGAATGGTAAAATACTTGGTTTATGATGGGTGAGGTTCCCCCCTTTGTTATCGATTTCCAAGACTATATCAAATGTCCAAGTCATCTCAAGAACTTGTTTGTTCCACTCTTTCATGATCTTCACCTTCAAACCACTCATGCAACTCGTGTTTTAGAAGAAACCTTAATAATGGGGAATTCAGTGAGTATAAATACAATAAAAAGGTTTCAACTATCTTGCGGGACTCTAGATAAAGGGTGTGGCGTGGTAGTGCTTCTGGAGAATTTCCCACTGGAGAATTTCCCAATCAATTGTATTTTCATATCTTGGTTAACTCACCTTTGCTCTCCATGCTGGACCGCATAAAATCATTATTAAGTGAAAGTGTAGTATTTTGCGTGATTGACCGTTTATAGGGGGATTGACACTTTGCGACTCCTTTCAAATGTAAGAGGTCATGTACCCTCCTCTCCAATGATTGGTGTGGCTTGTACGACGCAGATAGAAAAAGTACGGATTGTTATGGGGCAGAACGTTTAAGGAATGGAGCTTGGAAGGGGCCTTCGCTAAAGCTTGGAGAGTTCTTAGTGGTTTATGGGGGATTATAGATGAAAACATGTTGTCTGGAATCTGTTTTGTTGAGTTTTTATACTTAATTTTCCATTTCCCTCTCTGTTTTCCTTCTTTATGTGATCCAGCTGAGGACTCTTGATTCTCTCTTCTTTGTAACTTCTCTTTTAAAAAAATCTTGTTTTTGAAAAACAAAAAATCATAAAATTAAAAATCATACTTATGGCTTACAGGATTATAATTTGGTAAGGCAAATGGTAGTTTATAGTACAAGGTAGTCCAATGAAGTCGTGTGCTTCGCATTCAACATTAGTATGCCAACTGAAATAAAAATAAAAATAAATAAATATTGGGTGCAAACTGCCTGGACTGCTTCAATTCCGGGTCAAACAATCAAACTCATGAATGAGAAAGATGAAACTTGCAAATTAAGAGGGGATACAGAAATGCGCACAAGTGGGAGATTAAACATTACACATCCAGAAAAAATTAGTTAATCAGGAGAGAAAACTGTGGTTTCGAAGGAATTCATCTGTAAATTTGAAGTAAAAATAAATTCAGATTATTAATATGAGAAGTTTGTTGAACTAAAGAATGAGATCTACGATTATGAAAAAATTAAGGTATTGCAATATATTATGAACGGGATCAGTAGACTGCTTCCCTTTTCAACTCTTTTGGAAAATTATTCATTGGTTTGATTGAACTTGTCGGTTCCTGTAGTAAAATGGACAAATTCCCATAAAAACTCAATTATTTAAAATACTAGGAAATAATAAACAGACCTTTGAGATAGAATTTTTCACAAGTGAATCAACCTTATAGTCAAATATGAAAGGGGTCAGCAATATGGAAATAGTTCCTGTTATAATTCCTAAGTAACCTACTCGTAGAAGTTAGACATCAACAAGGCTAAATTCCCTAAATTTGATTGATTTGAAAAATAAAATAAACACTTTAGTATCTGAACAAATCTATATATAAAAGTAAACTTCTTAATAACTTCACCCAAACAGCAAGACCAGCCAACCACCATTCTAGAAAATTAACATAAATAGCACAACTGACTACCTAGGTAGTAACTTCCCCAATGCCACCCTAGCTTTAAGGTTATGTACAATATTTAAAGGAATATTGATTCTTTACTATGAAGAAACACTGTACAAGAGATGCAGCCAAAAAAATTACAAATGTTATGAGGAACTTCGAACCAGTATAAGAATAAACTAGTGATTGTACAAGAAACTCGTACGAAATCAATGGCTTGCAGAATTAGACAAATATATGAAAATATCTTAACAACATGTGTTCCATCCATTTCCCCTACACAAAATTGATCTGTGTTCTACATAAAAATTTATATAACGTTACACTCAACTACCTTTACAAAGACAAGTCCATCAATTAACAAGAACCTCCTTGACCCATTCTAATCCCAACAACATAGATATATACATATTATATATACTAGTGTACCACTACACAGTGGGGGAGTAGCAGTACTGAAAACCCACAATAACATTTAACTGGAAAGAATGGAAACATGTCAAGAAAACCATAAAAAACATAAACCGGTTATGCATTGCATCCACCCTACTAAAATACAATCATGAGCATTATACAACCTCATGCAATTGAAATATGTCTCTAACAATTTCTTAAACTACCTATTGCAATATTTTTTTGTATAAACATGCTCGGGATAATTTTTTATATAAACATGCTTCCAACAATAACTATTTGTATAAACAAGCAGCTTGTGCCAACCCAGTGGGATACTTCTAGGTTCACCAATACCTCCCAAATCAGGTTGTTCCTCTGTTGAAATCTCAACGAAACATATTTTCCCCGAAAGGGTGAATTAATAGCGTACCGTAACATCAACAAATTGTGACCTCAAAACCAAAACCCAGAAATCACAAAACCTTATAAAGCATTTCCATAACAGATTGACCTTATTCAACATTACTCGGTGAATCCATCAACAAAGCAGTTGTTGATACATCAATAGAGAATTCCTTACTAACCATTTCACGAAGAAGTCTCAATGTATCATTATGTCGAAGAAATCCTTGAATACTAACATTATAAGCGCAACTATCCAGCTAGCAGCCACTCTCCTCCATCATTTTTTTAAGTAATGCATTAGCTTCACTTAGCTGCCCTTCCTTGCAGAATCCATTAATCAAAATAGTATATGTACAGACATCAGGTTGCAAACCTTTGTTAGGAAGACTAACAAAGAGCTCATTGGTCGCTTTATGATTACGATTCCCATCTTTGCACATACCATCAATGAGTGTGCTGTAAGCTACAGTTTTAAGATGCAACCCAGTGTTTTTCATCTCTTGAAATAAAGCCATTACCCAGGAAGGCCATTGGTTTTTACATAAACCCTCTAAAAGCATACAGTAAGTTATGACATCCAGTTTTTTGCACAAGCTTTCGATTCATCTAAAAGTTCCAATGCGATAAGAGGTTGCCCCATGCGGCACAAGCCACCCATGACAGTGTTGTAAGTGACAATGTTAAGTAATTAATCATCTGAGACATTTCATGAAAAACTCTTTTGGCATTATCCATCCTTCGCTACCTACTATATCCATTAATCAAGATGTTATAGCTATGAGCATTAGGTTTAACACCTCTAGCAACCATTAAATCAAATACCTTCTTTGTGTCCTGTAACCTTCTTTGAAAATAATATCCATCCTTCAATGCGCTGTAAGTGACTATATTTGGATTGATACCTCTTTGAGTCATCATTTCGATTAAGTCCACCGCTTTTCAATCATGCCTTCTTTACAAAGTGCATCTACCAATATCGTGAAAGTCTATACATCACGATTTATTTTCCTGTTCACCATCTCATTCAACAATTTCATAACGTCTTTTCACCGACCTGAATTGCAAAGACCTTGGATCAAGGAGATATATGTAATAACATCTGGTGTAACACCTTTAAGGACCACTTCTAAAAAGAGCGCTAAAGCCTCAACTACTAGTCTGTCCTTACAAAGACTGTTAATAATTGTGCTATATACCACAAGATTAGCCCCCAAATTTCTTTCTTCCATCTTCTTTAGTAATACAATAGCAATGCTAGTGTTTCCCATTTTATATTACCCATTAATAATGGTCCCACAAGTTATGCCATTGGGTTGGATCCCTTTCATCTTCATTTCATTAAACAATTGTTCAGCCTCACTCATTATATCCTCATAAATTAACCCCCTAATCAAAGTATTGATCGTGGTACAATCAGATTGACAACCAAGTTTGAAGATTCTTACTAAAATTGGGAAACCCAAATCGACCCTATTGAGATGGTAGTAAGAGTTTATCAAAATATTACGAGTATAAAGGTCGACCTCAACTATTCGCAATGATTTGATTTGTTTAAACAGGGAAATAACAGTGTTATAATGTTTCATTCTGACAATGGCCCCTAGCAACTGATTAAAATACACAATGGAAGGTGAATTCAATTTTACGCCGGTTTTCACGACTTATTGATTTGTTTAATTCATTTATTTTGTTTAAGCTTATTTTAGTCTTTTGGGTCCTTGTGTGTGTAGTTATTTTGTGGGTCTTACGCTGTGTATACATCAGTTTTCGAGCCCTACCAATACAGACAGTGGACTTACGTTAAGAGGTGGCACCTTAGTGACCCTCTTAACATAATGTGTATGAACTTTTCAAGATCTATAACAAATTTTTGTGAAATGAAAGATAAATAGACATAACACATACCAAGACAAATGTAAATGACAAATAGAAATTTAAATGCAAATATTAACCATGGAAAAACATAAAGATTGCAGCAAAAATAATACCTCTTCTAAGAGGAAGAAACTCCAAAGCATGTAACATAAATAAATAAAGATATTTCATCTTTTGACCATACCATTGAAGGAAAATTGAAGCAGTAGGGCAACAAAATTTCCCCAAAATTGCAAATTGTAAAATTCAACCATAATTATAAAAAGAAAACTATAGTAACAAAATCAAAGAGAGATATATCGCATTCTTAACGAACAAAAAATGAATAATGACTGACCTATTGCCAATAGGTAATGCTCTAAAGCCTTTGTTGCATCTTCTCGTGTAATAAACTGCACAAACATAAGAAAAGGCTCTTAAAATTAATTGTTATACTCGAGAAGAACAACTACAACAGTACCCTTTTCTTTTTCTTTTTATTTTACAATAACAACTCTTGCTTGCCCAGTCTTAGTATTTGCATGATTTTTCAAATTAATAACTGAAACTTTAAATATTATTTGAAAGTTTAAAAAATAGAAAAAATGTGAAATTGAGAATTCAACAAAGCTGAAGTTTAGAAACCAAACCAACAAGAAGTTCATACTTTCCTTTTTTCCTTCTTACCAAATACCAGATACTAAATTCATAATGTCTAAATGCTAGCGTAGAGGATTACAAATCATGCAAATAAATTATAAAATTAGGGTTGTTGATCGCACTTAATGGCACTTATTTTACAAACTTTATTAGAGACAACCTCATCTATTTACACCTAAAAATAGGAGGTTTGCTCATTATTTTGGCTACTTTAAATATGGTGGTAAATATAGCCTACACACACATACCTACACATATATGAATTAAACTTCATTTGATATTTAAAGTAATATGTCAGTTTAACTCAAAATTATTTTTTTTAAACTCATTTGGCGACAAGATAAATAAGTCGGACTAGTGCATGAGGCTCCCGCTTTAGCAGGGTAGTCTATAAGTAGACTTCAAATAATATGTCAATACGTGAAATGAGGATATATTTACATATTTTAAAAAAAAAACGTGAGGATCTATTTATGTCATATAATGACAAAAAAAGCATAAAAGTACAAGGACGATCAACAAATAAAACACAGTCAAACCCTTATTCCTGTAGTGCAACAAACACACATGCACATAGGCATTATTCCAAAAGGTACACACTATTTTTGAATACGTACACCTGCAAACTCTAGTGTGCACAAGTGAACGTACCCATAATTTTGTAGCATGAACACAGTTTCGTAGCGGAACACACACATGCCACAAACACATGCAGAGTATGAAACACTAAGTAAATAAAACCAAAATACGAGTTCAAGAATTGTAACTGATTGACTCATAATAAGGATGGCACATACCTGTCAATCATCTACAATTCTTCACTTTCTGGTTATTTTACAATTCTGTTATTTGTTGCCTTTTGAATTTGTGTTAAATAGCTGATCATATATTATTGTTTTTATGACTGACCGACTTAATTATATTTCACCCCTTTTTAGTCAAAATACCAACAAGTTTAGCCATGTCCAACATATTTTACCCAATATCCATCTGATTTGGCCATGTACTCAGTCTTGCCTTGTACTTTCAAACATGAATTGCACACATACAAGTGGATTGCAGTATAATGCCAAAGGGTTATGAAGTTTTGATGCATAGAATGTAGAAAACCTATGGACTTGCAAGCAAGACATTCCCCGTTACCACTCACAGCGCCCCAAATGATAATAAAAAAAAAGAATTGCTAACAAATTATAGAAATCCACCTCAATAATAGCGTATATGAATAAAAGTATGCCAAGCTAAACATACAAGCCGCTATACAGATCTTAAAATGAATAAGCAATACATTTAAAAAATTAGTAATAAATAATTTGTATCAAGGATCAAATCCATGGTTGGTTCAACAACATGGTTCCGACATCTATAATTAAACTAGCAAGTGAAAAAATTTAATAGATGCAGACTTTTTAAGCAAAAGGCTCTATTGAGTCTCTAAATATATTAATCAAAATGAAATTTATATAGTAAAGAATAAGAATAGACAGGTCCATATCATCCCTAGGCATAGGATGATCCCAACGAGGTTGGCATCATCCAAAACCTCTACCATATGAAGCACTCTAGAAGCCTCACAACAAACAATCCATAAAAGAAAGTACATATGATTCATGATTTTATAACACCATCAAAGATTAATATAAAATGAAAACTCATAACGAAGTACATAAAAATATTCTTCTTAGTTAAATATTAGAGGAATTTGATTGAAGCCCCTTTACACAATCTCTATATTATTATGAGCAATTTGATTCCACCTGGCTCTAGAGCTATACTGCAATCCCAAATCATATACTTATTTTATCTTATTTTTCATCCATAAACACAAATTAGGTAATTTTTCCTCTTAGTGAAGCAAATTTTCTTCCAAAATCTTAATCTTGTATCATGCCATAAGGTCAAAATTTCCACCTCAGATTCAAAACTGGAGAGAAATTACACAACTCAACTCTATAAAGTATTTTCAAAATTGATTTGACCTAATTCATCATTGGTTAGAGTATCCATCAACAAAGAAGTAGTAGATACATCAGCAGAGAATTCCTTATTAACCATGTGATGAACAAGTTGCATTGCCCTCAATTTGTCATTATTTCGAAGAAATCCTTGGGCAATAACATTATAAGCTTAACCATCTGGTAAACAACCACTCTCTTACATTCTTCCAAGAAAATCATTTCCTTCACTAAACAACCCTTCCTTGCATAATCCATTGATCAGAATAGTAAATGTATGGACATCCGGTTGCAAACCTCTGCTAGGAAGACTGTCAAAGAGTTCCCTAGCAGTCATAGATTTTTCCTCTCTACACGAACCGTTAATAAGGGTTGTGTAAGCTACAATGTTAAGATGCAAACCACAATCTTCCATCTCTTGAAATAAGTCCATTGCCTTGGAAATGAATTGATTCTTGTAAGAACCATCTAACATAATAAAATATGTCATGACATTCAATTCTTGACCACAGGTTTGCATTTCATTTAAAAGCTCCAGTGCAACAAGAGGTTCCCCCACACGATACAAACCACCTATAAGAGTGTTGTAAGTGACAGTGTTAGGAATTAATCCTCTATGAGACATTTCGTGAAAAACCTTTTGGGCATCATCCATCCTTCGCTACTTACAATATCCATTAGTCAGTATGTTATAGCTATGAACATCAAGTTCAACAGTCCTAGCAACCATCAAATCTAACACCTTCTTTGCTTCCTGCAATCTTCTTTGCAAATAATATCCATCCATTAATGCATTGTACGTGACTATATTAGGCCTGATGCCTCTTTGAATCATCATTTCGATTAAATCCACCACTTCTTCAACCATGTCTTCTTGACAACGTGCATCTACCAATATATTGAAAGTTCGTACATCAAAATTTATTTTCCAGCTCAACATCTCACTCAACAATTTCATAACGTCTTTCCACCGGCCCGAATTGCAAAGACCATAGATCAATGTATTGTATGTGATGACATTTGGTGTAACACCTTTACGGACTACTTCCGAAAAGAGGTCTAAAGCCTCAACTAGTAATTTGTCCTTACAAAAACTGTCAATAATAGTGTTATATACCGCAAAATCAACCCTCATATTTGTTTCTTCCATCCTCTTAAGCAATCCAATAGCCACGCTAGTATTTCCCATTTTACATAACCCATTTATAATGGTTCGACAAATTATCCCATCAGGTTGGATCCCTTCCATCTTCATTTGATTAAACAAGTGTACTGCACAAATTAACCCCCTCATCAAAGTAGTGAGCGTGATACAGTTTGGTTGGTAACCAAGTTTGAAGAATCTCCCCAAAAGAGAGAAACCCAAATCAACCCTATTGAGATGGCAGCGACAGTTAATTAAAATATGAAGAGTACAAAGGTCGGCCTCAACTATTGACAATGATTGAATTTGTTTAAACAAAGAAATAACAGTGGCATAATATTTCTTCCTGACTATGGTCCCTAACAACTTATTAAAATAGAGAATGGAGGGGAATTTGAGTGATTTGATTAATAATTTGTTAGGGAAAATAAAAAACTTCCAAAATTTAATTCCATTTGCTAACTCTCTCCTCATTCTCTCTCTGTGATGTTTGGATTTTCTGCACTTTATATTAATTATTTATACCTTTCTGATTGCCCAAAATTTTGTACCCTCAATTCCACACACACGGCCTCCTTCTCTCAATCGCTTGGTTTTCTCACTCTTTAACCCCTTCATATCATGTTGTTCACCTTCCCACAATTAATGCCTTTTATCTATTATATGTTTACATATATATATATATATATATATATATACACACACACAGTAAGTCTCATGTAAGGACTCCTTATGGTGCAGACCCGATACATATCATTTTTTTTAAATAGCAAAAATAGGATTTTTTTTATGAAACTTTATGGATATGATCTCCACGGTGAAAAGATCATCTACAAAAAAATCGTCAAAAAATTCAATAAAAAAACCATTGAGATGGGGTGATATGTAAAAAAAATGGTATAAATATGCATTTTCAACCATTGAAATGTTGGGTCGACGCCGACTGCTTTATTGATTGAAGTTTTTGATGAAACTTCATGAATATGATCTCCATGGTGAAAAGATCATCTAAAAAAAAATCGTCAAAAAATTCAATAAAAAACCCATTGAGATGGGGTGATATGTAAAAAATGGTATAAATATGCATTTTCAACCATTGAAATGTTGGGTCGGCGCAGACCGCTTTATTGATTGAAGTTTTTGATGAAACTTCATGGATATGATATTCTCACTATCGATATCATATCCATGATGTTTTACCAAAAAAATTAAATAAAAAAGTGGGTGAGATGATCACCAACATTTCAAGGGTCGAAAATACATATTTATACCATTTTTTTACATATCACCTCATCTCAATGAATTTTTTATTGAATTTTTTGATGAAAAAAATTGGAGATGATCTTCTCACCGTGGAGATCATATCTATGAAGTTTCATCAAAAAATTCATTTTTTTACTATTTAAAAAAAATGGTATGTATTGGGGTCTGCACCGTAAGGAGTCCTTACAGGAGAGGCACTCTCTCTCTCTCTCTCTCTCTCTCTCTCTCTCTCTCTATATATATATATATATATATATATATATATATATATATATATATATATATATATAAACACACAAAAAAAAACGAAATAGTCCCAAATCCAGCGCATATTACCCTTTTATGATATATGGCAAAGATTCTCACTACTCCTGTAATGGATATGCATGAGGATGATAATGGTATTGTCAATTCTTATAATACCCGGTGTTTTCGGAATAAAATATTGTGACAAAAGTTAATTAAATAATTTTGTAATAAATTTTTAGAATAAATTAAATCGGTGGGATTTAAATATAATTGATAGAATATAAATTAAGAATAAATTCTTATTCATGATTACATGTTTAATTAGAATTAATTGGACATAATGCGTTTACTCGTGAAAAATAAATTGCATGTTAATTAACTTATTGATGATACGAGAAATCGTTCACTTGTCGTTCTCGTATCACCAACTCAATTATAAAGTGCATAATAAGCAAATATAGCAAATAAAGAGAGATAAAAGACAGGATATAGAGTGGTTCGACTATTAAAATTAGCCTACGTACACTTTAGTGCCTCATTCTCATTATAAGCGTTGTTTAGTACATAGTAATTAGGCCTAAAGAGGCGTACAAGCATGAGAATAGAAGATAATACATGTCTATGATGATTCCGGGAGTGCCGGTGAGATGGCCATGATGTCGGAGAGTAGCCCTCAAGCTATGCCAAGCGTCGTAGAGAGAATAGTCAACTCTGAGCTAAGTGTGGTGTAAGAAATAAACCTGGAGCCGGATGAGGATGTAAAAACTGGCCCCTTATCTCGGGTGTGGACCTCTATTTATAGATGTAGATAATGTATTGATGTTGTGGGTGAAAGGGGCTGCAACCAGTTAATATTAACAAGTAGGGGTCATCGCGCCCTGTAGTAAGTAGGGATCACGCCCTGTAGCAAGTAGGGGCACGCCCTGTAGCAAGCAGGGGCCGCTGCAGTAGACCAGTGATGTATATAAAAGGTTAGTCCGCAGCCTGCTAGTGATAGGCTACGGTAGCAAGGCGTTGGCACATGCCCACTACATCCATTCCACGGCAGGGTATAACATATGTCTGATCAATAAGCCCCCAAGTCATAGTACCAAGAGACAACGATTGGGGCTGCGGCTGAACTGTCAAGTCCTCTCTTCTCAAGCTGTCGTGGAAATCCAAACGTGACGCTTTATCTTCTCGTGACCTTTTATATAAATGGCAAATGGTCGTGGCCTTCAATACTTTTCTGAACTCTTGAAAGCCAATCTCTATTTGTTCATCTTTTTTATTTTTTCGATGACCTTTCAAGGCAGCGTGTGATAGTTCTGAGGCGGTGCATTGGGGTGTCAGGAGGCTGAGCAGCTGATTTTCACTCATTTCCAAGTAATTTTTTCGACCAAAAACCTCCTGAATAGCTTTATAATTTAATTCGTCCACCTATTCTTGATATCTGATTGGAATTGATCCGTTTGAACTCCTGACTCTACAAATAACTGTTGTGATTGAATGTAATCGCTCATTTGAATTGTATCTTGCTAATTTCACCACGAATTTGACTCATTTGAATATAATTGCTCGAGTTGTAATAGATAACTATTTTTGCATTTGAATAAATCATTAATTGATAAAATAGGGTATTAACATCCATGTTAACCCAATAAATGAAACCCGTTGTCTTGGATTAGTCTCTTAATCTTCCATTATTGACTCTAGAAACGAATGTGGTGACAGAATATGAAGCAAGCCCATGAAATGTACTTGTGTTGGATTGTATTTGTTGGTTTTAGAGTGGTATAAGCATTGGAAACAAACCATTGTTATTGATGTTCTTGAACAAACCTTTCGCATTCTAGGGCTTCAATCTTCAAGCTAGAAGAGATAACCTTCTTGAGTATATGGCCGTGGCATGCGGAATACCTGGCTGCGGTATAATAAAACCCCTTTTGTAATTTGGTCTCAGGTCAATATCTGCAGCCCTTAAATATTGGCATATTTAAGAAATTGGCTGCGGCATGTACATATCTAGCTGCGGTACGTGTCAATACTTGTGCATTAAATATTCCCTTACCTTTAAGGTTCTTAGGTTAGTGTCCATAACATTTTTCCAATAGTCCAATGACTACGGCATGTAAGAATATAACTGACACCTCCTTCCCCAAAACAATATGCTATAGTATAAGTTAACTTTTAGGACCAACACTTGGCGTGGTTAGCCAAATTTGGTGACATTTCTACTTTGGCCTTTGTTCCTGCCGCGACCTTTAAGAGGCCTGTATGACCATATTGGTTGTGGCACCTAACTGCAGACTTTTTCTGCTTTTCAGATCTTGCTGCAGCCATATGAGTTTTGATCCCGATGAAATGTCAACAAATTTGGAATAAACACTTTGGAGTCTCTCCCTCTGAACTTCCTTCTATACGTCTTTTAAAGACAATAGGGCCTTGCCAGCTCAAAGATTGCGCAAATTGTGTCGTTCTAGATTTGGATTCGGACTCCGTGAAAAGAACTTGTAGGAAAGAGACTAACTCTGTGGACTCCTCTTGTAGGAAAAGTACTTATTCCACAACAATGGAAGAGGAGGTCAACTTTAGTAACCAACTAGTAGATATTGATACCGCGGCTACTGGTCCATCTGAAGGTAATGATGCGCCTGCTGGCCCCTCCAATAGAGCTGAGAGACCTCCTGCAGCCTTGAACGTCCGCAGTATTATAACTCAGGAGTGGGTTAACCAATTTGTTAAGGCACTTAAATTTTTTGAAAATTTGATTTGCTCAGTACCTGCCTCGGAGAAAAGGCCCTGCACGGCACTTGCTGATGATGGGGTCTTCTTCCCCCTTTACGCATTTGATTATGGGCTGTGGCTGCCAGTTCCAGTCCCCATCAAAAAAATCTTTTGGACCATGAAGTTAGCCCCAACTCAACTAGATCCCAATGGATGGAGGGCAACTCTTGCCTCAGTGGTGTTGTGGAAGAATAAGTTTAATATGGACATAACTCCCGCGAAATTTCTCCATTTTTACAAAGCTAAGGAAAATTCTGTAAAGTTTGCATGGTACTATTACTTTACCATCCGCACCAGTGACGAAACCCTCTATAGTGGGAGGCCCACCAGTGTGAAGAATTGGAAAGGAAAGTACTTTTACATTTCTGGAGAAGGGTGGGAAATCCACCCAGATGAGATCGAGAGAGAGAAATCCTATAGGATGTCGCGGCAATGAGGACGTCCATCCAAGATAGGTAACTATGGCTGCGGCCCTTTGAATAGTGTCCGCGTCCTGTTGTTTTCAGTTGTGTACTTGCCATATTCTTTCCTTTGCTTTTGTATTAATGTATAACTTTAAATGCAACTCTTGACAATTTACCACTAAGTGAGTGGCAGGAGAGTAGGATAAGAAGGGTCGTGGTAGTAAGTGCTAAGGATAAATAGTTCAGTACCTTAGTGACTTCAGCCTCCATCTTTGAAGCAGGATTCTTTTCCAACAAGTCTGTGCCTAAAGTCATGGGCGCGGAAGGTATTACTTTTTTTCTTTTCATTTTTAACTTCGTGGCATCTTCTCCCAACTTTGATTTTAATCATGCTTTATTTCTTCTTTAGGTGAGGAGATTGATAGAGAGTTGTTAGCAGCTCAACTTGCGAAGATGGATGAGGATACAATCGTCCTCAATAATGCTGCTAGACAGAGAAAAATGAAGAGGGGCAAGCCTAAACGTGTTGCCGCAGTCCCCACTGGTGATCAAGTTGATCATGCCACACCCTCAACTCACACTGAAGACCCTGTTACCCAAGAAAGGCCTGAGGCTATATTTGATGATGACATTGGTGCCAACTTGGCCGCGATAACGTTAATGTCAACTTCTGAACATCTTGAAGGCCGCGACACCTCTCCAATCAATACTTTAAATTCACATCCTCCAACAATAGTGGATGTCAATGCCAACCTGGCACCTCCTCAATATCTTTCCACTGTTGGCCTTGATGGCCGTTCGCAGCCTCAGCTTAGGCAACCCAACCCTGAGTCTTCTTGGGACACAACTGCGAGGGTTGTCCATAAAATGAAGAGGTTTCCAGATGTCGTGGACCTTAATCATCTCGTGGGTGAAGACCATGATAACTTGGAGGATTATGCCCTCCATAACCTGCTGAGGGTAAGTGCAAATTTACCTTTTCAATACCTTATTTATACTTCATATTTCGCTTCTAACACTCTATCTCCTTTCATGCCGCAGATGTTGTGATGTCCCAAAAAAGGAAGTACGAACCCCTTTATAAGTTGAAAGATATCGCGAAGAGGGTGCATATCGCGGACCTGGAAAATGCCAGGGCTGCTTCCTTTCAAGCTAGGAAGTAATCCTCTACTGTGGCACTTGAGGCGTACAAGATGGACGCGGACAAGAAGATTCAGTCGTGAAAGAAGTCAAAAAGGAGGCTGTAGAGTCTTTAAAAATTGCTCAAGCCGTTGAGGCTTCCCAGGTCGCGACCTCATTAAATAGAAAACTTGAACACCTCCAAAAGAAGTTTGATGAACTGGAAAGCAAGACTGTGAATGATGCTGAGGCCCATGCCGCGGCCATTAAGAAAATATAGGAAGACCATACTGCGACTATCACGAAAAAGAATGAAGACCATTCTGAGGCACTTCAATTGGCCATAGACAATGTCGTGGATTCATTCAAAGGCCCCAAGGATTTTTTTTATTATAAACAACAAAGCCTACCTCCACGAATACTAAAAGCTTAGGCACAAAGTTATACAAAAACCTCAATCTAAAGAAACAGTTCTTGCCTGGGGCCTTGGTGATGCTAAACATTTACAATATGTTGCTGAGATGAAGGCTGCAACTGAAGAGAGAGCCAGACTAAAGGCTGAGGCAGAGGTCATGACGGCTAAGCAGGAGACTGAGACTGCTGCAGATGATTATGAAGGAAACGAGGAAGATGATGCGGCCTCTTAGTCCTTTTTGTTTCAATTATGAATATCGGGTTGCGTTCCTATTAAACCTTGTAACTTTGCTTATATTCAAGGCTACGACCTTTTGTCTATATAACAATAAATCTTTTGCCAAGGTTTTAGCCCTTGGCCTTTCTCTTTGCCTGAATTACATCCCTCTGTAATACCCCGTATTTTTTATGGCTTTTAAATTATGGGATTTATTAAATTTAATTGAGGTAAATTAATTTAATTTTAATGCGGAATGTTATTTTAAATATTTACTAGCGTGACGAGAGTTAGTAATTATTGGAAACTTGTTATTTGTGGAATGTTACTGGATGAGTATAGTAATATATGAGATTTATTTTTATAAAATTGTCACGTGTGAATAAAATGGCAATTATGGAAATTTAAGTCGGGACGCGCCTGTGTCGTGTCGGGACTAACTGTTGATTAATAAAAGTGAAGGAATGATAAGTTTCTCGTATGGTCGTTTTGAGTGTGCTTAAGTGTCCGGAAGGGTCAAGATAGTCAGAAAAGTGTACCCGAGGGTTTAGTTTGGGTCTCGGGGCATTTTTAGACTTAATTAGCACCTCGGGAGGGCATTTTGGACATTTCGTAATTATGGGTAATTAAACCCACGAATTTTATAGTGTTATATCAGATGGGAAATGTTATCTTCTAGGGTTAAAACAAACTAAAACTAATGACGGCCATTGGAGAGGAAGAGGAGAAGCTCTCCAAGGAGTTATAGGCCAAGAACACATTCGATTGCACCGCCGTCACCACCAACGCGTAGATCGCGCGACAGGGAACGCAACCACACCAAAATCGTCCGCAAATCAGAACTGAGATTTTCCAGGAAAGTATCTATCTTGCTTTTATCAAGTTAATGCATTCTTTTATATTAGTCTTAGGTTGATTAGATTTAGTGTTCTTGAAGAAAAATGTTAATTGGAGATACAAATTTGCATATTATAGTGATAGAGATCATATTTCTGGAAATCCATTTCACATGTAGAGGTTGAGCCACGAATTTCCATGGTATTAGTGATAGAAAATCTGGAAAAAGAATTTAAAGATATGAAGTAAAAGAAAAATTAGGGTTCTTGAGAGTTATAAAGATTTTGACCCTTTTTCCTTGTTATAGATGATGAAAATTCGCATGTGTTACGTAGAAAATTATTTAAATGGGTATAAAATATTTGTAATATAAATTGTTGGGAGTTTGGTACTGTAATATGATGGTTTGGAGGAGTTTGGAGTAATAATTTCGTAGCTGGGTTTTCTGCAGTTTCGCCATAACTGCTTGATCGATCGATCGAGCCCAGAGCATCGATCGATCAAAGGTTCGATTTATCGATCCCCTTTCATCGATCGATCGACCCTCCTGGGAAAACTGCATTTTTGCTCGTGTTAGCTTAATCCAATTTTATGCGCAGTAAACCTTGATTAGGATTGATAAAACATATTGGAACATAAAAAGGACCAGTAGGGTCAAGAGAAATCCCATAAAGTGGACTTTAATGTGAAAGGAAATAAAAGGGAAAAACGGGGAGACTTTCAGATTTAAGAAATCATACGTGTGTTGATTATATAATCGAAAAATCTAATAAGTTGGATTAGAAGGCAAGAAAGGGCCTACTGAAATTGTACTTAGATAAAGGAATTACTTCGAGAGACGAGAAGTGAGTTAAAAATGACTTAATTTCGAGAATTAAAGGAATGAGACCGTTTTATGATATAATTGAGAAAAATGTGTAATAACGGATAATTATAATTATGGGTCGTGAGCGCACCTAATTTAATAATGTGGATGTGTATATATATATATATATATATGACTGTGTGATTGTGCATATATTGTTTCTGTGTAAAAATCGTACCCGCACTACTTGCTATCCCTGAGGTTACCGCGCTGGGACAGTCTTATCTCGATGTGACCTTTATGGAGGATATTGACTCGTACCCTAGAAGATAGATATCCTTGGTACAGGCTATCGAATTGCTAGTTCAGACGTTCCTAAGAGGCGTGGGGTATGTACTGACCTCTTAGAGACTTGGAATCTATGCTTCGCCTCAATATTGTTTGTGTATGTGTTAATACAGTTCGAGAGTGATTCTGAACTTGTATTTCCCTTAGTACGAGTGATACGGGGACTGGATAGCAGAGTATGCTAGCACCATAGTTTTTATGTGGGGTGACGTTAGTATATATGTATTATATGAGTGATTGGTATATATATACTTATTTATGGAAACGTTGCACCATATATTTTATGTGGGGTGCCGTTTGTATATATATTTTATGTGTAATTAATATATATACGTGTATCCATATGAGAACTTTCTACTGAGTAAAATAGTAGTCAAGTAAAGTATGAAATTCTTCAACTTCACTATAAGTATTCAGAAACATTATAACAATACAGAATTTTTCTAAATAACGTAAGAAATCTTGAAGAGATAGACTTTTCTAAAGTGAATATCATAACCCTAATTTCACGTGTTAAAACTTATGGAGAATAAGTTAGAGAGATATATGGGGTTCATTAGTACGATAGACGTGCAAACTAGATGAGAGGTGAGAATTCTCAATAGAGTGTCGCGTACTAATATGACTGTTGCATTAGTCGGTAGCATTTTAAATACTTGCTAAACTATTTTTAAAACTGCTTTACATTCGAGCTCTGACCCATTTGTTGTCACCTCTTCTCTCTTGTGTATATATATATATATATATATGTATTACAGGTGCCCAGCCACAGGGGCGTCTTACTTAGGATTCTTTGGATGGAATGCGCTGTAGATTTTGTGGGAGTTGCAGGCCATTGCTTAGACGACCTCATTGTTGACTCTACTTCTAGTTCAACTTTATCCAGCGGGGGCATGCGTCGCCCTTTTCCATTATTTAGTTGATATTATCAGAGACTGTAATTCTTTTTACTTTCAGCATTTTTATTTCGGGATTTATTACTGTCAGGATGTTTTCCTTTAGTGTTGTAAATGTTGGGATTATTTATTGATGGTTAAATTCTTGAATTTTCATTTCTATTCTCATTCTTAATGTGTGACTCTTAAAAATGTAAATGGTTAAAGATTTTATAATTGGATTTAATAAAATGGAAATAAGGGTTTCAAATGGTTTTGACACTTAGCTTAATTAATTAGGGTGTTTAAATTGGAAAAGATTTTTATTTGCGACAGTGATGCTAAGAATGAACCAACTGTCCACCTTGATGTTAATTTAATAAAAGAGTGATCGCCCGGTATTTAGTTAGGCGGGGTGTCACACCCTCTTTCAACTTGTATTTTTTTATTACGATTGACATATAGGGATGCTTCCCTTTAAGGTTTCTACGAACCTTATTATCAAGTATGCGGCCTCTTTTGGGAATTTATAGTTTCTGCACATCATTTACATATCTTATTCCTCCAATGCTTGGATACTAGAATTGATTTTTTTTACTGCTTGAGTGTGTAACTATTTCTTGCAGGGGGAACTCTTTTAATTGCTCCTTTATTCTCTGCTTTGATATTGGCATTGTTGATTGTGTGATTGAATGACTTATAAATGTGATTCTTCAATAACTGAGACTTGAATGTAGTATAGGGTCGCGACTGCACTTTACAGTTGGTTCCTCCAAATAGGTCGTGGCATGTTTGTGTGTTGGATTTTTTTTTCAAAATTTCACTATGTGGCTGTCATCATCCAAGCCGCGGTGCCATAGAAAAATCACTTTGGGACTGCGACTTAACTTCTTCATTTTTTTCATTTTTCCAAGTCTTGATATTGTAGTTCAGAGGCTATGGCTGGTTTACAACCCCGCCTCGACATTTTAGCAATACATGATCTGTTACATCTTCTAAATGAGTAACCCTTTATGGCTACGGACACATTGGTAGGGCTGCGGCGCCTTTCAGGCCTTTATCAAGAAATTGATGACAACATGCTGGGCTAAGGTCATCCTCTTTCTGTAGCTTTAGCATGCTTCATGATGATAGCAACTCAGCATCCTTTAGTCACTTTAACTGCCTTTTATGGGTTTCCTTTAGTCGTTTTGATTGGGTTATTATCAGGCCCCCCTGGCTAGGTATTATAAAGCTTCCCCAAGCTATGTTTGGATATATATATAATGCCTTCCTGTGCTAAAATAAGATTATCTACGAACAGTTAAGTTTTTGACCCCTTCAAATATTGGATTATCCATAGACAATTAAGTCTTCGACCCTTGTGGGTTATTATCAGGCATCCCCGGGCTAGGTATTATGAAGCTTCCCCAAGCTGATGTGACGATCATTGGTCGCCCCCATGGCTAATGTAACAGTCATTGTACCCCCTGTGGCTAATGTAACGGGCATTGGTTGCCCCCGTAGCTAATGTAACGGGCATTGTAAGTCCCCGTGGCTAATGATGCTGACAAAAGTATACCGAGAGAAAGTTGTCCTTGTGAATATAAGAATATGTTCTTGTGCTATGAGCGGCGTTGTAAGCCAATTTTGAGAGTTGCTCCCGATAGTTGCTTTCACCCTTTATAATTATCGTATGCCATCATACATCTTGGCATTATGGTAGGCATTTCTTGCCCATCCAATATAATCATTCCCGATATAATAAGATGTCTCCAAATGGGATCTATTGAAGTCCAAAGGTCTTTTATAAGATAACATTTAATGGAATCGAGAAATCAAAATATGGCACTATAAAGTGAAATTAATTTCATATATATATTCATATATTCATGACATTGTTAGGACAATACAAAGTTAACATGGAATTATTCAAAAGAGTTTTCACTAATGACAAAAACAGAGGAAACTTAGTCATGGCTTTGATGATACGAGAAATCGTCCAATGGTCGTTCTCGCACCAGTAAATCAAGTATAATGAGAATAATGAGAAAATAGAACAAATAAGGGGAGATAAAAGACAAGATATAGAGTGGTTCAACCTCTAAAATAGGCCTACGTCCACTGTGTTGCTCCATTCTCATTATATACGTTGCATAATACAATATAATCAAGCCTAAAGAGGCAAACAAGTGTGAGAATAAAGGAGAATACATGGTAGAAATGAGGATTTTGGTGTACCGGAGAGTTGACTGCGATACCGGCGAGTAACCCCCAAGCTGTGCTTAGTGGTGTAGAGAGAGTAAGTAGCACTTAGCTTGACACTGATGTAGGAAAAAGGAATCCAAATCCTTTATTTCGAGGTGTGGTCCCCTATTTATAGGTGTAGATGATGCACTGCTTCTATGAATAAAGAGGGGTTGCAGCCTGTTAGATGAATAAATTAGGGTCGCGCCCTACAATGTGGGGTTGCATCCTGTGCTAGAGAGGTTGCGGTAGTTGATTGATGAGGCCGAGGGCTGCAGCATGTATAAAGTAGGTGGCCACAACCTGTATGTGAGGTATTTATGTATCCAATAGGAATTAGGGCTGTGACCTACAGATGATAACACTTATGTTAATGGTTCGCGACAAGAGGTGCAATATCTGTACTATCAATAATCCCCCAAGTTGTTGTACCAAGAGATTGCGATTGGGGTTGCGGCTGAGTAGTCCAGTCCTCTCAAGGTGCCGCGGTACTTCCAAGGTGACACTTAGTCTTCCCGCGCCCTCTTATATAAATTATTCCGGTCGTGGACTTCATTACGTTTCCTAAATCTTTGAGAGCATATCGATAGCCAAACTCTGTTCGTTCATCCTTTTACTTTTTTCGATGACTTTCGAAAGTTGCATGTGGTGGTGCTGAGGTGTTTTGAGGCTGAGCACCGTTGGGTTTGTCATTTCCAGGTAATTTTTTCAATTACTAGCCTCTTTAATAGCTTTTTCAATTCATAATTCACAATTCATCAATCGAACTTCTGAATTTCTGCATTTGTGAATCTCTCGAACTTGAATTATATATGCTAAACTCATCACGAATTGAACTTCTTTGTGACACCCCACCTAATAAAATACCGGGTGATCAGTCCTATACAAAATTAAAACAGGAATCCAGTTGGATCATCCTTAGCATCACTGTCAAAAACTTTTTAAAACTTACTAACCACCTAGTATTCCAAAAACTGGTGCCAATTTTAACTTTTTAATTAAACAAAACAGTACATGCGGAATTAAAATATAAACCATTCACACAACTGAATGAAAGTAAACAGAATAGTAATAACACAACTTGCCGAATAAATCACCGGCCACCAAAGAAATAATCCAAATACAAATATTCAACACCTGAATAAATTACACCTGAAAACTGTACCGAGAAGTCTGGGCTACAAGCCCTAAATAAAACTGAGACTGATACAAGATTCCTACTCTAGGAATTAATGAATGATGCGTCTAATCCAAACTCCTGCTAGCGTCCACATATGCCGCAGCTCCGTGTCCCTGTAATAGAATATCAATCCTGGCGTCCCTGTGGCTGGACACCTAAAAGGTTTTGAAAATAGTTTTATAGCAAGGGTTAGAACCCAAAACATTTTGAAAATATTTAGCAAGTGAATTAACTGCAGTAATTTAAAATGCATGAATGCGCTTCATATTTAAGTTAGTGTCGCACTCCCTTGTGGACATTCTCACCCCTCCACTATTGTGCACACCTACCGGTTATCTTAACCCCACCTAGTTGTACTACCCCGTCCAACTAGTCCCGGTATAACCTTCCCTTGCCATACTACTCTAACCCGAGTATAATGATTCTTGAATTATAAGTTATTTCACAATTAACTTAATTAATTCCTCTTAAATAGCAGCATATAACCGTCTCACAAGTTATATAAAGTACATACATCACACTCTGTATTATTCCCACAAATGATTAACTTAATTAATTTCTCATTAATTAACTGTATATAACTGTAACCCGAGTTATATAAAGTAAATACATCACACACTGTATTATCACCTACATATAATATTTACTACCATATTATACGTACCTTTACTAACATCCACACATATATCATACGTGTATCCATCCTTCCGAGTTTACCCTCACCAGATGATTCCCTCTACAATGCTATCTCACTAGGTGTGCTCACAAAACCTAGTTTTCCCGAGTTGGAATCGCTCACTAACTCGGCCCAAAATATAAACGTAGTGGAGGCGGTCATATTCCTTCCCTGAAAGTGAGATAAATTCCTCACCCATATATACCGGACGCTATGACCTGGGGATATACTCGCCCTACTCCTCAAGCTAGGGGATTCACCCACATCGCGCAACCTCCCTTGATAGCATTAGAGTATATATATTTAATAAATATCTAATCTCTTATATTTAGTATCACGCACAATAAATACAGGTATATATATATATATATATATATATATATATATATATATATATATATATATATATATATATATACTATCACGACACCGTATATATATATAATATAAACCCCGGCTTTACCGTGTACTCAAAATCTCGTACACTGCCTGTAATTTAATATCACACACAATATATGGACGTATATATATACTATCACTACACCGTATATATATTATATAAACCCCGACTCTACCGTGTACTCCAAGTCCCATACACTGCCTGAAATTTTCTGAGTCTGTGGCCCGACTCAATGTAGCTAATTTTCTCACTTAATAACTTATCCTCTTCCCGAGTCTATGGTCCGACTCTAATATAATTAATTCACACCTCAATTAATATAATACTTTCCCCGAGTCTGTGGTCTGACTCTAATTAAATTAATTAACACACTCATTAATTTAATACCCACCCGAGTCTACAATCCGACTCTCATTAATTTAATTAACACACCCATTAATTTAATAACTTGGTGTCACCCAACCATTATTCCCGGACTCACTTACTTAGCCCGAAACTTAATATTTCCCGAGTCTTTGTTCCTATCACAAGGGAACACACAATAGGCATTCACAACCCAAGTAATCCTATAAAACAATAGGTATTTACACAACCCAATGCTTCATACTTGTACGTAATATATTTCTCTCTAATATTCACCGTACTTGTTTGCTTTACGAATTTATCTCACTTTCGTATTAATTCAAGGATTCACACAACTCTAAGGGTCCTAGTTACCCCTTGTTATATCAATTCAGTAGTTACCCTTGTTAACCCACTGACCTAACGAATTTAAGCTCGCTCATGCTTTTTCGTAATTATATTCTTATCATCTCGAATTAGAGTACGTCACAATCAAGCCTATGAATCTCCACTTTAACTCTCTCACAAAATTAAAGTCCAACACTCAATCATAGACCTACTTCCATATCATTATTCCATCAATATATTTCATCAAGGTCCCAAACACTTCCCTGATAAAATTTTAGACATTTGAGGCTTAAAAAGAAAAATCTCAAATTTTCTGACAGATTAAACACCCTCTAGTAAAATTTCGATTTCTCCCTCTACATAACTCCGATTGACCTGATTCGAAGTTCATTGGATAGCTAAGAGAAATACCTTTCCAGTAATGTATGGCTCACACTCTAATTCGAAGTAAAATTCAAATCGCACACGTTTAAAGTCACGTTAAAAGTCTGGCAGATTACTATGTTGACAGATCAAACACCCTCTAGTAAAAAGTCGATTACTCCCTCTACAGAACTCCGATTGACCTGATTCCAAGTTCATTGGATAGCTAAGAGAAATACCTTTCCAGGAATGTATGGTTCACACTCTAATTCGAAGTACAACTCAAATGGCATACGTTTAAAGTGGTATAAAAAATTCTGGCAGATTGACCTCTTGTGTTCATCAAATAAACCCTAAGTCATTCAAGATTCATGTTCTTCATCCAAGAACTCATAAAGATTCCATTAACAAAGCCCCATTTTGTACCCATTTATCCCCAAAATTAATTTTAGTTACACATCACTAAAATATGAATTGGATATCACAATTTAGGAGTAAAAACAGTTAACCACTTGCCTGTAAGTGTTCGTAGTGTCTGATCCGTTGTTGATGTCCCTTAATTTGGCTCCAATAACCTCCAATTTGTTCTTGATTTGCTTTCCCCCAAATCTCCTCTCAAACCCTAGGTTTAGAGTTATGTTGGCTGCCATCCCTTAATCTCCCAATTAGGTTAAAAACCCTTTATCCCGTTTTTAGTCTAATGGGCTTAATTAAAGTGGCCCAACTCACCCCGTGTGGGCCCGACCATGCCCAAAAATACTCCGAGACCCAATTACTACCCCCGGGTACTCTTTTCTAACTATCTCGGCCCATCCGGACTCAACCGCGCCCTCAGAATTGACATCCGAATTAATTTATAAAAATCTTTATTTCACACCCAATTTAGTCTATACCGACTCCCGGTTGAGATAAGTGCATACCCCGTCGTTAATACCCAAAATGACGTAATTAAATTACTACTATTTACTTAGTAAATAAATTTTCCTAAACATTAACCATTCACTTCCCGATTAATATTTAAATAATATATTGTCATAATTAATTCAATTAAAATTACAACACACCAGTAATTTAAAATCACGAATTAATTAAATATTAAATGCATAAAAATACGGGGTGTTACATACTTCCCCCCTTACAAAGGAATTTCGTCCTCGAAATTAAGATAAACCTAGTGTTCCAGTATTCACATATTACTCACTAGTCAAGTGCCTCCAAGCCCGCTATATCTATCCCATCCGATTCTAACCATACGTTACACAAGTATGTATTTAACTTTACCAGGGCGCCCATACACCCTATATCCGTGCTTAACCGCACAAAATTTTGCCTTAATTAACCCGGGTACCCATACACCCTATCCCCGCGCTTTACCGCACGAAAGTTACCCGACTATGCTAGTCGTAGCCCGTAATATAACTTCGAACCCGTAGTCATATTACATATATATATATATATATATATATATATATACCTATATATCTACCGCCCGGGTACCCAACCCATGTGCTAACGTTCAAACCTCTCCCGATAAATACTTGTCTCTCAACGCAAAAGTATATACGCTTACCCTTATGCTACCGAAGACAACATGAAATACCGCGACCTTACTACCACTAGTCCTTGCGCAAAATAAACCCCGAGCTATCTCTCTTTGCTCGAAAATCAATTTAACCACCCTGATTCACTTCAGTAAACATCCCCATTTACCGGGATAAAATGTGAGAACACAAAACCTCACTATGTGCTATTGCACCACGTAATATAACATATATACCCACATATATATAGGCTATACGCCCTCTCCGGTGATACCTAGTACCAACCATACCCTGGTGTCGCGGACACCAAAATTTAACTCCACTATCCACAATAGTTAAATTCCATCGCTATCCAACCGATGTTTAAAAAGTATTATCAACCCTACTCCCATAATTCTCGAAAGTAGTAATTCCTCGCATAATTCAACCAATCACTCAGTGTACGCCTCCATTCTCCCATGAAGAACACTAAGGAACTCCGCTACCCTACGGAAAGTTTACCCACATGCTATGGCTGCTACCGCCAACGCACCCACTAAGTTCGACTCACCTGCGAACTCTAGTGAAAAATAAGTCTTATACTGTGACATCCTCTTTGTCACTCAACAATATACCTCATGCCCCTAGGGTAAAATAATTACTTCTATACTCCAGCTGCAACGGCTGGTTCTCGATTTTCGGAGCAGCTTCTCCCTGCTCGAATGCACCCGTGATTTGCTTTAGTGGCTATACATCTAGGACCTCGTCCTGTAGTTGACCCCTGCCTCGCTTAAGGCAATATCTCTTCATGTGTCTCGCTTTTCCCACAAACGAAACACTTTCTAATATGTTCACCCTGCCACTGATCCCTTACATGCCAACCTTGTTGGAATTCCTGGCCATCCCGCCAATAGCCTCCAGTTCTAGATCGCTTGGCATGATTTCCTTGCCGGAAATCCTGCCCCTGATCTCCCCCAGTCTACTGCTGGGATACCCCACTGGTATTATTCCCTTCTGCCTCATCCGACTGGTTAGTCCCCACTCCCTTCCCGCTTCCTTTTGCGTGGAAGCGATATTCCCAACAGTGCCGGAGTGTTGCGTTAATGACATCAGTATAATCTACTAATGCGAAATTATCAATTAGATGTTGTCTGATTCTCCAGACTAACCCATCCATAAACTTTGCTTTCTTTCTCTTTTCCTCGCTTACCTCATCCGGTACTAAATTTTGCCAACGAGTGAATTCTTCCTCGTAATCGACCACTTAACGGTCCCCTTTTGAATTACCTCACACAATTTTCCCCTCGTTTCGGTCTCAACCGCTGGAGGAAAATACTTTCGGTCGAACCGCACCCAAAATTTTGTAATAGCTAGTGTGTTCCTTTCCTCACTGTGGTGAGCGACTCCCACCACTGTAGCGCCGCTCCCACTAACTAAAAGTGGTTAGCATTTACTTTCGCACCCCATCGCAATCTCCCATGCGTAGGTGACGTTGGATATCTCTCTTCCTTGACACGCTAGTACTACACCTGAACCCCCTCGCAACTCTGGTGGGTTCCCCCTAAAAATAACACCTCATTCTTGTTTCCACCCCGACGACCCCGCGTGAGTCTAAACATCCGGCGCCACTAACACTTGTGGCGGATCCCGTGGGAAGTACCTTGTCATTTGCGACTACCATCGTTTCAATCGCCCATGCCATTAGTTCGGTTACCTGTGATGCCAAAGTTATCTTTGGCAGTTGCTGCCATAACTCTTGCTCCTGACGAGCCTCCCTCGTCTCACCTCCCCCTGCTGCCCTAACTGTTCTCTCCCTCCTGGGCATCATCTGGAATGAGAATTGAATTGTATGAGTTCACTCTCAAATAAAAATTTCGCAGAAGAACGTATATGCGCATACGTATGAGAATACAACAATCCTATGATAGGGCTCTATATCAAAGATTGCTAAGCTGAAACGTGAAAAGCCGCACAGATCCTAAGGACACTAGAACCTGATGCTCTGATACCATCTGTGACACCCCACCTAATAAAATACCGGGTGATCAGTCCTATACCAAATTAAAACAGGAATCCCAGTTGGATCATCCTTAGCATCATTGTCGAAAACTTTTTAAAACTTACTAACCACCTAGTATTCCAAAAACTGGTGCCAATTTTAACTTTTTAATTAAACAAAACAGTACATGCGGAATTAAAATATAAACCATTCACACAACTGAATGAAAGTAAACAGAATAGTAATAACACAACTTGCCGAATAATTCACCGGCCACCAAAGAAATAATCCAAATACAAATATTCAACACCTGAATAAATTACACCTGAAAACTGTACCGAGAAGTCTGGGCTACAAGCCCTAAATAAAACTGAGACTGATACAAGATTCCTACTCTAGGAATTAATGAATGATGCGTCTAATCCAAACTCCTGCTAGCATCCACATATGCCGCAGCTCCGTGTCCCTGTAATAGAATATCAATCCTGGCGTCCCTGTGGCTGGACACCTAAAAGGTTTTGAAAATAGTTTTATAGCAAGGGTTAGAACCCAAAACATTTTGAAAATATTTAGCAAGTGAATTAACTGCAGTAATTTAAAATGCATGAATGCGCTTCATATTTAAGTTAGTGTCGCACTCCCTTGTGGACATTCTCACCCCTCCACTATTGTGCACACCTACCGGTTATCTTAACCCCACCTAGTTGTACTACCCCGTCCAACTAGTCCCGGTATAACCTTCCCTTGCCATACTACTCTAACCCGAGTATAATAATTCTTGAATTATAAGTTATTTCACAATTAACTTAATTAATTCCTCTTAAATAGCAGCATATAACCGTCTCACAAGTTATATAAAGTACATACATCACACTCTGTATTATTCCCACAAATGATTAACTTAATTAATTTATCATTAATTAACTGTATATAACTGTAACCCGAGTTATATAAAGTAAATACATTACACACTGTATTATCACCTACATATAATATTTACTACCATATTATACGTACCTTTACTAACATCCACACATATATCATACGTGTATCCATCCTTCCGAGTTTACCCTCACCGGATGATTCCCTCTACAATGCTATCTCACTAGGTGTGCTCACAAAACCTAGTTTCCCCGAGTTGGAATCGCTCACTAACTCGGCCCAAAATATAAACGTAGTGGAGGCGGTCATATTCCTTCCCTGAAAGTGAGATAAATTCCTCACCCATATATACCGGACGCTATGACCTGGGGATATACTCGCCCTACTCCTCAAGCTAGGGGATTCACCCACATCGCGCAACCTCCCTTGATAGCATTAGAGTATATAAATTTAATAAATATCTAATCTCTTATATTTAGTATCACGCACAATAAATACACGTATATATATATATATATATACTATCACGACACCGTATATATATATAATATAAACCCCGGCTTTACCGTGTACTCAAAATCTCGTACACTGCCTGTAATTTAATATCACACACAATATATGGACGTATATATATACTATCACTACACCGTATATATATAATATAAACCCCGACTCTACCGTGTACTCCAAGTCCCATACACTGCCTGGAATTTTCTGAGTCTGTGGCCCGACTCAATGTAGCTAATTTTCTCACTTAATAACTTATCCTCTTCCCGAGTCTATGGTCCGACTCTAATATAATTAATTCACACCTCAATTAATATAATACTTTCCCCGAGTCTGTGGTCTGACTCTAATTAAATTAATTAACACACTCATTAATTTAATACCCACCCGAGTCTACAATCCGACTCTCATTAATTTAATTAACACACCCATTAATTTAATAACTTGGTGTCACCCAACCATTATTCCCGGACTCACTTACTTAGCCCGAAACTTAATATTTCCCGAGTCTTTGTTCCTATCACAAGGGAACACACAATAGGCATTCACAACCCAAGTAATCCTATAAAACAATAGGTATTTACACAACCCAATGCTTCATACTTGTACGTAATATATTTCTCTCTAATATTCACCGTACTTGTTTGCTTTACGAATTTATCTCACTTTCGTATTAATTCAAGTATTCACACAACTCTAAGGGTCCTAGTTACCCCTTGTTATATCAATTCAGTAGTTACCCTTGTTAACCCACTGACCTAACGAATTTAAGCTCGCTCATGCTTTTTCGTAATTATATTCTTATCATCTCGAATTAGAGTACGTCACAATCAAGCCTATGAATCTCCACTTTAACTCTCTCACAAAATTAAAGTCCAACACTCAATCATAGACCTACTTTCATATCATTATTCCATCAATATATTTCATCAAGGTCCCAAACACTTCCCTGATAAAATTTTAGACATTTGAGGCTTAAAAAGAAAAATCTCAAATTTTCTGACAGATTAAACACCCTCTAGTAAAATTTCGATTTCTCCCTCTACATAACTCCGATTGACCTGATTCTAAGTTCATTGGATAGCTAAGAGAAATACCTTTCCAGTAATGTATGGCTCACACTCTAATTCGAAGTAAAATTCAAATCGCACACGTTTAAAGTCACGTTAAAAGTCTGGCAGATTACTATATTGACAGATCAAACACCCTCTAGTAAAAAGTCGATTACTCCCTCTACAGAACTCCGATTGACCTGATTCCAAGTTCATTGGATAGCTAAGAGAAATACCTTTCCAGGAATGTATGGTTAACACTCTAATTCGAAGTACAACTCAAATGGCATACGTTTAAAGTTGTATAAAAAATTCTGGCAGATTGACCTCTTGTGTTCATCAAATAAACCCTAAGTCATTCAAGATTCATGTTCTTCATCCAAGAACTCATAAAGATTCCATTAACAAAACCCCATTTTGTACCCATTTATCCCCAAAATTAATTTTAGTTACACATCACTAAAATATGAATTGGATATCACAATTTAGGAATAAAAACATTTAACCACTTGCCTGTAAGTATTCGTAGTGTCTGATCCGTTGTTGATGTCCCTTAATTTGGCTCCAATAACCTCCAATTTGTTCTTGATTTGCTTTCCCCCAAATCTCCTCTCAAACCCTAGGTTTAGAGTTATGTTGGCTGCCATCCCTTAATCTCCCAATTAGGTTAAAAACCCTTTATCCCGTTTTTAGTCTAATGGGCTTAATTAAAGTGGCCCAACTCACCCCGTGTGGGCCCGACCATGCCCAAAAATACCCCGAGACCCAATTACTACCCCCGGGTACTCTTTTCTGACTATCTCGGCCCATCCGGACTCAACCGCGCCCTCAGAATTGACATCCGAATTAATTTATAAAAATCTTTATTTCACACCCAATTTAGTCTATACCGACTCCCGGTTGAGATAACTGCATACCCCGTCGTTAATACCCAAAATGACGTAATTAAATTACTACTATTCACTTAGTAAATAAATTTTCCTAAACATTAACCATTCACTTCCCGATTAATATTTAAATAATATATTGTCATAATTAATTCAATTAAAATTACAACACACCAGTAATTTAAAATCACGAATTAATTAAATATTAAATGCATAAAAATACGGGGTGTTACATTCTTGAATCATGTTTGCTACTTTCTGAACTGAATGCTGGATTATATTTGTTATATCTGTTTCTGCCAATTTCTCAACTGATCGAACCCATATGATAATACTTAGTTGTTTGGATTTGAACTATGTAACTGATCTTGAATCAATCTTCAATATTGATCCAATAAATGAATTTTGTTGATTTGGGTTAGACTTTAGGGTTTCTAAACTTGTATTTTATTCTTGATATTCTTGAGAGGGACTCTTCGTGTTATAGGGCTTTTGATCTTTGAATTTACAAAGATTAAATACTAACCTGGTTGAGTGAGTAGTCGTAACATGGTAAAATATTGATGCAACTTTTAAATAATGATGTTTAAATAAGGTGCATAAAATAGCACAATTCTAAGGATAAACCCTAGATCATAGGCCAAGAATAAAAAAAAAGGGAGTAAATACAATCCTTCCCTAATCACTCATCTTTAAGGGGCTAAAGCCCATCATGCTTTTCAGCATTATCTAGATGAAATGATATCACAGGGGTATGTAAAATAGATCTAAGGTCATAAAATGAAGACCCAATAGCAGATCTTAGTATATAAAATAACCATTTGAGGGTGTAAATATAAAATAGAGCTCAATAACCAAAATTTACTCATGAGATGATGATCCAAAGGATCCCCATGAATAGAATAAGGTGTTTAAGAACTCAAAACATAGAGAAACAAGATTGAAATATCTTTTTCCCATAGACGACGCCAAATTGACGATACGTGAAATCGTTCAATGGTCGTTCTCGCACCAGTAAATCAAGTATAATGAGCATAATAAGCAAATAGAACAAACAAGGTGATATAAAAGATAAGATATAGAGTGGTTCAGCCTCTAAAATAGGTCTGGTCTACTATGTTGCTCCATTCTCATTATATGCTTTGCATAATACAATATAATCAAGCCCAAAGAGGCATATAAGATTGAGAATAAAGGAGAATACACGGTAGCAATGAGGATTTTGGTGTATTAGAGAGTTGGTTGCCATGCCGACGAGTAAACCCCAAGCTGTGCTTAGTGGCGTAGAGAGAGTAAACAGCACTCAGCTTGACACTGATGTAGGAAAAATGAATCTGGATCCTTTATTTCGAGGTATGGTCCCCTATTTATATTTGTAGATGTCGAACTGCTGTTGTGAATAAAGAGGGGTTGTGGCATGTTAGATGAATAAATTAGGGTGACGCCCTACAGTGGGCATCATGTGCTAGAGAGGCTGCGATAGTTGATTGATGAGGTCGGGGGTTGCGACATGTATCAAATAGGTGGCTAGATCCTGTATGTGAGGCATTTATGTATCCAATAGGAATTAGGGTCACGACCTATAGATGATAACACTGATGTTAATGGTCCGCGATAAGAGGTGTAACATCTGTACTATCAGGCTAAAAAGGGGGATGCGGCCTGTCAGACTAGGCTGCATCCCTTATGCATCCTTGAGGAAGCACGGCAGCATTCCCTGTCTTATGAGACTTTTAATCTCATCTTTCAAGGCATAACACTGCTCAGTGTCATGGCCGTGGTCCTGGTGAAACTTGCACCATTTAGTTATGTTTCTCTTGTAGGGTGGAGCCCTCAGCTTCTCTGGCCATTTGAACGGCTTATCTTCCTTGATGAATTCGAAGATGTACTCAATCTGGAATCCCAATGGGGTACAGGACTCAAAGACCCTCTCTGGCTTCTCCACTTTTCTTTTCTGGTTCTTGTATGTTGCTTCTGCATATGGAGCTTCTGGGATTGCGACGGTGATTGTTGCAGCAGTAATCCTGGGTGCCGCACCCATATCTGGGGAGGTTGCGGCCTCTAGCATGATTACTCTCTGGGTTAAAAAGTTAACCTAGGTTTGAAGTGAGGAATGGCTGTCGTAGAGATGATTGAGGTGGTTGTACAGCTGGGCAATCTCGTTCTTCATTTCTGTGCTTTAGCTGGATTCTCCCTCCATTTTTTGCTTTATTAGTCTTTATAAAATACACAATCTAAGACAAAACTAGTATAAGTGAGTAATCACAAAATATAGGATAAACCAAGTATAAATTTGGGATACAATGTTTGAATAGCCGAATGATTTTACTGTTAAGGCCGCAACCAGTAAGGCATGTGTGCGCTGCCACTGTCTTTGTAGTGGAATTCATAAAGGTTGAACTTGTGACCAGTTCTCGATAATTTGAAGTCGCTATAAACCAACTGTACTAGTAAGGGCTGTGGTAAAAAGGGCAGTTAAACTATCAGGCTGCATCCCTTCTTGGGCAGATCGGAGCAATCCCAGAATTAGAACCAACATATTGAGTTTTTCACTCGAAATACGTGGAGAACATACCTACTAGGGTCTATCCATAGCAGAACACTCTCTTGGTGCACAATAATGGCATAATCGTGGCAGAAAACCCTAGATAATAGGCTGAGAAAGTAACAAACGAGCAAATGGATCTCATCCCTAGATACACCTTTGCGAGGCTATTGCCTTTTACATTTTTCAGCGCTATCTTGGTGAGGTAACATCATCGGGGTATGTAAAAATAGATCTAAGGTCATAAAAAGGGAGACCCATAAACATATTTGAATATATGCGATATCCATTCGAGGGTGTGTATACAAAATACGAGTTGAATAACCGAAATCCACCCATGAGATAATGATCCCCATGAATAAGATAAGGTGTTTAAGAACCCAAAATATAAAGAAACGAGATTGAAATACCTCGCTTCTCACAGATGGCGCCAGATTGATGATACGAGAAATTATCCACTTGTCGTTCTCGTATCAACAAGTCAAGTATAAGTGCATAATAAGCAAATATAACAAGTAAAGAGAGATAAAAGACAGGATATATAGTGGTTCGACTATTAAAATGAGCCTACGTCCACTTTGGTGCCTCATTCTCATTATATGCGTTGTTTGGTACATAGTAATTAGGCCTAAAGAGGTGTACCAGCATGAGAATAGAAGATAATACATGTTTGTGAGGATTTCGGGAGTGCAAGTGAGATGGCCACGATGCCGAAGAGTATCCCCCAAGCTATGCCAAGCGTCGTAGAGAGAATAGTCAACTCTGAGCTAAGTGTTGGTGTAAGAAATAAACTTGGAGCTGGATGAGGAATGTAAAAACTGGCCCCTTATCTCAGGGTGTGAACCTCTATTTATAGGTGTAGATGTTGTATTGATGTTGTGGGTGAAAGGGGCTGCGGCAAGTTAATATTATCAAGTAGGGACCACACCCTGTAGCAAGTAGGGGTCGCGCCCTGTAGTAAGTAGGGGCCGCGCCCTATAGTAAGTAGGGTCGCGCCCTGTAGCAAGCAGGGGCTGCGGCAGTAGACCAGCGAGGGGTGAGGTATACAAATGGTTAGTCCGTAACCTATTAGTGATAGGCCGCGGTAGCAAGGCGTCGGCACATACCCACTGTACCCATTCCGCGACAGGGTGCAACATTTGTCTCATCACTTATGGTCATGTAGTGATTAAACGTAATAAAAATATTTATGTTGGGTAAAAATAATTCGAGCGCATTCCAGGATTTTTGGTGACTCATTTAGGTGTTTTATACATCTAAAAATGGTCCCGAAGTATAGGTATACCATTTGGGGACTTCTTGGGCCATTCCGATTATGGGTTCGGGTTCATTTAGGGGCCAAATATATGGATCAAGGCTTAACTCGAGATTAGCAAATAATATAAGTTAAGTGGGGAGTTAGAGAGTACCATTCATTCACCTAAAGTTAACCTTAGGCCAAAGATAGGAAGAGGCTAAGGATTCAGGGGAGATCACTCAAGGAGGAGGCAAAGGATCCAAGGGAGAGCACTCAATCATCCATATCAGGCAAGAATTTTCTTTCTTAAATTAAATGTCCAATGTAGTTTCTTAATTCATCATACTACTCCCTCGTCTAGTTCTGGGTTATAATATGAAATTGATGATAGGGTGATAGGATTCAATTTCAGGTATGTAGTCGGATTTAATCTGAATTTTATGTTTAAAGATTTGATGATTGGAGAATAAACTTATAATCTTAAATTGGACTATAGAACTCATGCCTTAGCTTCTTAAATTTAATTGAAATATCGATATATGTGTAGAGAAATAGAATTCATGTTGTAGGATCCGAATATGATGAAATTGTAATCCATGTGTAGTGTCAAGATATGATTAGAAATTAAGAGGATTATGAAATAAAAATCTGGAATTCTTGATTTATGGTATTAGATGAAAAATCATTAGTTTTGGGGAAAAGATTGTATGTTATTTGTGTAATTAACCAACCAAATTGATGTATTAAGTCATGGGGAATATATTCATATAATAACATAAAGTTATGAACTATTAGAATGGAAATTAGAGAATGATTTTTGTATTTAAGAACCATAGCATATTTGGGCTTCTGCCTAGATCCGAATCGTTTCAGTCTCCTGAGGCGAATCGATTCGGCCCTAAGAGGCGAATTGACTCGGCCCCTGGGGCAGGTTGATCTTGGACTAAGGATGGATCCGGGGGATTTTTAGGAACTGATACAAGTTGGTAGAACGATGTTTTGATGAATGGTGATTTTATTAAAAATGCTTTATGGCATTAATATTAAATGGGGAACTTATCATTAACTAAGACGGTTACGTTCTATTATTCAAGAGATAAAATTTATAATTAACTAGTTGGTTAATTATTAAAGTGGGTTTATTTACGGATGGTTATATGTAGGGGTGGAAATTCGTGCTATTGGGTCGTGTTTTAGCCTAACATGACACGACACGATAATGAAATTGTCAACACTAACACGACATGAGGTTGTGTTTTTTTTAAGCACCACGAACACGAACCATGTAAAAACACGACACGACACGATTAACACGATTTTTTTTGTCCAAATTATCATGATTTAACTTGATTTTTAAAATTCACACGGATAACACGATTTAACACGAAAACAAATTTTCACCAATTTTTAACAGCTAATGCAACTGGTTTTTAATAGCCAATTTTTAACAGCCAATTTTTAACACGAGTTAACACGAAATTACACCAATTTTTCATTAAGTAACATCTAATGCAACTGGTTCAACCTCAACATCAACAAAAATATTACATCAATTTCATAAAGTAACAGAAATTTTCATGAAGTAACACCTCAACATCAACAACTGGTTCAACAAAAAAAAAAAAGCAGCAATTAAACCAAAAAAATTAAACCAACATCAACAAAAATTAAACCAAAAAAAATACATCAATTTTTTCTTTCAGATATGGTTCCACACCTCACAGCAATTTAATGAAGTAACACCTCATCATCAACAATTGGTTCAACAACAAAATTACAGCAACAATTAAACCAAAAAAATTAAACCAACATAAAAAAAAAATACATCAATTTTTTTTCTTTCAGATCTGGTTCCACCTCACGATGGTTCAATCTCAACTGGTTCAACCTCACGATGGTGCGGTGGTTTTTTTATAGGGAAAAAACGTGAGAGAGAGATAGAAACGTGAGTGAGAGGATGATGGTGGGGTGGGGCTCTTATTGGGCTGTCAACTGTGGGGCTGTGATGCTGGGGTGGGGCGTGGCAATGGGATGACGATGGTGGGGTGGCTGTCAGCTGTGGGGCTATGATGGTGGGGCGAGGCAATGGGAAGACAATGGTGGGGTGGGGCGGGGCAGTGCAGTGGTGAGAATGAGAGGGTGAGTGAGTTAGAGAGAGAGAGAGAGGCGTGAGTGAGTTTGTGTGTGGCCGACCATCCCATGAGGAGTGATATTAGGGTTTGAGAGTTAAAATGCGAGATGGGTTAATGTTTTGGCAAGTGTAGGGCTTGGATCCATTTAAGTTTAAACATGTTTAATTGGGTCAAGGTTCTAAAAAATGCGGGGCGTGATTGAGGCGTGGAGGCCAAGCCTTAAGCCTTAGAAGCCTAGGCGTGAAAAAACGTGAAAAGACATTTAGGCCTTCTTAATATATTTTAATATTTTTTAACCATAACAAGGCTATTAAAATACAAAAATTGCACATATCATAAAAATATGTCTGAATATATGCAAATTAAAATACTATTTGATTATTTTGGATGAGATAATGGTCCGGTTTGTAAACAAATTCTTTAAAAGGCGACATCGTTTCACTAAAATATTGTTGTTTTTAGAAAAAAAATGCTTCTTAAAGGTTTTACCAAGAATAAGGCGTGAAAAGCGTAAGGCGAGGCGTTTCTCCCAAGCCTTAAGCCTAGGCGGATTTTTTAGAACAGTGGGTTAAATTAAGTGTTATTGGGTCGTGTTATATGGGTTCAAATCATGTTAAATGGGTCTATTCATGTCAATTTTTTTGACACGAATACGACACGACACGACTTCGTGTTAAAAAAACAAGAACACGACACGAAACACGACAAGTCGTGTTTTTCGGGCCAATTTCGTGTCGTTTCGTGTCGTGTTAAAATTTGACACCCCTAGTTATATGGGACATCTTTAGTAATTATAGAGCAATTACCTATATATATTGTTTGATGATAATATGTAATTGTTTATGTGTGTAAACATACCTATGTTCCTGGACGGTCCTATAAGTTGGGGTGACTCACGTTTTGGGACCTTAGCACACATCGACACAGGTGTGCTAGGCATTTTGTAGGTCATTATTTTAGGTACTACGTAGCAACGCCACTTATGAGAGATAGGTATAGATGCTGGAATACATTATCAGTGTTGGGTATGAGCCGTGCAATGGTGTACTGCGTAGGGATCGCCCCACTTGTGTGTATTTTGTGATTTTCGATTTTGATATGGGACTCCTTCGGACTTTCCGATAGAGCACAAATGAGACACTACTGGAAGATGCCTTTAAATGTCTCATATATATATATATATATATATATATATATATATATATATATATATATATATATATATATATATATAAAATCTTATCAATTAAAATAAATCAATTTATTAATATAGTGATGCAGACAATAAACGACAGACCCAACACTACGTAGTATGCATAATAGATGTTTATGTAACTTTTATGAGCAACGTGATTGGGGTACTTTGGGAAGAGGTAAAATGGGGGTAAGTAATTACAGTTCAGTATGTGGATTATGCTAGGTGTACTTTTATTTAATTGTCACAGTTATCAGTTATTACATTATAACTTGGGTGGTTATACATATAGTGTTGCACTTAGAGGGGTGAGATGCTTAACGTATGTGAGTGCTGATGGGGGATGCTTACTTTGAATTAACCGTTTTATTTCACATTAATTTCAATAAGTTAATTCTTGAAACTCTATGGTGTTGACCCAAATTATAAATATTTTCTCCCCTCAGGTGCGTCGAGACAGGGATAGTTGTACTGATGAGATATCATCCTTACGATCTCTCTTGGCTTACCAGAGATCAGATTGTTGATTGTAGCTTAGGTTGCTACTCTACTTCAGCCTTTTACTTTTGGGTTATTGTATGGGCGTAAGCCCAAAGTCTAATTTCTTTCAGTCGGTTTGAGATAGTTTTGTTTATATTGGGATTTTATTTGTCTTATGTGGATGATGGATTATTATTTTTCTTACTTATTAATTTAATTCAATCTTAATTCTAATGTGGTATGGAAATAAATGTTTCATTTTAATTTGATGCTGAGAATGATATAAATTGATAAACAAGCCTCATCTTGAGCGTATTGTGTCTAGCCAACCTTTACGTGAGAAAATGGGGGTCGTTACAGTTGGTATTAGAGCATCCAGGCTCTAGTGTCCTTATGATTTGTGTTACGTTCATTACATTATGAGTTGCATTCTTTGAGGTAGAGAGCCCTATGTTTTGTTGTCTTTGTGTTCTTTGCAATTTGTTATTAATACTCACCTCGTTAGCTTTTAGATGGGAAACGGTAGGAGAGGCAGACCACAATGTGTTGCCGCACCGTATGCAGATGAGGGGGCTCAACAAGCGCCGAAGCCACACCCTCAGCCACTACCAGGGCCACCTCTGGTTGGTCCGACAAAGATCGCCACTATTGCGACTTAGGTAGTTTCCACAGCGATGGGCTCTATACTACAACATTTCCAGCCACCGCAATCGCAACAACCACCCCCCATAATTTTTGGTGCTATTATTACAGGCACTCGGGACAGTATAGGACAGAGCTAGGGAGGACTTCACTAAGGGCCATCCACCAGAGTTTGCAGGAAATTATGATATTCAAGTATCTAGTCGATGGAAGAAGGATATTCAACGCTGCTTGTGGATGGTATAGTGCACGTCGGTTCAGAAGAAAATGTTAGCCTCATTTAGGCTGGTTGGGGTCACTTTACAGTGGTGGGAGTCTATCACCACCTTAAAAAATAGAGATTGTCCGAATATTAATGAGTTATGGGGAAGGTTTGAAGGAAAATACTTCCCACCAACGATAAAGTCTGAGATGAGGTGAAAATTTATGGACCTTAAGTAGGAAGGTCGCACTATAGCAGAGTATGAGGAAGAGTTTACTACACTATCCTATTTTATTGGGGACGAGATTAACACTGAGGAGAAGAAGATAGAGAAATTCGTATTGGGGATAACATGGCACATTCGGAAGTCATTATTGGGAAATTCGACTTGCATTACTTATAATCAGATGGTGAATGCCTCTCTACTTCATTGCCTGGATCACATGGCATTCTGGAAGAATAATGGAGAGAAAATACACAGCTTCAAAATGTCAAACCAACAAGGTAAGGCGAATGGGAGCAATAGACAAGGGCCCATCAGTTTAGTGGTCCACAGTCTACTGATCAACATAAGAGACTCAGAGGTTTTGATGATCGGAACAGATAGGGCAACGACTAGCAGCAAATAGGCCACCAATGCCAATGACAACAGTGTCAAGGCTAACAGGGGCAACAATCAAATAGGCATCAGCTTCAAGGGAATTATTATGTTTGTGGTGATAAGGGACATTTTGCAGGGAAGTGTCCTCAGGGAAATCGGGCAGCACAGGAGCTATCGGGACAACGAGGGCACAAGGCACCTCTGAGGCAAACTCAACTGTTACCAACCCATCTATTGACGGTAGCGCCAGCTTTACCAGCGCTACTAGCTCCACCTCAATAATAGTAGTTTCAGTTGTAGTATGGACGTATCTATCAAGTCGTACCTAGAGAGGAACCAACACAAACATAACAATGGATGGTATATTCTCTATTTTGGAGCATAAGAGGCATATTTGGTTTGATACTAGTGCATAGTAATAGATTGTTAATACTACTTTATTGGAAAATCGAGGATGGTAAATGTAGCATTTGACATAGTGCTTTATGTTGTTTCACCCGCGAGTTGAGGGGAACCTATATTCTTTCGTGTCTTGAGATATAGGGATTGATATTTGTAGACTTAGGTTTATAGTAGAACAATTTTCATTAAATATGTTGGAATATGATATTATCCTGGGGATGGGGTGGCAAGCTAATTATAGGGCATGTGTTGATTTTTATGGGGCCGTATAGAGTTAATGGTCAAGTGTAGACAAACTGATTGGACAATGTTGTTCACCATAGTTATGAGAACCATTACAAGAATTATAATATTTTGGGTATAATTATAATAAAATGGATGGCGATATAAACTTGGGATTAGTACGATGATTGTATGAACAATGGTGTGCTTAAGAGAGAGATCAATGTATTGAAGCGATAATAAGGATTTTGAGGAAAGATTTGGGGTGGACAAGTTTCGACTAAAAAGTGTCAATTGATGATGTGCCCAAATTAGGCAAGATTTATTGTGTTGATAAATCATTCGTGATTTCGGTTGGAATAATGTGTTAGTATTTGAACCTAGGAGCAGGGTCACAATGTAATTTTAGAATATGAAGGATGACGACTCAGTTGAAAAATTTAGACGAGGATGATGTGAATTGTGCATCATAATTGTGTATTTTAGTGATGTAATAATGGTGGATAAAGTTTAGGGACAAATAGGTGCCCAATATAGTATCTTAGGACCAAGGATGGTTTAAAGGATTTTATAAGCCCCATATAGTGAGAGTTTATATGGGCACTGGAATTTTGGCCGTGGGATTCGCATGCATCAGGAAGTGTTGCCTTTTTTAGAGTAGGCACAACAATGTGCAGATTTCAGGATTGGTTACTGATGTATCTCTTGAATTAGGGATACAATGAATGTCGAATAGGGGTACGAATGTAGACTAAATGCTAATAATGCCATACTTTGAAGGATGAATAAATGTGATTGTTATCCAGAGAAAGATTTATTTTGTAAGTAAGGATATGCAAAATGAGAAGCATTCGTAATGTAAAAATATTTGGGTTACTTTTGGAACTTTATGACTAGTAATAGTCTCGATTACATGAAGATGTGTGCGATCACAAATAGTGTTATAACAATGACGATGCCATTAAAAATGGGCGGTAGGAGCCTTTATTGGAATGGGTAGGTCTCTGAGGGCTTTGAAGTGATTAAGAGCTATACTAGACTTAAGAATGGATGGAGCATGTCTTATCATATGAATAAAAATGAACATGATGTAAATCCGTTGGAAGTGACGAGCCTTTTGTTGAAATTGGCAAAAGTTAAAATCTATGCAGTTAGTGATAACCTTAGTTTTTTGCGTGTTAGTCATTGAAAAGTGTGATGATATGGAACCCCGGGATTTTAACTAACTCAATTAAAATATATTTCCTTTTAAATAAACACGAGATGCGGAAGCGTTAGGATGTGTGAGATGGTTCAACAAAAACAAATAAATTACCAAATATTAATTTTCTTTAAAATTAAACCTAGTGAAATTAAACAAAGCTCAAATATTAATATCACTTAAACCAATAAATTCAATTCAAGCCCTAGAATTTGCCTAATTCATGATTGTCAATATTTCGAAGTTAGGCCAAACCAATTTTAGCAAGTGACTTGAATTAAACAACTTTACCCAATATTTAATTAAAGTCCAAATTAAATTGAGTGTGATAATTTCAACCAAATTTTATTTTGAATTATCCTAAGCATGCCTTCTAAATTATAATGCAAGATAAAATAAACCATTCACACTACGCCGCAATGTACGAGGAAAAACCCAAGATGGGAAACAACCTCGGACGGCCCTAGCCACAAATTCACTAGATACGGAATTACAAGTACAAGACAAAAGACTTACAACGCACGACTCGATCCCTCTCAAGCCTCGATGCTTCTTCTTGTAAACACCTCTTCCTAGCGAAAAACCTTGGAACACCACCGTGGTCTCGGAATCCACCGATAGAACTTTATACGATCACCGTCACCCGAACATGAAGCCTTTCTCCAAACGGGTAAAACTAAAACAAACTTCTCTTCAATTCGGTGTAGAGAAATCCGGTGCCAAACTCCAAGCAATTGATATGTATATAAGAAATTGGATAAACAATATGGGTGTACAAACTAGAGTGGTAAGTGAATTTCTTTTTGAAAATTAGCACTCAAAACATGAACATTTTCCTTAAACAAATTTTCTCTCAAACTCTTTCTAAGAGATCAAAATGGAATGGAAAAGTTAGATTGGAAAATGTTATTCCCGCTATTGATAAAGTCTGAAAAAGTTGGTTAAAAACTTAGTGGGGAACTGGGTGAAAAACTGCCAAAAACTGTTCCCGCCTGGCATCTCGTTCGAACGACATTTCGTTCGAACGAAATCTCGCTCGAATGAGACTTCTAACGACGTTCCAGATTGAACTCGTTAGAATCTCGTTGGATATCTCGTTCGAACATAAGGTTCGTTCGAACGACATATCGAACGACATTTCACAGGCCTATACTGGAACCTCGTTGGCAAACTCGTTCGAACGACATCTGGTTCGAACGAAAAACTCGTTCGAACGACATATCGAACGACTTCCAGAAAGTTTATAAAATTTGATTTTGGCCCAGAAACTTTATATACTTTATTTTAAAGTTCTAATATAAATTTTTCTGAAAATAAAACACAGTTTTTATTAAACCTAACACCCAATAAACAACTTCCAAGCTCCTATATATATAATACCGCGTTCATACCTTGGGAGCATGGAACTATGGTTGACGACGTAGAAACGAGGCACGCAAACCGGCATATTTGATGAAGCTTTATACTCTTTGCCGCTACGTCTTCAACAAACACTTCATAGGCTTGAGAGTATTACAATTACATACTATCCTATGAATAAATGTTTTTGTCCGGAATTGAGCCAACACAATACATGGACTCAATTGGAAATTTGTGTCCTTACAAATCTCCCCCTTTGGCTATTCCGGGACAAAAAGCAAACAAAAATCCTAAAGGGCCGTCAAGCTCACTAGACTCAAAACATAACCCACCCAAACTTGACTCAACCCAAGGATTAAACACTTTGCCATTGAAGGATGCCGCTTTAGAAGAATTCCTGCACACTTAAGCAAACTCATCAAATGCATAGGGAATATCAAAATATAAAATGCAATTAAATAATTACTCCCCCTAAATTAATTCTCCTCTTTATCAAACAAATGACATACTTAGAAAGACGTCTCCCCCTAAGATAAATCTCCCCCAAACTAAGATACGATAATAATAGGATTAAATACCATTTCTCCCCCTATCATTTTCTCCCCCTTTTTGTTCAGGAATAGACAAAGGCTTAAAGAATCAAAACATAAAAGCATGTTGAATCTTAAAGTGATAAGACATGAAAGCATATGGGCAACAAAAGTAAGGCAAAGGCAAAACACAATATCATATATTTATGTACTATAAATATATCAAGAATTCACACGCACATATGTATAGATATAAACACACACATAACACAAAATACAATAAGTTTGCACACTCGTATGGCAAAAATGTGTCATATGGAAACGGAAGTGTAGGGGTGTGAACTAGTAACGATTAAATTTAGACCTAAACAATTAAGAAACGTTCACGGAGTTCTCATTTGATTGCAAACTTCATCACATTTAAATATAACCTCATGTGACAATATAGAGTGAACTCAATGAACAAACATACACAATGCATACAAGCCTAGCATATTGATGATTCTACAAACCAATAGAGTCATGACATGAAATACGCAACTAGGATAAACGAGCATTGTGCAAACCGTTGATATACCATCCAATCTCCCTCAATATGCCTTTATATTAAATTTGAATGAATATATCAATCAAACATAGGCCTTGGCAATTTATTTTCTTTTTAATGCCATATTTTTTTATTTTAGGCCTTTGGATCACGTATTTCTTTTAGGTCCATTTCAAAACGGTGGCTTACTATCGCAAAGGATCACTTAGTCCTTTCGGAGCCCTTCCCCGTGCACATTTTTATTTATCATGTTTTCATTTTTCACACAAATCTCACATGCAACGGATTTTGACATGCACTAGTCCTCCTAAGTCACAAATATGTAGATGACAAGATTGGTAGGAGAACACCTCACATAGCTCAAATATTCATATGAAGTTAAAATTTTAAAAGAGCTCGTGCATGTGTGAATAGAGGCATATAAAAATAGAATCCATTTAATCAATACAAAATCCAACTACTCCGTAAAATATGATAAAGAACATTTTAAGGATTGACAATTTAAACTAAAAGTTCTAGCCTCGTGGGAGCGTTAAAGGAGGGATTCAAACACAAGTATATGCCACTTAAAGTGTGTCAAACAAAAATACACACAAAATAAAATCTTTTTGAGTTTTTGACATTTTTAATTAAAAAATAAAAATATATACTCAAAAGACAAACAAAAATCATTTGACCTTTTTATTAAGCTTAAATTCCAATAGATAAAAACCCAAATGATAAACAAAAATCTTTTTGTATTTTTTCATTTAATGCAAACAAAATAAAGGAACTATAATACAAAAGATAAAAAAAACTCATAATTCTAGCATGTGATAAACATGGATCATAAACTAGAAAATGATTAAACAAGCATACATTTAGCATGTGAATATAGCATGAAGTACAAACGCTAAAGTATGCAAACACTAACACATTCATCCTTTAGATTTAGCAAGGGAGGAAGCATGTGAAAGTAAATGAGAATCGTAAACCCTATTTTGCAAGGCAACCAAGTCGGATTTCCTAACCCAAATTAATGAAGAATGACTATCTTGGGGTGTAGGAATTTTAAATACAGTGGTTGCATTACGTTGGGATTTTCTAAGAATTTGTTTAAGATCAAAACAAAATTTCCTAAGATGACCTTTTCGACCACAATGAGTGCAAGTAAAAGTATGTCAAAAAGATTTACCTAAGGAGTGATCTTTAAATGCATTCCTAGTAGATTCTCCTAAAATGTTGGTCTTGGCTTTATGAGTGGATTCATTACACGTATTGAAGCCTAAACCACACGTGTCATTTTTAATTTGGACCATTCCTAATATTTTATCTAGTTTTTTCGAACGACACTCCAAATCAAATTTGACATTACTAGAATCTTTTAATTTATTTTCCAATTCTAAAATGGTAGATTCTAGTAAAGCATTTCGCTCTTCAAAAGCAAGAAGCTCCTTTTTCAAGGATTCCATTAAACCCTTAAGGCTATCTCTTTCGCCTTTTACATATTCTAGCTTCTCTTTAAGAGTTCTCTCACGTGTCCTAAGGTCTTCTATTAAAGCATTTTCATCCATGACTTTGACACTCTCTCTTAAACTAGCTTCTAACTTCAAATTAGCCTTTTTCAATTTAATAGATTATTTATAAAGTTCTTGAAAAGCATTTTGAAGTTCACTCACATTAACCTCTTCTTCATTTTCACTCTCTCTTTCTTCTCCACTCTCACTATCATAAAAAACAAGGGAATCAAAACTAATGACCTTGGAAGTGTCATGTGTTAAAGTTTCATCAATTGATGAGTTCTCACTATCACTCACATGACTAGCCATAAAAGCCATAAAATTTTTCTTAGTGGGGGAATCGGGCCTCTCTTCCTTATCACTATCACTAAGGGTGGCATTATATGAAATGGGTCGCTTACCCTCTTTCCTTAGTTTAGTGGGGCACTCAAAAGCCCTATGGCCATAACCTTCACAACCAAAACACTTATTAGACTCGTCCCTATCTAAATTTTCATTGCTAGGTTTAGGGATATTCTCGGCTTTAGGGATCTTCTCGACTTTAGAAATCTTCTCACCTTTGTCATGCTTAGAAGATTCAAATTTGTTAAAATGATTTTTAAATTTATCTTTGTTAATTTTAAGAAATTTTCTAAATTTGCGAGCAAACAAAGCCATATCTTCCGAGTCACTATCACTCTCGCTCTCTACTACTTGTTTGACCTCTTTTCAGACTTTTAAAGCAACGTCCTTTTCGATTTTCTTTTTAGTTTTAGAGGGAAACATATCTAGTTCATAGGTTTGTAAATCACCTACAAGCTCTTCTAATTTTGTAGAGGCTAAAGTGGGTAAAGAATTTAAAACGGTCACTTTTGGAATAAATCTATCGGGTAGGGACCTTGAAATTTTCTTTACAACACGGTCGTTAGGTATTTTCTCTCCCAAATTAAATGATGAATTGACAATATCAGAAAGTCTAGCATAAAATTCATCAAAAGTTTTTTTTCATTCATTTTGATAGTTTCAAATTGAGTGGTGAGGTTTTGGAGTTTTGAAGCTTTAACGACACTAGTTCCTTCATGAGTTAATTGTAAAATATCCCAAGCTTCTTTAGCGGTCTCACACGTCATAATACGTCGGTTGATAGACTTATTTATTTTAGTTTCGTCAGTTGATGCTAAGAGAGATCCATTTGAGATTCCTATTTTAATTTAGTATAGGGTTGGCCACCCGTTATTATTTAAGCGGGGTGTCACATCCTAATCTAAGGATGAAATATATGAGAAAAGAAAATTTAATTCATTTTTCTTTTTCTTTTTTTGACTTTTGACTTTTATAATTTTTTTAGCTTTTTTAATATTAAAATAATTTTTGTGATGAGGGTGAAATAAGACTAAACTATATACAAGATCTAAAGACTAACTAAAAAGTGTGATGAAAAATAAGTGAAATCTAACAAAATAAAATGTAAAAAATGAGATAAAATGAGGAAATAAATGTGAGAACAATCAAGGAATGGGACTACACCACATTAGACCTGGCAACGGGTCGGTTGGGGTCGTGTTTGTGTCGGGTCTTAACAAATTTGTGTGGAATTTTTCTCAAACCGAACACGATTTGTTAACTTAACGGGTCATGAGTGCAATATTTGTACACGATTCGTTTTCCCAACGGGTTACACGACGCGAACCCGTTTAACCCGTTAAGGTAACGAATCGTTTTCGGGTCTTAACGGGTTTAAACCGTTGTACCCATTTAACCCGATAGACACGTACCAATAAGACCCATAAGCTACCAATAAGACCCGTTCGCTTTACATAATTACATATTTATCCCTCTCAATCTAAAAATATTATTTTTATTTTTCCCTACATATCTTAACGGGTCATAATGGTTACTAATGAGTTACACGACTCGTTATGACATGAACAATAATCGGGTCTTAACGGGTTGTTATCGGGTGAAGCAAATTTAACCAACCCGATTCGTTATTTTTAACGGGTTTATTGTGTTAACCCAGTAGTGACCCATACTCGATAAGCCTTGACCCATTAACTATTAATTTTGGGTCGGGTCGTGTTATCTTGTCATGTCACATTTTGCCAGGTCTATACCACATATTCTAGTTAATCTAATCTAATTAATTAGTTCATTTGAAATATCCAAAATTAATGTTAAAATTGCAAGTCAACTCTCGTCACGAATGCAATTTTAACATTAAACTTCTTGAAAAGTAAGTTCAAGCCCCCACAACTCTAGAAATTAGATATATACTCCTTTTAATAAACCACCCGCTAGGATCGATTCATTAAAATTCATATAAATCTTAGAAAATAAAATTTAGAGTAAAAATTCAAGGAATAATACCACACTTGAGAAACCCCTATCTCTAGTTCGATTCTAAAATGGGATTTATATCTCGAATCTCGATTTTCTCTCGAAAATTATTTTCCCTCTCTCGAGGCATAAATTGAAGGGCGAAGTATCAAAATTAACATTCGAAGGGAATTTCAAATAAAAAAACTAATTAATTAAAATGGCATCAATAAGGGTTCATCCCACCCCTTGAAAGGGAATTTAGCTAACAATAAGATAAAGCACAATAATTAAGTAATTAAAGGCATAAAAATAGAGTAGAAGAGATGGGAGAACAAATCTTCAAACAAGTCTCCTTGATTTGTAAAATTGAACTCTAATTCTTCATTGAACTTGAGTATCATCCATCCAATTTGAGCATCCAAACATACATCACTCAATTGAATATCTCAACAATTTTATTTCTCACTAATATCTAAAAAAAAAATACACTAAAAAAAAACTAAACAAAAAAAAGTGTTTCTCTCTAAAGTCTGTAGAATTATCTATTTTCTAGCCTTTAATGGGTCTTGATCTTTTTAAATAGTAGGCACAATGGATCAAGGGGTTAAGGGACAAAGTTGGAAGAATAATGGTGTGGGGTTAAATTGGGAGAGGTTTTGAAAATTAGGTGGGGGCAATTTAGGAATTGTTAAGTGTGAATGTGGGAAGTGAGTGTGAGGTGATGAAAGTGTGGGGATAGGTGTAGGGTATAATGGGAAAAGGGGTTAAAGGGACATTAAACACATGTGGGGTTTGTTTATTTTTTGGCTTTGTTGCGTGTAGAATTGGGTTAGAGCTTGTGTGGGGTTTAATTGGATTTTGGGTCATGGGTTTGGATTTGGGTGGAGGTGAACTCGGGCTTGGACAATAACCCGGGTCAGTGGGTTATTAGGTAGGATAGATTTGGGCATTTGGGCATTTGGGTTCGAAATGGGTTCGGGTATGGAGGGTTCTGAGTCGCGGTTCAGGCGGGTAAGGCTGGTCGGAGGTTGCTGGTAGGTTTGGAGTCGAGTTTCGTGGACTTGGATATGGCGGGGGGAGTGTTGGTTCTTTCAATTTGAGAAACCGGGTTGATAAGTCTCGTGTTGCAGCAGGTGCTGGGTTATAGGGCGGAGCAGGGGGGTGACGGGTTTGGTAGGTCGTGGGTTAAGGTTTGGAGATTGGGTTAGGGTAGTTTAGGTAGTGATGGTGGTTATGGGGATGAGGAGAGAGAGAGAGAGTATAATGGAAGAAGATGATTGGGGGGTATGATGTATGGTAGTTAGGGTGCGTGAGTGAGTTGTTTGGGTGTACGAGTGTAAGACAGTGTAGTCTGTGTGTGTGTGTTAGTTGTGACCTAAAAAAATAAACTAACACTAAAAAATAAATCTATAAATATTAAAATCCTATAAAAAAATATTTATAAAACTATAAATATAATTCCTAAAAAAAACTTCTAATCTAAAAAATAAAAGACTTAAAATAAAATAATACTAATAAACCTAATTAAATATTAACAAAATGAAATTAAAAATAAAAACTAAAAATCAAATAATAATAAACTCACACCTAAATAAAAATAAATAAATAAATAAATCGACACACAAATAAAGCCTAAAAATATATACAAGACTCTAAACGAAATATAAAATAAATCCTAAAAATTAAAAATGACTCGAATGAAAATCTAAAAACTTAATAGAAAATAAAATAAAATAAATAGTGCAAACTAAACACACAAGGCTTGGGAATGGGTTAAGGTTCGGGTTTGGGGACTGGTTAACAGGTACGAGAATTAGGTTTAGCTCATTTAACCACATCTTCGCCACATTTTGCCTCGAAATAAGGCTTTTAGAACCACAAATGCAAGCAAGCCTTAAAAATAGGCAAATACGCATATAAGACCCATTTTGTCAAGAATTAGCAATTAAAAATCATCCATTTGGGTGCTTATCACACCACCCCAAACATAACATTGCTAGTCCTTCAGCAAAATATAAAGAGAAAGAAGGATAAAAAACCAAAAGTGTATCACTTTTACGGGCACTTGCGATTGCTCTTAGCATGTGCAACAAGCCTTTAAACCTATAGGTTGCCCTACAGGATGAGTTTTTTCTTGTGAGGGTTTGTAAGGAATATTCCCACAAAATTCTTTATTTACAAACGACAATCAATCTTTTATTAGACATAGAATAATCACACAATCCATCACGATATAAATATTTTGAGGAATACAAGCTAAAGAAGTGTATTAAAAGTTTAGCTAAGTGAATACTCAAGGCACATACTTCCTAGAACTCAACGTGTGTGTGTGTGAATCAGTCAAAACGGGTCGAGTATCATAAGAGTAATTCTTAGATCGCCTTTTCGGAATCAGCACTTCAACTTCAAAATCTAGCGGATATAACTCTCTCAAACGAACTCACGAGATTTGGGTAAGTGTATCACTCTTGTGTGTGGGGAGGTGAGTAAATGTAAGCAAGGTTTAATGTCTTATGAACACATAAGAAAGAACGAACATGTAGAAAGAAAAATGATCTCATGAAAGAATGTTAATCACTATGGTGAGAACGTCTAGTTATTCATCACGTTGACTTTCATTTGCCCGAACACCTAGAGGAGAATATGTATGTTTTTGGGTGAGAGGGGAATGAAATGGATGTATGAGAAGAGTGTTATACACTTGAGGAACATATATCTTTATTTCACAAGAAGTTGGCTGCAATTTTCTTTTTTCTTTTTTCTTTTTCTTTTTTTTCATTTTTCCTTTTTTTTCATTTTTTTTTCTTTTCTACTCTCAACACTCTTCTCTTTTTTTCAAAATGGTGGGTGAAAAATGGAGTTGATATGGAAATGGGGATGGTATATGGTTATGACATGAAAGTGTAAGGTGTATAGATGAGGATAAATGTAAGATAAAATGGAATTTGGTTAGTGTATGGGTGGAAGTCTAGTGATCGGGACAAACTTCAAGACACATGCTTCTTACAACTCGAAAGTGATGTCGTTCTCTTTGATCAAGCCAAATTTTTTAATGAGATCATACAATGATTTAAGTGTGGACCTAAAAGAAGTTGAATCAACTTGTGACTCGGAGATTGCATAAAGCACTCTAAAATGGTGAAAGGAACGAATCTCATAAGCTAAAGTCTTCGCTGGTGATCCTTAAGGTTTTCTTGAGAATTGTAGTAATCTTCAACGCTAACCGTAGTGATGTGGTAAGTGCGCAAATTTTATTGAGTCTAGAAATTCATGGTGAAAAATGCCTTGGTACGTATTACATAAGCTATTTAGAAAAATATCCTCTCGATTGATTCCCAAAGTAAAAAGATGAATGATAAAAAATTCACGTCACTGAGTGAGATGAAAGAAACTGCACGAATTTTTTTTTAAATCAGGTTTTGAATTTTTTTCAAAAGATGTACGGTTTTGATAAAATTCCCCACCCCCAAACAAAAAGGAACATCATTCTCGATGTTAAGTAAAATTATTTTTAAAATTAAGATCAGAAGGGAGGAAATAGATTACCAGAATCAACTGCTAACGAAGTGTATCAAATGTAGCCAAAATGAAACCTGAATGACTAATGAGATAAAAATGTGTACCTATATATAAAAATTGTAAAGCATTGGGTGGTGTGAAACACCACCCCCAAACAAGAATAGGCTCATACTCAGAAACAGTGGGCTGCCTCCCCGTAGCGCTAAGTTTAATGTCTTCAGCTAGATCGAAGGGAGCTCATCCTAAAGATAGTATCTATGAAATCACGGGGTGGCAGAAAAATTGGGTGATAATCACCCCAAACAAGACTTAAGTGCCAGCCTTGTTCATTAATGGCTAAAACGGTTAATGCACTTATATGGTAAAGTGCATCACACAATGCAAAGCATAGGTGGACAATGGACGGGTGGGTATTAGGGTAAGGGTGAGAAAATCAAGGGTGAATAAGCATCGGTCACAGGCCTTATTGAGCATAAAGGTGAGGGCAACAAGGGCCCTATAAACATGATGCTCTAATTGTATGGGGAGGTGAAAGGGTGCAAAAATAGTGATGGGGCGGGCCTCATAAAAATGGCACGACCGTTCGATAAATGGACGATGATAATGGTCGAGCCGTAACACATTGATGAGCAGATGGAAATAAAAATCACCACTACAGGGGAGTGGCGGGCATAGAGGAACAACATGAGTGTCACAAGTGAGAGTGGCACCATAAATACTCTCATGGATGGTGGATGGTGGTTTAAGGTTAGGATCCAAAGATATAGATGGGAACATGCAAGGTGTAATATTAAGATCCAAACCAGGTGATGGGATGGAAGGGACAATGGGTGGGTCGATGGGATAAAGGGTGGAGGAAGATGATCCAACTCAATAGTGGGAGATACACACTCCTAATGAGGCTCAGAGTGATCCTCAAGGGCACTCTCAAGAGGGAGTGTGGAAGTAAATGATGGAATGATCAACTTATCCACCCACAAGTCACCATCCGAAGTGGTGGAAAATCTAACGAGGCATCCAAATTCGAGATAAAAGAATCAACATTAATATATGACTCAAAGTGATCCATGCATGGTGGAACATGATCCATATCTGTAGAGGTAGGAACCATCTCAGATTCAATCTCAGAACTTTGGTGAGCACTCACAATAGGAGATAACCTATGATGAAGTGGTTCCTCAGGAACACACATGGTGGGCTCAATTGGTGTAGTCTCGGGCATTGTTTTGGATTCGTCGAGAAAGGGAGTGTGATCCTCAATGGTGGGTTCAGTTGGACAAGGTGGTGTTTTATTAGTCTCACAGTCATTGGATAAGTCAACAAAATTATCAATTTCAGGCTCAGATCACAAGTTGGTCTCAACGTTGAGATTCTAGAGATGATAGGGCCGGTCACACTCAAAATCAGTGTCATAAGACGACTCACCATCACTCCACATGGATATAACAATGGGTAGACTTGAGGTGAAATTCGACTCTCTCGCACACTCAAATTCATTAAGGCGTTGTTCAAGCCGTTGGAGAGCTTGATTTTGATATTGAGTGGCTTGCTCTTGCTCGAGGATAAACTTTTGAAATAGGCTTTCGAGAGCGAAGGTGGGTGATGGTGGTCGAGTGATGGGTGGTGACGGTGATGGAGGTGGACACAACTCACTATGGACATTAGGAAATGGAGAATACTTATATAAATAATGGGGAGCGGGGTCAAGTGTGTCATACACAGGAGAAACAACTCCGTGAGAGATAAAAGGATGATAATCATGAGATGCGTAGTGAGGGGACTGATCGGTATGGGGTGCACTTGAATATCACAAAGACTATTAGAACGTGTAAGGATCCGCAACATCGGTTTGGGATTCGCATTTCCTGAAAGGGTGATCAGACCTCCATGAATAGCTTGGGTACTGACACCACTTGGGGTTGGCAATATCATCACAAAAGGCCGAGGTGGGTTCCGGAACAGTGTCATTTGGATACACGTGGTGCATAATGGGTTCATATGGATAAGAAAAGTATGGACACTTATAGGGAAAGTGATTGGCTTGAAAACAATATGTGCACGACGAAACATATGATGCGTTGACACTCATCATCGGAGGCGATGGAATGTGACATGCGTGCGTGGACGATGCATGAGTATCAACGGTGTGTATTTGAGAGTTAAAGCCACTAAGTAAAGTGTAGAGGTGGGACTCATGCTCAACTTCAAACATGCTTCGAAAAGATGGGAAATGTCCACAGTATTCCAGTAAAGGAAGTTCATCGGCCATGAGGAGAGAGATATTTTTTTGGATTGTTTTGAGTTTTTTTCAAAATAAAAGAAAAAATTTTTGGATTTTTTTGAGAATGAGGGAAACAAAATATTTTTGGATTTTTATATAAATAAAGGAAGAAAATATTTTTGGATTTCCTTTTTTTCTGGAAGAAAAGATGGGAAAAAATATTTTGACTCTCTACTTGGACGAACTCACGAAAACCGACTACGTGGTCCATAATGGGTTCATATGGATAAGAAAAGTATGGACACTCATAGGGAAAGTGATTGGCTTGAAAACAATATGTGCACGACGAAACATATGATGCGTTGAGACTCATCATCGGAGGCGATGGAATGTGACATGCGTGCGTGGACGATGCATGAGTATCAACGGTGTGTATTTGAGAGTTAAAGCCACTAAGTAAAGTGTAGAGGTGGGACTCATGCTCAACTTCAAACATGCTTCGAAAAGATGGGAAATGTCCACAGTATTCCCGTAAAGGAAGTTCGTCGGCCATGAGGAGAGAGATATTTTTTTGGATTGTTTTGAGTTTTTTTCAAAATGAAAGAAAATATTTTTGGATTTTTTTGAGAATGAGGGAAACAAAATATTTTTGGATTTTTATATAAATAAAGGAAGAAAATATTTTTGGATTTCCTTTTTTTTTGGAAGAAAAGATGGGAAAAAATATTTGGACTCTCTACTTGGACGAACTCACGAAAACCGACTACCGAAAGACTGAATTGGACACACACAAGTCAAGGATAAATCCTAACTAGCACATAGCCAATTTTTATCTTTAAATTTAGGTGAGAGGGTAGCCAAATTTTAATTAATTCCGTGAGCGATAAAAATCACGGAATTTATCTTTGTGATCGCCTTTGCAAAAATGTGTTCCTACGGGACTAGCTAGTTAATTGATTTTGAATTTAATGATAGCAAGGGCAGCACACAAATGATAAGCGAGTGAGTTGGGTGATGAAATCCCTTATCGTGAATGACCGTGTGTAGGTATTAATTGATTAATTCATCACACACATTCAAAAATAAATGTGGTAATAAAAATCAAATAAGAGCACGTGATCACACACAAAATTGACTCGCTTGGAGGAGATTCGCGAGGGTTTGAGAAATGTACCTCCCACGATTTTTACACACGAGGTAATGAAAGATTTGAGTCGACCCGGGGGGGATCTCGCCTATCTCAGTAGGCCCTGGGAGTCCTACCGACCCAAAGTAGAGAGGCTTCTAATTCCTCTCCTTTAGACGTCCTCTCTCTACCTTGTCCGATTTTCCTATCACGTTTTTCTTCATTTTATTACAAATTTAAATGAAAAAGAAATGGTGTCTCCAAGCACCGAAATACAAGTAAAATAATATAATCCTAATATAAGCCTTCTAAGAAAATAAAAAAATAGTACGAAAAAAAAGAAAAATAAATGGCAAATGAACTACACTAAAATGCTCTCCAAGTGCGTCAAACTCCAAAGATCGGTAGCTGCGCCATTTGATAACTTTATCTTTTTGCGTGTTTGTCGTTGTTGAAGCCAAGTTAATTAAAACCTTTAAATTCCTACACAAACATAATAAACTAGAGTGTAGAGGTAAGTAAGGGTGTCAATCCTATGTAATACCCCGCGGTTTTGGGACTGAGAAATTAAATTTTTGGGAGAAATTAAATTTATTTAAATTGGGGAATTTTAAAATTTGGAAAGTGAGTTCCAAAAATTAAGGATGTTATAAAGTGTTCCAGATGACGATTTTGAGTGCGCTATCGATTCCGGATGGGTCGAGTTAGTCAAAATGACTGTCCTTGGGTTTTATTTCGATTCCGGAATATTTTTAAGTAGGTTTGACTCGAATTGGAGTAAACGAGTCATTTAAAGTGTGTATTATCATTCAAAACTGGGATTTATGCTTTAAAGACTTAAGAGGCTTTTGGATGAGCCCATCTCATTTGTGAGAAAGAGAGAAAGAGAGAAGAAGGAGAAAATAAGAAGAGAGAGGAGAAAAACTTGGAGATTCCGGCCAATATGCGATCTCGAGCCTCTACAATTCTGAGGCAAGTGTTTAATCTTGCTAAATAATTCATTTGTGTAGTTTATTTCATAATTTGTGGGCAAAAGAATTGGATTTGGGTATATATATCAAAACCTAGATTTTGGGTATTTAAATCTTGCATTCGATGTTTATATTTGGGTTGAAGGGTGTATAACTTGAAAAGATTTGATCTAAGATGATTTTTAGGTTAGAAACATGTTTGGGTTGAAGATTTATGGTTGGGAAGTTGTATGAATTGGATTTTTGAAATTTTGGGTTTTAGAGAAATGACCCATTTCGTGGCTTTCTGAACTGGTCGAATCGATTCGCCCCTTGCGAATCGATTCGCCATGTTGCAGAAGCATCAGGTATTTAGAGCAGAATCGATTCATCCCTTGCGAATCGATTCGGTATGTAGCAGAGTTACAAGTCTAGTTGGGCCGAATCGATTCGCTACTAGGACCAAATTGATTCGAAAACAGGGCAGTTTTGAATAATTTTTCCTAGGGAGAGTTTTACTCCTGTTCTCTTGGGCTTATCGATTTGGAACATTATAATTTGATGAAAGGGATATGATTTGAAGATTTATAAGGGGTTTCTTATATGACATGATGGTGGGGAGATATCGAACCATTCCGGAGACATATATACATGCGTATTGGAGTTTGTTGTATTGGCGTAGTGTGAGAATTTCATTAAGAATGGGAGTTTTATTTTGAGGTCATAAGTGAGCCTAGATATGACGTAAGGTTGAGGACCCTTTGAGAGAGTCGTGAGGGTACGACATGGAATTTTAGGCCGATATTTGTGCCGAATCCTTATAGCAATAGGATTCTATTTAAGTTATGATTGGGGGCTAACGAGAGAGAGTGGTCGCGTATCTTTAGTAATGTTCAACTTAAGGAATGAATCGTAAATGCAATAAGACTAATGGTTCATAAGAGCAATTGAACCATAGGCGGAATTAAGAACTATTGAATCGTACTATCAACTAGAATATGTTGTGTTGTAAATCTAGTCAGGATAGTTGTTATATATCGGTGTGTGATTAACAATGGGGATTCCAATAATTGATGGGATCATGAAATGAATTTAGGATTGAGCTTGAGGTTTGTAGACTATTAGTTATGTGCACACCTACAGTTAGGATTATTATTAGATATATAGAAGTGTATTCGGATATAGATGGAATGTATAGTGATTGTTACATATGTTAAACTTGGAGTCAGTAACCTTAATGTTATATATATTGGAAGACTATTCATATCATAAGGGAAATGGATAAATATGTGTCAAGTGAGGCACTGTATAAGGGAGAATGCTTTGAGTAAGTATGCGTCGTAACAAGGGTGAGTATTACGAGAGTTGTATACATATTGCTAGCTTATTTTACTTGATGAATAATGATTGGAGATAGGGTATGCATTTATATATAGAGACTTATATATATTTAAATGGCTATAAATATGGCGCGAACGTATATTGCTTGTGTGATGATCTATACATATGATGTGATTGATGGTATATATATACTGTGTGAATGATATATATACTTATTGTGTGAGCATACCCGACACATGCTATCATGGGAAGTTGCGCGATGAGGGTGAGGCCTTGTCTTGAGGAGCAGGGTTCGGATAGTCCCGGGTCATAGTCGTCTATTATTATTTGTGTGATTTTATTTTTGGGGGTGAGAAGTCTTGGGTATGAGTCGTTCTCACTTGCCGGTAAGGAACTATGACCGCTTCCCATATGTTAGGATTGATTTTGTCGCCATGGCGGTGTGATAATAGTCCGATAGGAGATGACCCCGGGAGAAAGTGAGTAATTCCTGTATGGCAAAGTGTACATTATCTCTATTATGTATACGTGGTTATAGGAATGAATGATTGTTTATGTGTATATATATATATATATATATATATAGGTGAAGGTGTTATGAATTTCCTAGTATGTACATCTTGGGTGATTTTGGTGTACTAATTTATCAGGGTCAAAAGATCGTACATAGAGACAATTGCGGTTATATCGACCTCAAGGAGTTGGTTAGAGTTTCTATTTATGTTCTTGGATATTATACTCAGTATTTAAGTAGTTACAGTAGTAGGATATGTGTATATGACATAATGGATCCCTACGATCAACATTGTCAAGGAGTAGTGTATCGGGGGGTTCCTTGTTTGGATTTCACTTTGCGAGACGCCCCACACACGAAACGTAGTGCAATTTTGAGAGTAGAGAGAAGTTTTGTCCTTATTACTTGAATGTATGCTGTTTAGAGAATAAACTCTTATATTGAAACCTAATGCTAATGTGTGTTGTACTAAGACTTATAACTGGTTTAAGTTAATAATTGGAACCTAAGCCTGGGAGGGCTTATATGTTTGTATATATTTATGTGGGATTAGAATGGAATAGTATTTTTGGGTTATGTTAAGATGGCGGGGCATACGGGTATATGCCATGCGTATAGTTCGGTAGGTTGTTCTTAAATGTGTTGGGTAGCCAATTAAGGCCTGGGACGCGAGAAACGTAGTGCAATGTTGAGAGTAGAGAGAAGTTTTATCCATATTACTTGAATGTATGTTGTTTAGAGAATAAACTCTTATATTGAAACCTAATACTAATGTGTGTTGTACTAAGACTTATAACTGGTTTAAGTTAATAATTGGAACCTAAGCCTAGGAGGGCTTATATGTTTGTATATATTTATGTGGGATTAGAAGGGAATAGTATTTTTGGGTTATGTTAGGATGGCGGGGCATACGGGTATAGGCCATGCGTATAGTTCGGTAGGTTGCTCTTAAATGTTTTGGGTAGCCAATTAAGGTCCGGGACGCGATTAGGCGCGCGCTATAGATGAGAGGTGAGTTTGGGATTTCACAGGAGTGCGCCTCCACTTTAATTATGAAATATTTCATTTATATTTATTATGCACGGTTAACACACTTGCTGCAAACATTTTTACACCTCAAGCTCTGACCCGTTTATATTTCTCTTTTGCTATATATATATACTGTTTACTGCAGGTGTCCTACCGCATGGATACCGGATGCCTATCCATCCATAGTCTTAGGAGCCGTAGCAGTTGCGGACTGTGGCGGGATTTAGTTAGTAGTCGCTTTATATTCCTTTGAAAATCTAGGTAGGATTCATGTTGTATATCGGGTTTATACCCAAGGGTTATTTGTAGTTGTTTATATTTCTTCCTTATGGATGTTGTACTGTCTGGGACCCGACAGCTTATTCGGGTATATTTCCTTTTGTGTACTCATTCTGATTTTAATTTTAGCACTCTCTTTTATCATGGTACTTATGTGAATTCTACCTTCTCTAGTAGTTCTATATTGTTGGGTTGATATCCATTGTTTGTTTTATTTAATTTTGGCATTCGCTTTTATAGTTTTGGGTGGTTAGCCTTATTTACTTTAGTTTCGTCAGTTGATGCTAAGAGAGATCCATTTGAGATTCTTGTTTTAATTTAGTATAGGGCTGGCCACCCGTTATTATTCAAGCGGGGTGTCACATCCTAATCTAAGGATGAAATATATGAGAGAAGAAAATTTAATTCATTTTTATTTTTCTTTTTTCTTTTTTTGACTTTTATAATTTTTTTAGCTTTTTTAATATTAGACCAATTTTTATGATGAGGGTGAAATAAGACTAAATTAAATCAAAGATCTAAAGACTAACTAAAAAGTGTGATGAAAACTAAGTTAAATCTAACAAAATAAAATTTAAAAAATGAGATAAAGTGATGAAATAAATGTGAGAACAATCAAGGAATGGGACTACACCACATAATCTAGGTAATCTAATTAATTAATAAGTTCATTTGAAATCTCCCAATTTAGTGTTAAAATTGAAAGTCAACTCTCATTACAAATGCAATGTTAACATTAACCTTTTAGAAAATTGAAAGTGTCAAGTACCCCCAATTTTTAAATTCTTACCAAAAATTAATTATTTCAATTTCCTTTTAGAGAAGCGGCATAGAGACGGCTCAACTAAACAAATTTTAATTTATCTCAAATTAAAATAAAACAAAAATCAAAGTGAAATTCAATTAAACAAGAAATAAATTTTTCACTTAAACATATTAACTCAACCCAAGTCCTAGAAATTTGCCTAATTAATTGATTAATTTAATTTTACAAATTAGGCCAAACCAAATTTTATCCAATAAAATTAATGACTTGAATTGAATTAATTTTTACCCAAACAAATTATCACCAAATCAAATATACCAATTTTATCTTTTTACCTAAGCATGCATCTAATGTGATATTTGTAAAATATAAAATAAGTAAACAACCACTACGCCGTGATGTACGAGGAAAAACCCACAATAGGAAAAAACCTCGAACGACCCTAGCCTTAAGTCCACTAAGTATGATTTTATGATTACAAGACAGATGACTTATAACAACTCGACTTGACTCCGTCCAAGCCCCTGACGCGTCTTCTAGTAATTGCCTCCGCCTAACCGACAATTCCAGACTCCATCGAGACCTTGGAATCCACCAATGAGGCATTTGGAACAACGGTCAACCCGCACCCGAAGCCTTTCTCCGAGTGGCAATGCCGCAGCAACAAACAAGTCTTCTTCTTTGAGGGATGTAGAAGTAAACCCAAACAACTCTTCAATTAGGTAGAGTAGAACCCGGTGCCAAACACTCGAAGCAGGATATACATATGGTAACTTGGAATACACAAACTATGGGTGTAAACAAAAGTGTTTTTGAATAATGTTCTTGAACTACAAACACTTAAACATGAACTTTTGAACTTAGAACTTTTTCTTCCAAAATGTTCTCTAAAAAATGTGTTTACAAAATGTCAAAAGTTATTTTTTCAAACATGGTTCCCGCACATATAACTTTTGTCAAGAGTTAGTGGGTAAAGGTAAGTGGAAACATAGGAAAAACTGCTCAAAACCGCCAGAAAATTTTTTCGCCTATCGAACGAGATTTTCGTTCGAACAAAGTCTCGTTCGAATGATACTTCTAATGAAGTTCTAATGGCAGGTCGTTGGCAAACCTTGTTCGAACGAAATTCTTGTTCGAACGAACTTCTAGAAAGTCTATAATTTGATTTTTAGCCCAAAAACTTTATTTTAAAGTTTTAAAGAAGTCTTCTGAAAATAAACAACCGTTTAAAATAAAATTACACCCAATAAAAAATGTTCCAAGCTCCTATATATATATATATATATATATATATAAAATGCATTCATACCTTAGGAGAATTGGAACTACGTTGATGACGAGAAACGAGGCACATGTAAACCAGCAATGATGAAGCTTTTCAAATCTGGCCGATATGTCTTCAACTTTAGAATGACATAAGCTTGAAGGATGGTCAAGAACTCTATCCTATGACTCAAACGTTTTTGTCTGAAATTGAGACAAAACTACAAATGACTCAATTGGAAATTTGTGTCCTTACAAATCTCCCCCTTTGGCTATTCCGGGATAAAAACTAAACAAAATCCTAAAGGGCCGTCAAGCTCTACTAGACTTAAAAAAATCCCACCAAAAATAAAAAGTACATATCTTGACTCAAAACCCAAGGATCAATATCTTTGCCGATGTAAGTTGCCATTTCGAAGAATTCCTGCACACTTAAGCAAACTATCAAACGCATAGGGAATATCAAAATATTTAATGCAATTAATATAATTACGCATTACTCCCTCTAAATTAATTCTCGTTTATCAACAATGACCAAATCCTAAATTAATTCTCCTTTATCAACAATGACAACCTAAGAAGATAGCGCTCTCCTCCTAAGTTAAATCTCCTAAACTAAGGTACGAATATATAATAGGATTAGATACCATTTCTCCCCCTATCATTCTCCCCCTTTTCATTCAGGAATAGACAAAGGATATAAACTAATTTAAACACGATGAAGATTAGAGTGATAAGAACATGAAAGCATATGGGCAACTAAAGCATAACTATTCCATACAAAGAATAAAGGATACCAACTAAGCTGCAAGAAAATGATACCAATATGATACATAATATATTAAACATGTGATATCAACAAAAATACAACAAGATAGATACCAATGATGAAGTAGAAGCATAAATGGACTAGAAATCAAGGTAAACACAAAAAATTATCATATATATACATACTCTAAATATACCAATAATGAATGCACACACACACACACACACACACACACACACACACACATATATATATATATATATATATATATATATATATATATATATAAACACTACACATGACACGAAATAAAATAAGCTTTTCACACTAGTATGGCAAAAATGTGTCATATGGAAATGGAAGTGTAGGGGTGTGAACTAGTAATAATTAAATTTAGACCCAAACACTTAAAACAAGTTCACGGAGTTCTCATTTGATTGCAAATTTTATCACATTTGAATATAACCTCATGTGACAATATAAATTGAACTCAATGAACAAACATATGCAGTGCATACAAGCCTAGAGTTTGATGATTCTACAAATCAATGGAGTCATGTCATTAAAAGTACAACTAGGATAAATAGACATTGTGCAAACCGTTGATATACCATCCAATCTCCCTCAATAAGCATATATATTTTTGAATGAATATATCAATTAAAACAAGGCCTTGTCAATTATTTTTCTTTTTAATGCCATATTTTATTTTTAGGCCTTTGGACCACGTATTTCTTTTAGGTACATTCCAAACGGTGGCTTACTCGCAAAGGATGATATTTCCTTTCCGAGCCCTTCCCCGTGCACATTTATATATAACATTTTTATATCTCACAAATCTCACGTGCAACGGATTTTGACATGAACTAGTCCTCCTAGGTCACAAATATGTAGATGACAAGATTGGTAGGAGAACACGTCACAAAGCTCAAATATAACATGTGACGATTAAATTTCAAAAGAGCTCGTGCATGTGTGAATTGAGGCATATACAAATAGAATGCATTTAATCAACACAAAATCCAACTACTCCATATAAGAATGGTAAAGAACATTTTAAGGATTGATAATCTTAACCAAAAGTTCTAGCCACATGGGAGCAAAAAAGAAGGGATTCAAACACAAGTATATGCCACATAAAGTGTGTAAAATTAAAATACACACAAAATAAAATCTTTTTGAGTTTTTGAAATTTTTAACTAAAAAAAATATGTACTCAAAAGACAAACAAAAATTCATTTCTATTTTTCATAAAGTCTGAATTACTAAACAAATAAAACACAAATGATAAATAATTTTTTTTTATATTTTTCATTTAATGCAAACTAAAATGAAAGAAGAAGAATACAAAAGATAAACAAAACCCATAATTCTAGCATGTGATTAAGCATGGAGCATAGACTAGAAAATTATTAAACAAGCATACATTTAGCATGATAATATAGCATGAAGTACATAAGCTAAAGTATGTAAATAACTAACACATTCAACCTTTAGATTTTGCAAGTGAGGAAGCATGTGAAAGTAAATGAGAATCAAAAATCCTTTTTTGTAAAGCTACCAAGTCGGATCTCATAACCCAAACTAATGACGAATGATGATCTCGGGGTGTAGGAATCTTGACTACCTCGGTTGCCTTACGTTGGGATTTTCTAGGACCTCGTTTAAGATCAAAACAAAATTTCCTAAGATGACCTTTTCAACCACAATGTGCACAAGTAAAAACACGTCGAAGGTTGGTACCTAAGGATTGATCTTTAAAAGTTTTCCTAGATGATTCTCCTAAAACATGGGTTTTGTCTTTATGAGTTGATTCATTACAAGTATCGAAGCCTAAACCACAAGTGTCATTTTTAATTTGGACCGTTCCTAATATTCTATCTAATTTTTCTGAACGACACTTCAAATCCAATTTGACTTTACTAGAGTCTTTTAATTTATTTTCTAATTCTAAAATGTTAGACTCTAATAAAATAGTCCGCTCTTCAAAAACAAGAAGCTCCATTTTCAAGGATTCCATTAAACCTCTAAAGTAATCTCTTTTGCCTTCTACATATTCAAGATTATCTCAAAGAGCTCTCTCTAGTGTCCTAAGGTCTTCAACCAACACACAATCATCAAGGACCTTGACACACTCTCTTAAACAAGATTCTAACTTCAAATTAGCCCTTTTTAGTTTAACAGATTCTTCATAAAGTTCTTGAAAAGCATTTTGAAGTTCACTCACATTAACCTCTTCTTAATTTTCACTCTCTCTTTCTTCTTCACTCTCATAACCATAAAAAATAAGGGAATCATAAATTTTGACCTCGTAAGTGTCATGTGATTGTATATCTTTATGGGAAGATTCATTATCGGTGCTCACATGACTACCCATAAAATCCACAAAGTTGGGTTTAGTGGGGGAATCGGGTCTCTCTTCCTTATCACTATCACTAAGGGTCACATTATATGAAATAGGTTGCTTACCCTATCTCCTTAGTTTAGTGGGGCACTCAAAAGCCCTATGTCCATACCCTTCACAACCAAAACACCTATTTGACTCGTCCCTATTTAAATTTTCCTTAAAAGTTTTAGGGATCTTTTCGACTTTGTTAAGCTTAGAATTTTCAAATTTCTTAAAATTATTTTTAAATTTATCTTTGTTAAATTTAAGAAATTTCCTAGCAAACAAGGCCATATCTTCCGAGACACTCTCACTTTCACTCTCTACTACTTGTTTATCCTTTTTTCGTGCTTTCAAAGCAATGCCCTTATCTATTTTCTTTTCAGTTTTAGAGGGAAACATGTCTAGTTCATAGGTTTGTAAATCACCTACGAGCTCTTCTAATTTCGTAGAGGCTAAAGTTGGTAAAGAATTTAAAACGGTTACTTTTGGAATAAATCTATCGGGTAGGGACCTTAAAATTTTCTTTACTACTCGATTGTCGGGTATTTTCTCTCCCAAATTAAAAGATGAATTAACTACATTGGAAAGTCTAGCATAAAATTCATCAAAAGTTTCTTTTTCGTTCATTTTGATGGTTTCAAATTAAGTGGTGAGGTTTTGGAGTTTTGAAGCTTTTACAACACTAGTACCTTCATGAGTGAGTTGTAAAATATCCCAAGCTTCTTTAGCAGTTTCACACGTCATAATGCGACGGAATTCATCCGGTGTAACAGCGCTAAACAAGGAATTTGAACCTTGGGAATTAAAATTAGATAGTTTAAATTCATTCTCACTCCATCTATCAGCGGGTTTTAGGACACGTTCATTATCTACCAAATGTGTAGGTGGGGACCACCCGTTAACAATAGATAACCAAACTCTCTCGTCAATAGATTTTAGTGCCGATTTCATTCGCGCTTTCCAGTACGCGTAATTAGAGCCATCGAAAATAGAAAATTTTAAAAATGGGGAAAATTCCATTTTAGCCAAAAATATTGAAAAGGATCTTAACGAAGTAATTTATCGTTTTGGCTCTGATACCAATTTGAAAGTGTCAAGTACCCCCAATTTTTAAATTCTTACCAAAAATTAATTATTTCAATTTCCTTTTAGAGAAGCGGAATAGAGACGGCTCAACTAAACAAATTTTAATTTATCTCTAATTAAAATAAAACAAAAATCAAAGTGAAATTAAATTAAACAAGAAATACAGTTTTCACTTAAACATATTAACTCAACTCAAGTCCTAGAAATTTCCCTAATTAATTAATTAATTAATTTTTACAAATTAGGCCAAACTAAATTTTATCCAATAAAATTAATGACTTTAATTAAATTAATTTTTACCCAAACAAATTAGAACCAGATCAAATATACCAATTTTATCTTTTTACCTAAGCATGCATCTAATGTGATATTTGCAAAAGATAAAATAAGTAAACAACCACTACGCCGCGATGTACGAGGAAAAAACCACAACGGGAAAAAATCTCGGACGACCCTAGCCTTAAGTTCACTAAGTATGGTTTTATGATTACAAGACAGATGACTTATAACAACTATACTTGACTCCGTCCAAGCCCCTGACGCGTCTTCTTGTAACTACCTTCGCTTCACCGACAATCTCGGACTCCGCTGAGACCTTGGAATCCACTAATGAGGCCTTTGGAACAACCGTCAACCCGCACCCGAAGCCCTTCTCCGAGTGGGAATGCCGCAGCAACAAATAAGTCTTCTTCTTTGAGGGGTGTAGAAGTAAACCCAAACAACTCTTCAATTAGGTAGATTAGAACCCGGTGCTAAACACTCCAAGCACGATATATATATGGTAACTTGCAATACACAAACTATGGGTGTAAACAAAAGTGTTTTTGAATAATGTTCTTGAACTACAAACACTTAAACATGAACGTTTGAACATATAATTTTTTCTTCCAAAATGTTCGCTCAAAAAGGTGTTTAGAAAATGTCAAAAGTTAGTTTTTCAGACATGTTTCCCGCACATATAACTTCTGCCAAGAGTTAGTGGGTAAAGGTAAGTAGAAACATGGGAAAAACTGCTCAAAACTGCCAGAAACATTTCTCGCCTGAAATCTCGTTCTAATGAGATTTTAGTTCGAACTAAGTCTCGTTCGAACTAAATTCTCGTTCGAACGAAAAACTCATTCAAAAGACAATTTTGAACGAACTTCCAGAAAGTCTAAAATTTGATTTTTAGCTCAGAAACTTTATATTAAAGTTTTAAAGAAACCTTCTGAAAATAAACAACAGTTTAAAATAAAATTACACCCAATAAAAAATGTTCCAAGCTCCTATATATATATATATTTGAAATGCATTCATACCTTAGGTGAATTGAAACTACGTTGATGACGAGAAACGAGGCACATGTAAATCGGTAATGATGAAGCTTTACAAATCTGGCTGCTACGTCTTCAACTTTAGAATGTCATAGGCTTGGAGGATGGTCAAGAACTCTATCCTATGACTCAAATGTTTTTGTCTGGAATTGAGCCAAAACTACAAAGGACTCAATTGGAAATTTGTGTCCTTACAAAAATTAAGTTCAAACCCCCACAACTCTACAAATTATATCTATACTCCTTTTAATAAACCGCCCGCTAGGATCGATTTATTAAAATTCAAATAAATCTTAGAAAATAAAATTTAGAGTAGAAATTCAAGGAATAATACCACACTCTAGAAACCCCTATCACTAATTCGATTATAAAATGGGTATTATATCTCGAATCTATATTTTCTCTCAAAAATTATTTACCCTCTCTAGAGGCGTAAATTGAAGGGTGAAAGATCAAAATTAACATTCAAAGGGAATTTCAAATAAATAAACTAATTAATTAAAATAACATAAATAAGGATTCATTCCACCCCTTGAAAGGGAATTTAGCCTAACAATAAGATAAAGCATAATAATCAAGTAATTAAAGGCATAAAAATAGCGTAGAAGAGATGGGAGAACAAATCTTCAAACAAGTCTCCTTGATTTGTAAAATTGAACTCTAATTCTTCATTGAACTTGAGTATCATCCATCTAATTTGAGCATCCAAACAATTTTCTAATTAAATACATCACTCAATTGAATATCTCAACAATTTTATTTCTCACTAATCTCTAAAAAAAAGAAAATAAAAACTACACTAAAAGAAACTAAACAAAAAAAGTGTTTCTCTCTAAAGTCTCCAGAATTATCTCTTTTCTAGCTCTTTCAAAATGGGTCTTGATCTTCTTAAATAGTAGGCACAATGGAGCAAGGGGTTAAGGGATAAAGTTGGAAGAATAATGGTGTGGGGTTAAATTGGGAGTGGTTTTTAAAATAGGTGGGGGCAATTTAGGAATTGTTAAGTGTGCATATGGGAAGTGAGTGTGAGGTGATGAAAGTGTGGGGATAGGTGTAGGGTATAATGGGAAAAGGGGTTAAAGGAACATTAAGCACATGTGGGGTTTGTTTATTTTTGGCTTTGTTGCATGTAGAATTGAGTTAGAGCTTGTGGGGGTTTAATTGGATTTTGGCTCATGGGTTTGGATTTGGGTGGAGGTGAACTCGGGGTTGGAAAATAACCCGGGTCACTGGGTTATCAGGTAGGATCGATTTGGGCATCCGGGTTTGAAATGGGTCCGGGTATGGAGGGTTCCGGGTCGCGGTTAATGCGAGTAAGGCTGGACGAAGGTGGCTGGTCGGTTTGGAGTCGGGTTTCGTTGACCCGGATATGGCGGGGGGAGTGTTGCTTTTTTCAATTTGAGTAACTGGGTTGATAGGTCTCGGGTTGTAGCAGGTGCTGGGTTATAGGGTGGAGCAGGGGGTACGGGGTTGGTGGGTCGTGGGTCATGGGGTAAGGTTTGGAGATTGGTCTAGGGTAGTTTAGGTGGTGATGGTGGTTATGGGGGATGAGGAGAGAGGGGGGTGGAAGAAGATAAAGGAGGGGGTTGTGCGTGGTAGGATGTATGGTAGTTAGGGTGTGCGTGAGTGAATTGTTTGGGTGTATGAGGGTAGGATAGTGTGGTGTGTGGGGGTTATAACCCTAAAAAAAACTAAGACTCAAAATAAAATCTACAAAAATTAAAATCCTATAAAAAAATATTTACAAAACTATAAATATAAATCTTAAAAAAATAATTCTAATCTCAAAAATAAAAGGCTTAAAAAAAATAATACTAATAAACCTAATAAGATATTAATAAAATGAAATTAAGAAAAAAAAACTACAAATCAAATAAAAATAAACTCACACCTAAATAAAAATAAATAAATAAATAAATCGACAGACAAATAAAGCCTAAAATATATACACGACTCTAAAAAAAATATAAAATAAATCCTAAAATTAATAAACGACTCAAATGAAAATCTAAAAAATTAATAGAAAACAAAAATAAAATAAAGGGTGCAAACTAAATACACAAGGCTCGAGAATGGGTTAAGGTTCGGGTTTGGGGACTGGTTAACAGGTACATGAATTAGGTTTAGCTCATTTAACCACATATTCGCTGCATTTTTCCTTGAAATAAATCTTTTAAAACCGCAAATGTAAGCAAGCCTACAAAATAGATAAATACCCATATAAGACCCATTTTGTCGAGAATTCGCAATTAAAAATCATCCATTTGGGGTTTTATTTAAACGCCTTTGGGTTCTTATCAGTTAGCATAATTTTTTTCTTCTAGTCTTAGACCAATGGATCTCAATAACTGACTAAAGTATGCAGTAGTGTATCGAGAGGGTTGCTTTATTTGGATTTCGCTTGCGAGACATCCCACGCACGAAATTGGCAAAAGTTGAAAGTTGTGAGATGTTAGGTTCTAGGATGTTTTGTTAGTACATTTTTCATGTGTGGAGGTATAATGTATGGGGTGACGTTATATTATACGAGTTAAGGCCAGCGGGGCCTAGGAGTGCATTAATGAGAGCATTTAGTAATGTTTACACCACTAGTGGAATAAGTGGGACAATCTTTCGATGAATTGGGTCATGGTCAGCAGGTTATTTGAATATACTTTGCTTTATAGATATACATGGTATGTATGGCTCAGGTTGGATGTATAGGTGTCATCTATATTTGATGTCCAATTGAATCCAATTACATCATATATTGGATGTAATATATGATGTACGGGCATCCCATTATATTATGTTAGGCTTAGATCAACCTTTTTCTTTTATCTCAAGGGATCTGAGTATGAACTACTTGAGTATAAAACTTAGGATAATTGTGCGGATTATAATGTGATGTTATGCTACAGTGAATTCCGATGACATAATTCTGTTATTATGGGGGAATAATGTAATACACCGTGTTTTCGAAATAAAATATTGTGACAAAAGTTAATCAAATAATTTTGGAATAAATTTCAAAAATAAATTAAATCGATGGGATTTAAATTAAATTAGTAGAATTTTAATTAATAATAAATGTTTATTCGTGATTAGATGTTTAATTGGATTCAATTGGACATAATGGGTTCACTCGTGAAGAATAAATTGAATGTTAATTAACTTGTGGTCATGTAGTGATTAAACGTAATAAATATGTTTATGTTGGGTATAAATAATTCGGGCACATTCCAGGATCTTTTGGTGACTCGTTTAGGTGTTTTAGACATCTAAAAATAGGCCAGGAGTAGAGGTATACCATTTGGAGAGTTCCGGGTCAATTCCTACTATGGGTTTGGATTCATTTAGGGGTCCAAATATATGGTTCAAGGCTCAACTCAAGATTAGCAAATAACATAAGTTAAATCGGGAGTTGGAGAGTCCCATTCATTCATTCATTTAAAGTTAACCTTAACAACTCCCATCTCTATAGATAGGATATCAAAGGCCAAAGAGAGCAAGAGACTAAGAAATCAGGAGAGAACACTCAAGGAGGAGGCTAAGGATCCAAGGGAGAACACTCAATCATCCATATCAGGTAATAATTTTCTTGCTTAAATTAAATGTCCAATGTAGTTTCTTAATTCATCGTGCTATTCCCTTGTGTAGTTTTGGGTTATAGTATGAAATTTATGATAAGGTGATAGGATTCCATCTCATGTGTTATAGAGATGATGTGCTGCCGTGTGATATCGATTCGAACAAATTCGCAAGTTTCTAATTAAATACTTATTTAATCGATGACAAATATCAAACCAAATTAATTCAGCCCCTAAACATGCAACTACGTGTGTGTGTATGTATGTCAAACCATCACAAATAAAATAGCTAACTCATGGATTTCAGGAAAAATCCCTTTTGGGCAAAACGTTTATTTCACTATAAAATAGTAAATCGTAACTTATAAAGATTACAATGAAATCTGCAATCGCAAGAATCCATAAAGACATGCCGTCTTGCGTTAGAAATGGAACAACCGCAGTAGTCCACACGAACACGTAGTCCAAACCAGTCAGGAATGCCCTCGACCACTCCCAATCGACACGCAACCATCAACCGTAGATTTACCCTCTCTATAAGAGAAAAACTTCACCAAAGTTGTATATTGGGTTCAAAAATACTTCACATAAAGATCGAGATGTTTTGTGAATTGAAAACAAAAAGGATTAAGCTCTAAATGAAGAAGACAAAGCGTTCTGCCGATTTACAGTGTTTATAGAAACTAAAACGTCGGGTCTTCTTTACGAAAACAGAGTGGTTTAACACGCTTTAAATAAAAAACTTAAGGCAGAAAATCGCTCGAACGAAAACATCATGTCACTCAAACATTGACACGCGTCATTTGAACGAGCTTCGCGCGACATAGGCTCTCACTTGAACGAGTTGCTTTGTCTCTCGAACGAGATTAAATAAAAAATAAAATTTTTATTTCGTCTTTAAAAATCCACCTCAACACTTAGAAAATATTTTTGACGAAAAACTCCACTCCAACACTTAGAAAATATTTTGTAAAAAATATCCCAATATTCTAAGTGAAATGTTAAGGTACTTAAACACAACCTTACCAAAATTAATCTCGCGAAGGCTTGAATGTTGAAGAACTTTGATATTCGGACCCGTCTTGACGCATGATTGAACTTGAATAAGTCTTCGACGATTGTAACAGTATACGACATACTCAATTGTAAGGCGAACAATGAAATAATGTCCTTACAAATCTCCCCTATGTCTATATGGGTACAAAATAAAAACATCTGAATTATCAAATCAAAATGCCAGTACAAATATAATACCCTCCCATGAACCCAAAACTGAAAAAGGTACTAAAGATGTAAGTATCAAACTTTCTTTAAAAAATCTTCAATATCAAATCTTCAAACTTTTCTCATTAGGGTGTGCAAACTATGATCTTCAATATTTGTGCATACACACATTTGACAAAGCAAAACCTTCGTGACGCATCGAGTTTGAAAATGATATAAGAATAAATCAATCAATAATCAAATCTCACCTATAATGAAAAAACTCCCCCATAATTTGTTTATACCAATTTGTGAATGATGGACGCGTGATACTGATTAAACTGAATTTGCAAGTTTTCAAGTTAACCTTATTTAGTTGGTGTCAAATTTTAATCCAATTTTATTTTGCCCTAAAATATGCTACTACGTGTGGATACATCAAACCAACATAAATAATTATTGGCACACAAATTTCCGGAAAAAAACCCTTTTTCCGGTAAAACTTTTATTTCACAAATAATACTCACAATGATTACAAGTGAAATCCGCAATAAATTAACCTCAGAAAACCCACATAGGCCGCAACCAAAATCAACAATGGAATTCCGCAGCAATTCCACACGAATAGCAGTTCAGTTAGCCCAAGAATACCCACAAGCACTCCCTATTGACACGCAGTCACGTCAGCCCATTACCTCCCTCGAGTGACACCTAGATCAACAGTAGAGATCTTCTCTACAAGATAAGCTTCACAAAGTTTTGTTCTTGGGTTACAAAATAATTCACATAAAGATTGGGATGATTTGTGAATTGAAAAAAGCTAAAACTCTCAAAAGTGAGAAGACAAACGTTTATGCCAAAGCAGTTTTCATAGAATGACACGTCTTTTGAATCAAAACAAAGTTGTTTAACACGCTATTTATAAAAACGTAGAATGACAGGTCTTTTGAATCAAAGCAGCCGTCAGTCGTAGATTTACCCTCTCTACAAGAGAAAAACTTCACCAAAGTTGTATATTGGGTTAAAAAATACTTCACATAAAGATCGAGATATTTTGTGAATTGCAAGCAAAAAGGATTAAACTCTAAATGAAGAAGACAAAGCGTTCTGCCGATTTGCAGTGTTAAATAAGTTTGTTTTGATTGGAAGTTTCTATCCCCCTTGTATAATTTTAGTCTTATTGATTTGTACCCTTATTTTTGTGAACTTCATATATTATCCATTGACATTCTTTCATGTCATGTGATAATGAAATTCTCCCCCTTGCTAATGTGTTGATTTGCTTTCGTTTATGCTAATTTACTTATTGCTGGTTTGATGTGTATTGTTTGTAGTCTGTCGATTTAGATCGCTATATTTCTCCTATTTCTCAACTGGGGAGAATTCTTAGACCCGACATTAGCCTACAGGCTTGTAAAGCCTTCAAGAAAATTTATAAGTCACTAAGGGCTAGGAACGAACAATACAAAAACCATACTGAAGTGATTACAAAGATGAAAGACGATCTCCAGGAGATGGAGGAGAAAGGGGCCTCTATTAAGGAGGAAATTAATTCCCTAAGGGCTCAATTACTATAGATGACTGAGGTCGACCAAGTGGGCGAGGTCTTATAGTCCAAAAATATTGCTTTGCGAAAAGAGGTGGCGAGCTTGAAATCTTTATTGGAGTATTAAAAGACAATGTCAAGAATCTGAGATACTCCTTTAAGGTGGTACCCAGAGAGGCCTGGGGGGAAGGTTATAATACTAGTTGGGAAAATGCCCCAATAAAACTTAAGGAGGCTGAAATTATCATTTTTTCTCGAGGATAACTGAGTGCTCTTAAAGACGTGAGAACTCAAAAGGAATCCAAGCTTTGGTATAAGTACCAGGTTGAATGTCCTCCCTATAGCTATAATACCTTCTCGAAAGTTGATAAATGTATTCCATCTGATGCTATTCCTCCCCAACTCTTGGATTAAGATATTGACAAAGATGTTGAAGAATTTGTGCCAAAGCTAGACGATGGTCAGAGGGCAGCTGTAGCATAATATCTTGCTCGATGCCCTGGCCCCTTTTAGGATTTTATGTATCTCTTTTTGGTCTGTAATTGCAACCTTCTATTCTTAGTGAAGAACTTTATTATGTTTTGAGTATGTGCTGACTAAATATATTTTGACTTTATCTGCTCGTAGTTTACTTAGCATTTGACCAAAATGGTATTGATTGACTAATTGTTGGCTCTAGGTAGACCTATATTTAATTTGAATCATTTTGGGCTTTTATAACCGTGTAAATGATGTTTGGGTGTTGGCATTTTGACTTTCGTATGTTTGAACATTCTCTCAGTCCAATATGCCTGAGCAATATCATTCCATTCACTTTACCTTTTAGGTTATTTCCTCTCACTCCCTTAGGCCTAAGTGAGATGATGTCGAGAATGTACCTGGCTAGTGGGCAAATCGCCCGAGCAGGTTTTTTGCGACAATAAAAGTTGGCGACCAATCAGAGTTGGATTTATTCCCTACTGATGCCTTGTAGGGATTTTGTTATTACTGGGTTAACTCATGAGGCCTCTTGTGTTAATGACAAGGGCCCGAGGGTGATTCGAAGTGTTTGTCCTTAACTTGATAACCCCATTCATTAAACATTTAAAATACTCACAAAGGAGATATCATTGGAAAAGATGCAAGTTAATGAGATATAATCAAGATGAGTTAAGTAGCCAAAGTAAACTTTTGAGAATAGATGGTCCAGTTTAGCCTTTATTACAAATTGTCTTATCAAGTAACGAAAACTGTAAAAATTAGAAATTCTATTAACTTAAAAGATAAAAAATAAGATGTAAAAGTAGAACTTCTTGTGATTGGCTGCGTCCCATAGGCAAGTACCGTTGCTCGATATCCAATAGAGTCTTGCTGGCATAGTAAATCGGATGCTGTTCTCTCTTCTTTTATAAACTAAGGCAGAGCTCATAGTATGGTCTTATTACTTCCAGATAGAGGTACAATCGTTCTCCATCATCCGGAATTACCAACGGTGGGGGCTTACTAAGGTAAGACTTGATCTCTTCCAAAACTTGCGAGCAGTCTGCATTCCATACCAGGACTTTGCCTTTCTTTAGGAGCTAGAATAATGGTCGACAGCGCTCCGAAGAGTTGGAGATGAAGAGATTGGTGCAACGAAAATTCTAGTAATCTTATGAACATCTCTCAATGTCTTAGGATGGTGGGCCTTGGTGATAGCATCGATTTGATCTGGGTTGGCCTCAATTCCCCTTTTACTCGCTAGGTAGCCTAAGAATTTTCCTAACTGACCCCCAAATGAACACTTACTTGCATTAAGTTTCATTCGGTACTTCCTGAGGATTTTGAATGTTGTTTCTAGGTCTGAGAGGTGATATCAGCCTTGTTCTTTCTTTTAATGAGCATGTCGTCTATGTATACTTCCATCGTCTCCCACATCTGTTTGTTAAACATCTTGGTTACCAATCTTTAGTAAGTTTCCCCTACGTTCTTGAGGCTAAAAGGCATGACCTTATAGCAGTATAAACTAGCCGAGGTTATAAAGGAGGTCTTATCTTAGTCTGACCGTTGTAGGGGGATGTGATGATATCTCGAGTAAGCATCAAGGAAGCTCATCCTTTTATGTATCGCTGTGGCATCGACTAGCTGATTTATCTTTGGGAGAGGGAAGCTATCTTTAGGACATGCTCGGTTGAGGTAAGTAAAATCTATGCACACATTCCAATTGTCATTGCTCTGAAAAACCACCACTGGGTTGGATAACCATACAGGGAACTTAAATTCCCTAAAGGATCCTGCATCCAGTAGCTTCCCTACCTCTTTCTCTACTGCCTTGTCATTTTTGGGATATATTTGGTGAGCCTTTTGAGTGATGGGATTAAAATTAGGATCAACGTGTAGGTGGTGGCACGCCATGCTGTGGTCAATACCAAGCAACTCGTAAGGCTCCCATGCAAAAACATTTATGTTGCTTTTAAGGAATCCAACCAGTTCCCTTTTCTCCTATTTGGTAAGAGGAGATTCAATAAAAAACTTCCTTTTTGTGAAGTTGTCTTCGGCTACAACTTGGTTTAGGATTTCAACAATCCTATTTGAGAGGTGGACCCTGGTCTACCGTAGCGTAGTTGCTATTTGGAGATAACAACCCCTTCCTGGGCGTTCTCGGGCTCCTTCTTTTTTCTATCTTTGGGTGAATGGATGCTGATGGTCCCTTTTAATTTCTAATGTGGAAAGTGTTTTAAGGATGATAAAAACAAATTCTATTTTTGTCAAAAACCTTTTTCCAATTTTTTTAATTCCCACCAAGTTGTGAACAAATTCTAACTCAATCAAATTTTATCTTGATTAATCCTAAACATCCATCTAGTGATTAAAGCAAGTAAAATAAAGTAAAGAATACTCACAACACCGGATGTACGAGAAAAACCACAAATGGGAAAAACCTCGGGCGGCCCAAGTCGGACAATCACTATGAATATGGTTTTACAAAGACAGACGATAGTCTTACTCAATGACTCGATACACCCACGAGACTTGACGCTCCTCTGATATCTAACCACTCCTCTCACAGTGCCCACGCAGAAAGTAACCTTCTTCTACGATGCCTGTCCATAACGCACGGGTCCACGTATGTCTCGGTGTCCACCGATATGGCTTATAACGTCTACGATGTTAAAACCGGGATCCACCGAATCTTCACGACAAAACCAGTAATTGTTCTTCATTTGAAAACTGCTTCTTGGTGCAAACAAGATCACAAAACATATACTAATGATACTCTAATCTTTTGAAACTCAAAGGATGTTTTAAACTTGAAAAACCTTTGTAAACATGTGTGCAAAAACTCTCTGGTTCGTATACTGTTTTTGCAGAATGCGCACGCACCTAAATCTTAAGGAAATATGCTTATAAATATTTTTCTTAAGGCGGCAGTTTGTTCTAATAACTAGGCTTGTTACGCGAACGAGATGACTTGTCATTCGAACGACATGGCATCTCACTTGAATGACACAGTCTGTATGCGCGAGATTAGATTCCTTATTTAAACCAACTCTAATTCGTCCTTCTCAGATTAAAACGAACTCTAAATAGTTTCAAACACTTAAAATATTTTAGAATACATTTATCTAATAAAAATAACATCCTTATCTTTATGAAAATTAATTCTGAGTCCCTTTAATGGTATGCATTCATACCTGATTGATCTCAGAATGCAATTAAACTTTGAAGACGAATAAACTTACACCAATTAAACTTCGGCATAATTAATTCCTTGACGCTTTGCCACAATGTCTTCAATTAAAATTCGATGTGTCATAGTCGGTCTGGGATCGGGATAATAAAAATAGACATATGACTCAAACGTGTTTTGTTTTGGGAATAAGTGAAAACTATATTAAGACTCAATTGGAAAATTTGTCCTTACAAATCTCCCCGTTTGACTATTCCGGGACAAAACCAATAGTGAAATGCCTAAGCCAGGCCATCAAGCCGTATGATGCCTAAATCCCATCCCATAAACCCCAAAATAAAAATTACAGGACAAGACTAGTACAATATGGTCTAGTAAGCATGACCTATCTCTGAATGTATGAATGTGATGTAAACTTGACATCTCCAATCTCTTTAAGCATACCAACACACATGAGACAAACAAATATCCATCAAAGTATAGAGGAACAAATGATAAAAAATAATATGTAAAATCAAATTCGAACCATTATTAGGTGAGTAAAGCATGATACCAATTTGTAAACAATTATGAAACTCACAAAAACTCCCCCTTCATCATAGACATCTCTCCCTCTTTTTGTCTCGAATAGACAATCCGGTGAAAAGATAAAACTACCTAGCATGAGATATACCAATATGTAGCGTATCCAGGTAAACATCAACAACCAACTAATTATGATGAACAATATCACATTCATAGCGAGCAAACAATCAAACCACATAATATGAATCAACAATATGAGTAGGTGTGATTAAACGATCCTATGCAATAAACGATGTGATCATGTAAATCTGCATATAAATCAATCAGATAAGAAGCAACCCAGTACGAAAATGTGAATAATATGCAGCAGGGTACTGAAATAAAAAAATAAAAACCCAAACAGGTCACTCAAACGAAACTCATTGTCGCTTGAACGAGACGGCTTGTCGTTAGAACGACAGCTTCGCACGACACTCATAAGTCGTTCGAACAAAATCGATTCTCGCTCGAACGAGAAAATGAAACTTTCCCAGAATGCCCAGGTAATCAAACACTTTTGCCCAGTGAAATAATTTTCATAAAAAAGTACCAGGAAGGGCCTGACAGATCCAAAACAGTGCCTTTTCAGTAGCTAAAACAAAAAACTCACCCCAAAAGATAAGTTACATGCTAACATAGTATCAATGTGCTCAAACAGGAACATGGAAAGTATGGACATGAACTACACTAAATGAATCACAATTCTAACACATCGAAATGATCAAGAAGCTATAATTGATAGTGATAAATAGTCAAACTTTATTTTATCCATATGTGACAATTAAAGTGTGAGATTAATGAACTAAACAGTCAAACATGCACACAAATCCAAAATTTTGATGATTCACAAACAATAGCGTCATGACACAATTTTCTAATGTTGGGATTTATGGTGCAAACCCGTTTAATTTATCCATCCAAACTCCATCATATATATCTTATTACCTTTTGAATGAACATAAACTACTTTGGCCCAATTTTGGCATATGATTATTTTTCTTGCCTTTAAATTTTTTCGAGCTCTTTTAAATGGTGGCTTTCACGACGAGTCAATTTTACACTCCCGCAGCCTTTCTCGTGAACACTCATCATTTTTTCTATTACTATCCTCACGGTAAACTGTTGTTACATGCACACCTCCTCCTTATGTCTACTTACGCACATATGGTGAAATTGAGATAAGAACGTCTCACAAAACTCAAATATGCAAGAGATGTCAAACATCCATATAAACTCGCGCATGTGTGCAAAGATAGAATATATACAAAGTCGAATCAAAATGCATATAAACTTCGAAATAACCCCATAATACAATAGTTAAGATCATTCTAAGCATCAATAATTATGACCAAATGTCCTAGCCACATGGATAATGAAAGGAAGGGAGTCCAAGCACACCAATATGACACATCAAACATGTAAACTTGAAAACAAAAACAAACCGATTTTTTTTGGCCTTTTCAACATATTTTGACTCAAAAATGCAAAAACTTTTTGTATTTTTCAAACAAGACTCAATAAATGAAAATATAATACAAAATGATACACATGGTAACACACTCAACCTTTAGATTTAGCATGGGAAGAATCAAATGCAACCACATGAAGTTTTAGTCCTAAAGCCTCCAAGTCTGATTTCCTAACCCAAGTAGGTGTAACATAACAGGTGGGGGGGTTTTTGGAACCGACACAACTTTATTCCTACACTTCCTAGGAGCATTCCTAAGGTCATAGAAAAAACGTCTAAGGTGACCTTTCCTATCGCAATGTGTGCAAGTGTAAAGACATTGGGATTGATTACCAAAATATCGACCTCTCTTCACGTTCCTAGTGGGATCTCTCACACGGTTGGTATTGGCTTTGAGAATGGGAACACTATCGTAGTAGCCTATACCACACCTATCAATTTTGTCTTGGACGGTGCCTAACATCCTATCCAACTTCTCCGACCTAGATTCCAAGTCAAACTTAACCCAACTTGAGTCTTTTAATATTTCTTCGAACTCACGAATCCTAGACTCAAGTACACGCCCAGACTCCTCAAACTCTACCAACTCATTTTTCAAAGTCTCCATTAAACCAGGAAGATTGTCTCTCCTTTTCAACGTACTCTAGCTTCTCCTTAAGCTTCTTCTACCGTGCCCTAAGATCCTTAATCAAAGCATTATTATTTTCTATGGCACGCTCATTCAACTTAGCTTGCAATTTAGAGTTAGCCTTTTTCACTTTCACCGGCTCGGCATACAAACTTACAACTCTTGCACATCCACATCATCATCCCCACTAAATTCACCCTCACTCACTTAGGATTCAACGGTCTTGGAAGTGTCATGCACATGAGAATCTTTGTGGGAAGATTTATTATCGTCACTTACATGACATACCAAGAAAGCAACAAACTTGATCTCAATGGGGGAACTCTGCCCCTCTTTCGTATCATTATCACTTAAGGTGGCATTATATGCAATCGGTTTATTACCCTCTTTCTTAAGTCTAGTGGGACACTCGGCAACTTTGTGACTATACCCCTCACACCCAAAATACTTATCCAACTCGACCCTATTAAGTTTCTCACTTTTATCTTTAGGGGTGGATTCAACCTTGTTGTGCTTGAATTTCTCAAACTTTTTGGCGTCAAAGACAAAATTCTCTCAAGCACAAAAATACTCTCAGTAGTCTATTTTAGATGCCTGGTTTTCAGAGCATGAGACATGTGAGGGAAATGTACCTTTAAATGGAGATTTTTCCAAAATATGACACCACTATGTGCATGGATATATCTGATCGTTCGCACAATTTTGTTCAATAGGGTCTTTGTACTTTAGTCGAGTGGGAGCATTTTGTAGTCGGCCACACGTTTTCGTTCACAAGGTTAATTTTGACCGTTCGCACACCTCCAAAATTTTCCAAAATTATTTTAAATTGATGCGCCTAGATCCCAATACTTTAAAAAGCAAAGACCAACTCCCAATATCTTTTTCAAACAATTTTAAAGATCCTTAGGACAGTTTTTATAACATATAAACACTTATTCCACTAACTTTTATAATCCTCGCACATTTTCAAAAAACATTTTGTGCACATGTACGTGTTTAGCTAAAATCAATTCATAATCTACCAAAATGATATACTCTTCATACTTCAACATGAATGCATGGTAATGGAATACATCGATGAGTGGCGATGCATGATCTTCAATCTTCAAAGTTTATTTAACTTAATATAGATCGCGCCTCACTCATAAAGAATGAAGTCTATGTGAATTGACAGACTCAATATTTTGACATGGGAATATAAATAATTTATATATCATTACAAAATTTAGATTTTCAAACTTCTTCCATAAAATTGGATCTTATATCCCTCCAACCATCCAAATCACTACACTGCCTCAAGGAACCAGCAACACACCTAAAGCCAAAATTTTGATCAACATCAACATTGATTATCTCCTCAATAAAATCGCATAAGAACTCTGGTATCTCCTTCACATATTGCTCGTAGGCCAGTGTGTATTTAGGGCACCACGATGTTGGTCCCGTAAATGACTTATAGTTGATTTTGACGCATTTCTCTACACCGTTACGTTCTTTACCTTGACCCAAGTGTATTTGAATCTTGACAGGTACCATTTGGTTACCATTTCATGTTTTTCTTCTTTAGAAGAGAGTTTGCGTCCCCTTAGTCGCCCTTTATCTATCGTCATTAAAGAAGATTTGTGTAGCCTCATGGTAGCGGGAGTAGTTATCTCCTTAAGCTTGTGCAATATTGACCTCTACTCATCACTCTTTAAACAAGATCATCTCTATTTCATAGTCAACTTCTTGGTACTTTACCAAGTTGGGAATCGTTGTTAACTTATTCTAATGATCATCCGATTAGCCCCAAAGTATCGAACTACCCTCCCATACATAAAAAAAATCCAACTCATGAGTGCACGATAGGCCACATATAGTACGCAACACATGGTCACATGCATTCACATCAACACCAACTATGTCATATTTTCTCATCTCCTCCAATATCAAATCAATGCTAAAATGTGACACCATTATTTATGTGAAGATCGAGATATTGTGAGAATGCTTTGTTTTATGCAATGAGGTTTCGAACTCTTTCTTAATCTCTGCTACTTGTGAACTCAAGATATTATCCATTCCTGACCACATCGAGTTAAAGGGTAGTTGTGAGTTTTCTAAGTGATTATTTAACTTCCTATGTCATCTTCCTAACCCTTAGTAGTTTGGTTACCGTGATGTTTAATCAAATTAGTCCAGGATGCTATGAAACACTCCTTTAGATGAATCCATGTTTGAGATGTGTACATGGTAGTATTAGGGTAAGTAACCCCATCCACATTCATCAACAACCATGATTCATTAAAATCTTGATCAATAGGGGATTCAGTCAATCTCTAATGATCTTGTTATATACTTTATCATCCACAATATCTCTCCTTACATGAGATTTCACATACCTGGAAACATGAAATGTGCACAACATGTCATTTTCATGGTGGAAAACATTCATTACCCCATTCATGCATGCGAATTCTCTATCGGTAACAAACATATCGGGGATGGCAGTTGGATCAAACAATGTCTTTAGACGTCCTAGAGCCCATCGATAATTATCCATCTTCTTTAAAACTAAGAAGGTAATTTCACTGGCGAAAGTTCAACCATAATAAAAATAGCCCAAAAACACTTCGCTAATTGAATGGAATTGTGATGGCCCCCAAATATGTCTTCCACTTCCACGGTAATCTCGTTATGCCTATATCGGTAGACATAATACTTGTGACTCAATAACTTCATCAAATGTTGCATTGCACTTCTACCCTCCCTATCATTTGTCTTCAACTTGGCTTTTGCATTTTAAACTATCTTCATAGTTGACACGTTAGATTCATGATGATGTTTTAAAGTGGTAAAAATTACAGTTGGCTTCACACCGCTTGGAGACATCTCGTCTATAATTTTTCTCTCTTCAGCGGTTAATCTCTCGGCATATGGGTAGCTAACAAGAGTCTAGGGAAGGGAGTGGTTGTGGGACACATTACAAACTTGAACCATCCATCGACCATCTTCCAATGGGATGCCCTTAAACAAAAATGGACAATTTCACTAATTGGTAAAAGAATTTCTCCTCAGTTTCTTCACATAGTCATCTGCCTTTTGGATCCCTTTAAATTCCTCCTCTCACACACCCCAAGTGAATACGGCCTTCCATGAAGATGATGAAGTCTATGAAATTGGTTATTACAATAATGATTTGTACTAGTCTAATCTGATTTTGAGCCCAATCAACCAACTCGTGTCAGGTAGCAAATACCTGAAACAAAATATAACCACTTTTATTAAGTGTAAATAAAAAAATTAAGTGTAGAATACATCAACTTCGATTAAGTGTAATTGAACAAACCTGATCTAGGCAAAAAATGTTTTCTAACATCAATATTGAGGGCATCCTCGTCCTTTTTTGTCTTCGTCTCCTTAAAAAATTATCGTGTAAAAAAGAACTCAGTTGAACTAAATCCATAGATCCTAAGAAATATTAACGTGTGATTCAATTACAAATTTGGGATAATTGATGAATATCCAAAACCAACTCTTTATAAGTCTATACTGGTATAAAAAGTCAAAAAGGACGGTTGACAGTTGCAATCAAGATAGAGGTAACGAATGAATACTAGCTCACTCGGTATTGAGACATCAAACATTAATGCACATGTTCAGGGATCATGCGGTGGACCTTGTTTATTCAATTAAATTTTTTTTGTTCGCTATTAATCTACTAAATGTGAAGGACCTTGTTTGGCCATAAGGTGGTGAATAAAAGCTAATGCAAAAAAATTAAATAGATTCGGTATCGAGATACCAACCTTTAATGACCAAGTTCAGGGAACATGTAATGAATGAAGATTTGTTCAAAAAAATTGATGCGATATCTTGATGACTACCAAGACGGGACATATTCGGGGATGAATGAACATTTCAAAAAAAAGATATAGCTAATTCAGTATCAAGACATCGAAAAAAACTCTTCGTTATCGGTATCCCGATACCGAATGGTCTGTAATTATTTTACTGTCATTTTTTTCAAGCTACATTTAAATCAACAAAAATACATAATGAGTTCAAAACTAAAGTTGTATACCTCTTGTTGACATTTGGGACTACTTTGATGAGATGTTGAAGTCCCAAAACCAGCACCATTTTGATGAGATTTTTCGTGGTTTATATGGGCTGATATGCTAAAGAAATATATCAAAATTATCAGAAGATGATCTACTATCAATGTTATGAAAAATATGAATGAGAAACATAAGTTTTTAGGGGTTTTATTGGATTTGTGTGGGGAGATATATGACCCAAAAGAGAACGTGAGGAGCCTGGAGCTGCGGGAGAGTTTTGGAAGATAAATGATTGGCCCTTTAGTTGTTTGAAAAAATATTATATATGACGTGGTGGTAAATAACAATTGTCCACTTAAATTTTAGTGTGGTACATAGACCCACACATTGCGCGTGAGATTGCATAATGGTGCTAATAAAGGACAATAATTATTCATAAATGTTGAAGGATTATGTAATATCCTTATGATTGAAGGAACATATATCATTTTTGTAGAATCATTCATCAAATGTTTGATGAAATCCAAATACAATATATGTTTACATACAACCTACTATATCATATGTTTACATATAACTCTGCTACAAATTTAATCTACCTTATACATTATGTATACTACTTTCCAAATCAAGTACAATTTGCTTACTTGATAAATAACTTATTCAACTCATTCACAAAATCCATTACCAATGGGTTCCGTCCTCACATTATTACGAAAAAATGATATACGCTAGTGGGGACCTACGAATACAACCGAAATGTTAGCTAACTTATGTATTAATATATAAACTCTATATAATATTGGTAAGTAAAAATCACACTGACTCTATATAAAACAAAAAAAGATATGTAAAATGTAATAATAACACACCGAGAGTAAAATTTAGTATGAAAAGTTCAATTAAAAAGCCAAACGTTTCAAAATTCCATCATAAAATGATTGATATATAATTCAGTGTGTATACCACACTCAAAACATGACAATAGTGCCCTCTAACAAAAAAGTGTAATCTGGTGAAAATGAGAATATATATATCCCAAATTGTAGTCCCACTGTAAACCCAAATCTCCAAACCTTTGCAACCTTTTTTTAATTAAATAGAAGTTTCTCATTCACAATTTTAGTTTGGAAAAAATGGCACCTTGATTTACATTCTACAATTTAAGATACCTGAAATATTCTATTTTGTGCATTACTGTCGAAGTTTCTTTTGAATAAGAAAGTAACTATTTTAAGGCTTATTAAGTATTTGGGACTTAATCTTTTTTCATAAGTAATCTTCCTTTGAAGGTAATCTCTTACC